>JANSVA010000217.1:39859100-39897184 GCA_025504915.1 Erythroxylum reticulatum | reverse complement strand
AATTAATTAAGGATGAGGCTAAGTTGGAATTATGTACACTTGAAGAAGTTATCAATTTGAGATGATAAATTCTGAATACGAAATGTGCTACATAGAAGGGAGATGTATTATCGACAGGAAGGATAGGAATTGTGTTTTGAATTTAGAGGAAAAACTGGATTAATCTAGGCCGTATTAGATAAAATTGTCTTATGGGAAGTTGTATTTTATCCTCTCAGCTTTCCAAAGCTATAAAGTATGTAAATTTTGGATATCGGAGTTAAAAGATATGAGCATTATAAGTGATGATGCTGCATGGGAAGTATGAACATGACATCTATGGTGAATGATGAGAATTTATGGCATGTGATGAATCATTGAGTTGATATTTGGGAGTTTTCGTGAAATCATTTTGGTAATTGGATGTTTAAGAAGTGATATTACATTAGAGTAAGTGGATTTGGGAAGATTATGTGTAAGTATGATGTTAGAATGGATGTAGGAAGCATTGGAGGGGCTTTGGAGGGGTTTGGGAAACCCCCATGTCCGTTTAATAGACTTTCTCGGGTCACAAATGACCCTCAGCATTGCCCATGTCCGTTTAACGGACTTTGTGACAGACTTTATGTCCATTAAATGGACCTTCTCGGGTGAAAAATGACTCTCAAGCTCGTTTATGTCCGTTAGGTGGACATGTATTTCCATTACATTGTATAGCTACAGGAAATTTGAGTTTTTGACCCCTTTTTGAGGCAAATCTTACTTTTTGGTCTTCATAAAAGTTGTAGATCTATAAATATTCTTTTAAATAGGCTAAGAACGAATCCAATCTAATATCTATATTGAAAGTTATGGTAATGGCGCCAAGACAGGTACAAAATGAGTAAAGACATACACATGTTAGATTCTTTTGGCTATAACTTCCCCATCCAGCCTCCAAATGAAGTGATTCTTAAAGCAATGGATTGCTAAGACATGTTTCTATCTCTCCATATAAATTTGTATCTTGTGGAGTTGATTTAAAAGAGTTTGATTAAGAGAAAGTGAGGGTCAGTTGGGAGACCATGATTGAGGTATGAACATACTTTGGCTTTTTAAGCATAACCTCTTCTATAGTTCTTGCTTCAAATTAAACTAGAGACTTAAAGCTACCATTTTTGTGAAGATGTCAATTTGTGATTTTGGGGATTGTCTGGTGTGGGCACACCACCCTTGTGAGATGATGGCTAATACGGGTTCAAAGAAATAACCCTTCAAGGTAACACACTCACGTCGTATGGTGACTCCGAAAGTTGGGCTCCAAAAACGGGGTCCAACATACTATAGTATCAGAGCAAGAGTACGGCTCCAGAATCTGGGTCCGACATGTTTGCTAAAATGGAGTGGTAATATGTCACTTCTATAAATATATATTTAATACTTTTTGAGACTAGTTTGAATGATGAAGGGTTTTATGCTAAGATAATGATGCCATTGTTTTATGGACGTAATCATAGCTAAGAATTCCTTCTCATATGTTGATAAACCTTAGTTCCTTGTAGATATAATCTTACGCAAAAATGCTATAGGATGCTTTTCTTATTGTAACATTGTTCATGTACCTGATGCATTTGCATCTAGCCCCACCGCAAAAGGTTTGGTGAAGTCCAAAAGGGCTAAGACTGGTTCTATCATAATAGCTATTTTAAGGTTCTTGAAATCTTCCTACTCAAGCTTACCAAGAATATCTAAAGAGATGTTCCTTAATGTGTGTTGTTTGCAGATGACATTATTTTAGTGGATAAGATAAGAGAGGGTGTCAATGTCAAACTAAAACTTTGGAGGGATACGTTAAAGTCAAATGACTTTAAATTGAGTAAGACAAAGACTGAGTACTTAGAGTATAACTTTTTGGGCCATAGGGTGGATTATGATCTAGAGGTAAAGATTGGTTTAAAATTTATACTACAAAAGGAGTTTTAAAAGTATCTAGGATTTATCATCAAAAGAAATAGAGAGATCGATAAAGACATTGTTCACCGTATCAAATCAGGGTGTCTTAAATGGAGAAGTGTACTAGGAGTTTTATGTAACAAGAAGATACCACTCAAGCTCAAAGGTAACTTATATCATTTAGCAATTATGGGAACCATGCTCTACAGAATGGAGTGTTAGCCCATCAAAAAATTACATAGTCATAAGTTAATAGTGTTAGAGATAAGGATACTTTGTTGGATGAGCAACTTTACTAAAAGAGATAATGTCATGAATGTAAAGGTAAGAAACAAGTTAAAAGTATATAATATTAATGAAAATTAAAAGAGATAAGGTTAAGTACGTCAGATATGTTAAGAGGAGAAACATTAATGCTCTAGTGAGAAGATGCGAGAATATTATTCTAGACACTGGAAGAAGAAAAAATGCCTAAGAAGAATTCAGGGGAGGTGATTAAGGATGATATGACTTTGCTAAAACTTATTAAGGATATGACTTTCAATAGAAAATTTTGGCGTACTAAAATAAGGGCAAAGGATCTCATATAGAAAAGCCCTTTCTTTCTCTTAAGTCTCTTAAACATTTGTCTTCGAGTCTTATATATTGTATTTAGCATAAACATTTAACATATAGTACTTCCCTCTTAGTTATTTAGCCTAAACATTTCTTTATTTAAACTAAATATTTTGATGACTTGTTTGATTTATTTATTTATTTGTCACCTTCCTTATTTGTGTATTTATTT
Source organism: Erythroxylum reticulatum (assembly GCA_025504915.1). Taxonomy (NCBI): domain Eukaryota; kingdom Viridiplantae; phylum Streptophyta; class Magnoliopsida; order Malpighiales; family Erythroxylaceae; genus Erythroxylum; species Erythroxylum reticulatum. The sequence continues at coordinate 39,894,486 of JANSVA010000217.1, read as the reverse complement.
ATTTATTTATTTTTATTCTTTACCTTGTTTTATATTTATTATATTATTTATCTATTACTTATTTTTATATTTGTAATTATACATATTTCTTTATATTTATTTTTATTTTATTATTATGTATATTTTATTTTTAATTATTATTACTTTATTATTTTAATTTTTCATATGGGTCTATCAAAAACAATTTCTCTACTAGTTAGGAGTAATGTTGCATATTTCTAGAGTTCTTCAGACCCCGCGTATTAGTGAGACTTTCACTAGGTTGTTGTTGTTATTATTTTTGAAAACTTCCTACTCTTTTTGCTAGTAATCCTAGCTCAAAACGTGTGACTTCTTCAACAATTTTGTCAAAGGAGTGAGTGATCCCTTTATACCCTCTTATAAATCCAATTAGTAGCCTATAATTTCCATAAAATCCTTCAATTCCTTGAGTTTCATTAGGTTAGGCCACTTTAAAATTATTTGTACCTTCCTTGTGTCCGTCGCTACTTCTTTTTCAAAAATTGAATACCCTGAGAATTTAACGTGCCTTGCCCTAAATATGCACTTGTTCCCGCAGATAAATAGCTGGTTCACCTAAAGTATCTCATTGTTTTGTTAAGATGCTCCACATATGACTAGAAGGAATGATTATATATTAGTATCATTATCACACCCAGTATGAAGTTCCACAATAAAGCGAAGTTTAGAAAGGTCTGATAGTACACAGTCTTACTCTTATATAGAATATCATTAAAAAACATAACAACGAAGTATTTAAGGAAGTGTTTAAAGATCTCATTTATCAAGCGTGAAATGTGGAAGGTGCAATGGTCAATTCGAAGGGCATAATAAGAAACTTATAAAGCCCTTTATAAGTTTTAAAAGCCTTACTCAAAATATCGTCGAGTTACATTTAAATCTGATAGTAGCCCAATCTCATATCTAACTTTGAGAGTCAACTGGAGCTATATAACTCATCCAAGAGCTATTAAATCAAAGGGATTGAAAATTTATCCTTGATCATATACTTGCTAATCTATCGATAGTTGACGCACATGCGCTATAAATTATCCTTCTTCTTGATTAGAGCTAGAAGCAAATGATCCCAATCTACGTCTTATGAACCTTTAGTTCATCAGCTCCTAGACAGATTGTTCTATAATGTCTTTCTATACCCTTGGGTATCGGTATGGATGGATGTTAATAGCTTATACATCTTCTCTCAAATGGATCCGGTGATTGTGGCTTCTATTGGGTGGTAATTGGGTTGGTTCCTTAAACATCATAGCATACTCAACTAGAACCCCATTGATTTCGTCAAAAGTGCTACACTAGCTTTCTCTAACATCCAACTACTATAATTAGCATTTTATAGAATAAGTTAACTGCTTCATATAGAGTTGTCGTCTACTGGAATGCTTTAGGACCATATGGTATTCTCTACCAAAACTACCTTGGGCCCTCTACTTGGGTTACCATTCGGGGTGACCAGTTTCCCTTTCCATCTGAACTTCATCTTTCTCATTCTAAAATTACACAGAACATCGTCTAACCCTACTAACCACTCTACCCTTAGTACGACGTTGCGTCCTCCTAAAGCTAATACCAACCATTTGTGGTGAACTATAAACATGCATGGTCCAGTAAAATTTACGTAACATTGATCACATGTCAACTTCAATCCTTCCCAACTGTAATATGACGAGGATCAACATCCTTAATGTTGCATTTTCCCTTATTAATATCCACAAAAGTTTGAGTGCTACTATTATCTATCAAAATGTGGACCATCCTTTTGTAATATACTCATAAAACTCTCATTTGCTTGAATTCTCATTCTCCTTCCATTCCCACGATCACTTGCAGGGATACATTTGGAAGGCTAGATTCTGCATTTTCTTCGTTAACTTCATCTTCATCCATCCCTTAGGCTACATCAAGACATTGTCATCACCTTCCACTAAATTCAGTTAAAGTTGCCCTTTCTTACATTTGTGGACTAGGATATATTTCTGGTCGCACCAAACAGTCACTTAATCCTTCAGTTCATTGAATTCTTTACTACTAGCTTCGATGCTTTATAAATTCTAAATTGCACGAGTCATATTTGAGTAACTGGAGTAGAAAGTAATCATCTATTGAGGTGTTCCTTTTAATATTTGAATTCTAACAAGTCCAAGGAGTCGGGTTGATACTTTCCCCTCCACTGGGTGTCCTTCTTCCACCACTTCTGAATAAGGATATGCCTCTCTTTACCATTACCACCGCCTTTGGTCTTCGTACCAACATATAAGCGAGTTACAATGAAGTTGAATCTAATAATTTCACCGTAATTTCCAACTCAGGTTTGATGCCTTTGAGAAAGAAACTAATCAAGTAATCTTCAGGTGGTGATAGTTTATTGGAGTGATGATCGAACTAGGCGCAATACTCTTGGACAAATCCCTATTGCTTGAGTTCCTTAAAATCCCTTACTGGATCATAAAAAATGTCTGCATGAAGAGTTGTTTAAGTACGATAGCAAACTCCTCCCAATCTACCACCTCCAATTTGGTTCTATTCTTTAAATAGAGTCGATAGCATTCCTGAACCTGTTCCTCCATATAAAGGACTGTCATGCCCACCTCCATGTTTTCTGGAGTATGGTCCAACATGAGGAACTGCTCACATCGACATAATCACAATTTGATATGTTCTCCATCAAAAGCTGGAAATTCAATCCTGTTGAGTCTTAAGGGCATTGCTTAGCCCTCCTTATCGTGGATATGTTTAATGTTATTGTCGATTTACTCCAGCGTGTGATAGGCTGAGCCACTCTTTGTTCCCTTCCAAATTGTTGAATGAACTGTGGGAACATCAACTTGAGTTTGATCATCTCTTTTTCTTGCTTTTCAGCTGTACTCCGAGATTTCAATAGGATTTTTTGGTTCCTACCTTGAGCCTTCATCATACTTCTAACACTTCCCTTGATTCTGTTTAGTTCCACTCTACGCGTTCCTTCGGCTATCACTTCGTCTAGGGTCATTATTCTGATATCAAATGTTTGCTAGTTTTATTCAATTAAAGGAATGAATCACATTCAATAGGGAAAAGGAAGACACACAAGGGGAGAATCATAATAGATTAGAGAGGAAGAATAACAACTTTCTGGTATATTGCTCATTTTCATATTCGTTACACAACGTTCTAATATAAGAACGAATGAGTATTAAACAAATACGTGTTCGAGTTGTTATGCTAAGATTTAATTTAAATGATGCATCTTAGATATTGACTTAATTAAGCTATCGTTTGAGTCATCCTACAGCTCCTTTAAATTTTTTGAGCCTATCACTTCGTCATCGTTTTATTCTGTAATAAAAATTGGTGAACCATATCAAAAGTTGCGTAACTCATAGCTGATCTCGTACTCTAAAATTTAGTACTACCAAAATTAAGATACGTCTCTGAATTCAGGAAAGAAGGTACAACCTACAAGAATGCTCTACTTGTAAAGAGTTGCAATTCTTTCCTCCTGTCTTTCACGGATAGAAGTGTGATTGTTGAAGCTAAATTTCTATTGGACGTTAGATTCGTCTCAATTATCAACACCTAACTCGAACAAACTGAAATGGAAATTAGATTCTTTCATCTTTCTGGAAATTAACTACTAGGTGTGCTTTCAAGACCAGAAGTAATTACTCGGAAGGGAAGCTAGAAATGCCTAAATCTAAACGAATGTTTTTTTCTCCTTTAAAAACTAGTCCAGTGTTTGGTTCTTGGGCAAGAAAAGAAAGTATGGCTGGAGTGCAATGGCATACAACCTACCTTTTAAAGTCAAGAGACTATGAAAAGTAGCCGTTGTTGAGGAGAATAGTTTCGGTTTAATTTCGATCTGTTTGCCATCTGAAATGATGAAAAGAACATGCTCTTATATTCACTAGTTAGCTTATCAAAATAGATATATATATTATTCAACAATTACAAAAACCTTGGTTTGTTGAAAAGCATAAATTCTTTATTATGCAACATTTTTTCAGCTGCGAAGGCAAAGAATCCACTCATTCTTATTATAAGTGGAAATTGCAAGATACAAAACCATGAATATTTAGTGAAGAGAAATTATAATTAATTAAGGATATAAATATATTGCATCACTAAAAATGTGAAACAGAAGTTGCAATGTCCAAGTAACATTAGCCATAATCTGGATGTTGAACTGTAAGTTATACAACAATTTTAGTTATTACAATGACAAGGGGTCATGCCAATCTTAACAATTGCAAATTGTAATTTGTGAAGTAGACTACAACCAATATATAAACGTTATTATGGTTGAAATCAACAATCAAACCTTCGGTAAATATTCGGTGAAGCCCTCAAAGAAAGAAGCGTGGAATCAATTATTTCACATTAGTGAACAAGTTTTCGATTCTTAAATGCTAAGCTGTGGATTGATCAAACAATTTTAACTCACTTTGGAGAGCTCGTTACTCAACTCATTTGTTTGATTAGTGCAACAATGTACATAAATTTAAGTTGTCAAATTAATGAAATTTTTGTAGAAAATTAAATTAGAATAAATGAATTGTGTATTCCATTAATAAGTTACTGTATGTACTTATATTTGTATTTACAAGTTGTATCCAACTAGAAATAAACAATTAGAAGATATGATTTACATTATTGATACAAATAAGATTTTGTAGCGATCTAGCTGCAGTAGTTACAGTATAATCTTCAAATAGATTAAATCTTTATCATATCAAGATGCAATGGTAACGGAATAATCTTGGTGTAGAGAATATCCTGCCGCCCACAAGTTGAGAAGCCGGTGCACAAACTCACAACTTGTTTAAAGATAAGAAAATCATTGAAACTTTTGTCCAGACATCAACGATTTGATTTATAGAGGACAGATATTGAACCCCGAGTTCCTACTTCCTGTCGAGCCACTTTATCGCCAACAAAATGAAATTAATCTCCAAATGTTTCGAGCGGGAGAGAAATAACGGATTATGCATTGGATATGTAGCACTCAAATTTGTTGGGAAAAGAGGGGGAGAGAAGAAGAATAATGAACTTCTTTTTATTATGAAACTAATTTCTTTATATAGACTTTTATAATAAAATTTAAATTCTAATAGATAACAACTTTATTTTAATAGATAAAATCTTATCTTCTAGCAGATAATAAATTTTATCTTTATTACTCCACAATAATCTTTATTTTTACTGCTTTATCTTACTACTCCTAATTTAATAGATAATAAATTTTATCTTTAAACAAAGATCAACTCCAAACAAACTAAAAACCTATTCAAAAAGAATTTTGATAACTTTACAATTTTGAATTAATTCTCAACATTCCTCCTTAATTTAAAATTGTAAAAAAAATCACAAGCATGGAACACTTCTCTCCACAATTTTTTTCTTTAGAGCAATTCTCTCCAATCTTCTCAGGAAAGCACTTATTTCTACTTTTCAACATGAGCAATTCTTTCATAGCTTATCTCTATAGAGCACTTCTCTCTATAATGAGTCTTGGTGCACCTCTCACTAATTAGAAGAGGTCACTTTCTTTAATCACTTGCATTGTATTTGCTTATTCTTCATTGTTGAACTTGCAATCTTTTTCAAATTTTCATATGATTTACTCTTAAAGCATCGAGACTTCCTTTTGTGCCAACAATCTTTTTCTTTATGACCAAACTTCTCACAATGGCCACATTAAGGAATGTTTCCTTTCTTCTTTGATGATGAAACCTTTGCTAGATAGGCTCTCTTTACCATCTTTTTGCTTTCTTAATTTCTCATTGCCCTTTTTTGCTCTTGAGCTTGTAAAGCATTACTCACTCATAGGTCCTTCAAGATCTTTGAGAGCTTTGATACCACTTTGTTACGAAAAGAAGGGGAGAGAAGAAGAAGAATAAACAATAATCTTTACTATTGCTTCTTTTATTCTGAAACTGATGCCTTTAGATAGGCTATAATTAAGTTTAATAACAACTTTATCTTAACAGATAAAATTTTATCTTCTAACAGATAACAAATCTTATCTTTACTATTCTAGGATAATCTTTATCTTTATCTTTACTACTCTATCTTACTATTGATAATCTTAATAGATAATAAATTTTATTTTAAAACAAAAATCAAGTTAAAATAAACTAAAGATCTATTCAAAAAGAATTTTGATAACTCTACAATTTTGAATTAATTCCCAACAAACTTATCACACTATAAAATGGGAGTTGTAGGTAGTGGTACATATAACTCACAAATAAATGACTAAAGTCATGAAATCTCAAATGCAGCAGTCGCAATGGCTCAATATTCCACTTCTATTTGAAAGATAATAAATCTATTCTTTAAAAATAAAATTTTGAGATCAATTTGTTAGAGATATTTTATTATTATAATAAGATTTGATCCTAATATATAATTAGAATTTCAATCTTTGACTTTTCGTTTAAACCCTAATTTTCAATAAAAAGTTTCAATAGCCCTTTATATTTTAGAGTAAAGATTCTATTATGTAATGTTCCCTATCGAAAAAGAATCTAAGTTAAATTTGGAGGAAGTAGATTTGGGATGAGGGTCGTATAGGGACAATGATTTTTAGAGAGTAGAAATTTTTTAAATTTTTTAAACTTTTAAATGAGTAAGATAAGATCTCATTTAGGTCGCTTTTTAACAAAATTAAGTTATAGTGGGCTCCTGTAGTAATTAGATTAGAATGGATAGACATTCATCTAAAACTATATACTAAAAATTGGAAAAAAAGATCATTATTGTGATATTTTTGTAATATTTCATATTTCCTTAAAAAATGGTTCATTCATTGCCATGTCTTATTTTTATCCACTATATATAATGGCCTACCTCTTTTCTAGCACTAAAAAGATTTACTATTTCATGTTATATATTTATGTAATAACTAATAATTAATATATTGTGTACAAATTTTTTTAATTAAATTAATTTAAAATAATTTGAAAAATATTTCTTACAATAAACAACAAACATTTTGAAAAAGAGAAATAAAGTATATAAATTCAAATTGAATATTAATTAAAAAACATATAGTTTCTTTAATAAGCCACACGGTGGGCATGACTATAAGCCTAAGCCTAATACATATTAAAAGAGAAAAAGATCCTAACAATTATATTTTTAAAAATCATAAACTTTATAAAATTTATTTATTTAAACTAAATGTAATTAGACTTATGTGAAAAAGTATTTTAGCATAATATAACTTCTTAACCTAGTATTGCAACAATAAAAGTCAAAAGTTCATTTTAAACATCAAATTTTAAATTATCAGTATTATGAAAATTTAAATATATTGATTATTACATGGATGTTATAAGACATGTTATACTAATGCAATCTAGTCTATGCAAGGTTAATCATCCTATTTTTAATCTTGAAATACCTTTTTTTATTTGTAATAAGTTTTCTAATTTTAAAATTTTCCAACTAATTCTTGTTAGTATCTTTGTAACATAATTCATACAATAATTCGAATCAAAATTTATTATGATAATTTTTCTTTCTTTCATTTCATAGATGTCGTAATAAATTACTCTTTGTTTTTTCAATTTTTATATAGAATATTAAAATTTTCTCTTTGTTATTTTCATTTGTCACAGATATATAATTATATGGATATATCTTTGTGAAATATGATTGAGTTATTGTTGTTCCATTATATCTACCACCTTCTTCCAGTTCTATATAGGTGCTTTGTTCTTTTTCAAGTCTAAGTGTGTTATAATTGTTTTATATGATGTTTCCTGTTCTTTTTCAAGTCTAGGTGTGTTATAATTGTTTTATATGATGTTTCCTAAAAAGCATTTATCACGAAGTGAAAAAAGAAAAAAAAGAAAAAAAGTAGAATAATTAATAAAATCCTAAAAATGAGCTATTAATAAATTTATCAAAAGAGTAAGCTCTTATAATGAGAATCTTAAGGAACTAGGTGAAGGATATTTTGAACAACGTAAAGAAAACCTAAGTGATGAGAGTCATATTCATTAAGATGTTAGTAATTTGAGTAAGCATGATTACATACTAAATGCATTCAATTTAGAAAATTTAAGAGCAGATGAGCAACTAATCCCTATATTGGATATTTATGATTCTAGAAATTGGGATAATCTTAATAATAAAGTAAGGGTCATTTTAGTTGAAAAAAGACACGTAAGAGCATTGAATCTTGTGTTTCCTTTAGACAATACCTCTCAACATTTTCTATATTCTTATTATTCTAAAAGTTTGAGTAATGAAGAGATTAGATAAGAAAATTGTTGGTTTACTCTAAACATATAGATAAAGCATATTGTTTTTGTTGTAAGTTGTTCAAATCTAATAGCAGACAAAGTGTATTAGCAAATGATGGATTTAAAGATTAGAAGCATCTTAGTGAGACATTTAAAGAATATGAGAATTGTGTTGAGCATATGACTAATATGAAGACTTGGAATGAATTAATAGTAAGATCAAGCAACAATCAAACAATTGATAAAGATTTGCAACAAGAAATTATAAAGGAAAATGAACATGGGAGACAAGTTTTGATAAGAATAGTTTCTCTTATGAAACGTCTTGTTAAATATAGCTTGGCTTTTCAAGGATCCAATGAGAAACTTTGCAAATAGTACTGGCATTTTTTTGGGATTGATTGGGTGATTATTGAATTTGATGTAATAATGCAAGATTAAGTTAGGCATATTCAAAATCGTGAAATTCATCATCTCTATCTTAGTTACAAAATTCAAAATGAGTTGATTTCTCTTTTGGCCTATAATGTTAGAAGTTCCATCATAAGGATTATTAAAAAGGTTAACTAATTTTTCTATTATTCTTAATTGTATCCCAAATTTAAGTCATCAAGAACAAAATAATATGTTAATATATTTCAAATAAAAAATAGAGGAGTACTTTTTAGAGTTCTTGAAGGTAGAAGACACATCTGGATTAGAAATTTTCAATGAATTATCGAATACATTTAAGTCTCTTAATCTTAATTTCAAGGTTATGACAATGGTTCTAATATGAAGGGAAAATATCAAAAGGTTTGAAAGAAATTACTTGAAATAAATCTGAAAGTGTTATATTTGTCATGTGTTTATCATAATCTTAATCTTACCCTTAGTGATATGAATTAAAGTTGTTTCATTTTATGGAGTTTTACAATGCATATATGCATTATTTTTAAGTTCTCCTAAAAAGCGGAAAGTTTTACTTGATAATATTTTAGGCTTACCATGGAATCATTGTCTAACACTCGTTAGGAGAGTCGAATAAAAATTATTAAAGCTATTACATTTTAAGCTCCTCAAATGATATTGGCTTTGATAGAATTATCTAGATCTTATTATAATGCTAAGCCGAAGAGTGAAGTAGAATGTTTTGTGAATGTACTTGAGAGTTTTAAGTTTTTACTTAGAATGGTTATTTAGTATGATATCTTATTTTTTATTAACTTCATGACTAAAAAGTTGCAGTCTAAATCTATATGCATTAATGCTACCATAGAGCAATTAGAAGGTGTGATAATATTTTGGAGAAATATAGAAATGAATGGTTTGCCTATAGTATAAATATTGCCAAAAGTCTTGCACAAGAGATGAATATTATATTTTCAAATAGAGGTTGTATTATTTAGAAAAGACAATTTGATGAAAATAATAATGATGGAGAAATAAAATTAGTTGAGAATTCCTTTAAAGTTAGTTACATTCTACTTGTTGTGGATATGACGATTGATTCGTTGAAGAATATATTTGAACAATTAATGACATTTGAAAGTATTTTTAGATTCTTATTTAATTTGAGATGATAATGAGCTAAGAGATTGTTGTATTAATTTTACAACAACTTTTTTCTAATAATAATGTGTTTGGTGTAGATTTAGATGATCTTTTTTCTAAATTATAAGTGTTGGAAATGACTTCGCCAAATGATTTAATATCATTAATTGAATTTCTTGAATTTGTTAACGATACAGATTACTATCCAAATGTTTCCATTGCTTACCTAATTCTGTTAACTGTATCTGTGATTATAGTATCAGATGAGAGAAGATTTTTAAAGTTAAAACTATTGAAAACCTACTTGAGATCATCAATATCACAAGAAATGTTGAATGGTTTAGTTATTTTATGTATTGAAAATGATATATTAGATAATATTGATTTTAATACTATTATGAATGATTTTACATCTAAAAATGTGTAAAGAAATTATTTTTCATGATCATCTGTGTCTATGTTAGTGTAATCTTCTTGGTGTTTTATAATATAATATTATTATTTGATTACTACTACTGCTGTTTTATTGTTTTTACTATTATTTTTAATGATTTTATTGCTGTTGACACTTGTAAGATGTTGTTTAACTACTATTATGATCATTTAGTATTTTGTTAAGTATGTGAACATATGACTTGAGTCAGTTATGTATGAATATTAAATTTTGGTAACAAAAACGTGCTTTTAAAGTTTACATATTTATATATTGTAAATTCATTGGGACCCTTCTTTTTACTTTATCACGAGCCTATATAACATTAGGAACAACCTTGATTAAATCCTAAGTATAGTTAGCAATTAAGGCAGGGATTTCTTCATGCATTACATCTTGCCATTCTACATATTTCATGGCTTTTGTGAAAGAAATGGGATTCAGAAGTGGTAATGTCACGGTGAGATAAACCTTTGATTTGAGATTACCAATTTGGGATTTTGAATTTGTGCACGGGATTTAGATGCATAAGCAAGTTCCAATCATAAATTCTAGTTTAATTTAAGCTTCATTATATGAAATATCAAGATTATTTATTAAGGCTTGTTTGTTTCGATTATTATTTTTGGTTTTTTTATTTTTGTTTTCAAATTCAATAAAAATATTTGCTTGCTTGAGTTTTTAGTTTCTGTTCTGGATTTTGGTTTCTATTAGTTTTCAAAATTTTATGAAAACTATAAAAATTAGTTTTTGTTTCTTTTTTTTCATAATATGATTTATTTAATTATTTCATATATTAATTTTTAATAAGAATTACAAATAATTTAATTTAATATTATATATTTAATTAATTATTATATGAATATTTTAATTTTATTTAATTTTTAATTAAATCAATTAAATTTAAAATGTGTTCGAAAATGTAAAGTTCAAATAAATTTTGATTTGATAACTAAAAGATTAATTTATAAGTAAAAAGTTATGTTTTAAATTATTTATTTAAAAAATAATATAATTTTATTAATAATTTGTTAATGAATATTATATAAGAGATTAAAATAAATTTATTTAATTAAAAATAATTTATCTTTAAGTTTATCTAAATATAATTATTATCAGTCATAAAAATATATCTGCATTTATATTAACAACTAAACAATTTTTAATCTAAAAAGAAAACTAAAAATTAAAAAAAGAAATGGAACGAAAGGGCATCTTAATTGTTAATAAACTAAAGCATCATCAATGTATTTTCGAGCAGCAACATCGACATGTTTTATGATATAACCCTAAATAAGAAAAAGGAGCGAAACTATAGTCACTGTACATACTGGAAGTTCACATGCGCTTCCATCGTGAAACGAAACGCGTGTACATGTTTCAGAACTATAAGCTCCATCTATTAGACTTCAGGAATCTATCGCCAGCAAAGAAATTTGGCGTATGGACCGAAAAACCAAGATCGAAAAAAGATCGAGTTACATGACATATTAAATTGAATGACTGAAGAAATTAAGAAAACAGAGTAGTCCAGTAAGAGAAGGAAATGAATTAGCCTGCGTTGCATTTAAGATTTTATATTGCAAAGTGCAGGCTATATTGTGATTGTAAATAATTACATTAACTGTAGATGATAAAGATGTAATTTCAAAAAAAATATGGTCGTAAACTTTAATTACCGGGGTGACTGTTATCATGGTATTACGACCATAGTCAGAATCTCTAAGCACAATTTAAAATAATAATTACATAGTAAGTATAGGCATGATAGAGGGAGAAGAAGTGCAGGAGCTATAGACATCAACTGAATTCTGCCAGACTGAGTTAAGTTCTGACATCAAACAAAGTGTTCACGGATTGAACTGACCCAGAGTCACGGATCGGGCATTGAAGTTTGCAAACCAACAAGAGTCCAAACCCTCTAATTTAATTTTAAGTCTTACGATAAAGTATGAATTCCCATATCTCGTTCCTGTTCCTACATGCAACTAGCAGACTTGACAGTCATAATTTTCTGCTTTTCACTTCTGTATGACATTTTAACAATTAACCAGTCGGTCACGGGTTGGTCATAAAACTCGGGTATATAAATTCCTCATATCAACCCCTCAAAAACCTAATTAGAATCATATGCAAGCAACTTCCGGAAAACCCTAAAGTCATCATAATGGTTTCTAAGGCTGCGGCTATATTCTTCATCTGCATGATTTTCATGTTCAATTCCCTTCCAACAATTTACGCTTGTGGTCCATGTGTTCAGCCACATCCACCAGCTTATGGCCCTCCGGCTCCAACCCACCCGAAAGTTCCCCATCCGAACCCACCAAGCACAAAGCACCCTCCACATCACGGTGGTCAACCAAAAATATCACCACCTTCAAAAACACCACCCATGCCACCAAAAATACTACCACCTATAATCGTTCATCCTCCTCCAGTCATAAAACCTCCAGTTATATCTCCACCTGTCACAAATCCTCCTGTGGTCATGCCACCGCCTTCTACAGGCTATCCACCTTATACCGGTGGCCCGCCTTCTGGTGGTGGCGGAGGACAAGGTGGTCGTACTCCTAGGGTAAGTCCTCCACCTTGTGTTCCCGGCGTTAGTCCTCCATCAATAATTCAACCAAAATGTCCAATCAATGCACTGAAGCTCGGTGCCTGCGTAGACGTACTTGGAGGTTTGGTGCACATAGGGTTGGGAGATCCTGTTGAGAATGCTTGCTGCCCTGTGCTTCAAGGATTGCTAGAGCTAGAAGCAGCTATTTGCCTTTGCACAACTCTAAGGCTTAAGCTTCTCAATCTCAATATTTTCATTCCTCTTGCGCTTCAAGTCTTAATCACTTGTGGATTGACTCCTCCTCCTCCTGGTTTTGTTTGTCCTCCTCTTTGAGATAATATATGTATTACTTTCAGCTATTAATTGAGATGCCTTTCTTCGATTACTAATCTAACCAACTCTTAACTACTGATATTTCTGGTATACACCAACATTATGCATGGAGTGCAATTATCAGTACATGATCTCTTTCCAAAACCCTACTTGTGTTTCAGAAATGAAATGGTTTTTTAGTGGCAACCCGATGGGTCGATCTTAATGGAATCTCTTACGCCCCTCGTTTGTATTGGCTATTTACGCTTATGGGGAAGAGATCTGGGGATACAATAGCATGCACTCTTAGATGAAACTGGACATTACAAAATTACAACGAGCACTTCGTACAAGAATTCTCATCAGACTGGGTCGAAATCTTTGTGGTGACTAGTGATATAAATATTAATCGAATATTATTGCTTGCGTTTTCATCATCAGAAACGTATCAAGATTTCTTTAATACGTACAAATGTAGATCAGATTGTGATTGGTGATGCTTGCATCTCCAGTTCTCCATCTAAAGAAATGAAGACTGGTCTACCCATTTGCATTCCTAGAATCCAGAGACCTAATATAGATATGTAATCCTAGCCAGTTGAACTTTATTAGTTTTTAAGTAAGTCGATTAGAAATGGTTCAAGAGCTCTTCTAACCTCCTCCTCATCAACTGGCAGTAACCTTCTCGTCAACAACATTGTGACCAATATCTCAGCCAGCTGCCCTACTTATCCACTTCTGTTTCAGTGTTAATGATCGTTAGCCCTTATTTCTGTTGGAGCTATTCCAAACGACAGTTCTTGCTACCAATCATTATCCAAATGAGCAGTGATCATGTCAAAGTTTTTGTCAAGGACGTAATGGATATTTTGTCAAGATATATACATTCCAAATTTGAACTGTTTAGTTCTATACGCCCACAAACAACAGACCAATATTGCATCTTATTCACAACAAGGTTTTAAATTGGAGTGGCATGTGAATTTCACGCTTACAGGTAATATATATAGAAGCTAAATAGTAGATTACGAGTTTTAGAATTGCGAAAATTTTAAATACCCACAGGTTAATTTAAAATTATCAAAATTTATTACGTGATGAAAATATCTTTTTTATGTAATTTAACTTTTTATGTTTATAAATTTATTCATAAATATAAACATGTTTAATAAAATGTAATATATAAAAATTTCGTCATGATTTAATATTAAATGGTAAAAGAAATCTTAATTTATTTTATCAATAAATAATCATCTTATAATTTAAAATTAAGAGTAAATATAAGAAAATTATACTAATTCTTAATTATTTTAATCTATCACACATTATTATAAACTATAAAATGAATTAAACCAATCAAATTTAACTATTTTTTATTTTCTTCTAATCAATTATGTTAGTATATTTTACCTTAAAACCTCAATAAAAATGAATATTTTTATAAATGAATGATGACTAAGTTGGTAAGTTGATTGCAAACTAACCTAGAACCCTAAATATCATCTTTAAAATAAAGCACAATAAGAAAATTACCGACAGAAACAATACCGTTGAAAATTAGCGATGGAAAGTTACATTTTGTCGTTAAAATGTGGTTTGTGACGAAAAAATATTCGTCGATAGAGCTGGATGGGAAACTATCCCATTGAATTTTGCGATGGAATATAGCGACGGAATATGAATGACCATCAGCAAAAGAGGCGGAAACGGTAGGCGGCAAAATAAGCATCGCCCTTTACCGACGAATGTGTATTATGTCGATAAAGTTGAAAATTAAACGGCGTCATTTGCAACGACTGTAATGTTTTTAGTAGAAGAATCGGGATGTACCGACGAAACGGTTATTCCGTTGGTAAAGTTAAAATTTAAATGCCACCATTTGCTTGTTCTTCAGAATTTTAGTAAAGTCGAAAATGGCGTCGTTACCAGACGATGTCGTTTTCATTAAACGTCAGATCTTAGCAAGAAGGCCACCCCCGTCCTCATTTTCACCTCGCGTTCTTCTCTCTTGTCGGCAATTCTGTTTCATCGTGTGCGGGCGTGGGTTCGCTTGTCACTATCCATAGCGTTCCTTTTGCATACATCTTCTTCCTTTGCGTGTTTCAGTTCCCTGAGAGCGTTTTCATTTTGCGTTTTAGTCATCCATCGGTTCCCTGCTTCCTTCTAGTGCTTTTGTGTTGTTCTTCCTTCTACATCTTCTTTTATTCATCGATTGAAGTTAGTGGGTTTTGTTTTGAACTGGGTTTTGTGTACTGCTTTCATAGTTTCATCGGGTAGATGTTGAATTTGTGGAGATGTCGTACTGAATTCGTGTAGTGAACTATGTGCATTATATTTTGTTTATGTTTTTGTGACTCTCTTACAGATAATGTAGACTTCTAGAAATGCATTTATCCTTATAATAGCAAATGTTCTACCCCATATATGTGCCAAGAAAGTGATCGGTTACCTTTATTGTTATTAGGATAAAAATAGAGAATTGTCTTTATGATTATAATCGACCTCCCTCTTCATGGAAGAAACCTCCTCAAGGTTTTATTAAGCTAAATATAGATGCATTTGTCAAGAAGGATGGTGTTGTTTTTGGTGATATAGTATGAAATTAGGAAGGAAATATGGTGTTGGTAGCTTTGAAATGGGTGAGAGCTAATGTAGGTTACAATTTAGGCTTTAGAACTAGTATTTGAAGGTAGATTTTGAGGGGTTATTTTGGAAAGCAATTGATTCTAATTTTAAATCATATGGGATCGAATTTTCATTAGCTAGGCAATGTAATCAAGGAGAAATTCAACAGATTAGCATGAAATTTCTGTTATTCTGTGTTTGTTTTATTAAAGAGATGAGAATTTTGTCGCTTATCATCTAGCTTATTTAACTTCTATTCATCTGCTAGTTACTTTTTAACCCCTTCCCTTCCCCTACCTCTTCTAGTTGAGCAAACCCTTGAATTATACTCATTATTCATAGAGGCTTTGATTGTTGTTGTTAATAATATATTTAAATTCAAGATATGAAGGAAGACTTCAAATTTTGATCTAAACCATTATCAACAAAAAGAAAGTTAAACAAATTAACTTGAAAGCTATAAGTCATTTATTTCGAAAAAGAAAGCATCTAGTTAAAAAGATACAAAAGCATAAAAATCTTTGCAATCTAGATTTCTATTGAATCATGTTTTAATCTAAACCCTACAAAGTCCTATAGCCAATAGACCTTTTTAGGTTAAATTGGTTTGGGTTATTCAACTATATATCAATTAAAGTATAAATAAAATGTAGGAAGACTTTAATAAGCAATAATTAATTAATATGTTATGACTAATACCCTTACTCTTAAACATTACTTAGCAAAGAACTAATAAGAGAATTTAATATGCTTTTAATTTGATAGCAAGAATTTAGAAATAATCTCATCAGTTGCATTGCAAAAAGAAGATGGATTGAAGAACTAAAAAGTAAGGTAGATATCATTTTTGCATAGTTTCTTTAACATAACTTTAGTAACTAAATCTCTTCTTTTTGCCGTGTTTATGATGAATGTATCCTTTATCAGGAGTTTGAGGTATTATACTCTCATAAATATATGTGCTCCTATACCACTTGACCAACAAAACCAAAGTAATCCAATCATATGCTTGCTTGATAACACTCTTTAATTTGTTTATGTATAGGATACATTTGTAATTTTACTAGCTAATCATTTTATTGATTATTCCTTTATAACAACCCATTATCCACATTGAGGCTAGAACAGTATATATATAAGAGATTATTGAGATATTAGAAAATGCATTTCATGCTCATGCATTATATGATATGCACATACATGTAAATATTGAACTTATGCACATTAAAATAATTGTATATGCATTTTTTGACATATTCTGGGTATAATTATTTATAAATGTTATTATATTGAGAATTGTAGTTTTTATATGTTGAACACTGATTTGGAGAGTGTATTTAGTGATTTAAAATTTTTGGTGAATTTTAGAATTTTTTTTGAAATTTTGGGTAATTTTTGGACTAGAAAAATACCAAGTGGTAAGACAAATGCTAAATGGCAATAGAATTAACTGTCAAATGGAAATGAAAATTTTGCTAAATGACTTTGGGATTTATTAACAAGTGTCAATTAAAATTGGGAGGTATTTGGAGTAAAAATTGGATTTGATTGGACTAGTTAAATGAAAGAACCTAGTTTAAAGTTATAAGAATTGGACATATGGCAAGTGACAAGTGTCACTTGCCAAGCCATGTCTTAAGATCACTATTCTTTTAATTTTAAAGACCCTGCTTGTTTTGTCTCTCACGATGCTTTTAATTTAAAAGACCATTAGGGGTTTTGTTCTTGTTGTCTTCTTCTCTTTCATGGCTTCTCTTCTTCTTCTTGATTTTAATTCTTTAAACCTCCACCAACGTTGAACCTGTCATCTATCAATTTCTACTTCCATCTTGTTGTCTCTTCCATTTGTCACTAAAAACCTATCTTTACCATCTTTAGAAGATGAAGATCGTGTGATGCTTGGGAGCTAGGGCTAAGTATTATTTTGAAGATTTGGAGCTAAATTAAGTAAATAGCTTGTTAATCTTCATGGGTAATATTAAATAAAGCATTTATGATGATAGTTAGAGGTTAAATGACATAAAATGGTGTTTTTGTGTAAGATGAACGTGAGTGATGAAAAGTTTAAATAAATGTCTTATTTTTGGATATGTATGATGAGTAATAATTCGTATGTTGTTATAGATACATTTTTGAGGTAGAATGATCATCATAATGGTGTTAGGATGAGTGCAGAAAATTGTTTATCAATGATATATGCTCATGTTCTATTTTTGAGTTAATGATCAAATGTAGATCATGATTTATTTGTGAATGATATTGAGTTAAAATGAAGTTGATAATGAAGATTAAATGAAGTAGAAAAAGTGATCTTTGTACAAGTTATGTTAGGTGTAAAATCTGAAAAACTGGAAGATGAGTGCTGAAAAATGTAGAATTATACTTTTTGTGAAAGTTCACTACGGCCAAGTCCTTATTTCGTCGTGGCCAACTTGTAGGATTTTACGAGGCTTCCTATTGGGACATTTTCGCTGCGGCCAACTCCTGGCTTAGCCGCGGCCAACTTTCCTACACAGCCTTGAAAATTTCTTTACCTGTGCATACATACTTTCACACACCCATACATGTGCATTAACAAACACTTATAATTGTGCAAAAGTGTGATATGTGTATATTGCTTGATATGGAGGAGCAATTAGAACGTCAACATCCAGACGTTGCCGAAACTTCAAAGCAATAGCTTCGGGAGAAATCTGTGAGTAACCTAGACAGTTTCACACAATTAATTGATTACTTTAGAATATGTTTTGAATGATGATATAAATGTGATTTGATTATGTTGATGCCAGACAATGAAGGTCCAAGACTTGATGCATGAATGTGATATTGAAGTGCTACTTGTATGTGAATGTGACGAACTAAATCCTTCTTAACATGATTGATTAATTATGAGAGATGCATTCCATACATGAAAATGAGCTTAAAGCTCCAAATGTGATTAAGAGCCAAAGTCTCACTATATAAAATGAGCCCCGTATTCCTAACAAATAATGGACAGTATAAATGAGCCCAGTATCCATAATAGATACAGGACATTTTAGGCACTCAGTCACAATAAGGTAATAATTGAAAAAGAGTCACATCAACATTTCATAGACAATTTAATAAGTATGTTTGATTATTTGAAATGAAAATTTGTTTTGCCCTTAAGTGAGAATGTGATATGTGATAATTTATGAAAATGCATAGATGTGAATTATACGTTATATGTGTAATGTGTTGCATGAATTGAGTGAAATATCAATGATTGTTATCTTATTGAGTTCGCAAAACTTACCAAAATTGCAACATTGATTTTTCAAGACCGAGAGACAATTTTAGCTATTAAGAGATCCTACAAGAATTATAGTCTTATACTTTTAGGAAAAAAGAAGAAATGCCTCAAAGATGAGTCAGCTGAGATTGGAAAATTAGATAGATATTTTTGTGTATTTCCTCTTTTATGTAGTGTATTTTGTATTATGATATGATGATGTTCATATTTGGACGATATTGAAAACTATCAATGTAAATATTTGGTCTTATAAAATGAAAGGAGAAATTTGGGTTTTAAAATATGGTGGTTTTCATTATGATGTCTTATAAGAAAATACAGAATGATGATGTCATGTTAAGTGAATGTTGTGATTGTACGTAGTACACCATTATCATAGGTTATGTACTGGAATGTCCTCAGGGTGTTTTGGTTCGTACTTTATAGTAGTGGGGGTGTTACGTGCTTGATTGTAGGAACTTATTTGTTAGCAATATTTCTATTTTCAAGGAGATTGAAGAGAACATCACTTTGGTTAGTCTTGATTTTCTGTTAGAAGAGTATTTGATTTGATGGAGGATGACTAATGAGTTTGGTGGTGATTTATTAATATAGATGTATGACATATAGCCTAAGAATCTTATACTAATAATGGCTATTACACACTATTGAGGATAATTGAGTTAGAATTTTTGGAATGTGTTAACATTGGTATTGTGGGTTTTGTGAATGTAATTAGGTCTTATAGAAGTACTAGATTGGTGAACTTTGATGTGGATATTGTGAATTATAGTGAAGTTATTAACATGATTTCTTTTGTGATATGATGAAGTATGGCTCTATGGTTAAAATTGGTGGCTAAGAGAAAAATGAGTCGTGTTGCTTCTTCTATAACACCACCTCCTCTAAATAGGATGTTACTAGGTTTATAAACTGGGAAGTTGAATAATGATATGGTAAGAGGTCTAATAACAACATGGTAATTGAAAAAATTATAAGCATTAATATAGAGAGATCCTTCAAGGTTTAAAATAAAGAATTTATTCAGTTATGACTAGTTTGTGTTTTTTAGTTTTCTTTTTTGGTTTTGTATTTAAGAACTCTTTAGTTTGATAACCCCACTTTTTTGGTTTTGGTTTTGTTATCCAATAAGGTTGTTAGGTATGGATGCAAAGAAAAAAGTGTGGTGATGTCTATAAAAAAGACAATGTAAAACAGTTATACTAACCACTGTCATAATTGTTTGATTATTTATTCGTACGTCAAGCTTTTTATGTAACAATTCCTTGAACTTTGCTTCTCCCATCTTCGTTAATATTTCCTTTCCATTTCATACAGTAATGTTTTATGTTATTTCAATATTCAAATTGTTGAATATTGATTGGATGCACTATGTTTTTGAGATTGAAAGAATTCTATTAACTAAGCTTTAAGCTTATGTCAAATTAAGGAACTATGTACAATGGTCAAGCCCCTTAAAGGGGAGGGGTAGGGGAAGCAAGATAGCATCTACGAAAATTTGAGTACCTAAAGTTTATATAAGCATGATTTCAATTTGACCACCTCCGTTAAAAGCTAAATCACCCTTAATTAATGTTGTTGGTAGATAGTAAATGTGAATGGCATGCAACATTCTGTGGTATGTGTTATGTGCTTCACTCATATATCTTGAGTCAAGCATGGTAGTAATTTAAGATCTCTTTCAATTACTTAAGATTCCTAGCTAAGACCTTATTCATTGTTTTTTTTACTTTGTTCTGGTTATCTTCTTTGGTCGTTAGCTCATTCTAGCTCCGTCATCTTCTTTCTTCACGTGCTTCAGTGACTTCTTCTGTGTGTCAATTGAGGTAAGTGAGTTTTGTTATTTACTAGGTTTTTGTATACTTAGTTTAATTTAGGTATTTGTTTGTGGTTTGAACCTCCCATTTGAACATCGTGCATTTTCAATATTAATGGCCTGCACCAACCGAAACTTGTTTGTGGCATGAACTTTGTTTTATCATTGAATTAATATAGAATGGGTTCGACTTATAGTTCCAAATATCTGAATTATGTCAATGGGTTATTTCATTGATTCTTTCTGAATCGATTAGGTTATCTTTACTTTTCTTGTGCGAATCTTTACAAGCATCTTTTTTAATATAATAATAATTTACTTCTAAACATATTACATAATTTGTATATGTTACAATAATGTATTAATCAAAGTATTCATAATTTTATCTTTACTTATTATATTTGTTACTAATACATAATTAATTTAGGTTAAATATCAAATTTCTACATGAATTTTAAATTTCAATAATAATATCTATACCATTCAATTAAATATTTCAACTTTATAAAATTAAGTTATTCGTTTTATATTCCCATACCAAATCAAGCTGACCAAGAATTTTCCCTTTCATGTCCTTAAGTACATCTTTGAATTATCTTCTAACAAATATGATTACAAACAAAAAAAATTGATCTTCAGTTAATATATAAGTTTGGTCTTAAGCCATAAACCTTAACCCATAACTAGTGATGTAGCTCCCGTTAGGCTTATCGTTGAAAAATACCACGAGCTTAGGAGTCATAATGAGAACTGGTTTTCTTGATTCATAGGTGTAAACTTTGGTGATTAATTCAATTAGTTAATACTTAACGGATGTTATTTTAAGTTTAGATGTTCTGTAAACTTTGGCGAACATGAATTATACTAATTATGAAATCACTGTTTGAAATTAACAGTTTTGCAAAAATGAGTAATGTTGATAGATCTTGGATGTATAGACGATTAACACTTAATGGTTTCATTAATCCTGAGTTTGTTGAGGGAGTCAAAGCTTTTATTCATTATACATGTTATCAAACTACATATATAGATGGCCCAAAGATCAGATGTCCATGTAAAAAATGCAAACACATTTGTTTCCTTTCTATAGATGAAGTGAATGGGCATTTGCTGAGAAAAGGGTTTGTCCTAAATTATTTTAAGTGGACACGATATAGGGAACTATTGATTTGTAGCACCTTAAAGGGTAATCAAGTACAATCGTCTGTGAACTTAAATGAGTTTGAAGGGGGATTGGATTTATAACAAATAATGTAGATGTAAATGAAAATCCTTACATGCAAATGGTTTATAATGCAGCTGGTTATACCTTTTACGAAAATATAGAAAATCTTGAAGAAGAACCAAACCCATATGCAAAACAATTTTTTGAGTTACTACACTCAGCTGACCAAAAATTATGGACAAATTGTGAGATAATGACTTAATTGTCTTCAATTGCTCGAATATTGAACATAAAGTTTGAAGGGCATATTTTTTATCATAGTTTTGATAAAATTTTTGAATGGTATAATGAATCATTACTTCATGATCATATAATGGTTGATAGTTTTTACAATATGAAGAAACTTACTAGGGGTCTTGGTTTGTCTATTGAAAAGATTGATTATTACAAATTGGGATGTATGTTGTAATGGAGAGATGATGTGGAATTATAAGAGTGCAATTTTATGGTCAATCTAGGTTCAAGCTTAGAAAGCGTTCTATGAAATAGAAATCAGTACCCTAGAAGCGGATGTATTATTTCCCACTAACTCCGAGACTTCAAAGACTATATGCTTCTGATGTTACTGCATCTCACATGAGATGACATAATGAACATGAACAAGAATTGTTAACCTTCTAATTCAAAGTTTGTACTTGAATATTATATTCAACAAATCGTCTTATTTTCTTTTCAATATATTGTGTAAAATATTGAATTCAAATTCTTATATTTCTAGAAAATTCAATAAAAAATAAATTTCAGGTTGAAATATACCACCAAAGAGACAACGTGATATGATGTCACTATAAGAAATACATACAATCCACGATGTTTTATTGATAAAACATCACGAATTGTGATTTAAACGTCACGAAAAGTTCAAATTTTCTGTAACGTTTTATAAAAACGTCGAGGATTTGTAACACTTTTTGCGACATTTTTTATTAAAACGTCACGAAATAGAAACTGTGACTTTTTGTTGAATAAAACGTCACTGTTGGCCTTTGCCTTTTAAAACGATGATGAAAAGTTTTTTTCTTGCGCGTTCATTTCCTATTGGTTTCTTCTCCGACGTTTCTTCTTCTCTGGTTTCCTCTCTCTCCCTTCTTCCCATCCAAATAGATTCTTTTCGTTTATTTTATTTGTCATCTTCTTTAATCTCCAACGTACCCTCTCTACCAATTCAATTGTTTGCCTTTTTCTCATTTCTCTCGTCAAATCCCTATCCTACTGTCTACTCTCTCATCACTATCCATAGTAACCATTGTCCACAGATCGTATTCCCCCTTTAATTCAGTTAGTCTTCATCCTCATTTAAGGATTTTTGCATCATTGTCGATGTGCCACCATCTCTGAGGGAGTTATTAACGAGCGCAGGAGGTGACAGAGGAGGCCACACACCACTAAGGATCATCATCTCCCTCTTCTGCTTTAGTGACTTTTTTGTTTCTCTTTAATACTCACGAGGTATATTCTTAACTCTTAAGGAGTTTTAGATTTACATTTATTTCATTTTGTTCTGGGTTTGTGGTTTTGACTCCTTTCTTTACCCTGTCTAAGTAAATAGAAACCAATATCTAAGGTTTCTATCTCTCCCTGTCTCTCTCTCAGCATTGATATGGATCTGGAAGTGGTGGGCTGCCACGTGCTGCTCTTCAACGACAACACCATGGCGGCATTTGTCAATTCCACCACCGCTCTCGTTGACTGGAACTCTCTCTCCACAACTACTACGACATTCGCTGCCTCCTCTCTCCATCGTCACGCTCTCTTCGTCGCCCTCCCGACGATCCCCTCAACTCTAACCTCGATCATGAGCGCTACCTTGATCTTCCCGATCTTCCCTTGCAAGGTAATTCCTTTTTGTTTCTGCTGATTGGCTCTATGTTTTCTCTTCAATTCTCTCAGAGTTGATAGCTGATTAAGAGAAGTCTTATTAGACTGATTTTGGTGATTTGAGTTAGGTAAAAGTAAATCTTGGTTGTAGGTTGGAATTTTAATTTTTTAATATGACATTTGAGCAATATCTCCTATGTGGGTCGCTGAAGATCGTATTCAGCTTGCAATGGGAGCTGTATATATATATATATATTGAGACATGTAGATCGTTAAATATGTCCTGAACTACTTATTTCAAGTTTGGAGGATCAAATATTATTTTGCTATCGTTGCTTCAGATAGACAAGTAAGAATTTTCTCCCTCATTCAGTGCGTTCCTTCTATTTTCTTTTTTTGACCGTTAACGTTGGTTTATGCTGGTTATGCGGTGAAACATTGGAAAGAATTGGCGATATGCTCATTTAATTTTAATCTCATTTTGTTTTATTTCTAGTACATTAACACTTAAAAAAACATTGGAACAGCTACATCAGAATGTTACACGGTAATGGTAACTATTTAGAACATGAATCGATTTTGATCTCATTGAGAATAACACTAATCATTAATCCACTCTATTATGAGTGGCTCATGGTCCAAATTTGGAGAGTGCTCCTGGTATTGAACTGCTTTCTATTAATTCAGTTCTTAATTTTTGTCTAAGTGATTTTCCGATACCATCGCCGATCTCAAAGGTGACTACTGTTTAGTTTTTCTTTCTTCCGTTCTATGTTTGTTCGCCTGTAGCTATCAATGTACTTAATTGTGGTTGTTTTGGTTGTGAAGAGAAAATACTGCGTGAACATCCACTCTGCTTTCCTGACATAGGAGAGATAAAGATTGTTGCTTTAAAGGTAATGTATTATTTAATGGGTGTTTATTTTTTGTTTTCTTGGTTGTTTTAATGTGTATGAAGTTGGGTATTTAATGTTTTCGTAACGTGATAGGTGAAGCGAAGAGGTCATTCTTATCATTTGTCTGAGTCTATGCTTGTTAGAAGTGCGTTTGATGGGATTAAGAAGAATTGGTTTCTTAGTGTTGATGCTTGTAGAGTTGGACAAAATGAGGTCCCAGCTTTGGTTAGTAATGATTCTGGGAATTTAATGGTGGCTTCTGGTGTTGAGAGTGGTGATTTGGCTAATGATCACCCCAAAAGTTTGTCCATAATTATTGCTCCATCGTTGCCCCAAGTCGATGTTGAAGTGCAACCTGAGAAAGTGAATTGCCACAAGGCTGATTTGTTGACTTCGAATGGTGGTGCTTCTGAAGGTATAGGAGATTTGAAGAAAGGAATTGGCTTTACGGACAAAGATTTCGAATGGTCGTGAACTAGGCCCATCTGTTGCCCATGGTCTTGGAACTTTCAAATGGCTTAAGGAAGATATGGCATCTGAACCTCTTGCTTTTAGTCGTGTCCCTCGTAATGGTTGCATGGGAGCATCATTGGTGATGCCATTCAGTTTCTGCATAAGTTTCAACGCAATCAGAATGTTATTCACAAAGCTTTTATTGGGGAGCAGGTTCAAAGATATTATTTTACAGTGAACATGAAAGGTTTCTCTTTTTCCATCAAACTGCACCAGGTTGGGCAGAAAAGAGATGCAAGTACTCAAAAGATTCCTTTGGCCACAATAGTGCCTTTCAACAACAAAAAAGGTCTTAGAAATTTTTATGTTCTGCTTATAATATTCCAGATTAGATATATGTACTCATATTGATATATTGTACACTTATGATTATTTACTATACACTTCTCATGAACTTTTGATATTAATTAGTGTTTTATAACATGTTAGCAAATTGCAATTAAACAAACGTATAAAATTCTTCTTATATATGAATAATTATTAAAATTAATAAAATATTAAGAATATTAAATAAATAAAATTCATAAATAATATATAATGGTTATTAAATAAATAAGATTTAAAAAATTTTGTATTTTAAAAAATAATGATTAAAATTAAAAATTATGAAATTAAAATGATTTTCGAAAAATGGAAAAAAAATAAAAGAATAATAAAACTATTTGTGACGTTTTTGTTATATTCACTACTGTAATTCGAGAGAAAATACTCTCATCTATTACTTGCTATATCAAAAATAGTGATTTGGAGTCTTTCTTTCTATTCTCTCGCAACTTATACTCATCTTCAGTTTTTGGGTATCCAGTTTCAACTAGCTCCTAAAGATATTGGATTTGAATAGGGTCTTTATCATGATGCTCCATAACAGATAAATTTCCCCTTTAAAAATAGGGATTTGTGGCTGAGCAACACTTACAGTGTTGTTATTGGTGGCCATTCAACCTGGATCTGATACCACAATGCTGAAATGCAAGATAAATAGTACAAAGAAAGAGAAAGAAATATGTACCACTGGAAACAATTAATGGACTGACACTACAATTAATGAATTCTACAAATAAAATTCTTTGTTGAATTAACTAGCCTTTTACATACGCATTTATAACAACAACAGATAAATAAATTCACTATTTTCCCTCAACCACGTATGAGAGATAGTAGGAACAAACTTGAGCAAAAAAATAGCAACTATAGAATCTTGAAAATTTTGAATAAATAAATTAAATTTTGAATCAATCTTCAACAATTAGATTTGGTGGAGTAGGGTTTGAAGTCTAAGTGGGAGTAGTGTTTTATGGCTTGTAAAAGGGGGACCTAGTAAACCTAAAGATTTGCATTTATTCTTGACCAACTTTACGATACCCATGTCTTTTTAGAAGGAGACTAGGGCTTAAGGAGATGAAGCTCATACTACATATCCTCTCAAACACTGAAAATGAAGCAATTAAGCAAGTTTAATTGGCTTATTCTAGTGATATTATTTGAAATTGTTTCAAATTCAGGGAGGTACTAAGAGACAGTAGTTTATTCCCGAAGCTTAAATAATGGTGTCTTATGGTTGGCCCAAACTAAAGGTCTAGTTGATGAGTGAAAGCCTTCCAAGTTGAGGGTTAAGAAGTGGAGTGCATCCACTGAAACTTTTGTAAAGCTTGTCCTAACATATAAATGTTGTGAAACTCATATTAATTTCTACCAATAAGGACAAATTCACCTTAAGCACTATTGCTTAGGTGAATCGGGTGTGAATGATTGTACTGAAAAATTATACTAGGTAAATTCCCATGAAAGACTAGAGAGATAAAAAATGGTCCCATTTAAAGCCCAATCTCCTAGAAATAATTTTTTTAGACGTGTAATTTAATAGTACAATAATTCACTATAACTATACTCGACAATAGTTATTAAATAGAAAAATAAAGAACATCATAATTTAACGAGATTCAACCAATTATGCCTACTTCCTCGGACACTACTAAATTAATATTTCACTATTTTTAGGAAATAATATAAGTAAAATACTATAAAATAAAAGAAGAAATCTTTGCCTTAAGGAAAGATAGGCAATTTTTGGGATGTTTAAGATAAGTGAAAGAGTCTTCTTTTTATAACTTAAGAAGACTCTCCCATCTTCACAATTTTCCAATATGGGACATCAAAATATGTCATAAGTCAATAATTCTCCATCGTGACATATTTCCTATCTTCAAACCTCTCACAAAACTTATCTTTAGTAGTGTCTTCAAGTGCGCTTCAAAGCGCCCATCTTTAATTTTTAGCAATATTTATCAAGTCCAAACAATGTTGGAACTTAACCGTAATCACCACCTTTGTCAACATATCAGTAGGATTCCCAATGGTCTTAATCTTCTGGATTGCTACTCCACCTTCTTCTAAAACCTCTCATACAAAGTGATAACAGACATCGATGAGCTTCGTCTTTGTATGGTAAACTTGATTCTTTGCTAAATGAATGGCACTTTGACTATCACAATGTACTTTGACATGCTTATGTCTAATTTCCAATTCATCAAGCAATCTTTGAAGCCAAATTGCCTCCTTCATAGCCTCTGTAGCTACCATATACTCTACCTCCATCTTCGACAAAGCAATTGTTGACTGTAAGGTAGACCTCTAACTGACTGGTGCCTTTGCAAAAGTAAAAACATAGCCAGTAGTTGATTAACTTTTATTTAAACCACCAGCATAGTTAGAATCACAATATCCAACTACACATTGACCATCTTGCTTGTCCCGCTAAAATATCAAACCAACATGTATGATGTTTGGAATGTACCGTAGAATCCACTTCACTGCTTGCTAATGCTCCTTACCTAGATCATGCATATACCTGCTCACAACCCCAACTGCTTATAAAATGTCGAGCCTTGTACACACCATAGCATACATAAAGCTACCAACTGCATTTGCATGTAGTCCTTTAGTCATGTACTCTCATTCTGAATCTTTCTTTGGAGATAGGGATGTACTAAGCTTTATATGAGGAGCGAGCGAGGTACTAACAGGTTTTGAATTTTCATTCATGCCAAAATGTTGTAGTACCTTTTTCAAATATTACTTTTGAGTTAAGCATAGTCTTCCTAACTTTTTGTCTCTACTTATCTCTATATCGAGAATTTTCTTAGCTTCACTCAGATCCTTCACTTCAAACTCCTAATTCAACTGAATCTTCCATCTCTCAATTTCTCTTTTATTCTTTAAAGCAATCAACATATCATCAACATAGGGGAGAAGATAAATGTAGGATCCATCTTGTAGCTTGCAAAAATGCACACAGTGATTGTATTTGCTTCTTGTGTACTTTTACCCCATTATAAATTGTCAAATCACTTGTACCACTACCTTGGAGATTGCTTCAGTCCGTACAATGATTTTTCAAGCTTACACACCATAGTCTCTTTTCCAGCAACTTTAAAACCTTCGTACTTAATCATATGGATTTCCTCCTCTAAGTCTCCATGTGAAAATTGGAACCTCTTCTTCATCTGGATCCTCTTCTACTATAAGAGTTTCTATGTCTGCTTCATCATTTACTGAGTTAACAATTCTTCCTTCAAACTCCACCCGTTTTGCAGTACCATCTGTCTGCTTAACATTTTTAGTTGTCACCTTTCTTAACATGGTAGATTCGTCAAAGCTAACATCCTTGATGAAAATTATTTTCTTTGACTCTGAGCACGAAAGATGATATCCTTTCACACCAGAGGTGATCCGTATGAGAATTGCTTTCTTTGTACATGGATCCAACTTTGACTCCTTAACATGATAGTATGCAGTGGAACCAAATACATGTAAGGAATCATAATCTGTAGAAGGTTTTCAAAACCATTTTTCCAAAGGTGTTTACCACCAATAGTAGTTAATGGAAGGCGATTGATGAGATGGTAAGCATATGTAACAGTCTCAGCCCAAAATTGTTTGCCCAACCCGGCATTAGATAGCATACAACAAACTTTCTCCGAGATGTCTGATTGATACGTTTTGCCACCTCAATTCCTTTAGATGAGATTACATATCCCAAAGTTATTCCTTGTTCATCCATAAAAGTGGTAATTTTT
Source organism: Erythroxylum reticulatum (assembly GCA_025504915.1). NCBI lineage: Eukaryota > Viridiplantae > Streptophyta > Magnoliopsida > Malpighiales > Erythroxylaceae > Erythroxylum > Erythroxylum reticulatum. The sequence goes on along the minus strand of JANSVA010000217.1, from coordinate 39,865,156 downwards.
AGAATTGAGAAAAAGATTAGTTTCATTGCAACATTTAAGTACACAATGCAGATTATCCAAGCATGCATCAAATGAATCCTCATAGACAGTAAAGTCATCTACAAATACCTTAATAATGTGTTTAACACACTCAGAGAAAATACTTACCTACCATGCATCTTTGAAAGATAGTTGTAGAGTCCAAACGGCATCCTTTTGTAGGTAAACGCACTAAATGGGCATATGAAGCATGTTTTCTCCTAATCCTTTGAAGCTATCGCGATTTGATTATATCCCGAATACCCATCCAGAAAAAAGTAGTGAGATCGTCTAACAAGTCATTTAAGCATCTGATCGATGAATGGGAGTGGAAAGTGATCCTTTCGTGTAGCAGCATTCAACTTCTTGTAATCGATGCACACTCACTATCCATTTTGGATTCTTAGAGGCATAAACTCATTATTCTCATTCTTCACCACAGTAATCGCAGTTTTTTGGTACTACTTGGATTGGACTCACCCATTTGCTATCCAAAATTGAATAGACTATACCAATATCAAGCAACTTTAAGATCTCCATCTTTACCAATTCCATCATCGAAGGATTGAACCTTCTTTAAAATTCTCTTGATGGGTTGGATGCTTCTTCCATAAGAATTTGATGTATATATGTTAAAGGGCTAATACCTTTGATGTCAACTATGGTCTACCCTATAGATGTGATGTGGACCTTAAGCACTTGAATAAGCTTTTCTTCTTGAAGCTTGGTTAAGTTCCTGGCTATGATTACCAGAAGTGTTTCTTCATCTCCTAAAAACACATATTTTAAGTTCTTCGATAATTGTTTCAATTCAATTATAGGTGCCTACATAACCGTAGGTAAAGATTTCATATTAGACATTAGCAATTCAATATTTTGAAATACATACCTTTTTGGTATTGGTTGCAGTGATTACAGTGCTAGCATAATTTCTTCCATTTTATTTTTAATGAGCAAGTTAGAATTTTGCAAAATGTTTTCAGTTAAACTTATGCAAAGAATGACTGCTAACTCATCTTTACCATCTATATCAAAAATTTCTTGAGACAAAGAATCAATGACATCATTGATAAAACAAAATAAACATCACTAGGGTACCTCATAGCTTCAAAAATATTGAAGCGAATAATTTCACCGTCAAACTCTATAGTCAATGTTCCTGCATTCACATCGACTTTCATCTTTGATGTCTTCAAAAATGGCTGACCCAGAAGGATAGATGCGGAATTAGAAGAAGGTTTTCCCTCCATGTTCAACATATGAAAGTCTATTAGGAAAACCAATTCGTTAACCTACACTAAAACATTCTCTACATCCCTTTCAAGATAATGATTAGATCTATTAACCAATTGAATTATAACAAGTGTTTCTTTTAATGATCCCAAACTCAATGAAGTATAAATGGAATATGACATAACATTAATTAAAGCTCCTAGATCTAACATTGCCTTTTCAAATCAAGTACCACCAATTTTGCAAGTAATTATAAACGTATTTAGATCCTTACACTTTGGGTGAAGCTTTATTTGAATGACTGTGGACACATTCTCCCCCACACTTACTTTCTCATCTCCCCTCAATTTCTTCTTAGATGTGCATAATTCCTTGAAAATTTTGGCGTATCAAAGAACTTGCCTAATGACATCAATTAAAGATATGTTCACCTCTACCTTTTTAAACATCTCCAAATTCTCCCTATCTTGCTCTTTTTTCTTCAATTTAGAAAACCTACTAGGAAAAGGAGGTAAAGTTTTAGTACAATTTTTAACCACAGGAGATTTTAAATTTACCTGAGTTTTTATTTTCTCTTCTTTTGAAGGCACTTCAACTTTTTTTTATTCTTCATCATCACTAATAACAGGAGTCTTGTGTGGTGCTTCTATTTCTTTACCACTTATCAAGGTGATAGCACTTGCATTTTCTTTCGGGATTACAATTATTTGAGAAGGAAGTTTACTCTAACTTTGATTCTCCAATTGACTTACTCCAGTAGCTATATGACTCAGTTGATTCTCCAAATTCTGACTGCTAGCTCTTGTTTGTTGTTGGAATTGTATAACATTATTTTTTAGTTGAGTGGTATTCTAAGTTAACATTTTCATCATTTCTTCTAGTGACTGGTTAAGCTTGTCTTTGATATCGTCATTGATAGGAACCTTATAGTTGTCCTTGCTACCCATAGTTGTTGAATTGAGGATTCTTCCATCCTAAGTTGTGTGCATATGGGTAGCTAGGATTCCTTTTTGGTTGACCTGAAAAGCATCCAAAAGTATTCGCTTGTTTTGTAAATGTATCGTGCAAAGTTGGACACATATCAGTGGGATGTCTTGCCATTATGCAAATTCCAAATACCTTAACTTTTTGAGCACCACTTGCAATCATTTGCCTAACCAAAGATGTCAACCTAGTTATTTGTTGCTCTAATGCGGTAGTACTAGCTTCATTAACTTTCAATGGTAGAGAGTCCTCTCGAATATTGAATTGATGGGAGTTAACAGCCATGTTGGAAATGAGATTTTTGAATTTAATAGTTGTCTTATCCACTAGTGCACCTCGACTTGCTACATCTACCGTATTTCCTTCTTGTAGTAAAAGCCCCTCATAGAAATACTGGATCAAAAGTTACTCACTGATTTGATGATACAGGCAGCTAGCACACAACCTCTTGAAACACTCTCAGTACTCATATAATATTTCCCCATTATGTTGTCAAATTATACAAATCTAATTCTAAATATTTATAGCTCGAGAAGCAAAAAAGTATTTTTCCAAAAAAAGTCTCTATATCTTATTCCAAGTGGTAATTGATCCGGAGGGCAAGTAATAAAGCCAATCCTTGGTAGTGTCTCCCAACAAGAATGGAAATACCCTCAACTTGATAGGCTCTTCTTACACCTAACTGGCTTCATGTCAAAACAGACCATATTGAACTCTTTCAGATGCCTATGAGGATCTTCACCTGGCATACCATAAAAAGTCGGCAAAAGATGAATTAGGCCAGATCTAAGGTCAAAAGCAACATATAGTAGGAAGATCAATGCATAATGGTTCATAATTAAAATTAGGGGCAGCTAAGTGTTTAAGAGTACAATCATTATTTTGATCAACCATATTAGAAGCAAGAAGTAAAAAGTCAATCTAAATCTATTTGAATTCCTGGTGAAGAGTAAAGTTTTCTGTCATATCATGATAGTTCCTTGGAACATTGTGCAACTTGTCATCTCGCTCTGCATAACGTTCTTTCAAGTTTTGGATCAAATTTCAATTCACTAATGGGTTTTCAAGAAAAACGATTCAATAGAGCATTAAAATCATTCTCATACAATACCGAATCAATCCATACAAGATAACGTAAACAATCCGAAACGAGGTAAAGAAAACAATACACAACAACAATTTGTTTAATATGCTGTTTGGCCTCGATTGCATCTCCATCAAGAGTTACTCATTGATTTGATGATATAGGAAGCTAGCACACAACCTCTTGAAACACTCTTAGTACTCATGTAATGTTTGCCCATTATGTTGTCAAATTGTACAAATCTCTTTCTAAATATTTGTAGCTTGAGAAGCAACAAAGTATTTTTCCAAAAAAAGTCTCTGCATCTTATTCCAAGTGGTAATTGATCTGAAGGGCAAGTACTAAAGGCAATCCTTGGTAGTGTCTCCTAACAAGAATGGAAATGCCCTCAACTTAATAGGCTCTTCTTGTACCCAGCTGGCTTCATGTTAAAACAGACCACGTGGAACTCTTTCAAATGCTTATAAGGATCTTCACCTGGCATACCATGAAAAGTAGGCAAAAGATGAATTAGGCCAGATTTAAGCTCAAAAGCAACATATAGTATGAAGACCAATGCACAATGATTTATGATTAAAATCAGGGGCAGCTAACTGTTTAAAAGTACGATCATTATTTTGCACAACCATATTAGAAGCAATATCAGATATGGAATCACTAGAAGAATTACAAATTCAATCTAAAGCTATTTGAATTCCTGGTGAAGAGTAAAGTATTCTGTCAGATCATGATAAATCCTCGAAACTTTGTACAACTTGTCTTCTGGCTCTGCATAATGTTCTTTCAAGTTCTGGATCAAATTTCAATTCACCAATGGGTTTTAAAGAAAAACGATTCAATAGAGCATTAAAACCATTCTCATATAATACCCAACAAATCCATACAAGATAACGTAAACAATACGCAAATAAGTAAAGAAAACGATACACAACAACAATCTGTTTAATGTGTTGTTTGGCCTCGATTGCATCCCCATCAAGAGTTACTCATTGATTTGATGCTATAGGCAGCTAGCACACAACCTCTTGAAGCACTATAAGTACTCATATAATGTTTCCCCATTATGTTGTCAAATTATACAAATCTCTTTCTAAATATTTGTAGCTCAAGAAGTAAGAAAGTATTTTTCCAAAAAAAGTCTCTGCATCTTATTCCAAGTGGTATTTGATCCGAAAGGCAAGTACTAAAGCCAATCCTTGGTAGTGTCTTCCAACAAGAATGGAAATTCACTCAACTTAATAGGCTCTTATTATACCCAGCTGACCTCATGTTAAAACAGACCACGTGGAACTCTTTCAGATGGTCATGACGATCTTCAACTGGCATACCATGAAAAGCAGGCAAAAGATGAATTAGGCCAGATTTAAGCTTAAAAGAAACATATAGTAGGAAGATCAATGCACAATGGTTTATGATTAAAATCAGGGGCAGCTAGGTGTTTAAAAGTACGATTATTATTTTGCTGAACCATATTAGAAGCAATATCAGAAATGGAATCACTAGAAGAATTAAAAAGTCAATCTAAAGCTATTTGAATTCCTGGTGAAGAGTAAAGTTTTCTTTCATATCATGATAGATCCTCGGAAGTTTGTGCAACTTGTCTTCTCACTATGCATAATGTTCTTTCAAGTTCTGGATCAAATTTTAGTTCCCCAATGGGTTTTCAAGAAAAACGATTCAATAGAGTATTAAAATCATTCTCATATAATACATAATCAATCCATACAAGATAACGTAAACAATCCGAAAAGAGGTAAAGAAAATGATACGCAACAAGAATCTGTTTAATGTGCTATTTGGCCTCGACTGCATCTCCATCTAGAGTTATTCATTGATTTGATGATATAGGCAACTAGCACACAACCTCCTGAAACACTCTCAGTACTCATATAATGTTTCCCCATTATGTTGTCAAGTTGTACAAATCTCTTTCTAAATATTTGTAGCTCGAGAAGCAAGAAAGTATTTTTCCAAAAAAAGTCTCTGCATCTTATTCCAAGTGGTAATTGATCCGAAGGGCAAGTACTAAAGCCAATCCTTGGTAGTGTCTCCCAATAAGAATGGAAATGCCCCCAACTTAATAGGCTCTTCTTGTACCCAGCTGGCTTCATGTTAAAATAGACCACGTGGAACTCTTTCAGATGCTTATAAGGATCTTAACCTGGCATACCATGAAAAGTGGGCAAAAGATGAATTAGGCCAGATTTAAGCTCAAAAGCAACATATAGTAGGAAGATCAATGCACAATGGTTTACGATTAAAATCAGGGGTAGCTAACTATTTAAGAGTACGATCATTATTTTTCTCAACCATATTAGAAGCAATATCAGAAATGGAATCACTAGAAGAATTTGAAAGTCAATCTAAAGGTATTTGAATTGTAACATCCTATCATCGATGGGAAGGGTAGAATAGTCATTTGAAACGGGGTATGAGTATTTAAAATTGTCTTGGCATGTTTATGAATACACATACATGGAAATAGTGACTTTTGCACTTGTAAATGATTGTACATGCATTCATGGCATTTCCCAGTATTTTGAATCATAAGGGTGCTTTTTATGAAAAGTGTGATTTTTGTGTTTGAAAAATTGATTGGAGAGGGGTCTTTGAGGTTTGAACATTTTTAGTGAATTTTAGAAATTTTTCTGAAAATTTTTGGGGAAATTTTTCGGACTAGGAAAAATGCCAAGCGACAGGCTGATTGTGTACCGGTAGTGGAAATGACTGTCCAATG
>JANSVA010000217.1:39841815-39852310 GCA_025504915.1 Erythroxylum reticulatum | reverse complement strand
GTGTCTCCCAACAAGAATGGAAATGCCCTCAACGTAATAAGCTCTTCTTGTACCCAGCCGGCTTCATGTTAAAACAGACCACGTGGAACTCTTTCAGATGCTTATGAGGATCTTCACCTGGCATACCATAAAAAGTAGGCAAAATATGAATTAGGCCAGAGTTAAGCTCGAAAGCAACATATAGTAGGAAGATCAATGCACAATGGTTTATGATTAAAATCAGGGGCAACTAAGTGTTTAAGAGCACGATCATTATTTTGCTCAACCATATTAGAAGCAATATCAGAAACGGAATCACTAGAAGAATTAGAAAGTCAATCTAAAGCTATTTGAATTCCTGGTGAAGAGTAAAGTTTTCTGTCAGATCATGATAGATCCTCGGAACTTTGTGCAACTTCTCTTCTCGCTCTGCATAACATTCTTTCAAGTTCTAGATCAAATTTCAATTCACCAATGGGTTTTTAAGAAAAACGATTCAGCATTAAAATCATTATTATACAATACCCAATCAATCCATACAAGATAATGTAAACAACCTAAAAAGAGGTAAAGAAAAAGATATAGAACAACAATTTGTTTAATGTGCTGTTTGGCCTCGATTGCATCTCCATCAAGAGTTACTCATTGATTTGATGGTATAGGCAGCTAGCACACAACCTCTTGAAACACTCTCAGTACTTATATAATGTTTCCCCATTATGTTGTCAAAACGGACAAATCCCTTTCTAAATATTTGTAGCTCGAGAAGCAAGAAAGTATTTTTCCAAAAAAAGTCTTTGCATCTTATTCCAAGTGGTAATTAATCCGAAGGGCAAGTACTAAATCCAATCCTTGGTAGTGTCTCCCAACAAGAATGGAAATGCTCTCAACTTAATAAGCTCTTCTTGTACCTAGATGGCTTCATGTTAAAACAGACCACCTGGAACTCTTTCAGATGCTTATGAGGATCTTTACCTGGCATACCATGAAAAGTACAAAAGATGAATTAGGCCAGAATTAAGCTCGAAAGCAACATATAGTAGGAAGATAAATGTATAATGGCTTATGATTAAAACTAGGGGCAGCTAACTGTTTAAGAGTACGATCATTATTTTCTTCGACCATATTAGAAGCAATATCAGAAATGGAATCACTAGAAGAATTAGAAAGTCAATCTAAAGCTATTTGAATTCCTGCTGAAGAGTAAAGTTTTCTGTCAGATCATGATCGATCCTCGAAACTTTGTGCAACTTGTCTTCTCCCTCTACATAACGTTCTTTGAAGTTCTCGATCAAATTTCAATTCACTAATGGGTTTTCAAGAAAAATAATTCAATAGAGCATTAAAATCATTCTCATACAATACCCGATCAATCCATATAAGATAATGTAAACAATCTGAAAAGAGGTAAGGAAAACGAGGCATAACGACAATCTGTTTAATGTGCTGCTTGGCATCAATTGCATCTCCATCAAGAGTTACTCATTGATTTGATGATATAGGTAGCTAGCGCACATCCTCTTGACACACTCTCAGTACTCATATAATGTTTCCCCATTATGTTGTGAAATTGTGCAAATCTCTTTCTAAATATTTGTAGCTCGAGAAGCAAGAAAGTATTTTTCCAAAAAAAGTCTCTGCATCTTATTCCAAGTGGTAATTGATCTGAAGGGTAAGTACTAAAGGCAATCCTTAGTAGTGTCTTCCAATAAGAATGGAAATGCCCTCAACTTAATAGGCTCTTCCTGTACCTAGCTGGCTTCATGTTAAAACAGAACACGTGGAACTCTTTCATATGCTTAACGTTCTTTCAAGTTCTGGATCAAATTTCAATTCACCAATTGATTTTCATGAAAAACAATTTAGTAGAGCATTAAAATCATTCTCATACAATACCCAATCAATCCATAATAGATAACGTAAACAATCCGAAAAGCTGAAAGAAAACGATACACAATAATAATCTGTTTAATGTGCTGCTTGACGTCGATTGCATCTCCATCAAGAGTTACTCATTGATTTGATGATATAGGCAATTAGCATACAACCTATTGAAACGCTCTCAGTACTCATATAATATTTCCCCATTATTTTTTCAAATTGTACAAATCTCTTTCTAAATATTTGTAGCTCGAGAAGCAAGAAAGTATTTTTCCAGAAAAGGTCTCTGAATCTTATTCCAAATGGTAATTGATTCGGAGGGCAACTACTAAACCCAATCCTTGGTAGTGTCTCCTAACAAGAATGGAAATGCCCTCAACTTAATAGGCTCTTCCTGTACCCAGCTGACTTCATGTTAAAACAAACCACGTGGAACTCTTTCAGATGCTTATGAGGATCTTCACCTGGCATACCATGAAAAGTAGGCAAAAGATGAAATAGGCCAGATTTAAGCTCAAGAGTAACATATAGTAGGAAGATCAATGCACAATGGTTTATGATTAAAATCAGGGCCAGCTAAGTGTTTAAGAGTACGATCATTATTTTGCTCAACCATATTAGAAGCAATATCAGATATGGAATCACTAGAAGAATTAGAAAGTCAATCTAAATCTATTTGAATTCCTGGTGAACAGTAAAGTTTTCTGTCAGATCATGATAGATCCTTGGAACTTTGTGCAACTTGTGTTCTCGCTCTGCATAACGTTCTTTAAAGTTCTGGATCAATTTTTAATTCACTAATGGGTTTTCAAGAAAAACGATTCAATAGAGCTTTAAAATCATTCTTATACAATACCCAATCAATCCAACAAGATAACGTAAACAATGTGAAAAGAGGTAAAGAAAACGATACACAACAACAATCTGTTTAATGTGCTGTTTGGCCTCGGTTGTATCTCCATCAAGAGTTACTCATTTATTTGATGATATAAGCAGCTAGCACAAAACCTCTTGAAACACTCTCAGTACTCATATAATGTTTCCCCATTATGTTGTCAAATTGTACAAATCTCTTTCTAAATATTTGTAGCTCGAGAAGCAAGAAAGTATTTTTCCAAAAAATGTCTCTGCATCTTATTCTAAGTGGTAATTGATCCGGAGGGCAAGTACTAAAGCCAATCCTTGGTAGTGTCTCCTAACAAGAATGGAAATGCCCTCAACTTAATAGGCTCTTCTTGTACCCAGCTAACTTTATGTTAAAATGGACCACGTGGAACTCTTTCAGATGCTTATGAGGATCTTCACCTGGCATACCATGAAAAGTAGGCAAAAGATGAATTAGGCCAAATTTAAGCTCAAAAGCAACATATAGTGGGAAGATCAATGCACAATGGTTTATGATTAAAATCAATGGCTGCTAAGTGTTTAAGAGTACGATCATTATTTTGCTCAACCATATTAGAAGCAATATCATAAATGGAATCACTAGAAGAATTAAAAAGTTAATCTAAAGCCATTTGAATTCCTAGCGAAGAGTAAAGTTTTCTGTCAGATCATGATAGATCCTCGGAACTTTGTGCAACTTGTCTTCTCGCTTTGCATAACATTCTTTCAAGTTCTGGGTCAAATTTTAATTCCCCAATGGGTTTTCAAGAAAAACGATTCAATAGAGAATTAAAATCATTCTCATACAATACCCAATCAATCCATACAAGATATCGTAAACAATCTAAAAAGAGGTGAAGAAAACGATACACAACAACAATCTGTTTAATATGTTGTTTGGCCTCGATTGCATCTCCATCAAGTGTTACTCATTGATTTGATGATATAGGCAGCTAGCACACAACCTCTTGAAACACTCTCAGTACTCATATAATGTTTCCCCATTATGTTGTCAAATTGTACAAATCTCTTTCTAAATATTTGTAGCTCGAGAAGCAAGAAAGTATTTTTCTAAAAAAAGTCTCTGCATCTTATTCCAAGTGGTACTTGTTTCGAAGGGCAAGTACTAAAGTCAATCCTTGGTAGTGTCTCCCAACAAGAATGGAAATGCCCTCAATTTAATAGGCTCTTCTTATACCGAGCTGACTTCACGTTAAAACAGACCACGTGGAAGTCTTTCAGATGCTTATGAGGATCTTCACATGGCATACCATGAAAAGTAAGCAAAAGATGAATTAGGCCAGATTTAAGCTCAAAAGCAACATATAGTAGGAAGATCAATGCACAATAGTTTATGATTAAAATCAGGGGCTGCTAACTGTTTAAAGGTACGATCATTATTTTGCTCAACCATATTAGAAGCAATATCAGAAATGGAATCACTAGAAGAATTAGAAAGTCAATCTAAAGCTATTTGAATTCCTGGTAAAGAGTAAAGTTTTCTATCAGATCATGATAGATCCTCGGAAGTTTGTGCAACTTGTCTTCTCGCTCTGCATAACTTTCTTTCATGTTTTGGATCAAATTTCAATTCACCAATGGGTTTTCAAGAAAAAAAATTCAATAGAGCATTAAAATAATTCTCATACAATACCCAATCAATCCATAGAAGATAGCATAAACAATCCGAAAAAAAGGTAAAGAAAACTATACATAACAACAATCTGTTTAATGTACTGCTTGGCCTCTATTGCATCTCCAAATAGGTGTTGGTAAAGTTAACCTTCCATCTCCATCTTCAAGCTTTCACCATCATCCATCCTCTCCATCGCCACTATTGGTGTTGAAGAACGAAGAAAAACTGAAGATAAAATAAAAGAAAAGTGTTTTCGGCTAGGTATGTCCCCTTCTCCTCTCTACCGTCACACTCTTTTCCTTATGTTGTAAAATTTAGGTTTAAACTAAGGCACACCTGGCATTAACAAAGACACGTGTCTTTCTTACACCTGTGAGTTAACTGTCACAAGTGTGAAAGCACCTCAAGGGTCCTCTTCGTGCATGATCCTCTCATAGGTGTGAGAGACGTGTCTTTGTTGCACCTGTGAGTTAACTATCACAAGTGTGAAAGCACCTCAAGGTTCCTCTTTGTGCATGATCCTCTCATAGGTGTGAGAGATGTCTCATGGTCGTTAGAGGTACTGCATAGGCGTAAGAAATTTCTGACACCCATATGATCCAATATATGTCGTGAGACTTCTCCTTTCTTTGTTCTTCACTTGACATTCTATCTTGCCTCTTCTTTTTTCAATCCTCTTCTTCTTCGTACTCCATGAATCAATAGAATACAGAAATTAAGATGATGGCTTCAATGGACATGCTTTCGGGTCACTTTAGCTCCTTCACTTGCAAAATGTACTTAAGATCAAATATGAGCTAAAGTGAGTATCCAAAGCATTTCTAATGCATTAATCACTAAGTGCAGTATATCAAATAAATCAACATTTAATCACATATCAAAAGGCTCTAAAATCATCTCTCCCTAATATGTCGATCTCAACCTAGAATGTACGTAGAATAAATTGCTCTTATAAGCTCTTAACCTTGTGGGATTTTGTATCACATAAAAAGCCTCTTATAGTTGCCTTACTTGAAACCAAACTCAGAGAAGATAACCTTATCAAGCTAAATATTTTGGGCCCCTCTTGGCACATGATCTCCAACCACTATTAACATACTTATGGATAGATTATTATCTGCTACAAATTCAATAAGTAGATCTGCTGGACACAATTGATCAAATAATACATTTGAATATCTCCTTCTTACGGGAACATATTGATGTCAATCTCTCCTTCATTTATGTAAGCAACTTTGGCTTCCAAAGACATCTTTTATGGAATAAACTCAAAAATCTCAGTAGCTCCATCTCCAAGCCTTGGTTGGTCTACAGAGACTTTAATTCCACCTTATATGCATCAGAAGCTCAAGGCCATCCTAATCTCAAGAATTACTCAGCTGACTTCAAGGATTGTGTTAAATACATAGGCGTGTCAGATTGTAAAAATTTTGGCTACCTCTATACTTGGTCTAGCAAGCAATAATCAAATTGGTTCATTCATAAGAAACTCGACTGAGCTTTGTTCATCCATCTTTAGATGCACAACTTTCCTAATAGTGTCGCAGATCATACACCTATCTTAGTTGCTAACTTATTCCAATAACTTGACCACTGTTATTCTTTTAGGTTCAACAATTATCTTATTGATGAACCCAGTTTACTAAGGCTTGTAAGAAAGGGGCAGAGCTCCGCATTATTGGTACTGAATAGTATAGTTGTATATATAAGCTAAAATCTATAAAAAATGCACTCAAGTTATTAAATTCCCTTAAGGGCTCCACGAATTTAACTGTTGACTCCACCAGGCATGACCTTGAACATATCCAACACCAGATTGGCTCTCTCACTCTTAATCAATTGTTGCTAGACAAGGAAAAAGTAGCTTTTGCTAACTATTTATAGGCAGTGAAAAATCATTCATCTATCCTTCAACAAAAGGCATGGGTACACTAGCTAAAAGATTGAGATAGATGCATCACCTTGTTTTTCAACACGATCTTAGCTCAAAAAATCACAATAAAATATACTCAATTACGTCCTAAGAAGGTGTATTACTTCACAAGCCCCAGGACATACACAATGAAGCTGTCAGATATTTTTCTTCCCTCCTTAACAATGCTGGTCCCTCAAATATCTCACTTGTTGATCTGCAATAGCTAAATCTGTCACAAATTTCCTCTGATCCAACTAGTTATGGATTCTAAGATTGAGAGGTAGTCTTCGATATGGACCCTCGAAAAGCCCCAGGGCAAGATGGATTTAATAGGTACTTCTACCAAAAATCTTGGCACATTATAGGAAGCTTCGTCATGGATGTAGTTTGAGAATTCTTCTCTAGTGGAATCCTCCTTAAAATAATTAATCACTCATTCTTATGTTTAATTACTAAAGGACAAACACTTCCACTTTTAGGGATTACCCAGCTCATACACCAACTTCTTATTCAAAATTATCTCCAAAATCTTAGCTCTCAGATTGAAGACCGTCTTTGCTCCTTTGACTAACAACAACCAAGGTTCTTTTTTGAAGGGTAGACATATCGGTGACAATGTCCTTATTGTATAAGCAAATTTTGAAGGGATATTCTAAAAAACACAACTCTCGTAACTGTACAACGAAGATTGAATTCTACAAGCCATTTGATAATATCATCTAGGACTGCATGTGGACAACGCTCACTGTTATAGGTTTCCACTTCAGTTCATTAATTAGATTCGGGAATGTGTCTCCTCGACCAATTTTTCTTTTCTCATCAATGGCATCCCCAGGACATTTTTCAAGCCACTCGTGGACTCAGACAAGGGGACCTCTTATCCCCTTATCTCTTTATCGTTTTCATGGAGATCCTTCATGCTATAATCAAGCAAGAAGTCCAAAACCAACCAAATTTCTATTACCATATGAAATGTAAGAAGATTACACTCACTAACCTCTACTTTACAGATGATTTACTTTTATTTTGCAAGGAAAAGATGGATTCCAACCTCACCTGTATGATTCTTGACTCATTAAATCTCTATTTGAGATTGGAGATCAACCTACAAAAAAGCCATTTCTATCTCTCCAAAAATGCAATCCATCTGGCTGATCTTATAGCAGGAGCTACAAGTATGATGCATAAATGTCCACTTATCTTTTATCTTAGCCTACCTGTTTCCACAAAATGACTTAACCATCTGAAATGCTTTCCTCTAATTGAAAAGATACAGAAGTTCAATCTTACGTTAACAAATCACTCTCCTACGTAAGTAAAGTGCAACTCATCAAATATGTGATTAACTCAATGAACATCTATTGGAGTTCCCATATCTTCCTATCCTAAAGCATCATTAAAACAATTCAATGGATCCTCAAGAATTTCTTATGGAGTCATTAGACTGGGTCCTTGGGAGAAGCTAAGGTTAAATGGTCTGATCTATGTTCACCTGAATAGGAAGGCAACCTTAATCTATGCTCTATTAAAACTGCAAATCTAGCATTGATTCTCGAGAGGTTATGGTGGATCTAGACTAATAAATCATCCCTCTAGATGAAATGGATACATTCCTATTCCCTCCAAAGGAAAAGTATTTGGTCAATCCAAAAGCATCCATCACACTCACACTTTCTCAAAAAACTTCTACAATTATAAGATATGATCCAATAGGAGATGTCATGCAAGATTGGAGATGGGAAACTAATTTCCTTTTGGTATGACAATTGGTCCATCTATGGACTGTTAATTAATTCACTCTCATTTTCAGGAACTCCACTCCTCCCCCTGCACACCAAGCTCCACTCCTTGATACAAGACATGTCTTGGCAGTTCGCACTTTGGTTATGCCATTTATAACCTGGGACTCCCCTTAATCTTATTTTCCATGATATGTTTCTTTGGAAAAATAAGCCAGTCCATCTTCTTACTAACACAGCTATCATGCATCTATTACAACGAAGTAATAACACGGTTGACTGGTTTAAAATCGTGTGGTGCAAAACCTTACCGTCGAGGCTCTCCTTTTATACATGAACCGCAAGTGCACAGTTGTCAAAGTGAGTAATAAATCAGTAAAAACCGAGTCATGTCCACAAGAATTATGAGCTAGTTCAAATCTACACTGGCTAACGGTGTTTGGATTTGAGTTGGGTGAAATTTTTTGAAATTAAAAACAATGTAAAGAATTATTAAAAACTTAAGTGAATTTTTAAGCAACTACCCAATTCAATGCAACCAAAATAACTATAAATGTGACAAATCTATGCAATAACTAATTAAGAAGAGAGTGCAGCAATTGACTAATTAAAAGGATTAACTTCAATGGGGAATAACTTTCTCTTAGGGAATGATATTTTTGCCAACCTTAATATTGATTTAGCTATCCTCCACAAATAAAAAATCCTAACCATATATGTAAACTTTAAGAGTAATTAATCCCCTTCTCCTAAAGTGAATTAATCTATCCACTCTAGACATCACTTAGTAAGTTTTTCCTAGAGTTACTTAGATTCCAATCCCAAACCTTCTATTTTCACCTCCTAAATTTCTTAGGTCTCCCAAATCACAGGAAAATCCTAGCCGAAGTTTCCTTCAATCTTCTAACAAAACCCCCTTTTTTCCAAAGGTGAATTATACTAAGTAAACTTCTAATGATCCAAAGGAAGAACAAATAAACCCAAGGAAAATCAACAAGTATATGAATATTCAGTCATGGATTCCAGCAAAATTCAATGTTATAGTATCATCAAAACATCAAATCCCTAAGAGAAATTAAGGTTCTAGCCACACATCATCATGCCAAGCAATCCAAAAGTATAATCCCTAAACAAACTCATGAAGGAATCAAATAGAAATGAAGAACATGACTCCAAACTTCTGTAAAATTTCTACAGTAAAATTGTGATTTGGAGGTGGAATCCTCAAAGCTTGGTATAGGTTCCCATCCGAACAGCATGCTCTCCCCTATCTTTTGCATGGTTGCATTGTTCTTCAGTGGAGGCTGCGCTCTTTTTCAATGGAGGCTATCTCGTTTGCACCAAACAAGGAGCTGCTACCCTTTTTAATGTTTGCAAAATGATGGACTGTCTCTCCTTTTGCTCGTTGGCTGCGCTACTCTGCATTTCTTTCTTTTCAAAACATGCTGAACCCACTCCTTTTACTTGGCTACACTACTCTGCATTTCTTTCTTTTCAAAACGTTGAACCCTCTCCTTTTGCTTCATTGGCTGCGCTGCATTTTTCTAATTTTTAAAATCAAGACCGAACCCTCCACTTGGTTGGCTACACTGTGTTTTTCTTTCTTTCAAAACCAACCCTCCTTTTGCTTTCTTTCATTTCACACATATATAGTCTTCAATTTGCTGTTGGTGTATTGTGTTTTGTGCATGTGGTGCTGTTGTTTTGTCCTATCCTCTTCCAGCTGCTTGTCCATACATTGAAGCATTGACCATTCTTCCAAATTGCTATCTTTTTGCTCCATTTTTCCAAAAAGCTCCTAACTCTCAAATATAATATAAAAACAACAATTTAGCACAATATATATCCCAAAATAAAACATAATTCCGTATATTAATGCATCAAATAAAAGCCTATCACTATCTCTATCAAATACCCCCACACTTGAACTATTGCTTGTCCTCAAGCAATTTAAACACAATTAAAAAAATTTCATCAATTCGTTTTCAAAGAAAATCAAGTGTATACATTCATTCAAACTTCAGCAAACTTAAGCTTTGAGCTACTACACATATTATAATTTTTTCATCAGTGCACATAAATAAGGTCAAAAGTAGACACCATTAATCAAAGGCACATATAAAACTCATATGGATTTCGCTTACATTTTCGCTTAAATCACTCAAGTGTTTAGGGTCAGTGTTTCACTCAAGACTCCCTCTAAAAGACTACAATACCATAAACTTGCATGTTCACCAATTCTCTACCATATAAAATACACACCAATTATTTTCTTTGTCCCGAAGAGAAAATGGAAACAAAGTGAGCCTAATGTCATATTGTGTTTCCCCTTCAATCTTGATAGTGTCATATAATTCCTGGAAGCTTGCAAGATGATCATTTGGATCCTTTCGTGGTGGGGGGGGGGGGGGGGGGGGGGGGGGGGGGGGGGGGGGGGGGGGGGGGGGGGGGGGGGGGGGG
>JANSVA010000217.1:39815277-39826845 GCA_025504915.1 Erythroxylum reticulatum | reverse complement strand
TTTTTATTGATTATGTGGCCATGTTTATCTACTCAGTTAGTTGTGAAGTTTGTGGGGTAGTGGGCCTTTTCTTGATTCCCATGTTGTTCTCCTAGTTGCTAGCATTTAAGAAAGTTAGTTTATTTCTATGTTTATTTAAGGAGGGTTGTCATTATTTTGAGTTTAATGAAGTTTAGTAAAAGTTTGCTTCTATGATCTTTCTTTTTCTTTTCAAAAATTCCAACAGTCCTAGGTTGTATTTGCGCATTCAGCCCCATCCAAAAACAAATTTTTGGTGATTTTTAACTTAGAAAAGATTTTAGGACCTAGTAGAGTCATGGTCAAATTAGGCTAGGTTTAACAGATAAGAGTATTTGATTATTATTGTACTAGTTAGGATTTTAATATATATAATTATATGTGATAGGATATATGTTTTGACATTATTTATTAATTGGACATATAAGATATTAATTGGATATTGATTTGGATTTAAAAGGTATTTAGATAATGGTTCAGTTGTGATAAAATTCTATTTTAAGTGGGACTCTTGGTTAAAGTGGGACTTTCAATATTTGAAGGATTGTGCACATCTCCTATCTACTGTTGATGTCTATCTCTAACGTAAGTATGCTGTGATAGAGTTGAAGTTTATTTCTAATGTAAGGGAGTGATAACAGAAGAGTAGTGTGAGTGTGGAACTTAGAGGGACGTGCGGGTATTAAAGTGACGTCAGTGTGTAGCTTTTAAAGATGGTGTTTGTGCGGTAGTGTTTTTTCAAGTATTGGTGCACATCTATATCTACATTGAATATTTATGTTGAACATAATATTCTCTCTTGAAAAGCAAAATACCTAGACCTAAACGTATTGGCATTATTCGTTTCACGCAAATTCAAAGAAGCATTAAATGCCTTATTGCCTGCATGACTATCATGTAAACATAGAGAAGCAACTTATGTGTGTTGGGTGTTCTAGTATTTATATGCCGCGGGTTTCATAAAAGGAGATGTGGGTGTTAATTGGCTTAAGGTTTTAGAGAGACAAGTTGCGCTGAAGGAAATCTCGTATGGGAGTGAGCTTTTGATTTTTCTAGATCTTCTTAAAGATAATGTTGCTGGAATTTTTTTCAGTAGTGTGGTAGATGTAGATTCGGTATGGGTAGTATAAACGACAGCTGCAACTTAGTTTTGGAATGTGCATGAATCATCTTATTTTTGTGTGAACAACTTTCTGATCTATTTTAGAGGAGCAGAACCTATGGGAAAGTTGTCTGCTTTTCTATCTCAAGTGTATTCTGTTTTTATTCTTAGTTGAGTTATCACTTGATTTATTTTTTGTTAATTGTATTTTAATTAAAAATAGTATTGAGAAAATCCTCTGTTGATGTTAACACGAGTCGGTTGTGTTATTGGACATAAAATTCTTTCACGAGAAGTGAGGTTGAGAGATAGTGTCAAGGGTTGAGTCATGTCAGCTCAGTAAAGTCTTGGGTAAATCTATTGTACTTTAGTGAAAGTTATTAAGCTGGATGAGGCCCCATAGACATAAGCAAGGTGTGTCGAACTACATTACCAAAATTTTGGTATTTTTATTATTTCGTTTTTAATTACTTTTGTTTTCGTTTGTGGCAGAAATGTCTACGGTAAAATTGAAAAGTTTGCAAAACGACTACCCCTTTGGGTTTTTCAATTGGTATTAGAGCAAGGTGTCACTAATTTAGAACTTGGTAGCAAGTTAGTGTAGATCTTAGTTTCGTAAACATGGCCATGAGAGAAGGAGCATCAATCACCAGACCACCACTATTGGACAACTTTAACTATCCTACATGGAAATCACGGATGAGAGTCTTTATCCAAGCTCAGGATACAAAAACTTGGCATTCGGTGGTACATGGGTGGGTGCATTCGACAATTACTAACAATAAAGGAGAGGCATCTAAAAAAGATTCATCTAAATGGACAAGGGCCGAAGAAGAAAGTGCGCTTGGAAATTCACAAGCAATGCATGCTATATTTAGTTGTATTGATGAGGGACACTTCTCAATGATATCAGCCTATGAAACAGCTAAAAAAGCATATAATGATTTGCAAACTATTCATGAAGGGTCAAAATCTGTGATGACGTCGAAACTACATATGTTACCTGTATGGTTTGAAGAGCTGAATATATATGAGAATGAGACTATTAGAGACTTTCATGAAAAACTACGAGATATAGCACATCAGGTACATCAATTAGGAAAGAAATACTCTAACATAAAATTAGTCAAGAAAACATTGAGATCACTACCTCCAATATTTATTCCAAAAATTGTAGCAATAGAGGAAGCTCACGACATTGATCATCTGTCATTGGAAAAAGTTATTGGAATCCTTACAAGCTTCAAAATGAATATTTTGAGAGGTAAGCAAGAAAGAAGTAAAGGATTGGCAGTACAGGTGGAAACTGGAAAAATTGCGAATGATGTAGAAGATGAATCCGACAAGAATGAGGATGTGGAGCTATTAATAAGAGAGTTCAATAAGTGGTTGAAGAGAGTGAAAAAGGACAGACTCGAGTTTAGGCAAAAAGGCAGGGGCTCATCGAATAATAACTTCAAACAAGCCAAAACTCAAAAAGGAGAAAGAAAGGTAAATAGAATTCAATGCCTTGAGTGTCAAGGTTTTGGACATGTTCAAGTAGAATGTGCTAATACCATGAAGAAGATAAGAGGAAAATCCTATACGAGCGTTTAGAGTGATAATGAATCCAGAAGTGAAAAAGTTGTGAATAATGATGCATTAGTTACTTTTTACAGCAAAAGTCCAGTTACTTGTTTAACAGTAACTGAGAAGGAAGTAACTGAAGATGAAAAAGTGAGTAAATCTAGAAATTTCAAGAAAAATGCAAACAATTCAGCTCAAAGCTTGATTTTAGATTATGATAGTGATGAAAGTGAGTCAAGTGATAAAATGGAAAACATTTACAAGGCTTAGGAATTAATGTACAAAAAATGGTTGAAAATATGTAGAAAGAATGAAAGATTGAAGGAAGAGAATCTCTCCATGAAGAATACCATTCAAGAATTAGAAAAGAATTTGAAGTTGACATCAAATGAGCTTGGTGAAGCTAGAATGAAATTAGTAAGTATTGAAAAGGGATTGAGAATGTTAAATAGAGGTACCGAAAAGCTAGAAAAGTTGTTGGAAATTAGTAAAATTAAAGGGGATCTTCAAGGCATTGGCTATAAGGGTGAGTGCTTTATAGTGAATGAGAAGAAAAATAACATATCCAAATCTGTTCGAGAAGAAGAAACATCGAGAAAGAATCGAAGATTTATACCCACATGTCATTTTTGTAGTCATTGGACATATAAGGCCAACATGTTATCAGTTACTACAAATGATGTTTCAAAGGGGTCAAAACTGAAAATTTAAACACTCTATTAAATTTCCAGCAGCATCCCATGGTATCGAAGCAAGCTTGAATTAGAAAAGGTCAAGTATAAGCACAAAAACGCAATGAAGGAAAAACAAGAAATGTCCAGATTTGTAGTTAGTTACTGCTGAGGAAGTAATTGCAGAAACTGATTTGCAGTTAGTTACTACTGAGGAAGTAACTGCACAAACTGAAGAACTTTCAGTTACTTCGGATGATGAACTAACCAAAACAATGGAAGTTGATTTGAACCGAGGTTCTTCATTTCAAATCCAAAGAAATTATCGAGCAGAAAATGTTATTGGAGATGTGAGTGAAAGAAGAGAAAGAAAAATGGTTGATTATCGAGAACCTGCAGGCTACTTGTGTTACATATCTTCATTCGAGCCAAAGAAAAAGACCAGGTTTGAATTTCTTCGAAGGGCACAGGAACAATGTGCTTTATATTTTTGAAGTATTTTTTTATTGTTAACAAAAAACAAAAAAAAAATGAAAAAGAAGGAAGGAAAGATTTTTTTAGTTCTTTAGTTTTAAGTTGCTATTGTTATCCTATGTTTTTAGTAGTTTACATTGTGATTTCTATTTGACTCTACTGAAAACTCCTCAGCTCTCTCATCTGTATGGATCTCTCTCGAGGGGAGATATCAGATTATTTATGGTGAATATTCCATTCAGGGGGAGATTTCAAGGTATATATGAGACTATTCATCTTGCCTTTTTGGAATCTTTTGTCTCAAGGGGGAGAAATTTGGATGATTGGATAATTGTGATGTTCTTTAAAACTTGGAACTTGATATTTTATTAAGGGGGAGTATTTGTCATATGGATTGTGCATTCGATTTATATGTCCAAGTATGTTGTTTAAAGGGAGTTTCATATTTGTAACAAATAATGTCAAAAAGGGAGAGATTGTTAGGATATATATTTTGGCATTATTTATTAATTGGACATATAAGATATTAGTTGGATATTGACTTGGATTCAAAAGGTATTTGGATAATTGTTCAGTTGTGATAAAATTCTATTTTAAGTAGGACTCTTGGTTGAAGTGGGGCTCTCAATATTTAAAGGATTGTGCACATCTCCTATCTACTGTTAATGTCTATCTCTAACATAAGTGTGTTGTGATAAAGTTGAAGTTTATTTCTAATATAAGTGAGTAATAATAGAAAGAGTGGTGTGTGTGTAGCACCTGGAGGGATGTGCAAGCATTAAAGTGATGTGGTTGTGGAGCTTTTACAAATGGTGTTTGTGCGGCAGTGTTTTTTCGACTATTGGTGCACGTCTATATCTACATTGAATATTTATGTTGAATATAATATTCTCTCTTAAAAAGCAAAAGACCTAAACCAAGACCTATTGGCATTATTCGTTTCACGCAAATTCAAAGAAGCATTAAATGCCTTATTGCCTGCATGGCTATCATGTAAACATAGAGAAGCAACTTATGTGTGTTGGGTGTTCTGGTCTTTATATGCCGTGGGTTTTATAAAAGGAGATGTGGGTGTTAATTGGCTTAAGGTTTTGGAGAGACAAGTTGCATTGAAGGAAATCTCATTTGGGAGTGAGCTTTTGATTTTTCCAGATCTTCTTAAAAGATAACGTTGTTGGAATTTTTTCTAGTGGTATGGTAGAGGTGGATTTGGTATGGGTAGTATCAATGGCAGTTGCAACTTAGTTTTGGAATGTGCATGAATCAGCTTATTTTTATGTGAACAACTTTTTGATCTATTTCAGAGGAGCTGAACCTGTAGAGAAGTTGTCTGCTTTTCTGTTTCAAGTGCATTCTATTTTTATTCTTAGTTGATTTATCACTTAGGTTATTTTTATTAATTGTCTTTTAATTAAAAAAAGTGTTGAGAAAATCCTCTGTTGAGGTTAACACGAATCGGTCGTATTGTTGGGTGTGAAATTTTTTCACGGGAAGTGAGGTTGAGAGATAGTGTCAAAGGTTGAGCGGTGTGGGCTCAGTAAAGCCTTGTGTAAATCTAAATAATTTCGGTGAAAGTTATTAAGCTGGGTAAGGGCCTCGCAGACGTAGGCAAAATGTGTTGAACTACATTCCCAAATATCTGATGTTTTTATTATTTCGTTTTTAATTACTTTTGTTTCCGTTTGTGTCAGAAAAGTCTGCAGTAAAATTAAAAAGTTTGCGAAACGACTACCTCTTTGAGTTTTTCAATATGTGATAAACCTAATTGTTGTAACTATCATTATATTATTCAATAGTGAAAGAGTTACTCTTGGCTCCCAAGAATATAGGCGCACCTAATTGACTAAAGCTTCTTAAAACTTCTTGTGTTTTTGGATTTTTATTTCATTTTCTATATTATTGCTATCTATTTTTTAATAAGTGATATCAGATCATATTAAGGAAATAATGACTTTAGTTTAAAATTTTGAAGTGGGGAAATTCAATGGAACTGAAAATTTCATATTGTGACAATAAAATGTAAATGATTTATTAGCATATTAAGATATGTTGAACGAGCTATGGGATAAGAAGCTAGAAGATATGGATGAGATCAAATGAGAAGAATTATAAATACAAGCAACAAGAACCAAGATTGAATATGCAATCTAATCCAACCAAGAAAGGTAGGTTGATAATATTGGGATCAGTGAATAGAGATGAAAGGGGTAGCTACAATGTCGGTATCAGCTCGTGATGAGAAGAAGAGTTAGACCCAAAATCCACATTGTCCATGTAAGAAACTGAAAGTGTGCTAATATTTGGTTCTTTAAATCTATAACCTCTTCATTACCAGTTATTAATGCTTCAGCTTTCTCATAACTAGTCAGACCGTGGAATATATTGCTAGTCCTCTTCTCTAGAAATTTATAACCGGACTTATTAGCATATGCTAAGCAAGTCAATAACATTTGACTTCCACTTTCAAAAGAAAAGAACATCCATTTCCCAGGGAACTGACAGTTTGCTTAGTTATAACCTTACTTGAAACGAAAGCATCTCTCTGGGATTTGACATAAGTTATATTCGGAACGTAAAATTGTACCAACATCAACAGTGTCAAAAAAACTTTAGCGGTTTTGGAGTTTTTGGACATCCTGGTCTTGGAGATTTAGGACTTTTAACTCTCTAAGCTAGTTTAGGGTTTTATTGTGTAGAGGTTTATATCAGTCGTATACGCTAACTTGAGCTCCCAAATTAAAAACAATTCCTCAAATCAGCAGAGTTAATGTAACCCCAATAATTCTTTCAATTAGAGAGATATTTTTAGTTTTTTTTAATATTAAAGTCTTTTTTGTACATTTTCGAATATTAAAATATAAGTTTAATTTTAATATAAACTTGAATAGAGAAAACGTATTTTAGCTTTTGTTATTATCCGTTTTTGCTATGTAGTTTCTCCAACACGATTGAAAATTATAGCCGTCAACAATGCTTAAGCTGGATGTTGAATTCATCTAGTCGCTGTTTATGACATAACGCTTCAGAGAACTAAATTCCAGTAATTATTCTTGTTTCTTAGGAAAATTACAATGTTCAGAAAAGTCTCCATTCACAATGTCCCTTTCCTTTGTTCAAATTTGACCAATTAAACACATTCAGGTACAGCCCGTTATGCCTTGCTCTAAATTAAGTGGTTGTTACTCCATGGCAGCTTGTTCTGAAAAAATGATCAAATAAAGTGGCTAACCTTTTTCTTTTTCTGAAATATATGGATGGATTTTTCCTGAAGTTGACATGATATGCGTGAAAATATACAAAAACTTTCCTGGAGAAGAAACAAAGAGACAAAAAAAATCAAGCATGGCTTCCTTTTCACTTACCACACATATATTCCAATAATTGGAAGAGCAGGCATAATAGAAGACGTTCAATGACAATGAATTCTTACGATGATGTAACTTATGCTAATTACAGCACTCTAATTGCGTCATCATTAATTTAATGGTTGGTGAACATAATTGAGCATCAGAGTCACGAGATGTTTAGGAAGAGATCGACTGTCACGGACTTGCGGCGATGCCTAACAACCGTGGAAATTGATCATCATCTACTGACCCAGCGATACTTAGCAGTATAGAGAAAATCCCTTGTATTGGCATTGACCATCTCTTACAGGCATAAACAACCAATCAGTGTCGAAATTTTATTAACCTTTTCAAAGTCATTGCCAAAAATCGTAACTTTGTACTAATTCATTTTAAAGTCAAAAATAAATCTAATTAGGACTCAAATCATTAGTGCTTAATAATGATGATATTGAAACAATAAAACTCAGTTCCAAATTTATATCAACATCATTTGATAAAATATATTTTTAAAATTTGAAGGTAATAAATATGTAGTGAGGTTTATAAATTTTTATTTTAACACTTATTTTACTAGTGATGTGATATGTCTAACTAGATACTAATACTTTGAATTATCAATATAATGGCTTGTTAGTTTCAAAAATTTTGGAGTCAATTTTGACACTAACTGATGTAATCTAATAATATTTTTAATGCCAACATTGCTTATCCAAACATTTAGAATTACTAAATAAGAGTTGAAGCTGCGAAACAGTGGAATGGAAATCAACAAGGATGCGAGTATGCAAAATGGTTGCTTTGGTATTTTTCAAACTTAAGCTGCGTATTACTGATATACCAAAATTTTCATCAGTATTGTACACTTAAGGTAGTCGGACTCCATGAACTCTGCCCTCTTTATCAACCTTCTCTTCTTTATTACGGTAAGAGTTTTGGATCAGACTTTGCGTATCAACGAGATTCCTACTGAATATTATTGTTGTTCTGAACACTGATCTTCGTTTGCACTACAATGAGAGCCAAACACATTAGCACCGATATTCATATGCCAAGATCATTGAAATAATTATGTTATGAGATAATCTGTTAAATACCACATTGCGCTAACAGTACAAATCAATTAAATATTGGGTACTTGGTAAGATTTGATCAAAGTCGTGTTAAAATGTCCATCTTATCACCCTCCCAACTCTATTTGAAAATCTTTGAATGTTCTCTTCTAGAACGATTGGCTGGAGGACTTTCTTCCCCACGTGCTCCTTTCCTAGCTAGTTGTGCTTTGTATCCCAAAGGGTGGGCAATAATCCTAGAGGTTTGACTTTATGTTTCAAGGTGTGGCTTTTTCCACACATCTAATTGGCCGCTAATTTGGATATTCCTACAGAACAGGCATGCATTATTGATTTTGACTTTGATATCTGTTGTCTAAGTACAATTGTTTGTATTCGTAGGACATCAAAAGGAAGATTTAATATAGACATCGTTTTGAAGAAATCAAAGCTCAGGATAACTAATATATCTAGTTAATGACCACCTCAATTAACTTTTACCAAGAACCTTATAATAATGTTTTGCAAAAAATCACACCTTACTTATTCAAGGGAAAACTATTAGAAAATGTAATTTGATATGAATAGACTTATTTATATTTGTTAGAAGCCAATAGTCTTTGTAATTAATCCAAATTGGGGATAGTTCTCCAGTAGATCTAGAGCCAATAATCGATGAAGCTCTATTGGTATTATTAATGCAACTTCCCTCAGTTAATTATACATGTTGGAGATGAAGAGAATTGGGAGGAAAAGTTAATCTTCTATTTTATGTAATGTTGAAAATATATACATTGTACGTGAAATAGAAGATCAACTTTTCTTCACAATTCTATACATATATATATATATGTGTGTGTGTGTGTGTGTTGTCATCCAAATTTTTTTTCTTGATGAATAAGCATGAGTTAAATAATTTTGAGGTCTTGCTAGAATAATTATTTTATTTAGAGTTAATTATCATGTTAATGTTAGTAAGATTTTAAAATATGGTTTGGTTGAATGAAGTGGTAGAATATATATGTTCAAGGGTATTTTTGGCTAGACACTTAAGTATAAAAGACATAAGGCTTAAAAGGAAGGGTAAGGTGGGCTTTTCTGATTCATTAAGGGTAAAATGAGAAGGAAGAAGTGTTGTCTTCTTCCTAAAGAAGAGAAAAACGAAATTATAAGGAGAGAAAGAAGAGAATACCAAAAATAAGAAAGAAAGAAGAGAGGTTTTAGTGAAAGAGAGAGAAGAAGAGAAAATAAGCTAGGTTTCAATTTTTCTTAGCCTTTAAGAGAGAATTTAAGGTGGTTCAATAAGAGAAAAAGGCAGAGGAAGAGAAAAGCTTTCATTAGAGCTAAGAAACTCTTCATTTGGTGAAGAATCAAGGTAAGATTATTTTGAATCTGTTGAATTTTTAGAAGGGTTTTAGTTCATGGAGTTTAGAAAATGCATGGGTTTAAGTATTCTAGAATCAATTTTAGTGATCTTGCAATGTGGGATTTTCAATTTGAATTCCTATTGAATGGAGTTTTGCCATTGATGAAGGAAATCAAGAAAGGCAAGAGGAGCAAGGAGAGAGATCTTTTTGAGCAAGTTTATGAGCAAGGATTTCAAGGTAGGTACACATTTATAATAGAGTAAATAAGTCACTAATGTTTTCTTTGAATCAAAGAAGTTTAATGATTTCAATTGCATCATAAGTGTTGGCCCCAAAATTATTTTTTATGAATAAGTGTGAT
Organism: Erythroxylum reticulatum; assembly: GCA_025504915.1. Taxonomy (NCBI): domain Eukaryota; kingdom Viridiplantae; phylum Streptophyta; class Magnoliopsida; order Malpighiales; family Erythroxylaceae; genus Erythroxylum; species Erythroxylum reticulatum. Next base: position 39,816,887 of record JANSVA010000217.1, on the reverse strand, counting down.
TTACATCAATTATAAGATCTTTAGGAAAGTTTGTGGAGTCAATTCTTATGTTGATGTTAGAAAGTTTATATGATATGAGTTGATTGAATTAAAGTGTTAAGGTTATAAGAATGTTTAAGGGTAATTTTGGCAAGACAATTAAAGATAAAGAACATAAGACATGTATGAAAGGTTAAAATGGACATTGTGCAAATTGTTAAGGGTATAAAAGGGGAGAACATTGGTTGTCCTGGGGAGAAGAAGCTAATTCGTGGATGAGAAAAGAGAGAAGAGAGAGAGAAGTATGAAAAAGAATGAAAGAGAGAAAGAAGAGAAAACATGTTAAGGTTTCAATTTTCTTAGCTTTCAAGAAAGAGTTTGAGGTGGTTCAAGAAGAGAAAAAGATAGAGGAAGAGAAGAACTTCCATTTGAGCCCAGGATCTATTCATTGGTGAAGAACCAAGGGGATCATAGAGGCCTATTTCAGTTAGATCACCACACGGAGTACACATTAAAGATACAGCAGGAAAGAATCTTAGATACCTCAAGTTGTTTGCAAAGAGAAGTGGCATTTTAATCAAGTTTCTAAGTAAGAAAATCAAGGTGGGTACATGTTTATAATAGAGTAATAAGCTACAACTTTTTTCTTTAAATCAAATAAGTTTACTAATTTCAACTACATCATAAGTGTTGCATCTTTTGCTTTTGAATGATTTGTGAAATTATTATACGTTGGTTATATGAAGATGATTTATGACATGTCCATGTAAACATGTTTTTAAGAATGGTTTTTAAGAAATATTTCAAGTATAAGACAAGCAAATTTTTAAGAAGTGCCATTTTGGGCAATAAGTTTACAAGCTATGAATTATGTGTTATGTGGGTTTGTGATGGTCCCCTAAGTTCAGTCATATGCACGTTGACAAAGTTAAAGGCTTCTCCCACCTGCCCTCTAGTGGCATGGAGCTCCTTCATGGACTCTCCTAAGTTCACGGCTACATAAGATCCTTATGGGGATTGTATAGTATGTTCTATTTTTGGATCCACCCAAGCCATTCTGATGTGCTTATATGCTGATGTTATGTTAGCAAGTTTGATGCATTCATGTTTTGTGACTTGTGGATTTTGGATGAAAGCCTAAGAAACTCGTTTTTTATAAACTCAATGAAAGTTTTCTTATGACAAGAAAAATAGTTTCAAAAGTTTTGCTTATCTTTTTGTTATGAAATGTTACCCACGAGCTTTCAAGCTTATCCCCCTTTTTATCACATCTTCAGGTGATAGATAAGAGATCAAGTGATCAAGAGCTTAAGGGAAAATTTTCCAAATTTGCTAAATCTATAGTTTGAGTTGGTTTTGAGAATGCACAATGTTATAGTTGCATACCTAGTTTGTTTGTTTAAGAATTTTTGTAATTTGAGACTTTGAGATGAGGATGTAATATTGCTTAGAATGCCCTTAAAGGTTTGTAAAACTTTATTTTTTTGCTGTTATGGAGACATGAATTGTGTATGGAGGATATTGAGATGATTGTCATCTTGAACGGATGGTTCGAGCATGAGTTGTGGATATATATATATATACACGTATGCCTAAATGAGATTCATAGGAAGGCAAGATAGGAATTATGA
>JANSVA010000217.1:39776456-39789011 GCA_025504915.1 Erythroxylum reticulatum | reverse complement strand
TACCTGTAACGCTAGCATCTCCTTAACCTCCAACAGCGCCCACACCTTCTGTCCGCCGCTCCGATTGTACTAAACAAGCCCTTACCTAGCATCAAGACTACATGATGGGATCCTAGGCCAATCTTTCCAACTCTAGTCAACGACTGTCGAACGCCACCAGGTATCCCCTTCAACATTTTCTCTCTTATTCTCGTTTCACTCCTGCGCATCGTATATTTCTGGTTAACATCACAGGCACTAAAGAACCCACCATATATGCTCAACCTACCCTTGATCCAAAATGAAAACAGGCCATGGACGAGGAGCTAGCGGCCCTACAACTTAACAAAACGTGGACAATAACGCCACTCCCAGCAGGTCACAAACCCATCGGTTGCAAATGAGTTTATAAAATCAAATACCGGTCCGATGGCAACATTGAACGATATAAAGCGTGCCTCGTCGCAAAAGGGTACACCCAACTTGAAGGGATTGATTATCACAAGACCTTCTCGCCTATAGCAAAACTTACAACTCTCAGATATCTCCTCACTGTAGTAGCCGCCAGAAACTAGTTTATTCATCAATTGGACGTGCAAAATGCCTTCTTACATGGCAGTTTGCACAAGGTCATCTACATGGACTTACCACCCGGACATTGTCGACAGGGGGAGCACATTGTATGTCGACTCAACAAGTCATTATATGGCCTCAAACAAGCCTCCTGGAACTGGTTCTCCATATTTTCTGACGTAATTCAAACAGCAGGGTATCAACAGTCCACAGCAGACTATTCTTTATTCACAAAGGATCAAGGGTCCTCATTCACTGCCATCCTAATCTATGTAGATGACATCCTTCTGACTGAGAATGACCTAAAAGAAATGCAGCACCTCAAAGAATGCTTATTTCGGCGTTTTCACATTAAGGACCTTGGAGACTTAAAATATTTCTTAGGAATTGAGTTTTCTCGTTCTAAAATCGGGATTTATATGTCCCAAAGAAAATATGCACTTGATATTTTGCAGGATACAGGGCTCACAGGTGCTCGTCCAGGTAAATTTCCAATGGAGCAGCACTTAAAGTTAACTCCGGAGGATGGAGAATTGTTGAAAGATCCATCCAAGTACAGACGGCTCCTGGGAAGATTGATATACCTCACAGTCACAAGACCTGACATAGCCTTTTTAGTTTGGACGTTGAGTCAGTTCATGCAAACTCCACGCTGGCCATACTGGGACGCAGCTATTCGTATCCTGAAGTATGTTAAAGGATCGCCGAGTCAAGGGTTGCTATTGCCATCCAGAAGCATACTGTGATTCTGACTGGGGAGGATGTCAGACCACTCGGAGATCGATTTCAGGTTATTGCATCTTCCTTGGTTCTTCTCTTATCTCGTTGAAGTCAAAAAAGCAAACTAACGTATCAAGATCTTCGGCAGAGGCAGAATATCGTGCAATGGCCAATGCATGTTTGGAGCTAGTATGGCTACGTTATATATTGCGAGATTTGAAAGTCTCGTGTGATGTTCTTACACCACTATTTTGTGACAATCAGGCGACACTATACATTGCAGCAAACCCCGTATTTCATGAGCGCACAAAGCACATCGAAATAGATTGCCATATTGTGCGAAAAAAGTTACAGGCCAGAATAATCAGTCCTTCGTACGTACCAACACGTTGCCAGCTCGCGGACATTTTTCTGAAGGCGTTGGGGAAGGATCAGTTCTTAACGTTGTGACACAAGTTGGGAGTTCACGATATTCACTCACCAACTTGAGGGGGAGTATTAACGAATGTATATATTTATCTTTAATGTACATAATTAGCCAGATATGGATTGAATCCCACTTTAGGGGGATCACCATGTTTTTGCCTTGTATCATGGAGAAAATTACTCCAGAAACTTGTATATACTTTGCGCATGTATACTGTGAAGAAGAACGAGAGCATCAGATTTACTCAATTCATCTTCTCCATAATCCTTTCTTTATTCGTAGTTTCTTTTTTTATAGGATTGGGTTAAATTTTTACAACAAAATTGGCAACAGGATATTATATGGCTTTGAAGGAGGATTTCATGCGCAATTAGATGTTAATGAAGCTCATTGAAAGAGACAAGTTTAGGTCTGAGGTTTAGTGTAGTGATGATACTATGATACTCAGGACCGTTATTTATGTAAATAACGACATTGAATTCAGCTGTTCCGGCTGAGCCCAATTCGTCGGCTAAAGACTTGGTTTGTTGAAGGTATTGGGTAATACTCATACGATTTTTCTTCAACTCCTATAGTATAACGTGCAGTTATAATTGTTTACTTTGAGAGGTGGAGGCAAAATTATTGTCAAAAGCTAACCAAACTTCTTGAGTGGTTTGTAGACCAATGCCATACAACAGAACTTTTTCAGTTAGAGAAGATAAAATCCAACACAGTAACATGTAGTTTTTCTGAAATTAGGTTCAATATTCAGAATTTGAAGTGAGAGTACTCGTAAAAGAAGAGAAAGAGGAGGTGATTAAAGAAGGAAGAATTTTCGGAGGCGGAGACAAGGAATTATTAATGAATCCCGTTAAGTTTTGGTTATTAAGAAGAGACAAAAGTTATATTTTCTATGCCAAATAATTTTGTATTCAACCAGAAGAGAAATCCTAGTAAGCCGAAGATTTATAAGCCTTATTGCAACTTGTTGAACCCAATACTATTAATTTCTGCAGATTGCTCATAAAACTTGTCCATTTAGCGTAACGGACTGGATCTGTATTTCATGAAAGCTATGATATATGCAGCATAAAAAAATTATTATTTAAAGTTTTAATTCTATAAAATAAAATAAAATTTTGCTCTCATTAAATGTTTACCCTATTAGAAATAAAATTTTACCCTTATTAAAATTTTGTACTGATTCAAAAAGATTTCTGGACCATCCTAGTTATATGAATGTGGGGAAACTTCAATTCCATTTCTAACATAATATTAGTAAAAAATTCATACGATTACAAATCATAGGACTTCTTCCTTTCTAATATTCAATTTAAGGGATTTAAAATCTGTAAATTTGTTCGAATTTTATATTCCAATTATTCTTATAACAAATGCTCATTGCATAATTTTTTTATTGAATAAAAATATGAATATATTTTAAATATTAAGACATCACATTTTGCTCTTTTTATCATATTTAATCACAGATAAATCAACTTTTAATATGTTAATATAATGATATTTTATCAAAAACATAAGATCTTTTATAATTTAAATCCGATTTGATGATAAGAGTTTAATTCTTGTTTATTTAATTTTTAATTTTTCTCGAGAGAGCTTTTAAATTAATAATAAAATGCTGACAAAAAATGAATAAGACAATATCTTGATCTTTATTATTCTCAAATATATTTTTAAAAATTAATTTTAAATAAGAATTTTGAACAATTATGTCACATTTAAAATTATAATCGAGATAGAAAGTTAAGGTGAGGTGTGTAAAATTTTTATGAAAAGACTTGTATTCTTGATCATTCAACTTGTAATTTTTATATTATCTTGTCCTACCTTTATCTTGCATATGGGATTAAAGAAATCATAGAATATTTTCCAATACTGCACCTCCGCTTATTCAAAGACAAGCAAAATTCAGATCCAACACCCTCTCTTAATAGAACATACTACAGCTGGTTAGAAACAATCAATGTTTAGCTCCTTTGTTTTTTATAATTGTAATTAAGTGATATATGAAAGTGTAGCTGTGTCGGAGTTATATCTTGTTTTAAACCTTCCTTTTATAGAATGATATGTTCATTTACATTCTTAAAAAAAGAATAGTGATCTTTACTCCTTCATTTAAGAAATGACACATTCTTATTAAAGCATTAACAAGTATAATAAAATAAATTTGAAAGAACTAAGTTTAATTAAATAATAATAATTTGTCTCTTACATATTTCTTTGTAGAAAGATTGTCTCTTACAATCAACTTGTAATTTCTACTGAGAATATTGGGGAAGTACCACGTTTTTACCAAGTGTCTAAAAAGGATAACAACAAAATTGAAAAGGCAAAGTTTTGATTAAGAAAATTATCTTTCTTGACGTGAAAGGGCTTTGCCATCTTTTTCAAAAGAAATACATTACCTGCCAGCTTTAACACATAAATCAACACAGGTCAAACACTACGAGAGCGAGCACACACACTTGAATAAATGATTAGATGTTGCTTTGTCACTAACCCACCTTCCATAATTAACAAATAACTCTATTCAAGTCAATCCCGTCCGATGCAAATGGATCATGCAAATGAAGAGAGACCTAAGGAGGTGCGTTTGTCTGAAACAAGTAAGCTGAATCTTCCCCAGTTAAGCCTTACCCAGCCTTACCCTGCATTAAGGAATTACAATGTCATGTTCAAGAAAATTACAGCAACACAACAAGGATAATTTCAAGAGAAATAAGTGCAAGAAACTAAATTAACACACAAGCAATTTACGTAAAGACCCTCTATCAACTAGGAAAAAAACTATGGTCCGAATCTTCACATGCTAAAATCAATTTATTATAATAATCAAGAGTACAATCTGTTAAGATATATGTTATATCTTATTATTTACTTTTAGACATTATTTAATAATTGGACTTACTTGGATTGAAGTGAGACTCTTGCAAAGTACTATCAAGATAAAATTCAATATATATATATATATATATTGGGAAAATGGCTATCCAAATTTTATGGCAATTGAATTGATTGGCAGCTTAAATGTGGTTGAGCTTCACGTGGGTAAAGGGTTATGTGTTGTAGTCTTTGGAAACGAAAAATGATAGGTTTTTTAATTGCTTGGCAGCTGAGATTTTTGAACTATCTTGGATAAGATTCAACAGATGATTTTGTGAAGATAGAAGTCTATCTATTGTGAACTTGTGTGAAAACAAAACTCCAACTGTTTTAATCTTTGCTGTTGAATCACGTCACCTCAACTAAATGTTGATGTGCTGCGTTTTTCTTTGATGTGTTGTCGTTGATTGGGTGTTCTTGTAGCAGGAAAATTCTATCTTGTTTTTAACATAACCCAGGCCTTTTTTTCCCATGCTGCACTTCTCTTTGGTGGTGTTGTCATTAATGGTGGGTCTACATCAACTATGATTTTCTTTCTCTAGGCTTTTATGTGTTTTTAGCTGGGTGATTTGTGATTTTCTCTAGCTAGGTATTCTTCTATTATTCAAGGACAATTGAGGGTAGCCTGTGGGGATTTTTGGTAGCTGATCCCTTTTCTGGTTTTCTTATTATTTTAGTGTTGTTATTCACTGTCAAAGGCGTGTTGATTGTGTAGCTATCCTTTGTGATTTGTAGTGTACGAAAACTCCAGAAGTTTTCGTGATCTTAGTAGCTACAGTTTCAGGTGTATTACGTATTGGTGCTACACTTTTCTTTGTTGAAGTGGTGTGCAAAAATTCTAGCAGTTGAATACGACGATACTCTTGGTAAACAACTTTTTGATCTATCATCGAAGGAGCTGAATTAATTAGAGTTGTTTTTCTTACCTCAAGTGTATCATTTATGTTCGTTATTGTTTTAATCACTTAAGATATTTTATTTTCATCCTTTATGATCAAATATTGTTGAGAAAATCATCTATTGAAGTTAATACATGGAGGTCGTACTATTGAGTGCGATTTACTTTCACGGGTAGTAAGGATAAGGAGTAGTGTCAAGGGTTGAGTGAGTCAGCTCTGTAATGCCTTGAGTAAAACTATTATTATATGACAAGTTAAAGTTAATTAAGTTAAGTGAGGGCCCGTTAGATATAGGAAAGGTTTGCTGAGTTGCATTAACAAATTTTGGTGTTGTTTTACATTTGTACATTTAATTTTTCTTATTTTGGATTGTGCTAGAAATGATTGCAGTGAAATCAAAGATTTTGCGAAACTACTACACCCCTTCAGAAATTTAAACAATTGATGACCAATAACAATAATCTCAACGACAAGTCCAATTATCTCTATGTTCTAGTATAAATTGAAAACCCTATTCAATTTAGTACTCTTTAAAACTCAAAAGAAACCAACACTGAATACCTATTAATGATGATCTGCTTCCTTTTGATTATCTCATCAAACAACTATCCTTCCACACGCCAAAATAATGTAGTAGATCTCTCTTTTGCTCCTCCTCTATTATGATTTTTAGGTAACACACACTTATAAGCAAAAAGGGTAAAGCCTTTTTTTTGTCTCATCATAAATTGGCTTCTTCAATAATCCAACAAAACAACCACCTTACTCACCAAACAACGAAGCACTAACCCTTTCTACTTATAGGCCAATAAAGAAACTTTTCACTTAGTGGGCCACTACTTATAAGTAAAACAAAGCCCACTCTTACAATATTTCACAGAGAATAATTTGGTTTTTTTATCCCCTTTTAATTTTCTTTTTCGCTTTTCTTTGTTTAATTTTACTTCAAACAACAATTAAACTAAAACTCATATAACTAATATATGGGATTTGGGGATATACACAACATATTCCTTCCTCGACCCAAATCATAAACACCTTCTCCTCATCTGAGAATCAAACCTTCTTCTTCACGACCTTATCCCTCCAGATGCAATGGCCCTCCTTATAGCAAATCTTGTTGTCAGCTTTCCTCCCTTATATCACCAAGCGAGCACCGTGGTGAACATTGCACTGCCTCCCACTACTAACATATCTATGCACGTACTTTTTCAATTCACTCAAGGAAGTAAGGTTAGCACGAGCACTTGACACATACCTCACATTGTAGAAGGTTCAGGTCATACCATCATCAAACTTCATCCTCATGGTCCCCTTGCTTTGGATCTTCAACTTTTGATCACCCATCATGTTGATATAACTATACTCCCCATATTGGAGAAAAGTATCAAACAAGGCTTGTCTCTACAAATATGAACTGACGCGATTGAATCCAACACCTAACTCTCTTAACCTTCCTTCACTTCACCATAAGTAACAAATAACAAATCACCATCACCTATAACCACATTAGAGGAATCACCATCATCATCTACTTATGTCTTTCCCTTCTTCTCTTACAACCACTAGAGACTGTTCAAGTCCTCCATTATCTTCAGACAACGACTTTGGATGTGGCTCTTCTCCTTACAATAGTAACACTCTATGTTACTAAAGTCTTTTGCGCACAATTTTTATCTACTTCTTGAGCCGCCTCCCTTTTGATTCCTCCCTCTCTCAGACTCCCTCACAACTAATGCTCGATGACCAACACCCAGATAACTACCATCAACATGTGTCATCATCCTTTCATTCTCCCTCAATACCACCATAGCTTCGTCTAGCGTAATCTTCTCCCTACCGACAAGCAATGTGATGATAATGGGTCGATAGGACTTAGGTTGCAAAGCCAACAATAAGAGAGCTTGTTTTTAATCGGTGATCTTCTCATCTACATTCTTCAACTGGGCCACTAGTTGGTTGAAAACATTAATATGTTCCTGTAAGGTTGTACCCTTCTCCATCCTAAACTAGCACAACTCTCATCTTAAGTACTAAATGTTAGTCAATGGTTTAATACACACTTTGGAGCTTATCCATCAAAGCTTTAGAATCCATCTTACTTAAGTAGTTGTACTTAATCTCTAGAGGTATAGTCAACCGAATCGTACTAACCGCCTTCTTTTTTATCGACACCCATTTGTCATCATTTAAACTCGCTAGCTTGTCTATCTCTAAAGTTGAATCTAAATTTTATTATACCTTTATTATACCAAAAATTCCTCAATAGTACTCTTCCACACCCAAAAATTCATTTTCCCATCAAACAAAGGAACGTGAAATTTCAAATCACTATTTTCACCCATTCTCTTCTCACACTAATTCCTCCCTAAATCAAACAGGCAGTAATTTTTCCTACGCAAGGATCATCTAACCACATCTCTGATACCACTGTGAGAGGGAAAATTACCATAACCATAACAACAATAATAGAAATAGAAATAAAGAGCAAGAAACCAAAATCAACGCATAGGTAATTTACATGGAAAAGCCCTATCAACTAGGGAAAAAACCATGGTCCGGACCTCTAAGGACTAAAATCAATCTACTATAATAATCAAGAGTACAATCGATAACCAATAATAATAATAAGTACAATTATCTTTAGGTTCTAGTACAAATTGAAAACCTCAATCAATTTAGTACTCTCTACAAAACCAAGAGATACCAACATCGAATATTAATCTGCTTGCTCTTGACTATCTCATCAAACAACTATCATCTCACATGCCAAAACAATGAATAAACCTCTCTTTTTCTCCTCTTCTATTCTGGTTTTTACGACAACACATACTCATAATCAAAAAAGGTAAAGCCTTTTTTTATCTCATCATAAATTGGCTTCTCCAATAAGCTAGGAAAACAACCACCTTACTTACCAAGCTATGAAGCACCAGCCCTTTCTTCCTAGGGGCCAATAAAAAAAACTCTTTACTTAGTGGGCCACCACTTATTAGTAAACTAAAGTCTACCCTTGCAATATTTCACCAAGAACAATTTCGGTGTTTTACCCCCTTTTTTATTTTCTTTTTCCCTTTTCTTAGTTTCATTTTTATTTCAAACAACAATTAAAATAAATCTCACATAACTAATATTTGGGATTTGGGGAGATACACAACATACTGTATCTAGTTTCAAATTTTATGATTATTTTTCAAATTTTTTATGTTCAACAACTTTCAAGTGTGTGTTAGCTACTTCAAAAAGGCAAGATGTTCTTCTATTTTGTCTCTTGAAAAAATTGAAATGTTTAAAAGAAAATAATCAAACAATATATATGTTGTGAAAATTCACTGTATTTGAGCAGGTTCACAGTTAAATAGGATTGAAGGAATAGTAATGAAAAATAAACAAATAGATTTTTACGTAGAAAACTCCCAAATAAATTAAGGTAAAAACCACGGGCAAAAAGAAGACACTTTAGTATGAAAAATTATGAGTTACAACCTCTCTCTATTTTACAAGAAGAAATAATAACTCTTTCAAAAGTAGGAGAAACACTCTCTAAACTGTAGAGATTAAACTGAAGAAGAGAAGACTTTCGGGATGATTATAAAACCATAGGGAAGACCTATTTATAAGCCCTCCCAGACACACTTACAACTGTGAAAAAATGTTCATAGCTGCCATTTGTTTTGTTTTGCTTCTTTCTGCCTACATGTGGACTATCCACACAAGTTTCTTCCTGCTTTTGTTGACATATTTTAAGTCGGTTGCCTTTCTTTTCTTGAATCTTTTAAGTTTGCAATAACAATATACAAATATGCAAGAAGCCGAGTATATATTCGTAATTTTAATGATAAGAAAGAAATGAAGCATTTGTATCTCTCTTAGCAGTGCAAAAGATTTAAATCTACAACCTTGTTTCTAATCCATAAGAACAAATTCTTTACTATCAAACCAAAAGTTACAACATGATTAGTATCACTACTATTTCCTTCATAATAACAGTACTAAGCTTACCATTTAAGCAGCTAACAAACATATGGGACTATTATGTGATGAGATGAGATATTAAGGACCAATAAACATAGTAACAAGTATATCAGTCACTCGTTGAACCCATAATCTAACAACAATGATGGTCAAAAATTTTATTAAAACTACATTTATGTTCAAATTTAGTATTTAAATAATTACCAAAAATTATAATTTACATCGTTAGTGTTAAGATATATGTTATATGTCTTATTATTAATTTTGACATTATTTGATAATTGAACTTTCAAGATAATGTTAATTTGGTTCAAACTCTAATCTAGATAGGATAGAATATTCCTTGGATAAGATTGGTAGCTGATTGGATGTAGGAAGAACTCTATCTAGTGACGACTCCTTGGTGAATCACGTCACATTTGTTTAATGGGTGAAAAACTTCATCTTATGAAGATTTCTTAGAGTATGATGTGATCATTCAACTAAAAAATATTATGCAGTAATTCCCTTCAAGTGTGAGTGTCGTTGAGGCACTTCAGAGTTATGTGTTGTTCATGTGTCTTTAGTCATGACTCTTTAGGCTACATGGTCGATAATTTTCTTTGTGTAGCTGTGGTTTTGTTTTTTGGCAATTGCGTGAATCAGTTGTGTATTTTATTCTACTCTTCAACATTATTTAAGGGTGGATCTTTGGAGTTGTATTTTTAGTAATCCAAATTATCTTTGGTAGTTGCAGTTTTGGTGATTTTGAGCAATCTTTGTTACTGTGTTTCATGTGCATAACATGAATTTTTGGACAGCTATATAATCCTTCTTTTATAGGAAAAACTTGTTGAAGTTTTAGTGTGTGTGCAGCTGGGTTTTTTGGGATTTTAAGTGATATTCGGTAGTTGATTTTTTGGTGATTCTGTCCAAATTTACAACTGTGTTTTTATTAGGTTTAATGTGATTTTATGGACTGAAAGTGTGTTGTTTTTTTAGGGAAAACGTGAAAAAAAATTGTTCAATGTGTAGCTGCGTTTCTTTGTATTTTTGGTGAGCAATTGGGTGCTCTATTGATCTATAGTTGCAACTGCGTTTTTCTTAAATGGGTGTGAATTTTATGGGTTGTTGAGTTATTGTTTTGATGTGCTGATTTCACGGGGATATCATCCAATCTGGCAGCTGCGTTTTTGAGAGTTCGATGTGACTATTATGGACAGTGGTTGTTACTGGATTTTTGTGTGAAAACTCTGGAAGTTTTTATTTAGTTATAGCTCATTGTGTGCAACATTTAAATGAAGAAACGATTGTTTTTTGTTGGTGAGTTTTCTGCTGCTGTGCGTGGGATGTTCTAGTGACAATATTGGAGGTTTACAACATATTTTTTGCTGGACAACTTTATAATATTTCATTGACGAAGCTACATTATTAAGAAAGTTGTTTTCTTTTTCAAGTGTTTTGGTTTATGTTAAATTTTATTTAATCACTTAGGTTGTTTATTTTGTTTCTTTATCATTAAACATTGTTTGAGAAAATCCTCTGTTGAAGTTAGTACAAGGCGGTCATATTATTGGATGTAAAATTCTTTCACGGGTTATGAGGACAAGGGATAGTGTCAAGGATTGAGTAATGTCGGCTCAGTAAAGTCTTGTATAAAACTATTATTGTTAGTGAAAGATTTAAACTGAGTGAGGACTCCGCAGACGTAGGCAATGTATGTCAAACTACGTTAACAAATTTCAATGTTGATTTTTATTTCGCTTTCAATTGTTTAATTTTTCTTCTTTTATTGTGCTATAAACGAACGCGATAAAATCTAAAAGTTTGCGAAACCTTTACTAACCCTTCGGTTCTTCAATTAGCTTCATTTTTGGTATTCATATAGATATATAAAGTTCAAATTCCAAAATAAGCATGAGGATTATCGGTAGAGTAAATTAAATTTCTCATCATAATCTATAGTTTGATAATTAGTAAGATTCTTTTCTTTGTATTTACCAGTATAATCATTTGTAATATTTTAAATTAAAGTTCCCTCAAATTACTAATAAGTTCTAACATTCCAATAGCTCATCAGGAAAGAACCACTGTATCGGTACAAATAAGAATACATAAATTTAAAGATATATTACATAATTTTTATTATGTTTTAAATTCCCAATTTTAACCAAAGCTACACCCAACATAGATGTGGTCCATATTCTTACAGGTCACAGTGTCAAAAGTAATATCATATGTATATTGTATGCTCATCGGTGACGACGAAATGAATCTGTACGGGTCAAAGCAAGCAATTAAGATTCATAATAATATTATCAGAGTCAACTTGTTAGTATTGAGAAATCAGTCGTACCAATCAGAAGAGCCTTGATACATATTTAAATAGATTTTCTTTAATCTTAATTTGGATTCCACATAAATTCCTTATCTTTAAGCCGCCAAGGATTAAGCTAGTCAAAATATATGCAAACTAAATTACGCACTTATATGAAGTTAAAAGATCTGGATAATGTAGAATGCCTACGCGTGGCGTGTGACGATATGAAGCTATTCCTTGTAAGACCTGGCAACAAACTCGCCAACTTAAATCATACTAGTCCCTGAACTCTATAATTATTCTAGGCTTTGTTATTATTATCATCTTTATCCACAAAAAGCGACGTTTAATTGTGCCGTCCACGAGTAAGCTACTATATATAGAGAGTTCGTAAGTTATCATTCATAGGTATATATCAAAGCCTTGTGAATGGATATAATACGGGATGACGACCATATCTTTGTCCTCAACAATTAGCCGACCAACCCCCTCGACATGCACTTATCTTACACGTATACATAAATTTAATAGCTCAATAATTCTGTTCTTCTCTCTCTTCTATTATGGAACATAAGTCCTCATTTTGGACATAACTGAATGAATCAATTGGCTTCAGTATAGTTATCAATGTTTTAAAAACCGGACCGGACATCGAACCTGTCGAAGGAAAAGTTTAAGGTTTAGAGGTTCAACCGGTAGTGAACCGCTATCAAACCAGAATATAATAAATAAGATGAAAATTTTATAAGAATAAATAAAAATAAAATATTTTATTGAAATGAAAAATACACCAA
>JANSVA010000217.1:39751346-39767230 GCA_025504915.1 Erythroxylum reticulatum | reverse complement strand
ATTATTTTACAATAAATTATTATATTTAGATAATTATTATATATAGATATATATTATATATAGATGATTATTATATAGAAATAATTAGAATATAACAAAGATATATATAAACTAAAATTAATAAGATATAAAAAAACTAAATTAAATAAACTACAACTGTACAATATGACAATGAACTATTTTGTAATTTTTAAAAAATTTAGGGACTATTTTATAAATTTAAAAAATTACCCGAAACGGTACCCGATATTAATCGGTACCAATACAATATTGTACCAGATGTCAATCCGGTATCAAGTCCGGTATGGTATTCATAACATTGGTGATAAGAGGCAGTGCCGTTGTTCCTATCTGAGATAGCATCTACCAGAATTCGTTACAGTGTTGACCTCTAACCTGATTTTATGTTGATAATTAATCCATCTTGTTGCTGCGCTTTCTATTGATTGGGTGACCTGTGGCTTCGTGTTGGTGTTTATCTGAATCAGTTTAGTGTCATCGAAAAGTTGTTCTTTTTTATCTCAAGTGTATTTATTTTTCATTCTTTATTATTTTAATCACTTGAATTATTTATTCATTGTTCTTTCATTAAAAGATTGATTGAGTAAATCCTTTGTTGAGGTTAGTACGAGACAATCATACTATTGGGTGTGAAATTCTTTCACCGGAAGTAAAGTTGAGAGATAGTATCAAGGGTTTAGTGGTGTCGGCTCAGTAAAACCTTGGGTGAAACTATTGCACTTCGATGAAAGTGATTAAGTTGAGTGAGGGCCCCACAGACGTAGGTAGGGTGTGTTGAACTGCGTTACCAAATTTCTGGTATTTTTATTATTTCGGTTTTGTTTTTTATTTTTATTTGGTTGGTGTCAAATAAGTTTGCGAAATAATTAACCCCTTCGGTTTTTCAATATGCTTATTTATATATATTTTATTTATTGTAATTCATTATCTATTATTATAGAGAATGTATATTACATTGATAAGTAAAGTGTTTTGTAGATATAAGGTTCAATATTATAATATAAAATATCATTTTAATATTTTTATAATAATAAAATGAATAAGAAAAATTAATTGTATGTTAAATAATTATATAGAGAAAGTAGAAACAATATACTTAAGTATACATTGTGCTTACAAATTATTTTCATAATAAATATTAATTTATTACAAAAATGAAAAGCAAACATTAAGCAACTTAATTATTTCCATATTCATATTTAGCATAAATTTTAAGTTTATATAAGACCATCAATTTTTAAAGTAAAAACTCTTATCAGTTCCCATACTTAACAAGTAAGATAAATTGTAATTATCTTACTTGAAATTCAGTATCGACTTCTCACCTAGCACTTCTTTCAAAAAAATTATAATTGAATTAGTATCAAATATTTTTTAAATAGATAATTGTTAAAATATAAAGCTTCCAATATTCATCTACTATGGCATGAAGAACCAAGACTATAACAGCAATTTAAATATTTCACTTTTTTACATGAAAACGCAAAAGAAATAACACTTTCTTCAGTTGTGGAGATATAAATGTTATTTATATCTATAAGGGAAGAGATCTATGAACATTTATATCTATAAGGAAAGAGATCTATGGATCACTAAAAAATTGCATTTATAATTATTAGTTGCAGTATATAAATTCGAGAAGCATGTAAAAAAATTAGAAGTATCCTACTATACTTTATATGTGTAAAGAAAGAAATTTATGTGTCACTAAAATAAAAGATTACATTTATAATTATTAGTTACAGTATATAATTATTAGTTAAAATATCATACTATAAACTCAAAACGCCTAATGTGAAAGCTTCGTTACATTTTGTACCCTTCTCATTGGTTACAAAAAAATAATAATATTTGAAGTCATTTTTGTTTCTTATAAATAGATTTCGTATGGTGTTTTAATTGTTATAATAAAATTTTAATATTTTATAACTTTAAAATTAAACAAATTATTTTACAATACATACACGTAAATAATAGTTATATTATAATATTGTTTTATTAAATATGATAAATTTCTTATAAATATATGTTAAAATATTTATCATGTTTTATTTTTTATAACATCATTAACTTTTAGTAGTTTTCTTCTTCATACTATAACATATATATTTTTATAATAATTATAGCTTTCATTATTTTACACAATGATATACTAGGATTAAAAAAGAGATTAATTCCTTTTAAGATTTATATAAATAACGATCAATATTAACTATATATACATTGCATAGATATGAAACTTAGAACCAAAAAGTTTAATTGGTTTGATTTCATGATGGTATGAGAGAGGATAAATTGTGTGTATTTACTATTTGCCCTATTTGAGACGAGTTAATGAATTACTTAATCTAATTAATAATTATGATATATTCATATAAAATTAATTAAAATACGTAAATAAAAAAAAAGAAAGTTAGAAAGAAAGACAAAATTGATTCATAGTTAAACAACTCTTAACCTATGTCAAATCGTCAAGCTTCATTAAGTATTCAATGTCCCTTTTTTTCAATGGGTAAAGAATTCATATAATATTTTCTTTTTTACGAGCAAAGAAGAATCCTCATAGGTCTTATGTATCGTCAAGCTCCATTAAGCATTCATTGTCTTTTTCTTTTTCAATAGGTAAAGAATAATCTTTCATATAATATTTTCTTTTTTACAAGAGAAGAACCCTTAAAGATCTTATGTATGGTCAAGCTCCGTTAGGTATTCAATGTCTTCTTTTTTTAATGGGTAGATATCTTCTTTTTTACGAGCGAAGAAGAACTCTTGCAAATCTTGTTTAAAAGAGGAACCCTTATAATGTGTGATTTAAATGATTTCTCCAATCCTAGACTAGTGCAATTATATATAATTCAAAACGCCCATTTTGTAGTCATACAAATTAACTAAGTTTTGTTATTGTTTTTACAATGCATGCATATGATCAAATCATGATATTGATTCCTTTCTATATATGGATAGAAATAAATAATTGATTTAAATATTATATATTTATGTACACAGTGAACATATAATTAATGATAAAACAAAAATTATGATTTCACTTTTAAATAACTCAAAGATAAATATATATTAATATCTAAAATATATTTGAAGTCAATTTACGTCTTAAAATGTATATTAATTTTTTTTAACTTTTATGTTATGTATAATTGTTATGATAAAAGTTTAAGACTTTGCAAGTTTAAAGTTTCTTTTGTAGAATAGGTATGATAATCTTCTCATCTATATAATTTCTTTTACTCATTCAATTTTTGTGTATTGTTCATGCAAATACTTTAAACGTCTAAAATAGATATAATTAAGATTAAATTAGATAAAAATTTAAATATTACGATATTAGGATAAATAAAAATTGAATTTATCCATCATAAAGATCATCGGTAAATTCAAATAAATTATATCACTAATTTTTATAAAATATTTATTATAATCCTTATTGACAATTAGCTCTCTTCTGTTTCATTCCCTAGTAGTTTCAAATTATAACCAAGTTGTTTATAATTTATTTATAATAAATAATATTTATTACCAAGTTGTTTATAATTTATTTATAATAAATAATATTTATTATTTGAAACTACTAGGGAATGAAACAGAAGAGAGCTAATTGTCAATAAGGATTCTAATGTAATAGTGAAGGATAAGCTAATAGAGGGGGAAAATCTAGGCTCTTTAACTACTGTATCTTCAGTCAATCATCTAGAATAAAGTGTCAGCTCGGGTTTGAAGGATAAGATAGTTGATTTCCAAGTCCAAACAATTCAACTTTCTAAAAACATGATGCAGGGGTAGAGATCATCACAAACTGTAACTGAATTAATGCATGAAAGTTCCAAATCCCTGACTGAACAAATTAACTGCCCATGATAGTTTAAGTGATGTCCCACTAGAGAAGGAAGCTCCAACATCTGAGAAAAGGGACAGCTCTAGTGAGAAAAAAAATAAGGTAGCATTGAGTTAGTTCCTCTAAATTCTCATATTATTTAGTTCCTCTAGATTCTCAGATTATCCAATAAGTCGAAGAGGGAGAAATAATTGTTAAGCACTAGTAACAAATGAGACTTGTAATTCTAGCAGAGGCCAATCCAAATGCAAAACTAGTAGCCCAATTAGCTAATTTGAAAAGGTGATCCTTAAGGAAAATGGCTAAAAATAAACTTATTAGGGAATCTTTCCCAAATGATTCTAGTTTGGAATGTTAGAGGGTTAAATGTCCTCTTAAAAAACGATGCTTAAGGATATGGTGTTGGGCAAAAAGCCTCTAATAGTAGGGATTTTATAAATTAAAATAAAACCTGCACATATGATTTCGGTCTAGAGGCTTTTAGGAGCAGATTGATAGGCAATTTCAAATCATTCCTTGTATTTTAATGGTTGGATACTATGCTTCTACAATTCCAATAAAATCCCAGTTCAAGTAGTGGCAGAAAATGAGAAACTTATCCATTTGAATTGCAAGTTGAAAGGGGCAGCCGCTACGTTTGATCTATCATTAATATATGCTTCGAATTTCCAATTTCAAAGAGCCTCTTTATGACACTTTTTGCAGTCCTTGGCAACCATAGCTACTAATCCTTGGCTTATAATCAGAGATTATAATTGCATACTCACTGCTAAAGAAGTAGAAGGTGGAAAAGGGTTCACATTACAACATGGAGCAAGTTAGCATATTTGTTTTGCAAAGCTAAAGTCATTTATTTGAGATACAAAGGGAGACTATTTACTTGGTCTAATAAACGGCAAGGCCAACTGCTGATTTGGGGAAATTTTTTGATGAAGCTTAGAAAACCAAAGTTGGCTGGCTTAGTATCCTTAATCCTATGCTGAATTTGGGGAAAACTCTTTCTCAAATCATTATTATATTAGCATCCACAATATCCAAATTGTAGAAAATCCCCGGGCTCCTTTCAGATTCTTTAATGGCCTCACACAACTGAAAGCTTGTTCGAACCACAATGTGGATGATTTTAAATCTTTCCAATTAATGTAAAAGCTAAGAAGGGTTAAACAATCTCTTAAAACTTTTTTAAAAGCTAATCAGAGACAGACTAAAGTTGCTTATCAAATGCTGCGGAGGCTTAAAAAGGTTGCTATTTATCTCCACATAATGATCGTCTAAAGAAGACAAACTATGCTAGATTAAAGGATCATCAAGAAGCTTTGATGTTATATATTCAATCTTAAAAAAGCAAGCTTGAATTAATTGGCTAAGAGATGGTGACTCTAATACCAAATTCTTCGATGCATCTTTTATTGCAAAGAGGAATAAAAATACAAAATTTGAACTTAAAGACCCCTAGGGTAATTCATCTATGATTGAGAATCTTTATCTAGGCTTACAAGGGAATTCTTTCTACAGCTTATGGGCTCTGAAGCGAGCTCCTATGATACTCATCATATTCATACTCTTATTGATAGTCCCCTTTCACAGGAACTCAAGGATTCAATCTCCACTCCCTTCACTAGCTTGGACGTTAAGGG
Organism: Erythroxylum reticulatum; assembly: GCA_025504915.1. Classification (NCBI taxonomy): domain Eukaryota; kingdom Viridiplantae; phylum Streptophyta; class Magnoliopsida; order Malpighiales; family Erythroxylaceae; genus Erythroxylum; species Erythroxylum reticulatum. Next base: position 39,761,722 of record JANSVA010000217.1, on the reverse strand, counting down.
GATCTTATTTAACTTACATCCCTTTGAAGCTCTAGAACCTAATGGGTTCATAACAGGATTTTTAAACAAAAAACTTGGGTGATTATTGGCAATTTGTTTACAGAAGCAATCTTAGAGTGTTTATCCTATTGTCAAATGTTGAAGGAGATAAATCACATATACATTTACCTGGTTCCCAAAAAGCTGGATCCTAATACATTAGCAGACTACAAAACTATCTCATATTGCAACACGGTCTACAATGTAATAGCAAAACTCCTTGCTAATAAATTGAAGTCTGCTTTATCTTTAATGATCAATTCTACTCATGGTACATTTATATAAGGAAATCTATAGGGGATAACATGCTACTTATTTAAGAGATCTTGAAAGATTATAATTCTGGAAGGAATATTAAAAGTTGCTATTAGAAGAAAGATTTCTTTAAGGATTTTGATACTGTTAATTAGAAGTTCAAACAAATTTTTCTAAGGCTCTTGAATTCTCAACAAAGTTCAATAACTAGATTTTGATGTGCTTACAAACTGCTTAAATCAGTATTCCTCTAAATAGGATTTGTACCAAACCATTATCTTATGCTAGAGTTATCGGACAAAGTGACCATCTCTCCCCTTATCTATTTATGCTAGTTATTGAAGGCTTTTCTCAACTCATCAACAAGATTATTGGCCCTAATAGCAAGTTTCACTACCATAATAAATGTAATGCTTCCAAGCTCACCCACTTGATGTCTACTGATGATTTGATCCTTCTTTCGAAGTTAGATACACAATCAGTACAGTTGCTAAAGGAACTTCTTATGCAGTTTTCCAAATGGTCAAGTCTGGTAATGAATATCAATAAAAGTAGTTTGTACTACTCTAAAGATGTGAGGAACTCTCCAGGATTACTGAACTTCAATTTCATGAACTTCCTCTCAAATACCTAGGATTTCCTATTTTGTATGCAAATCCAAAGTATTTAGATTGTATTTCACTCAGAGAAAGGATAAAAGCTCGAATTAAAGCCTGCCATGATAGATTCCTGTCACTTATTGCTAGGATTACTCTGATAATTTATATGCTTGGAAACCTTTATATCTATTGGATATCTCATATTATTCTACCTAAGAAAGTCGTCAAGGAGATTGATGACATCATGAAAGCTTTCTTATAGACTGGGAATTATGAGAACTCTAAGAAACCTAAAGTCAAATGGAGTGAGATGACTATCCTTAAATAGTAAGAGGGTCTAGGGATTATACCTACTTCTCTGCAAAAGGATTTGGAGGCTATTTAATGATAAATATGTTATATGGGTGAAATGGTTACGTGAACATATCTTAGAACTGAAAGCTTTTAGCAACTGTCTATCTCAAAGGAGTATTCTTGGTTCCTTTTGCAAATGTTGAACTTGAGACAAGTAGTTTTTCCTTTTATTAAACATGTGCTAGACAATTTTGAGAATATTTGGGTATGGTTTGATAATTGGACAGATTATCGTCCTCTAATACAAAGGACTAAATTATCTAGACTTATGAACAAGATTCCTCTTAACCCCAAAGTTTCTTCCTTGATGAATCAAGCACAATAAGAAGGCAGCCTCAAAGGGTTCAATTTACTATTGGATTTTCCCCCTAAGATCAATTACAACCATAGGCAGGATTTAGTAACTTGGGTCCTAAATGCTTCATGTATTTTTTATAACAAGTCTTGTCATGAGGGTTTGTAGGAAGGTGAAAGGAATGTTCCTTGGTTCAGTATCCTTTAGAAACAATCCCTCAATCAAAAAGCCACTATTTTCACTTGGCTAGTTATAAAGCACATGATTCGTACTAAAAATAGATGATTTAGAACTTATGACCTAATATGCACGCTTTGTAAAGAGTATGAAGAAAATAGAGAACACCTATTGTTTCAATGCAGATACTCCAAAACGGTTTGGAGCATAGTTTTCCATTTGTTGTCTAATGCCCACCTCAATTATAATTGGCCATCATCTCTAATTTGGATCATTCGTACTGCCCATCAAAGGTTGCATGACACCCTAATGTACAAAACTAACTTCACAACCACTATTTATTCTATATGTAAGAAAAGAAACAAGAGGATCTACAGGAATGAGGAAGTTAACAAGTACAACTTAGCTGATAACACCATCAATTGGATCTGAGCCCCATGATAGCTAAATCTGATTAGCATGCTCTATCCACAAGAATGAAGTTAAGATGGAATTTGTAATACCTATTGTTAAATTTCATGCTTTTGTAGTTTGATTTGTCTTTAGTTTTGTAATTTATTTATGATGAATTGGTACTTTTGTCGCCTACAACCAAATTTAAAAAGAAATTAACTTCCGTCAATACAAAATAATTTAATAACGAAAAGTAGGGGTCGTTCCTACGAGGAATTTTTAACGGTAAAAGTTAGCAAGTTTAAAACTAAAACAAATAGCGGGGTTTGGTTCATGTAATTTAAGAAATTAGAAATAACAAAAATTGAAAATTAGAAAAAGTAATTGGATCTGAAAATTTAATAAACAAACCTTAGTTTTGAGTCGCCGATGTTATCACACTAAAATGAATCCTTGATATAAAATTTAGTTCATCAATAAACATTCATTGGGGGATATTTTCTCTTAAGTGTAAATGAATAGAAACATGTATTCTAAGCATTCTTATTAATCAACAACCTAGATACAATCGTAGGTTCAATTGAATAATATCTTTAAGAACTAAGAAATCAATAAACAAGATAACACATGTACGACATGCATTTAATCAAGATGAGTATCTTCTTAGAATTCTCTGCCCTAACGTAAAGAAGGTGATCCTAATTGCAACTTGTGATTAATAAAACTGAACGTCACATATCATTAATCTAGCTATTAAACGAATCAATTCCTAGTTGCGTACCTAGAAATTAATCAATTCAATTAGAAAAGTAAATTAGAAGATATTCAATATTCATTAATGAAACAAACTTTATTGAAATATCTTACACATAATAGATGATAACAAGGTTTCCCTCAACTAAGCAAAGAAATTTAGCTACTCATAACAGAATTGAAAATAAACAAAGTAATAGCCAAACACAAAGTCTCCATCCCTAATCTTTCTTTAAAGAATCTGAAAATTCCTAAAGAAACAATACAGAAATCGAAAGCTAATTATGGTTGTCCAGAAAAATAGAAGAAAAGAATGCAGAAAATGTGAAAAAAACTACTCCTGTGGATCTGTAGAAAACTGCAAAAAAAATCTGCAGAAGAAAAAAACGTAAAAACTTCTAAAATGTTGGCTGTGTGAACGGTAACTCCACCGTCTTTTTATGCTTTTCCGATCCCTCTTCTCTCTCCTTCTCGTGATTTTCAGTAGATAATCCTTATTCCCACTTCAAGTTGCAGATTTCCATTGACAAGATAGTAATATGATAAAGATTATGAAAATCTCAGATTTGAATTTTGAAAAAAGATCTGTAGATAATTTCCATCCTTGCAGGTACTTACGCTTAATCACTGAATTTTTTGTCAGTCTTGGGAATTTGAATTATTTTAACTTTCTTTGCATCTTTTTGGTTCAATTTCATCTCCTAAGTGTTGAAAATCATCTGAAAATAATTAAGAAACAAATCCATCAATTTTGAATAATAACTTCAACATATAAGAGAGATTTATATACCAAATAAGTACAAAATGACAACTTAACATGAACTCATTGTAATGTTGCGGTAGCTTCACTACAGTTAATTCAATAATTATTCAAATTTAAAAAAAAGTTTTAACATCTAAAATAATTATAATTAAGATTAATTTAAATTTATTTTAAATATTATGTTATTAGAATAAATAGAAATTCGATTTTGTCCATGATATAAAGATAATTATTTAAGATAAAAATTTTAATAATAAAAAATTCAAATAAAAATTATAACTCTTCTATTAAGTACACTATTAAGAAATATAATGCCTTTATTATATGTAAACCTTTTTTAAAGTCAAATAAATACACTATTAAGAAATATAATGCCTTTATTATATGTAAACCTTTTTTAAAGTCAAATAAATTACATCACTAATTTCTAGAAATTATTTGTTTCGAAAATTGTAAGTCTCGTGGAAAAAAGTATACATAGTATACTAATTACTAATGTTATATGTATATATATATACATACATATATACATATATATATATATATAATGCACGGTCCGAAGTGTATGCATGATGTTGGCGATTGAAAGAAATTTGCTGGGAACACTAGGCGCTCGACAAGTTGAGCTGTCCGGCATTGATGCTTCTAGACTGCTTAGTTAAGCCCTATTCAATTTGCCTGGAAATCATTGGTACTTGATCGTATCACAGTTTCTCCGTGGCTGTATGCTTCAGAAGGAAAATGTCTTATTGAAACTTCAATCCAAGGAAAGGTCTTCATTAACCTTCACCAGGTTCTAGTTGGACTTACATCCTCTTGTTCTATGATTGAACTTTGGCAGTTTCTGTTCAGAACCTGTCGTACTCATGATTGTGTTCTGTTCACCAGTTTCTGTTCTGTTTTCTTTTCTTCTAACTAATTTTTAATGTTTACTAATGATTATTTTATTAAATAAAGAAAATTTTATTTTTATTATTTATAATAATAATGATCAGTGATAAGCACCAAAAACAGACCACAAAATATTTTTCTGATGGTATATTACTAGCCAAAGAAAATTATCAAGTTACCATCTGATAATAGACAATTAAGAATACTGTGTCTTAAAGGAAGTGGAGTGAAACTGTAACTGACAGTTGACAACTTTTCGTGAAAATGTTTGGAAACAGTTAGTGAAAATGTTTTCGTCTACCGATAGTCAACATGGAAGTACGAAATGAAGAAGGCCCTCATGTCTTGCTGCACTTCCAATTTGCTTGGAATTTTTGCTGCTTAATCTTAAAATGTTGTGTTGAATTTTTATTTTTTCATTGACAATCGAATACATCATTATATATGAAGAGAAAATAGGAGGAAACTGGAAAATCGATTTTTCTTTTCCATTTTAATTAATAAACGATGAAGCAAATTAGAGGATTAGGAATTGAAACAATTGATCATATATGATTCTAACAAAATATTTGGAAGAAGTCTCTATGCTATTTGAATATTGAGGCCCTGCTTCATATTTTCTGGCAAAAAAGTTTATCCATGAGTTAGTATCAGTTCGAGAATTTGAAATTTCAAACTGATCGACAAATTAGGTAGTGCAATTAAATCTCATAGACAACAAATTCTTAAGATTGGAAAGCTGTGATTTATCTATTCGTTATGGCTTGCAGTCTTACCAAGGATAGGAAGACAAAGAATTCAAAATGGATAGGAAAGATTTCTTCTTAACAATCAAAGTTTGCACTTCCATTCATTTTGCATAACTTGTGGTTTTAAGTAAATTCCTAAGTTGTTTTGATTTATCTGAAAAAGAAAATTAGTACACTCAATTTTGCTTAAATAAACAGCTGGTCACTACCTTGAAAATATACTCCTTGAGGGTTATTTCCGGAGACTACATTTGATTGCTCCTTGAGGAAATTTTTGAAGCCTTAATGAGGTTATTTTCACGCCATCTTTGAGTTGTTTTATAATTACATGCAACCTGAAGAAGACGACAGACAGACAGAAGAATGGCAAGTTGCGGATGGAACTGAATGAATATGAAGCGATGAAATTCATGCCAAAGTATGAAATAAGCTAATACAGCAAACATCATCATTTACTACGGGAAAAAGGAAAGGTGAAGTGATCATATACTAGTGGCCAGTGATAAAATTTTGTCATTATTTATGTGAACTAGCATAATAAACATAATTTTGTACAAACCCTGATTAATTTGAACTAGCATGATAAACATAATTTTGTACAAACCCTTATTAATTTGATGTCAAGATAATTGGGCTTGTTAATTCTCTCTTTAACGTGTCATTAAGTCTATGATCATGGATTTGCTATGATGGGTAGGCTTGGCTTATGTTTTACAGTGCACAAGAGGCCCTACTGCTAGCCGACCTTAAATACAGTTGCCCCATTGAAAACTGTATGTGCTTTTGCTGATTAAGATTCGGAATAGTAGTAGTCAATCTTCTGCGTCTCTTTCATGTCGCTTCACACAAAACAATGACGGATTCAATTGTTTTACAATTTTCAAGTATTTATCCATACTATTATTGAATATAGCATGTTGCAATCTTACGGTTAATTAATTGTGTTGATTAATTATGAAATTAATCTGTAATTTCGTGTTAAATTTCCTTCAATTCGTATCAGAGCCAATTAACCCTAATTGTGATTGTTAATTTTGTGTAATTTCAGGATATTATTTTCATAGAATTTGGGGTTTTTCGAATTTATTAATTATTTTCTGTGAAATCATTTTTGCTGTTGATTAGTTTCAGTTTGGCAAATCGTTTGATAATGTTGTTGAATTTTTTCTGTTGTCCTTTTTAAAACAACCCAGAACTCGTAAAAGCAAACCAAATCCATTTTCTTTCGAATTTTTCTGAACCAATTCAGTAGTATTATGAAATTGATTAAGGGGGGTTTTATAGATCGTTAAATTCGTAATCTATTGACACTAATTTCGTTGAAAACATATCAAAATTGAAAGAGTTATGGAAGTTTTATTAGTTGAGTCGCGAACCAGGTCGGGCGACCCGGATACCAGTCAACAGGGGGTGGAAGACGCAGCCCAACCCCGCTGGACATTCCCCATGCACAGCTGTGGAGCATGGAGGCGCGTACGGCTCTCTCCAACGGTATTTTTTCCCCAAAATTTTCTTGTTTGCTCCATTTGCCCAGTTCTATTTTATGGTATTTTTTCTGGAATTTTAATACTAGAAATTTTGTTTTTATTTTTCCAGAATTTTAAAATTAATAAAAATACAATGTACTTTCCGAATTTTTTTCTTGATTTTTTTTACTTATTCCTAGTATTATTTGGGCTTGTGGGGTCTTGTGTACTCTCAGTGTTATATAATTATGCACTAAAATTAATTTTTGATGTAATTTATGCATATAATGTTATATTATATGATTACTATGGTTAATTTTGTAATTGTGTGCTAACTGAATCTGTGGGAACAATCTTGGGGATTGTTATTTGACTATTGTCATTCATTTTGTGTAATTGTGAGCTCGCCTATCGTGAGACCAATTTTTACAAATTGTTGTTGTGATGTTGTTATTGGATATACATTAGATACTATGTTAATGATGCACTTATCCTATCAGTTTGTCTTTATCAATGTGGTTTCTAATGTTTTGTTTAATTCATTGAATTGTGTCTTTAAAGTTTTCAATATCCTATCGATATTAGCTTTAGGGCATAGTTTAATGTTCTAAGTGATCTGTGTTGTAATTCGAGACCCTTAAGTAGAATTGCAATTGCATGAGAACATAACTGTGTTGTTTGCCCAATTATGCTAGTTGTTGATACATTTGCTAAATCTCCCTGCTTTGTATCAATTTCAAGCTTTGAATTCTTTGATTAAGCTGAATGGGACCAATTATGAGGACTGACTTGAATCCTTGAATCTTTTTTGGCGGTTTCTAATATTGATGTTGCTCTCATTGAAGATGAGCCTGCACAACCCACTGTTGAGTCTTCCACTGCAGATAGAGCTAAATATGATAAATGGGTTTGTTCTAACAAGGTTTGTTTGATGACCATCAAGTACACAATAGAGAAGACCATTAAAGAGAGCATCAAAGAAACAGATAATGCCAAAAATTATCACAAGGCTGTTGGTGAAAATTTTCAAAAATTTGATAAGACTGAAAAGTCTAATTACTTGTCTTTATTGTCTAAGACCAAGTATGATGGTGTGGGTGGTATTCGTGAGCATGTTATGAAGCTTGTGAACTGGTATAACAAGTTCAAGGCGATGAAAGTTATGCAGGGAGAGGATTATCTGATTTGGCAGGTGTTTGAATCTCTTCCATCTGAGTTTGATATTCTCAGGACTACTTATCATGCTCAGAAAGATGAATGGAGCATTGATGAGTAGATTTCCATTCTTATTCAAGAGGAGCATACTATGAAGAAAGGAAAGTCCCACATTATTTACCACACTTCTCACAAGAGTGATGACAAGAAGAAATTTTACAAAAACAAACAGAGTAAGCCTTAATTTAAGAAGAAGAGGAATGATAAACCTGCATTACCTTCTGGGCCTGGTGAGTTTTGGTGCTAAGCACAAATCTGTTTTTAATGGAAGCTACAACTTTTGTAAAGAACATGGGCATAGGTAGCGTGACTGTGAGAAGTTTAAGAACAGTTTGGCAAAGAAGAAAGGTATACCTAAAATCTTTGTTTGTTTTGAATCAAATCTGGTTGATGTTCCTCCTAATTCATGGTGGTTAGACACTAGTGCAACTATTCATGTAACGAACTCATTGCAGGAGTTCAAAAGCAGGCAAAAACCAAATAAAGGGGAGTTGACGGTGCAATTAGGAGATGGATTTAATGTTAATGTTGAGCACATAGGAGTAGTTTCCTTGAAATTGAGTAGTGGACATGATTTGTTTTTGAAAGATACTGTTTATGTGCCTTCTATGAGAAGGAATTTGATTTCATTTTCTGTTTTACACAGTTGTGGATACATTTTCCATATAATCAATAATGATATTGTTTTGTACTATGATTCTATTATTGTTGGTTCTGCAATTATGTGTGATGGATTGTTTATGCTAATTGCTAATTCTTCTCATTTCGACTGACCATATGATGATGTTGTTGGAAAGAAATGGTGGGGGAGTTGTTGAAAAATCTTCTATGTTATCGTATAAATAGTTAGGACATATCTCTAAGGAGAGAATGGAGAGGTTGATTAAGGAAACTATTTTGCATGATTTGGACTTTTCTGATTTTGAAACTTGTGTTGATTGCCTAAAGAGGAAGTTTACAGCTAAAGTAAGAAAGGAGAAAATGACTAGGAAGGAGGAACCATTACAGATAATTCACACAGACATCTGTGGACCCATTACTCCTATTTCCATGGGAGGCTATAGGTACTTCATCACCTTTATTGATGATTTTTCTTAGTATGGTTGGATTGAATTGTTGCATGAGAAATCTGAATCCTTGGATGCTTTTAAATCACTGAAAAATGTTATTGAATTGTAACTTGGGAAGTAGATCAAATGTGTAAGATCTGATAAAGGTGGTGAGTGTTATGGTCGATATGATGAAACCGAAAGAAACCCTGGCCCTTTTGCTAGATACTTGCAGGATTGTGGAATTGAGGCGCAATATACCATGCCTAGCACTCCTAAAAAAATGGGATTGTAGAGCGATGAAATCATACTCTTATGGAGATAGTTAGGTGCATGCTTAGTCACTCCACCTTACCAGAGTTCTTATGGGGAGACACCTTGAGGACTGTTGTTTATTTTCTCAATCATGCACCTAGTAAGTCTGTACCAAAGACTCCTTTTGAGCTTATATTAGGAAAGAAGTCCAGTTTGAAGCATTTCCGTGTTTGGGGCTGTAAGGCTGAGGTGAGGATTTTTAATCCTCAGCTAAAGAAACTTAATCCTAGAACTATTTCAAGTTACTTTATTGGTTATTGTACTGGCTCAATAGGTTCAAGATTATTGTCCCAATCACACTAATAGAGTTATTGAATCAGATCGGGTTATCTATTTTGAAGGGGACATGGAACATAATGAAAGGCATGAGTCTCGTGCTGTTGATTTCAGAGAGGATCGTGTTATTGTTCCTACACCCATTATTTTTCATCCTAAGACAATTCAATCTCCTATGATTCATGATGATGTTGTTGATCCAGGAAATGATGTTGATATTCCTCAACAGGTTGACATTGATACTCAAGTCCCAGATGTGGTTGTAGTTCCACCTAGGAGATTTGAAAGGATTCCTAAATCCACTGAGTCTTCTAAATTCTGAGACTAGTACATTTACTTGGAGGAGTATTAATTCAATTTAGTTGAAGACTCAGATCCAATTTTTTTTTCAGGATGCCATTTCTGGTCCTCGAAGTTCACAATGGCTAATAGCCATAGAAGATGAACTGGCTACTATGAGTATGAATGACATTTAGGATTTGGTGAAATTACCCAGTGGTTGTAAAACTGTTGGGTGTAAATGGGTCTTTAAGACTAAACGTAATGGTAGAGGTGATATAGAAAGGTACAAAGCCAGACTTGTTACAAAGGGGTATAACCAGAGGGAAGGTATAGACTATAAAGAGACTTTTTCTCTAGTCTCTACTAAAGATTCATTACGTATTGTGATGACTTTAGTTGCTCATTTTGATTTAGAGCTCCGTCAAATAGATGTAAAAACTGCTTTCCTAAATGGTGATTTATATGAAGATGTGTTCATGAATTAGCCTGCTGGTTTTGTTGAGAA
>JANSVA010000217.1:39698767-39726673 GCA_025504915.1 Erythroxylum reticulatum | reverse complement strand
CATTTTGTACTGAGAGTTATTGCTTTCAATTTTATATCATTGTTATTGTGAGTTGAGTGATTAGTGATAAATCACTTATGAGGTAGGATTTGTGCCGGAAAACAAATTGGTTGTAAGGTAACTTGAGCCGAAAATCAAGTGGTGTTGTAAGAGTTCACATTGAACTAAAAAGTGTTTAGTAAAGTGGTTTGCCAAATCCGAAGTGGGAGCTTAGGTAGAGGACGTAGGTCTTAGTACCGAACCTCTATAAAAACAGTGTTAGATCTTCTTCCCTATTCTTAACATTTAAATTTGTTTAAATCGTTTTGTGTGAATTAAATTCTCATTTTATTGTAGATTTTTTAAGAAAAAGGTTTAAAGATCTATTCAACCCCCCTTCTAGATCGTTTACAAGGTCGTCATTATTATCACTATCATCCACATCATGATTGCTATCACCATCATCAACAATGTCAAAACTTCTAGCATTATTTGCTTTAGAATGTTCACCATGGTAAATCCGTCAAGTATATAATTTATTTATGCCTTGGATTAGCAATTGATTATATACATATTAACTTTGATTGTTGAAATTTTAAAAATCTATGCATGGACAACAAATTTCACAGTGTAAACCTATTTGATCTTTTACAAATTTCATAAAAGTCTTCACTCCTTCTAAGTATTGACTGGACCATTTCCAACGAGTCATCCAACTTTTGTCGATATATCTATACAATTATAAGTTACTAAATTAGTAAATGTAATTTAATTTGTAAATAAACAAATGGTAAATCAAAATTGACATACCATGTTTATATTCTACCAAAGAATGCAATTAGTTGGCAGTCTGTGACAAACCCTATAATAGGACATATGACAATATAATCTTTCAAAAAGCATATGGTGAGAAACACTATTCAGTGAAAACAAATATAGTATGTTGTCATCTAATTTGTATGTGAATAGGAAATAGGATAATTAAATTAGGATTAATGTTTATTTCGTATGTAAAAAAAAATTAGTGTATATTATAATATGCTCAAAGTTGTTAACTTTGGAGCTCTAACTAATGTAGTTGGAGCCATGAAGGATAAAATAGGCAAAAATGTAGTGACAAATATTATCTTAATATATATTGGAAAAGGCATGAAGCATCAAGGGTGAATGAGTTTAGATAAACACATTGGAGGTGATTTTTAAAAGAATGTTGAAGTAATAAAAATGAAATATATGGTTGAATGCCTAAGACTTTATTGTTTAACTTAAGTAATAAAATCAAATACTTAGAGTGATGATGAGGAGTTGAATAAAAATTAAAGCATGTTGATGAATGCCTGAAAGTTTGTGATTTTTACTTAATGTTTGATATGAAATGCATGAAATTGCCTAAACTAATATTCCTCTCTTTCCAAATCTTATATACTAACCTACCAAAGAAGATTTGGAAGTTGATAAATTCCTCGTTGCACATTCATCTTCCTTTAGTAATTTCACTTTAAACTAATTAAATTTAATATCATCAAATACTAAATCACTAAAATCATTTCATAAATTAGAGTAGAAGACGAACAACAAATACAAAACATAGACTTTACTTAAATGAATCGATCAGGCACCTAAGTAATCAATCAAGGTACTTTGCAAACTTCCAAGTACAAGCAATCTTCTCAAAACAATAATAAATCCTCCTAGAACAAGGATGCACATAAAGGAGTAAGATGAGAAAAAAAGCAACATTTTCTCCAAAGTTCACAGTTTACCATTAATTAAATTCAATATTACACCGAAAAATGTGTGAAGATGAAAACCTACTAAGATTTCATTTTTGATAAATAAAGAAATTAAAAACATGATCAATTTAAGTGGATATAATGCTCATTATTTCTATAAGTTCAACACATCACATAAAAAGAAAGTCTCTAGGACGAGGCCTAAGCCTCCAATGAAATTGTTCTCAGATATTTTAACTAGAATTGTATTTTTCCAAGAATAAGCATCAAAACCATATATAACATGTCTTAGAAAAACCCAATTTCATTAAAAAGATTATAAAAAAGAGAGAAAATCCTCACTTGCATGAAAAACTCTAACTGGTATTCAAGATTCTCCAAAGTAGCTTTGATGGTGTTGAGACTTATAATATACAAGATTAAGTATATTGTATCCTACCCATTTGAAAAGTTCAATAGTTGAATTAGTTAAGGTATACAAAAGTTACTATAGATACTACATGACTAATGAAGGAAAGGAAAAATCAAATATATTAGCAAGCTAATATAGTTCTTAAGTTGTGTGTATTTTTATTTTTTTGTGTTCTTTCTCTACTCCTATTTTAGTCTATTTTATATGAAAAAATGGAAATCTAGAAGGTCTTGTTTGAAATCCATTTAGGATGTTGCAACATGTTTTCTACATATTCATCAAGCCATGTTAATATAGGTATTGTTGCTAATGGATCATCCATATGTTTTAAATAAACATCCTATAAGCTAGTGTTTTAAAATTTTAATCAAATCCAAAATATTTTAAATAAAATCCAATAACCTCAAATCATCAATCAAAATTATCTTTAGAATCAAATATCATACACTTTTTATTTTCTTATATCCAATTAGGCCTTTATTTCATATACTTCTCTCAAATTAGTATAGTCTAGGTTCACATTGTCAAATTTTATAGGTTAGGACTTTTACACACCAAAACTGTTCCTTGATTATCTATCATTAAACAACCAAACCCTAGAATTTTTAGGAACTCCCTTCTTTGAAGGTTGGATAATATCTTAAGAAATTTCACTTAAACACAATAACCATTGGGTAACATATATATTTTAGATTTAGATAGAAGAAGAAATATGATAACTTGAATTATAAGCTAGTGAAAATGGAACTACATGACATATCTTATATATGAATTCAAATAATCACTACTACTATAAGACATTCAAAAGGTAACTCAAAATACTAAAGTGACCATATGTGATATGTGTGTGCCTGTGTGTGTGTATGCGTGTGTGTGTATGTGTGTGTGTACTTCATGGACATGTTATTTAGCTTTAACAAATTAAGGAAAAATTGACAGCGTTATACTTTGGCTTAGATTACATGTAGTATAACATGAATCTCTATCTTTTTTTAAATGTTATTAGTGAGTACTAACTTTCTTTCACATTATACATGTTAAATCGAATTAATTTAGCCTATTGGAGAGTATATGGTATATTGAAGTTATAATAGTCACTTAATTAGAAAGTGCATGGAGTGATTTGTCTAGTACTCTGAAATACAATTCAACCAAAATGAAGAAAACATATGACAACCCTAAGTTTGACCTTGTGGACAAAATCCAACCTCATAAATTAAACAAATTCACTATTATTATACAAACGTTAGGAACTATCACCTTAAGAAATAAAGAACTTGAAAAAAAGATCTCCTTGCTTCAACTACATCACTTTAATATGGAACCACCATTTAAACTTTTCAAAGTTCTAACTGTTTGTGCTAGAACTACTAAGTGAGAGGCTAAAAGAGTTGTGAGATTGTTGTTTAAACTTAATAGACTCAATGTTTCAAAATAGAGATCCTTTACACAATAGATTGCCTAAGTAGAGAAAAACTTAACTATGCTAAAGTTTACAATTAAGGACCTTACTTTCTTTTATACATGAAAATTATCCACATTTAAAATTCCTTCATTTAATGGCAAATCAAGAAATAATTGAAATTATAAAGGGAGCTAACAAAATTTACAAGATTGATTTTAGGATTGTTTAATATGTTCAATGGTCCACACTTTTACAAACTTTAGTAAATAGTTATTAAAAAACCTATTAGAATCCCGATCTCTAGTATCCTAACTCCTACACTCGATGATAAATTCTATACTTGTTACTAGTATTTTTTGGGAATTATATTATGATACAACTAAGTTAATTTGTTTTCAATGGATTTATGTTTTGTTACAACTTAATCATTAAAAGATTGTATTCAAGGGATATATATAGACCTAAAAAGATGATCTTACAACTAATTAATCTACTTTTGGAGATAAATCCAAGATAGATATTTGAGAAAAGAGAAGAAGATGAAAACCCAATTCAACGAAGAAGATGAAAAACCAAGAAAAAGCTCACATGAAAAAACCTTAATAGGTCCTTAATATATTCCAGAGTTGTTCTAATGGCATTAAGACTCTTGGCCTCTTTAATTCTAGATTCATTATCGTCCACCAAAAAATCCCTCACAATCACAAAGATAGAAGAGGAGGAACACATAGATAGAACCAACTAGCTAGAACACAAATAATAAAGAGGAAAATGACAAAGAGAAATGATAAAGAAAGAAGATGAATTTATTGGAACAAGCGATAGAAGAAGAACACAAAGACAGAAGAAGGAAAGCAAGACGAGAAATCTTTGTTTAGGTTATAAGTCTGAAAAAAAAACAACGAAGCTTAAGTGGGGAAAACAATGTCATTTATGATATTTTTTATTGTTCTTCTTTTGGTTACAAAAATATATTCATAGTTACCATTTTTTCTTACAAAAATTAGAAAACAGATTTGATAGCTAGAACATATTTGAGTTTTGGCTACAAAGATATCTTATAACACTGTCAGCTTCTTATCACCCTCTAGTTACCTCATCTAATGACCTATAACTGATTGCTTACTTTACTCCTATGCTTGGCAATAGCATAGCATAGGTGCTCTTGCTTCACTCGGACCATCTTCAACCAACACCCCAAATTTGGTGTCTTGGTGTGTTGAATTCACTCCAAGCAAGACACTAAAATTGGATTCCCAATAACACCAAAATGGTGTAATGAATAGTAATACACCAAATATGGTATTTTACTATTCATGCACTAAAAGTTGTAAATTGACATTTTCTTATTTACATATTTTTTTTATGTTTTTATCATATTTTGATCTATTTGCATAATTTATTAAGTAATTAAATTTAAAATATATCATTACAAAGATCTCGTTGAGACCTTTAAAACGATACTAATATTAAATTATTTTTAATATTTATTTTTAATTCTTATTTATAAGTGTTATAAATTCATTAATAAAATATTTTAAGAATAAAAATTAAATTTAAAATAAAAGGTACATAAACTTAAAAGTAAAATAAACACATTATTGATTTAAAAATAAAAATATTGTATTTGTGTAAGTTATTAATTTGTTGATGCAATTAATTACATATGCTAAATAATATTAATTTATTATAAAGTATATATATTAATTAAGAATTATAAATTTATTTATAAAAATTATTGTATAAATATAAATTAATTTAGATAATAACTAAATATTGTGGAATATTCTTTGAAGATACTTTGTCACAAAATTTGGTGTAGAGTGATTGGAGTAAGAGAAAATTTGGTATAAAAAGTTATGTAGAATATTCTTTTTTACACTAAATTTGGTGTAAAATTTTAGTGTAATGGTTAAAGATGGTCTCGGTAGCTCAAATTGAGCCCGATTGACTTTCATCTTGGCTAGGGAAATAGAAAAGAAGTCATTTAAGCAAGCTACCGTGTCCTTATGCGAACGTACTCCACCAAAGAAGCTATCCTTATATTTACTAAAAAAAAAGATGAAATTGTTTGTGGATCAAGATGCCTGTTAGTAACAATTTCCCACTTAAACTTAAGAAGATCCCTTCTTAAAGATAGGTCAGCTTAAACTTAATTAGCTTACACAAGGATTCCAGAATTGTGCCTTATCCATCTTCTTGCTCTTCGAGATTCTCGCATAGGACGGAAAGTCTATGTCTTGATCAAGAGTATGGATAAGTGACTACGTGTAATATATAGTATAGACCTTATTATGTACCCAGGATCATACATGAAAGGATTAACAATGAACGTAATGCGAAATACCTGATTTCAGTTCCATCTCTGATTTCGATGCGGTTTTTGAGCTCTGAACGGTCACGAATCTCCCAAAACCTTTATGGAAAGAGGTTCCTAATATGAGGTTTAGGTTTTTCTACAGTTTTCTCAAAATGTAAGCTCTCTTAACATGTTAGAGAGTCCAAATGCTTATGATTGATATAGTCAACCGCAGGAGACCTTAACCTTTATATATAGCTAATGTATTGGGCTTCCCGTTCATAAGGTCAATATAGGTCTTGTCCACACTAATCGAGATTCATTTTCCACCTAGACTTTGACCCATTAATCTAGATTATTTATTGGGTCACTTTATTATCTTTATCTGGATCAAATTACGTAACTTAACTAATAATTTATTTAAAAACTAAAAAATGCAATTAATAATTGTCCAACTTTATAGGAAAGGATAAAATTGTCCAACATTCTCCCTTTTGGACAAGCATTAATTGCAGTTTTGACTCTAGTTTAAAGGTAGTTTAAAAACTCAGTTAAGCCATGCTACTGAATAAGTAAACTAAGTTTAATAGCAAAAAATTTGATCCAAAGATAATTAAAGTCCATCATTTTGTCCTATAAGGCTTTCGATACTGAAAAGTATCAAATGCATGTATCATATGTGATTAAGATCCAATACAATCACGTATACCTAATACCTCACTAACATAAATGGGAAAATGGAGTGTGGCATACTAGGATCATACCTTTATAATCTAAATTATATCATCTTTATTTATAGGTCTCGATTTTTCCAACATTATGCTAAACTGCATTAGAGAAATCCTATTTTCTCTCACCAAATGCTAAATAGCATTAGAGAAAACCTTTATGTTCTCCAACTGAATGCTAAACTGCATTAGAGAACACCTTTATGGGATTAAAAACTTATATCCCTTATGTCATGTCAAATTCATGGATACCTATACTAAAATTGTATACATCTAAATGATATAGGCACAAGGTCAATCTGTATATATGCCCAATGAACTTTAAATGCTTAAGATAGACATAAATTTTAAGACTTTCATACGTATTATGGCAATGTATGATAACACGTATTATTGAGGATAAACGATGAACACCTATTGATGAACCATCATACTGTCATAATATATAAAAATGTAATAATGATCTGCTAATAACAGTGTCTAAGGACGTCAAAACACCCATATTATATATTTGCATCACAAACACAAGTAGGCGGAGTCCTTCAGTTAAAGGATCGACTTATAGTTCCTCGATCTTTAAATGTTCCAAACCTTAATGTCACCTTTTCTTATCAACACCTTTGTGACCAAATAATTGACCTTTAAATACTAAGACCCTGTAATATTCTTTGTTATTATTAAACAACACAGCAAGAAGATTACCACAATACAACTAAATGGGTTTTGCCACTGAATCAACCACAGACAACTCAGAAATCAAGTCTCTAGGATAAACCGTCTAGGAAGCATCCCTATAGCATACACTCTGTATACATGGTCTAGGAAGTTATCTTGTGTCTTCTTAATGCATTTACACGACATTGTACCATTTGCTAACTTAAAAATGTAACCTTAAGAGGACTTTCGATCATCCGAACACATATTTAAAATATGAATCTGAATTCCCTACGAGGTTTAGTCTGTTGACTTTTTTATATGTCAATATATAATCCTTATTTTCCCTTTATTATCTCAACACTCGCTAAACTGCATTCTATAAGAGGTCTGATGAGTGTTGAGATCTGTCCCGGTGAACCTGAATACTTAGGATAGAAGATGCTAGACCAAGGTCCTTTATGTCAAAGTTGTTGACCAAAAGTTGCTTAACCTCATTCAACATGGTCAAGTAATTTGAAGTGAGCAATATATCATCCATATGTAGTAATAGGAAGATGACTTTGCTCCCCTTGACCTCATAGTACAAGCATCTTTTAACTTTATTTTCTATAAAGCTAAAAGAGGCCACAACCTCATCAAATGTAAGGTATCACTTTTGGAAGGTTTAATGTAAATCATATATTGATCTACATAACTCGCAAACAATGTTAATTCCATCTAGATCCTGAAGTCCTTCAGATTGTTCCATATAGACTACTTCATAAAGGTCTTTATTTAGGAAAGAAGTTTTGATAGCCATCTAATGTAACTCTATATCATCCTGAGTTACAACTGCCTTAATCACCCAAAATGTATTCTCCGAGGATACGAGAGAAAGGGTAACATAAAGTCAACCTTTCTCTCCGAGTGAACTATTAGGCAACTGAGCCAGACTATAATCCACTGAACTCTATCCTGAAATCCTTAAAGTCCAAAACTTCATTTACAACTGACGAGTTTGTAGTTCCGCTGTAAATCAACTGGCTCCCAGACCTTACTATACTCTATGACTTGCATCTCATTATTATTGCATCCCACTACACATCCACATTGGGTCCAAAAATAGCTTTTGTCAAAGTAACTGTATCTACAACATGTCTAATAATATAGTCCTGTATAATTGATAGACTATGTAATCAGATAGGATAGTAGGTCATCTTACTCTAGTGGATTTACTTAACTGTATTAGATTTTGTACCCCCAGGAACCTTTGTGTGTACAGGTATGGGTTCCTATTCTTGTATAAGCACGGTACAAAGACCTAGATCTACCAGATCTAACTATATAAGTAGCAGGTATATGAAAACTGTAGTATCCACCTTGTTATCATCCAAAGGGTCAATAGGCTCACCATCATCATAGACATTGTATTCCAAAAACTTAGTTGTTTGTGAGTCCACCATTCTGGTCCCTCCTTCTCTATAGTAAAAGCTATAGCTTTAATGTGGTCGAGATATCTTACTAAATGGCAATGAAGGGAACAAGCATGCAATCTTTCTTTATAAGGATTATACTACTTTAGTAGGGCATCACCATGCATGAATGTGTGCAAGGTTAGGTTTTTAAGCTTTTAGATAATTAGGTGGACTAGTCTTGCTCTGTATTGACTTCTTCAAGTCCTTTAAGGTGTAATTATGCCTTTTGGAAACATACCATTTTACTTAGAACTATTCGGCATAGTGAATTAAGTCACTATTCTAATTGATTCCAAATAACTGGAAAATGGACCTTTTAAATTCCTAAACCACCATGGTTTCCATGATATTCTCCTCCACGGTCAAATATGACTATCTTAATGAATTTTCCTAATTGATTCTCAACCGTAGGTCTTTAAGCAAGAACACATAACTGTAATGGGAATAATCATAAAAAAATGTCAAAATACATTTAGAATTGCACATTGCAACTATATAAGGTCTACCGATATCTGTATGTATCATACTTAACAAGTTAAAAGAATGAGTCGACCTTAATATCCTTATTAGTCAACTTACCCCTGCAACTGTCAGCACATATTCCCAGATCATCATAATCTAGAATTGAGAAATGCTTTTCTTGATTAATCTCTTAACCCTAGTTCTGGAAATGTGGCTTAAACTTTTATGCCACGCTATGTATGATTTCTCATTCATCAAGGTCCTTCATTTCATAACTTGTTTAGCAAGATACGAAGAAGCATATATATAATTCGGGGTAAGACACATTCTATACAAATCATATGACAAGACAGTTGTACCATTATGTTTTGTATTAAACAACAACTGTACAATAGAAGCATTAAATATATAACATTAACCCTCTTTGTTCAAAATTGATTAAAAGATCACATATAAAATCTGTCGTGTAAATCTCAAATGAACCTTATAATAAAGTTTAGTACATACATCCCCTATAGATATTACTTCCACTTCTTTATTGCTGTGAACTATCAGTTTCTCTTTCCCTTTATTTGACATTATCCTAGATATGAACCCCTTCATTATGGAAATACCTCGATCAAATGCTCTACTAAATAGCCACCACGTACTTAATGCGACTATCGTAAATTAGATTTATAAATTGATAAGACAAATAGTAACCTGATGGTCTCATTCTTTCCTTTTAAACCTCATACTACTTGTTTCTTTATGTCCCTAAGATCTTTACCAGCACTGGTTTGACCAACATTAGCATGCGGAAAAGATTTGAACTTTCTATCTTTGAACTTAGTGGGCTTCATCTTTTCCTTCCTTTTAGTTGCTTCGAGGGCTGTAGGAGTAGCAAGCTTGAGTTTCTCCTCCTCATTAACGCAATGGGCTATCAAAGTATTGAAATCCCAACATCTTTAATCTATTGTGAAGATGAATCATTCTCAATATGTACTCCATTACTCCCCTTTTTCTTATATATACTTTGTGGAGAATAATTCTTTTATCAAGGCACTTGTCTCAACATTAGGTGAGCCTGTTTACCTTTGGGAGACATTATCAAGAAACTCCTTCGCTATGTTTGTGTCTAGAAGTTCACTTAGCAGATGGTTAGGAATGGATCTCTTATGGTCATCAGATATAATATGTTAGACCGATTTCATGCTTCATAGGCTGTTTTATGAGCTCTTGAGCTCATGGATATAGGTGGAGATGGCCTATCCATCCTTATGGTCATATTAACCATAACATTCAATACATCCTCCATCCACTTCTTTGAATTAAAACTAGTAAGGGTTTGAATGGTGACACTGATTTTGTTGATTGAAAAGGTGACTTTAAGATGATAATGTTTAAATCAACACAAATGTAGGACAACAGCGATACTCAAAGTCATTGAATAGTATCTTTACTGAAAATCTAATCACACATATTATGAAACACCTTTGGGTTGAATACATAATATATGCAATTAGACCTCCACATAAAAGTGATTAGAGTACAAACTTATGACACTACCACCTTTGGGTGAATAGATCACTTGAGCAATATCTTTCCTCCATCTATTGCCTTTATTCACTTATCAAAAAGTTATGTAAGGCCAACACTTTTGGGCAGAATAACTAAACATAAAATCAGAGACATCCCCTAACATGAAAGCAAAATAATTCAAAATACTGACTTGAAAGGCCATTTTGGTGACTACATCCTCATCAGCACTCAAAAAGTTCAAAAACATAAGGGATATATCTTTATATTATCCTCACATTCTTTATAGGCATATGGTATATGACAATGTAACATCAATAAATGAAAAAAACTTGAATGCACAATCTTATTATCACACACTCGTGTTGAAAACATTTTTTGAAAACTTCATTTGAGACTTTTGTAAAAGAAAAATCTCAGTAGAGTGACTATCGTGCGTTACCATACACTGAACCAACCACCTGAGACATAAAAACCTCATATATCTCCCTTATGGTAAGTTCATTGCACAAAAATTCACTTAAAAATGGCTTCAGAATTGCTTAATTTCTTTTTTGATCGATTATCATTCAATCCCTAACTTTGAACATGAGACGTAAGACACAAAAACTTGAAATATCTCCCTCATGTGATGTTCGAGACATGAAAATTCACTTGAAATGAAATTCAGAATACCTTAATTCAGAATACTAGAAAATGGAAAAACTTACTTTATAAATTTTCTAGACCCAAAAACTGACCCAAAACACCCCCGAGAACCTTTAAAGGAAATTTGAAATTTTTGTGTGTTTTATTTGAAAAATATTGTAGCAATCCATACGGCTAACATTAGTCGGATGACATGGCGCACCACGTCAGTGCACGTGGCTCGAGCACGTGACGCACTCCACACACGTAGACGCGTGCCTACTATACAGTACGTGTAATACATTTTCCACCATGTGATTTCCATTCAATGTGGCACATGTATGGACGGATGTGGTGTGTACACATCATGCTCCCACCGTTCCACGCTCTTGGGAGGTGCACACGCCAAGCCCCCATGACCTATTAATCTAGATCATTTATTGGGTCACTTATTATCTTTATCTGTATCAAATTACGTAACTTAACCGATAATTTATTTAAAAACTGAAAAATACAATTAATAAATGTCCAATTTTATGGGAAAGGACAAAATTGTCCAACACTACGTTCCGCTCACTTCGCTTGAACTTCACATAGTCCACCTTTCTTAATATCAAACAAGGATCCACCTCTTTCTTCTGTCTCTCAAATACTTCTTTTTATCTCCTAACTCAGAAAAGATAGTCTAGCTGACCAAATGGTCTTTCTTGCTTTTCATCCCTAGTAGGAGTTTATGATTTCAATCCTTCTTGACGAGGTCGCACTTTCAACAGGAATCAAACCTACAAATTTGCCTCTTGGGTGCTTTAAGCATTCAACCATGGATGCATAAAGACTCAGTGAGTGAACTAAGGGCTCCACACCTTTTCGAGCTTCTATTTCTTCCATTAAAGGAGATTCAAGAAAAGATGAAATAGGAAGATATTTTACACTAATTTTTATTCTTCTTTTAGCTACGAAAATATATTTGTAGCCAAAAGTTTTTTCCTACGAAAATTAGAAAATGTAGTTATTGTTGGAACAAATTTAAAATACAATATCTGTAAATAGTCAAAAAGAGTAATTTGTTATATTAATTAGCTCGAAAGATAAAATAAGTTAGTGATTTGGACATCAAAGACAAAAACTAATTAATGAGAAGTCACTACAACAAATATTACTTTTGGCTATGTTTTCTTTAGCTATGATTTTAAATTCGTAGCTAAAAGTAGCTTTTTGGCTACAAATCTTGATAATTATAACTAAAAGTAAATTTTTGGTGATGAAATTTAAAAACGTAGTTTATTGATGCAATACCTTAAAAAATGTATTTTACAGGTTTTTTTAGCTTATTAGCTACGTTTAGTTTCACTACAATTTTGTTTTTCATAGTTAATACTTTTTCTAGCCAAAACTTTTTCCTTAAGAACTTTAAAAAGTGTAGCTAATAATTGGTTTTGTAGCTAAAACATTTTCCCTATAAATTTTAAAAAACATAGTTGATGGCTGAAATAGATTGAGCTTTTGCTACTATGAAAATTTATTCAAAGTGAAAAATATTGCTAAAAATTATTAAATATGAAAATAAAATTATAGTGAAGCTAAATGTAGCACCCCACTCTCGCAAGACACATACTCAACATCCTCAGTGATGTCTAAGAATTTGCCCTATGAGGGTGGCATGCTAGCACAATCAGTCAGTAAAATCTCATTAAAAATAAAAAAAACAATGCACACATATGTGGAAATCAATAATCAAATTGGGCCCATTCTTTTCTTTCATAACGTCAAAATCACATTTATTATTATTATACTCAAGATCAATCTCATTTACAAACCTTTGCACTTTGGAAAGTTATTACATACAGAAATATTCAAATACACATTGTACAATAATTGCGAAAGACTCAATTTGATACAAAAATAAGAAAATATAAATGTAAATGCGAACTGATCCCGACCTCTATCTCTTACTTAAATGCAGGGGCTAAACTCCTGTTTGCCTAATGGGGTAACTCTTTTGAGCCTGAAAAATATTGCAAAATTTGGGTGAGTTTTGCAATCTTAATGAGTGACTATTCTTGATGACTCACTTAATCATATAACACATAAAGTTCATCAATTCATCATATTGAGTCACATACATTACACATTCCCTTAAGCATATATCCCATTTTAATGTGTAGAAATCAATATTCACATATGTGTATGCTAACATTATGCATGAGCATGAAATGCAATTTTCTAATCTCTCATTGCTATTTTCTTAATATCAGAAATCTAGGGTTCTAACGTTTAGTATGGAAACAGGATGTTACATTTCTCCTCCTTAGTAAATTTCATCCTCGAAATTCTTATCTGATTGATCAAAAAGGCATGGGTGTTGTTTCCTCAAATGTTTCTCCGTTTCCCATTTAACTTCATCACTCGAATAATTTCTTCCACTTGACTATGGTTAATGAAATCACTTGATCTTCCAATTACTTATTCAGATATCACACTATCTTAACTATTTCCTTAATTATTTTAGATTACTCACAATTTCACTTCAAGTATCGATAAGACATATATCAGATCATAATGATATTTCCTAAACGAATTCATGTATATTGTGTGAAACTGAAATATCTTTTATTGGTAATGTTAACTTTTAAGTCAATGGTCTTATTCTCGCAATAATTTCATAAGGACCAATACAATTCGAGCTTAGTGATTCTTTTTTCTAACCTAAGCACACCTTGCCAAGGCGATACTTTCATAATCATTTCATCTTTCACTTGATATTTCACATCTCTTTAGTGTTAATACACTTAACTCTTATGTCAATCTCACTATATTCCATATCTTCTATGTGACACCTAACTTTTTCATCTTTCTTAAATCACTTAACTCTTATTAGAAATGAATTTCACTTATCAATAACATCTCCATTCAATTTTGGCCTTCAACCATTTTACCCTTATTCATCCAAATATAAAGGTGGACCACTCTTTCTTTCATATAAGACCTCATATGATATTCTAACGATATCACTGTAATAATGATTGTTATGCTTCAAGTTAATTAAAACTATACATTGACCTCATGTTCCTATAAACTCCAAAATATAAGCTTTAAGCATATCTCCAACAGTTAAAACTATTGGAAACTCATACATGCAGTCACTTGGTTCTATATCCTTAGCTATTAAATGTTTTTTTCGGCATATTCCTACTAGGATGTATGGCTTAGGTTGTTATTAGTGTTGTCTCTAATAATCTCTGTTCTCAATCATCTTTATCGTGTACACATACTTCTTATTTCAATCACAAGGTATCAATTTTCCTATTCAAATTCAAAATCTGGATTCAATTTTCAATTTCTTAGTAAGATTCATAAATTTCAAATCCTTAATTTGGGCTTTGTTGATTCCTTTATGTGAAACTGATCTTAAATTCAATGCATCTAATAGTACTTCGATTTGCCCAAAAATTCAACTCAACATTTTATGCTCTTAATTGCACTAGGTTTGGTAATCTCAATATCTAAATTTGTGCTACATCGCTATTGAATTTTCTGTTCAATGCATCAGATTACAACGCTAGCTTTATTGGAAAATACTCATTTGTACATCATAATCTTCAAGTAACTCTATCCATTATCTCAGTCTCGTATTCAATTCTTTCAAACTCAATAATTACCTCAAACTTTATTGATTTGAAAAATTCTGAAATGTTTTAGTACATATAATGTATCGAAGCTTTCAAGGCAGTTACTATTGCAGCAAGTTCTAAATCATATTCCGAATAATTCAACTCATCAGACTTTAATTGTCTTTATGCATGTGAAATCACTTTATTATGTTGCATTAGATTTTATCCTAATATCTAGTGTGAAACATCATTGTATACTACAAAATCTCCAAATTCAAACTATATAATTAACATCGGTGTTATAATTCCTCAAAATTTTCTTTACAATCGTTAGTCATACGATTTACATATTTTCCTTAAACATTTTTATCAAAGGGATAAAATCAGTAAAAATATCTTAACAACTTTTGGTAGTGTCCAATATATAACTTATTCTAGGAAACTCTAGATCTCTTATATATTCCATGGAGTTTCTTACTTCCTCATTACCTCTACTTTCTTTGGGTCTCCCAATATGCCATGTTCAGATACTAAACGACCCAACATATTATTTGATTAAGCTAAGATTCACTCTTATTGAACTTGGTGTATAATTGTTTCTACGTTCATGATATGTAAGAAGTACCTCAAATATTCAAAATATTCTTAACTTTTTAAATACATTCAATATATCATCTATTATCATAGTCATTATGTAGCAACCCACTCTTGCAAGACACGTACCTAACATCCTGAGTGATGTCTGAGTGCGTATCCCACAAGGATGGCATACTAGAACAGTCAAACACTCGAAAAACTCAGTATAAATTTTTTTTACACACTCATATGCAGAAATCAGCAAAACAAACCGGGCCTACCTTATTCATAAACATTTTCATTGAACACTCTCATTTTTGGAAAATCAACAACCAAATTTGGCCGGTTTTATTAATAAACTTTGTCAATCATAAGAGATTTAATTATTATAATCATTAACAAATCAGTAGCCCTTTTGGTCCAGTACAGATATAAAATACTTACAATCATAATTTCATTACATTGCAAAATCATTTACAAATATTTCCAATTGGAAAGTTATTCACAACAGAAATATGTTCAAATACACATGATAAAAAAATTACGAAATACTTAATTTGATACAAAAATAAGAAAATACAAATGTAGACGTCAACTGATCCCAACCTTTTACTCTTAATTGAATGCAGTGTCTATACTCCCTTTTGCATAATGCGGTAATTCTTCTAAGCCTGAAAAATATTGCAAATTTTGGGTGAGTTTTCTGAACTCAGTGAGTGACCATCTTTGATGGCTCACTCAATCATATAACGCATACTGTTCGCATATTCACATAATTCACATCATTTCATTAATAATCATATTGAGTCACATAAATTCACATTCACTTGAAACATATCTCACATTCAGAAATGAGTCAGAGTATTCACATCATACACATCAATGCATACGTAATGCTTATGAGACTCAATTTCAATTTGTTAATTTGTTATGACCGAGTACCTTTCTCACTGGCCCATATGCCTTAGTGGATACCAGGCTGCCCATATCCCTTGTGGATACCGAGCTGTATCATATAATGTCCCATATCCCTTAGTGTATATCGGGTACATTCACACTAAGCCCGAGGCTTTTTTTAATATTCTGAGCTTTAAACTCTTTTCGGTGGCTATTCTAGTCACAACTGCGTTTATGTTTCCTGCATTCATATAATGGAATGCATCATATACACATATTTTTAATCAATCACATGATTTCACATTCATAATCACTTTCACATTCATCAACGGACCTTTGTCTAGCATTCAACAATTAAGTTGAGAATCACTTTTCTTATTCATATACATATTCACATTCAGAATACATTTATCATTGGACCGTCGTCCAGCATTTAACATAAATGTTGGGAAACACTTATTTATTCTCATTCACATACAAGTAGCACTTCAATATCACATTTATACATCAAGTCTCAAACCTTCATTGTCCGACATCAACACAAGCAAGTCGCATTCGTATAAATTATATTCACATTGCATAATAATCATAACTGTATTTATTCAATACAGAAATTGAAGTTCAGAACAAATAAGAGAATGAGACCATCTAGGTCGACTCACAGTACACTTCAGATTAGCAATTGCTTCTAAGATCTAGAAACGTTTGAACATGGAAGTTTATCCTATACATCAAAATTATGCAATACACACATTAATACCTTTGCAAAATTATATATAAGAATTTGTTTATCCACAAATGTGTATACCGACTATGTACAATGCATGTTTTTGACAATCCTGGGTATATTATTAAATTTCACATCTTATCCACATACTAATTATAACTCAATTACTTGTCAATTCATTTTTTAGCATTATTTGCTCTTATAAAATCAAATTCTCATTCACTTTAACTTTAACTTTGTTCTTAATACTCATTGCCTTTGAATCACAATCACAATCATATGAACCCCTTCATCTCCATTATACATATTTCTTTGGCACTTTAATACCAACGATTCATTCACTATTGTTATTCTAAGACTATATGATCATGCAATATCCAAATTCTCATTCTTTCTTATAAATCCTCCAAAATTCCAAACCTTTGGGTCAATTTTCCATGATCAATTAGAAAATGGAAATGAAGTAATTTCGCAAAACTTTATTCTAAGAAATTTTTCCATTGTCTTAAGTTTCTAATGAAACTAATATCATTCAATTTCATTTAATATTCCAAAATTTATACTCCAAATTATTTGGACTGTTCTTTAATTATAACAGTATTTTATACCCAAATTTAAGTCATATTCTGGAACTCTAGAAACAGAATTGGAATTCTATTTCTTCATAACAATTGTATCCCTATGTCTCTATTTTAATATATATTGAGAATCATTCCATTTAGATAACTACATAACAAGTTATTCCTAAAATACCGAAGCATATTCAGTGATAATACTCCAGTCATCAATTTCCAGAAATCCTCATCAATTCCGTCCCAAATTAATCAATAAATCTCTCCAGAATGATTTCATATGGTTATAATTTTATGGAGATGAAGATAAATGTGTTATTAGTCCAATGGTTCAAGTCCCATGTCACTTTGAGGTTGAGAGAAGAAGTTATGGCCAAAAGATCAAAGGATGTTCACATCAGCCCACTTTAGTAAGCGTTCAAGGTCATGATCGTGCTGATTCAAGTTGACTTAGAAAAGTCATGATCGTGCTTTTCCATACTTCTCCAAAAAGTCATGATTGTGCAGAAGCATGATCTTGCAACCCCTCTTTTCTTCTCCAAATTCACGCACTGCAAAGTCTCTTCATCTTAAAACAAACCTTTGGGTTAATATTTCATGGACATTTTGACAAAGAAAATGAAGGATTTAGGTAAAAAAATCTTCTAAAACATTTTTCCTTTATAACTTAAGTTTCTAATGAAACTAATTTCATGAAATTTAGTTTGATATTCTGTAAGTTATGCAAAAAATACTACAGACTATTCAAAACCACAACAAAATCCACAAAGTCAACTTCTATCTAAAATTTGAAACTCTTAGAGATAGAATTTAATTTCTATTTCATCGTGAAAAATATAGCCAGATGTCTCTATTTGATCTTAACTTAAAATCATCGCATTTGTATGTCCACAGATCAAGTTATGGCTGAAATATAGATGCATGTTCAGTGAAAATACTGCATTTGTATATTTTCTAGCACTCTTTATCATCATTTTCATCTTAATTCATCTCTTTCGCTTATTCTATCACTTCTAGCTTATTTCCTCTTCATTCCTATTTCATTTCAGCTCAACTTATCACAACCAAATCAATATCTATCATTTTTTATAATCATCAAAAACAGAAAAATCATACTCACGCATATTTTTCATGTTTTTCTACATTTCTTCACTTCCATTTTTCTGCATTTTCATTTTTTTTCATCCACTTCATTTTCTTCCTCTAACTATCATTTTAATCATTCTTTCTTATCTCCAGACATCACCATACACCTATTTCATAACTCTAAATTCATTTTTTTCATCTCTAAAAACACTCAAAAACTTGCATATATATATATATATATATATAGTGAAGTCATCAACATAAATAGAGAAGTTACATAATCATTTTTCATGAATTTTCTGCATTAATCTCATACACATTTTAGTTAATCTTTCAACTCAAATAATCATTCCTACAACCTCTTATAATGTTTTGATCATCAAATATGAAAAATCAACACATCCAAATTTTCATCCTATATTCACGATGAACATGAAAAATGTCTATTTTTCTCATGAATATGAAATATCAATAAATCACCATTTTTGTTTCATAAACTAACAACACTAAAGGATTGACAAGATGTTTACTTGTTTAAACTCCAACTCTTTTTAAAAAATCACTTGAGCCCTAACTTTTGAATATCATCCAATCATCATCTTGCCAAAGGTTGTATGGTTAGGTATTTTAGTGACAGTGAAGAAGAGATCAAAATGAGATAGCAAGTGAAAAGTGAGAGCAAGACTTGTGTGGTAAGGATGAGACAATTTTTGAAAGAATGGAGGTTCCAGAAACTTAGGAGAGTCACGAAGAAGAAGCAAGATCAAAACAATTAAAATGGTCTTTCAAAATAAAAGAAGTGTGGCTTGACAAGTAACACTTGTCACTTCTCTAATTCTTATAAGCTTAAACTGGGTTCTCTTATTTAACTAGTCTAATCATCTCCCAAATTTTACTCCAATTGTGTAAATTTTCAATATCATTTTCTAAAAAATTCTAAAGTCATCTATAAAATTTCTCCAATATCATTTGACTCTTATTTCTATTTCCATTTGTAATTGACCTGCTACTTAGCATTTTCTTAGTCTAAAAATACTCATAATTTTCTGAAAATTTCCTAAATTTTCTAAAAATTCTAAATCGACAATTCCACTTTCTAAATCAATTTTCAATACAAACAAACCATAGTTCTCAATAATACCACATTAAAATTTAATTATACTCGGAATGTTAACGAATGCATATGTAATCATTTTAATGTGTGCAAAGATCAATATTCACATGTGTATATGCTAACATTATGCATGAGTATGAAATG
The DNA here is from genome assembly GCA_025504915.1 of Erythroxylum reticulatum. NCBI lineage: Eukaryota > Viridiplantae > Streptophyta > Magnoliopsida > Malpighiales > Erythroxylaceae > Erythroxylum > Erythroxylum reticulatum. Next base: position 39,706,672 of record JANSVA010000217.1, on the reverse strand, counting down.
AATTTTTTTAATCTCTCATTGATCTCACATGTATTGTATTTTAGATTTCTAATCCCTTAGTATAGGAATAGGATGTTACATTTCTCGCCCCTTAAATAAATTTTGTCCTTGAAATTATTATTTGATTGATCAATAAGGTAAGGGTATTGTTTCCTCATATGCTCCTCTGTTTCCCATATAACTTCATCACTCGAATACTTTCCTCCAAATGACCACAGTCGATGGACTCACTAGGTCTTTCGATCACTTATTTATTCACTCACTATCTTAATTAGTTCCTTAGTACATCTAAGATTCTTCACAAATTTCACTTCCTGTGTTGACATTACAACTATGTTAAATCATATCGGTATTTCTTAACATACTCCCATATCACACATTATGAATCTAAAACATCTTTATTAGTACTACAAACTCATATGTTAATGGTCCTATGCTCTCAATAATTTCATGTGGACCAATACAATTTGAGTTTGGTTTATCCCTTTTCCTAACTTGAGCACACCTAGGCAAGGTGATACGCTTATAAACAATTCATTTGTCACTTGATAAATTCACATCTCTTTAGTGTTAATACACTTAACTTTTATGTCTATCTCACTGTATTCCATATCTTCGGTGTTAATCCACTTGGCTTGTTTATCTTTCTTGAATCAATTAATTGCAAGTACATATCAATTTCACTTATCCTCAACATCTCCCATCTATTATGGTCTTTAACTATTTTAGGCCTCATTCAATTCAATGTAAGGGTGAACGACCTCCTTTTTGTCGTATAATGCCTCATATAGTATTCTAATGATATCACTATGATAATGATTGTTAGGCTTGAAGTTAATTAGAACTATACATTGATCTTATTATCCTAAGAACTAAAAAATATAAGCTTTAGGCATATCTCCAACAGTTAATACTATTGGAAATTTAAACATTTAGTCATTTGATTCAACATTCTTTGCTGCTAAATGTTGTTTCAGCGCATTCCTACTAAGATGTATAGCTTAGGTTGTTATTTGCTTTCACTAATAATCTCTTTGCTCGATCATCTTTCCCACGTACACATACTTTTTGTTTAAGTCATCAAATATCATTTTCCAATTCAAACTCAAAATTTGGATTCTTTTTTTTTCCCTCAATTTGGGCTTTGTTAATCTTTTCATATGAATCTAATCTTAAATTTTATATGACTAATAACACTTCATTTTTATCCCAATGCGCCTCAACATTCTATATTCCGCATTGCACTAGATTTGGTAACCTTAATATCTGAATTTGTGTTATTCTGTTGTTGAATTTTCTACTCAATGCATTAGATTGCAACACCAGCTTTACTGGGAAATATTCATTTGCACAATACTTTCAAACTCAATAATTACCTTAATCTTTACTGATCTGTATATTCATATTTATCTAAAATGTTTCTGTACATATAATGTCTCCAAGCTTTTAAAGCAATTACAATTGCAGCAAGTTCTAAATCATATCCTGAATAATTCAATTCATGAAACTTTAACTATCTCCATACATATGAAATCATTTCATTATGCTGCATTAGATTTCATCCTAATCTCTTATGTGAAACCTTATTATGTACTATATAATCTCCAACTCCAAATGATATTATTATCATTGGTGTTATATTTCCTCAAAATTCTTTTTATATTCATCACTCATATGGTTGACACATTTTTATTCAAACATTTTGGCCAAGGGATAAGATCAGTAAAAACCCCTTACCAGTCTCTAGTAGTATCCAACATACAACTAGTTTTATAAAACTTTGAATCTGTCATATATTCCTTGTAGTTTCTCACTTTATCATTACCTCTAATTTCTTTGGGTCTCCCAATATGCCATGTTTAGATATTAATAACCAACATTTTATTTGATCAAGCTAAAATTCACTCTCATTATACTTGGCATATATATATATATATATATATATTTACCGTCATGATATTTAAGATTTCCTGAAGTATTCAAAATCTTCTTCTCCACTTTTTGAATACATTTAATAAATCATTTATGATCCTAGTCACTCATTGATCTAAACAAAATTGAGACACTTTATTCTTCAATACCATGATACTATCGGGGCATTGTTAACTTAATGTGCCCATGATTAGTTCTTGTAATTCCTTAAGTAACTAATTCCTCAATGAGGTAATGTTATCTCATATTAATTTCGGTTTCCTAATTGACTTCTTTTCTCGAATGAGTTTTCTCAATTCGTTCGATTTCCTCTAATTTTACATTCTAATGTCTATTCAATCATACTAGTTTCTCCACACATTTCAACTTATTTGCAATCTTAACTTCCTATGTTAACAACACCTTCATCAAATCTAATTTCTATATCCTGAACTTGCATAGGATATAATGTAGACCTAAGTTCTCCTCACATTAGCAATAATGTCTTCTCAAATTCAAGAATCTAATCACATAGTTAGATACTTTACATCAACAAAATGCATACACTCTCAGTAACATATTCTACATCTTATGCTTGAGTCTACGTTAGGATTAAGACCCCAATATTTACTTTTGATTCATTATATAATCATTTCCAATTTTTTCCTTCATTGATCATTCTTAAAAATAAACCATCTAGTTTACTTAACCTACTTCGGTGAAATTCTTCTTCCAAAGAAGACTTGATGCTACTTTCATCTATACTGTTCATATAATCCTTATCAATCCCTTATTTCCATCATTGCTAATCAGCCAGTCGTAGTACCTCAAGAAGATCAATTTCCACCGTTTCTTACTAGGTCATAATGTTCTATTTACCAAAACTCGATGAAGTAGTAGGCATGATTACTGTCGCATATGCTTAGGTTTGTATCATCAAAGTAATTCCATTTTTTCCAAAGATTTATTTCCGACAAATCACCAATTTATATTTTACACTTATGCTACTTTGATCTTAATTGATCCTAGACAACATTTCTTTCTTTATTCCTACCTATGGTCAGAATATCCTTGCCACGATAGTGATAAAAACCTATTTTTTTCAGGCCACTATCATGCCCTGTACTTTCTTCCTCATTTCTTCCTTGCATTAGCACACATTCTAACATCAATTTTACTCCAATTTTCTAGAATTTACCTCTTCTAATGTTACATCATTTCATATTAATTCAACTACTATGTTGATTGCATTAACTCTTCTCATTTGATTCATCATTTTTTTCTTTATCTCATTAATGCATAAAATCCTATCTTATATGCATTTCTAACTTTCTTCTTGCTATATATCATTCATCTCATGTAAAGTCAATTATGTCTACTTCATTACCCTTTTATTCTTTCCTCATTTCAATCTCATCTTCCTATTGTCATTTATTCCATCTTCCACATGTATATCCTTAATTAATTTAGAATTATAGAGGCCTAACTATTTTGAAATTCTAATCTTAATTCTACAGACATGTTCTTACACTAAATCATAAATTCTTATCATGATAATCAAACAACCATTCTAATCCCAATTTTAGCCTCTCAAGATCATAAAAATTTCTGTGTTCATCTAACTTTGTTTATACACTTTAAATCTTGTCATTTATACTATATCTGTAATTTCCTTAATCAATCACAACAATATATTCACATCTATATCACATTCAAGGCTATACCATCACAGTATAATATTGGTCTCATATTTGATGACACAACCACAAATACAAATGTAGTGAATCTCTATCTATCATATCGAATCATATACTCTCTCTTATTTCTAGATATCCACGAGTTTTCATTTTCTTACACTTAGACAGATCATCATTCTTCTCACTATTTGTAACAGCTCAAACTCTTAATAAATGCTCATGCATGTGACTCATATAAATTCAAATCACACTAGGGATCAGTTGCTACTGTCTGTTATGACATGACTAAAATGCATATAACTTGACATATATTTTGAAAACGGCCATGTAAGATACTAATTCTAGGCTCTGGTACCAAATTGTAGCACCCCACTCTTGTAAGACAAGTACCCGACATCCTAAGTGATGTCTGAGTGTGTATCCCGCAAGGGTGGCATTCTAGAACAGTTAAACACTCAAAAAATTAGTATAATGTTTTTTACACACTCATATGTGGAAAAAAAAAATAGGCCTACCTTATTCATAAACATTTTCATTGAACACTCTCATTTGTGAAAAATCAACAACCAACTTAACCCGTTTTATTGATAAACTTTGTCAATCACAAGTGTTTTGATTATTATAATCATCAATAAATCAGTAGCCCCTTTGGCCCAATACAGATACAAAACATTTACAATCATAATGTCATTACATTGCAAAATCATTTACAAACATTTCCAATTAGAAAGTTATTCACAACAGAAATATATTCAAATACACATGATACAAAAATTGCGAAATACTCTATTTGATACAAAAATTGCGAAATACTCAATTTGATACAAAAATAAGAAAATACAAATGCAGATGTCAATTGATCCCGACCTCTACCTCTTACTTGAATGCAATGGCTATACTCCCATTTGCTCAATGGGATAATTCTTCTAAGCCTGAAAAATATTGCAAATTTTGGGTGAGTTTTGCGAACTCAGTGAATGACCATCCTCAATGACTCACTCAATCACATAACGCACACAGTTCACATATTCACATAATCACATAATTCACATCATTTCATTAATAATTATATTGAGTCACATAAATTCACATTCACTTGAAACATGTCTCACATTCAGAAATTAGTCAGATTATTCACATCCTACACATCAAATGCATATGTAACGCTTATAAACTCAATTTCAATTTGTTACTTTATTGTGACTGAGTGTCTTTTTAACTGGCCCATATCCCTTAGTGGATACTGGGCTACCCATATCCCTTATAGATACTGAGCTGTATAATATAATGTCCCATATCTATTAGTGCATACTGGGTACATTCACACTGAGCCCGAGGCTCTTTTTCACATTCTGCGCTTTAATCTCTTTTTCATACTCTGGTCACAACTGCCTCTATATTTCATGCATTCATGTAATGGAGTGCATCATATACATATATTTTTATTTAGTCATATGATTTCAGATTCACAATCACTTTCACATTCATCATCGAACCTTGGTCCGGCATTCAACAATTAAGTTGAGAATCACTTTTCTTATTCATGTACATATTCACATTTAGAATACATTAATCATCAGACCGTGGTCCGACATTCGACATAAATGTTGGGAAACACTTATTTCTTCTCATTCACATACAAGTAGCACTTCAATATCACATTTATGCATCAAGTCTCGGACCTTCATTGTCTGACATCAACATAAGCAAATCACATGCATATCAATTATATTCACATTGGATAATAATCATAACCGTAGTTATTCAATGCAGAAATTGGAGTTCATAACAAATAATGAAATGAGATCATCTAGTTCGACTCACAGTACACTCCTGATTAGTAATTGCTTCCAAGATTCAGAAATGATTGAATGTGGATGATTATCTTGCACATTAAAATTATGCAATACACATATTGCTCACACACATTAATAACTTTGCACAATTATATATAAGCATTTATTTATGCATAAATGTGTATACCAACTATATACAATGCATGTTCTTGACAATGCTAGGTATATTATCAAATTTCACATCTTATCCACATTTTAATTATAACTCAATTACTTTTCAATTCTTTTTTTTGGCATTATTTGCTCTTATAAAATCAAATTCTTATTCACTTTAACTTTAACTTTAACTTGGTACTCAATACTCAGTTCGTTTGAATCATAACCACAATCATATGAACCCCTTCATCTCCATTATACACATGTCTTTGGCACTTTAATACCAACAATTCATTCACTATTGTTATTCTAACATTATATGATCACACAATATCCAAACTCTCATTCTTTCTTATAAATTCTCCCAATTTCTAGACCTTCGGGTCTATTTTTCATGATCAATTAGAAAACAAAAATGAAGTAATTTTGCAAAACTTTATACTAAGAAAATTTTCCCTATTGTATTAAGTTTATATTGACACTAAGATGATTCAATTTTGTTCAATATTCCAAAAGGTATGCTCCAAGTAATTCAGATTGTTCTTTAACTATAACAATATTCTGTACCCAACTTTAAGTCAGATTCTGGAACTCTAGAGATAGAATTGGAATTTGAGTTCTTCATAACAATTATATCCCTATGTCTCTATTGTAATCTATATTGAAAATCATTCCATTTGGATAACTATATAACAATTTATTCCTAAAATACCAAAGCATGTTCAGTGACAACACTCCAGTCATCAATTTCCAGAACTCCTCATCAATTCCGTCCCAAATTAATCAATAAATTTATCCAGAATGATTTTAAATGGTTATAATTTTTGGTAGAGATGAAGATAAATGTGTTAAGAGTCTAATGGTTAAGTCTCATGTCATTTGGACGTCGGGAGAAGAAGTTGTGGCTAAAAGATCAAAGGATGTTCACATCAACCCACTTCAGTAAGCATTTAAGGTCATGATTGTGCATAAGCACGATCGTTAGATTGTAGTTGACTCAGAAAAGTCACGATCATGTGCATGATCATGATTTTCCAGACTTCTCTAAAAAGTCACGATCCTGTAGAAGCACAATCTTGCAACCCCTCTTTTCTTCTCCAAATTCACGCACTACAGAGTCTTTTCATCTTAAAACAAACCTTCGGGTCAATCTTTTTTAGACATTTTGACAAATAAAATGATGGATTTAGGCAAAACACTCTTCTAAAAAATTGTTCCTTTATAGATTAAGTTTCGAATGAAACTAATTTCATGCAATTTAGTTCGATATTATATATGTTATGTGAAAACTACTATAAACTTTTCCAAACCACGATAGAATCCACAAACTCAATTTCGATATAAATTTTGAAACTTTTAGAGACATAATTCAATTTATATTTATTCATAAAAAAATATAGCTAGATGGCTCTAGTTTAATTGTAACTTGGAATCATCACATTTGGATATATATAGATCAATTTATGGATAAAATACAGATGCGTATTTAGTGAAAACACTGCATCTGTACATTTTCTAGCACTCTTCATCATCATTTTCATCTTAATTCATCTCTTTTGCTTACTCTATCACTTCTAGCTTATTTCATATTCATTCCTATTTCATTTCAACTCAACTTATCACAACCAAATCAAAACTTATCATTTTTCATAATCATCAAAAACAGAAAAATCACACTCACACATATTCTTCACGTTTTCTGCATTTCTTCACTTTCACTTTTCTGCATTTTCATTTTTTTTGCATTCACTTCATTTTCTTCCTCTAACTATCATTTTAATCATTCTTTCTCATCTTCAGACATCACCATACACCTATCTCATAAATCTAAATTCATTTTTTTATCTCTAAAAACACTCAAAAACTTACGTGTATGTATATATATATATATATACAGTGAAGTCATCAACATAAACAGAGTAGTTACATATTCATTTTTCACAAATTTTCTACATTAATCTCATACACATTTTAGTTAATCTTTCAACTCAAATAATCATTTCTATAACCTCTTATAACATTTTGATCATCAAATCTGAAAAATCATCACATCCAAATTTTCATCCTATATTCACGATGAACATGAAAAATGTCTATTTTTCTCATGAATATGAAATATCAATAAACCACAATTTTTGTTTCATAAACTAACAACATTAAAGGATTGACAAGATGTTTAATTGTTTAAACTCCAACTCTTTTTAAAAAATCACTTGAGCCCTACTTTTGAATATCATCCAATCATCATCTTGCTAAAGGTTGTAGGGTTAGGTATTTTAGTGACAGTGAAGAAGAGAGCAAAATGAGATAGCAAGTGAAAAGTGAGAGCAAGACTTGTGTGGTAA
>JANSVA010000217.1:39641475-39664103 GCA_025504915.1 Erythroxylum reticulatum | reverse complement strand
ACAGTTGAAGACTTAGGCTATGAATACCAGTTCTAGTTGTAAACTAAATAATATTTTTTACAAGAGAGAAAATCTAATTGTACAATACTTAGAGAAACGTTGTACTTAAAGTGCGAAAGAGAGAGAGCGAATACATCTGTAACGTGAAACTTAAAAATATCTTTCCTAGAGAGAAAAAGAAAGGATAGAGCCTGGAGAGGCTAAGAAAGTAGATAAAGAATACTTTGTGAGAGAGACATGAAGAGGCTTTGCAAGTGTAGAAAGAATACTTGTAAAGTTAAAGAGTATAGTAAAATCTCAAACAAACTCTGAGGACTAGACTTACACCAAGGTTAAGGGTGAACTAGTATAAAATCGCAGCATCTATTCTCTAACCTTTATCTTTTAATTTTCTTGTTGTTAGAAGAGTTGATAATAACTCTTATGATTGCATTACTCATCGACTTTAGAAAATTGTGTTTGTGATCATCTGAATTTTGTAAAGAAATTCAATAAATTTCTAAAGATTAATATCTTTGAAAATTTCACACAATTCAACCACCTTCTTGTGTATTTTACATATTATACGTGATTTCTATATTAACAAGTGATTTACTTCAGTTGGTATCAGAGTGAGGTTTCCAAGAAATACTGTTACAAAGTGAGGACAAAGATCCATGACTGAATCACATGTTTTTATAGCTAAAGGTGCGTCGGTCACAAGACCTCTTACTTTCAATGGTAAAGATTATCATTATTGGAAGGACAAGATGCGGCCTTTTATAAATCCACATATATTGATCTTTGGAATATCATTGAGAATGGTCCATATACACCAACAGACGACGAAGGCAATAATATCTCTCATAACAAATGGTCAGCCGATCAAAAAGCTCAATTTCAATTAAACTCAAAGGCTAAGTTCTTTTTAAGTTGTGCCCTAGGCAGAAGTCAATATAATAAGGTTCATGGATGCAATCTGCAAAGGAAATGTGGGAAACATTAGCTATTACACATGAAGGCACAAATCAAGTGAAAGAGTCCAAGATTAGTATTCTTGTTCATCAGTATGAGCTGTTTAAGATGAAAGATGATGAGACTATTGATTAGATGTTTGGACGATTCCAAACAATTGTTAACGAAATTAAAACTCTTGGGAGAATCTACGATAATCAAGATCATGTTAGAAAGATTCTCATAAGTCTTCCAAAAAGATGGAGCTCTAAAGTAAAGGCATTACAAGAAGCTAAGGATTTAAGTAAGCTGAAGCTAGATGAATTGCTTGGTTCACTGAAAATATATGAAGTAGAGCTTGATGCAGAAGATAAACCTAGAAGAGATAAATCTATCGCATTAAAGACTGGTTAGAAGAATTAGAAGATACAGAAAAATAGAAGCACATCTTTAAAAGCATTAAAGATTGAAGAAATTAAGAATGATGAGGCTAGTGAATCTGATCAAGATTCAAGTTAAGATAATGATGAACTATCCTTCATTTCAAGAAAGATTAGGAGGATGTAGAAAAAGAGAGCAAAGGGAAATAAAGGCTTTTCTTTTAAAAAGAATAGTAAAGACAATTCAAAGAATGAGAAAATTTCTATCGTCTCCTATGAGTAACTAGGACATTACAAGTCTAAATGCCTGTTGCTTAAAAGAAAATAGAAGAAAAGTAAAGAAAACAAAAAGATGTTGATGGCATCTTAGGAAGATTTGGATTCGTCTGAATCTAACTCCGAATCAGAAGCATCAGAATAAGCAAATATATGCTTAGTAGCAAAAAAGGAATGAGACAATGAGGTAACTTCTAACTTTAATAAACTTCAGGATGCATATTTAGAATTGTTAAAAGATTCACATTCTATATTAAAACAATATAGGATATTGAAAAAAAATTTGCTGAAATTTTAAAGAGCACAAAAGTCTTAGAAAAAGAAAACGTCTGCCTTAAGAAACAAGTAGATGATATGAAAAAGAAAGTAACTGTAGATAGATCTGTAGAAATTAATCAACTGAAATAAAGGATTAATAGTCTTTCAGCAGATTTATCAACATTTACTGAAAGTACAAAAGGGGTGAATGATATGATTTGAAAATATAGACATCCAAATGATAAGAGTTATTTAAGGTTTAATAATAGTAATGTTCTTCATAATAAGAGTTTTGTTCCTAATAGAAAGAAAAAGAAACAATATTCTTATTACTGGATGAATAATTGTAAGTTTAACCCCAAAGGACCCAAGAAAATATGGGTACCTAAGAAAGAAATAATATATACTGCAGTTGTCTTTTCTTGGAAAAAGCAACCAACACTAATGGTATGCGACATATGATGGGAAGAAAGTCTATGTTCCTAGACCTCTAAAATAAGCAAGGAGGATCAGTAACTTTTGGAGACAACCAGCAGGGAAAAATAGTTGGAATCGACAAAATTGGTAAAGATTCATTTGCGTCTATTGATAATGTTATACTGGTTGAAGGCTTAAAGCATAATCTAATTAGTGTAAGTTAATTATGTGATTCTAGTTTTGAAGTATCCTTTAATCAAAATTCTTGTGTAGTAAAAAACAAGGACGATTCCACATTCTTTTCTACCAAGACACGAAATAATCTTTATAAAATTAACTTAGATGATTTGAAAATTCAAAATATTTCATATTTTATATCAACAGATGAAGAAAAACTAATTTTCCATGAAAAACTAGGTCATGTTAGTTTTAAACATATTTCTAAGTTGGTTAGACATGATTTGGTAGGAGCATTACCAAAGATAAGTTTTAACAAAGATTTCTTTTGTGGGAGTTATCAAAAAAGAAAACAAGTTAAAACATCCTTTTCTTCAAAAAATGTTGTAACTTTGTCTAAACCTCTAGAGTTGTTACATAAGATTTGTTTGGTCCAACCAGAACATTAAGTCTTGGTGGAAAGGAGTATGGTCTTGTAATTGTTAATGAATTCACTAGATTTTGTTGGATATTGTTTTTATCACATAAAGATGAATCTCTTAAGTTCTTTAAAGTTCTATAAAAAAAGTTACAAAATGAAAAAGGAATTTCTATTACTGAAATTAGAAGTGATCATGGTAGAGAATTTGAAAATGAAAAATTCAGGATGTTTTGTAAAGAGAATGGAATTTTCTATAATTTTTTTGCTCCTAGAACTCCACAATAGAATGGAGTTGTAGAAAGAAAGAACAGGACGATTCAGGAAACAACAAGGACTATGCTATATGAAATGAATCTTCCTAAGTATTTCTGGGCAGAAGCTGTAAATACAGCTTATTGTATTCAAAATAGAGTATTTTTGTGACCTATTTTAAATAAAACTCCATATGAGTTACGGAAAGGAAGAAAGCCAAATATATCTTACTTCCATCCTTTGGGTTAGAAATGCACTATACTGAATACAAAATAAAAATTGTATAAATTTGATTCTAAGATCAATTCAGGATTTTTTCTAGGATATTTGATTACTTCTAAAGCTTATAAAGTTTATAATCTTGTTTCTAAATTTGTTGAAGAATCTATGCATGTTAAATTTGATGATGATTCTCATCTAGATAGAAGAGACGATTTTGATGATGAAAGTCTATCTGCTGCTTTAGTCAATAACCTAGACATGTCACCACCAGACGATCCACTTGATAAGGTAGAGATATTTTTGAAAACTTTAGTCTTAGAAAAGACTAGAAGTACAAATCTTTTCACCCAGAAAACTTGATTATAAGAGAAACATCAGAAGGAGTGAGAACTAGGTCTAATTTTAGAAGAGAGTCTGTAGCTTTTGTTTCTGAATTAGAACCTAAGAAAATTGATGAAGCTCTTCGAGATGAAGCTTGGATTTTAGCCATGTAAGAGGAATTAAATCAATTTACAAGGAAAAAAGTTTAGTCTTTAGTTCCTAGACCACCCAATAACTCTATCATAGGAACCAGATGCGTATTCAAAAATAAACTAGATGAATCAGGAAGAGTAAACCGTAACAAAGCTAGATTAGTAGCTTAAGGTTATAATCAACAAGAAGGAATAGAATATAATGAAACCTATGCTCCTGTAGCTAGACCAGAAGTTATTAGGATTTTGCTTGCATATGTTGTTTGTCATAATATAAATCTGTTTCAAATGGATGTGAAAAGTTCCTTTTTGAATGATTTTATAGATGAAGAAGTTTATGTAAAGCCCTGGCTTTGAAGATACTGATATACCAGACTATGTCTATAGACTTCATAAAGCTTTGTATGGATTAAAACAAGTACCTCATGCTTGGTATGATCATTTGAGTTTGTTTTTGATTAGAAATGACTTTATTAGAGGACAAGTAGATAAGACTTTGTTTAGAACATGTATTAAAAATGATTTCATAGTTGTACAAATATATGTAGATGATATTATTTTTAGTGCAACTTCTAAAAAGTTATGTTCTAGTTTTGAAAATCTTATAAAAAGGGAATTTGAAATGAGTATGATGGGTGAATTGAAATTGTTTTTTGGTTTACAAATTAAGCAAACCGAAGAACAAATTTTTATTCATAAAAAAAAAATTATCAAAGGACTGTTAGTCAAATATATAATGGAGAAGGTAAAACTTATATCGAATCTTATGCATCCTTCAATCCTCTTATCTAAGGATGAAGCTGTTAAGGAGGTTAATCAAAACCCTTTTCAGAGGAATTATTAGTTCTTTACTTTACCTAAATGCATGCAGACCTGATATACTGTTTAATGATTGTTTGTGTGTAAGATTTCAAGCAGATACTAGAGAATCTCATTTTATTATTGTCAAAAGAATATTGAGGTACTTGGCAGGTCCTACTGATTTTTGTTTAATATATGAGAAAGGTAAAGATTTCAGGTTAATTGGCTACTATGATGTTGATTATACTGGAGATAGGATTGATAGAAACAGTAAAAGTGGAGGTTGTGACTTTCTTGGTCATAATCTAATTTCTTGGTCAAGTAAAAGGCAAAGTTCAATTGCTCTATATACTATAGAAGTTGAATACATGTCAACTGCAAGTTGTTATTCACAGACATTATGGATTAAGTATCAGTTAGAGGATTATTCTATACAAGAAGATCAAATTCCAATCTTCTGTGACATCACAAGTGCTATCAATGTATCAAAGAATCCAATACAACACTCGAGGGCAAAGCATATTGAAGTTAGACATCATTTTATATGAGACTAAGTACAGAGAGGAATCATTAGTCTACAATTTGTTGAGATGAATCAATAATGGGTGGATATCTTCACTAAACCTTTTTATGAAGATAGATTCAAGTAAATCAGATGAAACTTGAATATGGTCATGCTGAATGACCATTCTTCTGACATGTCATGACCCAGACGATTCAGACAAGAAGAAGATAAAAAGTAGTAAGTTTTTAAGTAAATAGTAAAGTGTTTATTTGTTATTGATAAAAAATGGAGAAATCTCTTATCTATGGGAGACACATTGATTTCACTTCCTTGAAGCAAAATTAGATGGAAATTGAACCAGAAATTGAAGCAATTGGCTAAAAAATTTCTTCACTATTCAAGAAAAGGTCTATTTGAATGAGATATATAAGTTCTGGAAGAATTCAAAGATGGTGGACAACACCTTAATATCAATGGTAGATGGGTTGTCAGTTATAGTCACACAAGATTCTATCGAGAAGGCCAATGGGTGTCTAACTATTGGAGTAAAGCTGTTTAATGACACAAAATGGATTAGTCAAGGTCGTGTAGATAAAGTGCACATCAATCGACAACTATATGGAAGTAGTGATCCAGGAGTTAAGAAGGCTTCAACCTTTGTTCCGAAGGCTAAGGTTTTACATTCACTACTTATCCACTATGTTCTACCAAGAGTAGGCTCGAAGGATATGGTGACAATGAACGATGAACATTGTTTGTTTCATCTACTTAATCACTAACCTATTAATCTTCCATACTTGATTTTGAAGTACATAATGAAGTCTAAAGGAGATTCTAGCTCTTCACCTTACGATATGTTGTTGACAAGATTCTTTAAAGAATCTAGAATTTTACTTGACAGAGGTAACAGGGTAAAGATGGATGTGAAGAGTGTTATTAATGCCACTACTATTCTCATAATGGGAATAAAGTTTGAAGCTGAAGCGAATATAGGTTTTACACTGAAAGCAAAGTCTGAGGGAGAGCTTATAGTAAGATGAAGCAGGAGTGAGCATGTTACGTCTGAAATAAAAACAAAACCTCGATTGATAGGAAGAACATCTATAGAAGAAAAGACTAAACAATCGTCTGATGTGCAGTTAAGACAACTCTACAAAGAGAGGAAAGCCGGGTTCAACAGTCATCATAACAAGTGTCTATAAAGAGGAAGGTTGAGAAGCTTCAATCAGAAAAAATCCAAACAGTCAAGAAGGTTACCAAGATTATTGACCTTACGACAATAAGAACAGAAGAAGCAGAAACCTTTGATTCTTGGTGGAGATTCTGAGAAGCAAGAGAAACGATAGCAGCCTTTTAGATCAATTGTCTCTATTTTGAAAATTTAATCAACAAAATCATCTGGAGAGACAGAGATAAAAAGGAAGTTAGTATTTGAGAGGAAGAAGCCTCAACAATAACTTTTTTCCAAACCAGCAGAAGAACAAAAGAAGATGAAGCTTAGTCAAAAGAAGGTTTCTTCATCTGATGTTCAATAGAAGGTATAAACAGTTGAACACCAACTAGTACCTTACAATCCTTCTCAACCAATCAACAAAAAGGATTTGAAAATGAAGCTTATAGAAGAATCAGTACCTGTTCGAAATAGAAGTTCAATTATTATTAGAGAACTTCTAAAAAGATAGTCAAGGTACAAGTAGAGCCTATACCAATAAACGATCGACATTAAATCTTCTTAGTCATGAAGAATGAAGACTATATGGTATTCTGCGAGATGAGAAGTTAGAATCATATCGAATGAAGATTTCAAATGATCTTTATACTATCTATCCGATTACAAGTAGAACAACAATAAAGATTGTTCTAGATGTACAATCAAGATGTTCAACCCCCTGATAAATGAAGAAAAAGGGAAGAAGAAGATGTTTCCTGAAGGGCATGAAGATGATCGTACAGAAGAATAGATTCATATGGCTGTGAAGAGCATAGATGATGCATGTAATGCAACTCAACCTATAGGTGCCTATGTATCACATCACATATCAAGGGCATGATTGAGTCAATTTGGAGTTTCTACCAAAGATGAAAGCTTCAAGGTAGTTGGCACTGTGGCAAAAGGAAGGTACAGAAGTATTATAGTTGAAGGTATCAATTTCAACTTAGAAACCTTTATGCATTTAATCATGCATTTCAGACCCTTATGTTTGATACCTTCAGCTAAAAATGTGTTACACCTTCTTAGGAAACCAATTCTTAAACTACCCTTAATCAAAATCATAGAGATAGATGTTTTACCTACAGAACCATCTATTGTTGAAAACCTTTATCCACTTAGTGAAATACAACAAGATCCTACTATTAATTCGGAGTTTTTGAAGCACTTCATCAATTGGACAGAAGCTAATCATCAACCAAAGGAAGTTCAAAAAGCCTTAGAGAAAGATATTGAGGAAATTCATACTAAGGTTGATGAACTGGGTGAGTTAGGGGGTGATCTTCATGAGGAAATAGGACGTCTACATATTTTTACTGAACAAGACCTCAAAACAATCCACACTGATATTTAACATATGTTTTCTAAAATTATGAAGCGTCTAGGATGAGCTATTTTTTTTTATTAATATCAAATAGGGTGAGAAGAAGAGGAGAAGAAGATAAGAAGAGAAGAAGAGGAGAAAAGAGAAAAGTGAAAATATTAGAAAGCATTGTATATCTTATGCATTTCTTGTGTTTTTACTTTAATTATTATTCGTCTGAATATTATTTTATCTTCTAATATTATGATTATTTGTTATCATCAAAAAGGGGGAGATTGTTAAGTCAAGAAGACTTCACTTTTGTTAATTTTGATGACAATCAAATAATAATAATCTTAGAAGTTTGTGAATTGTTTGGTAAGTTTTTTAAGTGCGTAAAAAAATGTAAGTGACATAAAGTCAACACCAGAAGATACGTGGTCAAGACTAGAAGATGCGTGGTCAACACTAGAAGATGCGTGGTCTTCAGAAGAAGATACAAGTCATCACAAGAAGATACACGTCATCAAAAGAAGATACACGCCATCACAAGAAGATACATGTCATCACAAGAAGATACATGTCATCATAAAAAGATACACGTTGACATCAGAAGAAGCGTGACAACAGAAGAAGCGTGATACCAGATGAAACAACACCAGAAGAAGCATAGTACCAGACGATTGAAAAGGAAACCATTCTAGAATGTCAGTTAGCTAGTTAGTCGGAGTTAGTTACAGGATTGACCTAATAACGGTTTCTGGAAGATTCAAAAAGCAGTTTCTCAAGAAGACAATAGAAGACTTAGGCTATAAATACTAGTTCTAGTCGTAAACTAAATAACATTTTTTACAAGAGAGCAAATCTGATTGTACAATACTTAGAGAAATGTTGTACTCAAAGTGCGAAAAAAAGAGAGCGAATACATCTGTAACGTGACGTTAAAAAATATCTTTCTTAGAGAGAGAAAGAAAGGTAGAGCCTGGAGAGGCTAAGAAAGCAGATAAAGAATACTTTGTGAGAGAGACCTGAAGAGGCTCTGCAAGTGTAGAAAGAATACTTGTAAAGTTAAATAGTATAGAGAAATCTCAGACAAACTCTGAGGACTGGACGTAGCCCAAGGTTAAGAGTGAACCAGTATAAAATCACAGTGTCTATTCTTTAACCCTTATCTTTGAATTTTCTTGTTGTTAGAAGAGTAGATAATAACTATTTCAATTGCATTACTCATCAACTTTAGTAAATTATGTTTGCGATTATCTGAATTTTGTAAAGAAATTTAAGAAATTCGTAAAGATTAATATCTTTGAAAATTTTACACAATTGTATATTTTACATATTATACGTGATTTCTATATTAACAAGTGATTTACTTCAGTGAAGAAGCCAAAAAACAAAAATTAGAAGAGAGAAGAGGGAGAGAGTGTCATTGGAGAGAAAAGAAAGGATAGAAAGAAAGCTAAGCTAGATTTTGATTTTTCTTAGTCTAAAGAGTGATTTTGAAGTTATTCAAGAAGGGAAAAAGGAAGAGGACGATTAGAGCTTCTATTAGAGCTAAGAAACTCATTGTGTGGTGAAGATTCATAGTAAGTTTGGATTTAATCTTTTAGATTTTTGGAAGGATTTTGGTACAAAGAGCTTGGGAAATGCAGGGGGTTTATGTATTCTAGGATCAACTATATATATATATATATATATATATATATGTTTCTTTGGGTTTTCCAATTTGAATTCCAATTGAATGGGGATTTTTGCCAATGTTGAAGGGAGACAAGAGAGGCAAAAGGAGCAAGAGGAGAGACATCCTTGAGCAAGTTTCCAAAAAAGGGAATTAAGGTGAGTTTCATTTTTATAATTGAGTAATGAGCCATAGTTACCTTCTCAAATTTAAGAACATTAAATGATTTTCGATTGCTTCATAACTATGGCATTTATTGCTTTTGAATGATTTGAAAGAATTTGCTATATGTTTGGTATTTGGACTTGTTTGATGAATTGTGAAATGATGATGGAATTGCATTTCGAATATTATATGTTTATGAAAAATTATGTTTCCGAAAAAGTGCCATTTTGGGCAACATGTTTGCAAATTGTGAAATGCAGGATTATATGAGTTTAGATTGGTCCATTTTGTAGGTCAAGTGCACTTTGACAAAAAGACTTCTCCCGCCTGCCTGCTAATGGCATGGAGCTCCTTCACTGACTCCCCTAAGTTCACGGCTACGCAAAACCATTATGTGGGATGTCCTAGTACGTTCCGTTCACGGCTACATAAGACCATTTTATAGAATTGTGTTAGTACCTTCTGTTTATGGGCCTACCCAAACCATTTTGATGTGTTTATGTGATTATGATGTATTGAGAAGTTTGATGGATACATGACTTATGTGAGTTATGAATTGATTTGATAAGTGGAGAAATTGAGAAATATTTGTCTTGTGGATTTTTACGAGAATTTGCTATGATTATGAATGTTTTAAGTGGTTTTTACTTATTACCGATTATAAAAATGTTACCCACCATCTTTAATCTGACCCCCCCTTTTTTCCCATGTTCAGGTGATGAGCAAGAGATCGAGTAACCAAGAGTCAAAGCATCACTCCACTTTTACAATGTTTTTGTATTTTGAGTTAGATTTTGTAAATACAAGGCTATAGTTGCATTTCAAACTTGTTAGGGTAAGTACCGTTTGTATTTTGGGTTTTCAGATTATGATATATCGTGGCTTGAAATGCCCATTAAAGCTTTTTAAAACTATTATCTTATGGTGTTAATGAAAGATGATTGTGTTTTGCTTATGACTTTCCAAATCTTTACATCACATTTTTAATCTTTTCATAGGCGTAGAAAGTGTGTTCTGAATTCAGGAGAAAAAATGTATTATTATAAGATGAATTGGGCAAAATTATCTTCATAAAAGTTGTAGCTTATCTTTCTAGCTTTCCAAAAATATAAAGCATGAAATTTTTGGACATCGGAGTCAAGAGATATGGTCTTTATAAGTTGCTAATGTTCCATAGGATGTATACACGGAACAATTATGGTATACGAAGTGATATCGCACTAGGATTGTTCACTTTGGGAAGATTATGAGTGAAAGGGATGTTAGAATGGGTGTAGGATCCATTGGAGAGGTCTCAGAGAAGAGAAATTGAGTAAAAACATGAAGGTTACATAGTCAGGCCATGTAAAATTCACACTGAACGTGTGTTCCTGATGCAAAAACACCATCATACCCGAAAGAAACACGGGCTGGCTGTGTGATTTCACACAGGCATGTGTTTTGACCATCCAAATGACAAAATCTATTTTTAGAGTCTTCAAGAATGTATATCTACAAATCCTCTTCAAAACCATCTTAATATGACCTCAATCTAACACCTACAGTCAAAGTTATGCCAATTGTCTCGAAATAGGTACAATATGATTAAGGACAAATGCAAGTTTGATTCTTTTGGCCATAACTTCATCATCCGACCTCCAAATGAAGTGATTCTTGAACCAATAGATTCCTAACACGTTTTTCTATCTTTGGTCTTGATTTGAAAAAGATTGATGGAAATAAATTGAGGCGTCGGTTGGGAGAGCATAACTGGGTTACAAAAATAATTTGGCTTTTTAAGCATATCTTAATTTATAAAGCTTCGAATGAGATGGTTCCTGTTTCAAAATGAACTAGAGACATAGAGCTACAATTGTTTAGAAGAAGCCAATTTGTGATTTTGGTGTTTCACGGGTGGGACACGCCACCCTTGTGGGATGGTGGCTAATGAGCGTTCATATTTTATGACACCGAATGTTGGGTGCTAAAAACGGGGTCCAACAGTTGAGAAAACTGTATTAATCTAGGTAGAATTGGGCAAAGTTGTCTTCATTAAAGTTTTATATCTCTCAATAGAAATTTATAGCCTTTAATCTTTATTTGAAATTGTTTCACATGAATTGAATTTTTTTTATAAAATTTGAATTGTTTTACATGATTTGAAATTCATTTTGCATGAACTAAAGATTTTTAAATGTTTTGAAATTGAATAAGTGATTATGCCACCTCAAAAGAGAACTCGAGGAGCCACAACTCAATCTCGCTCTCATCAAGAGAGCGCGGATGAATCCTATGTCCCACAAGATGTGGGGACACATCCTGCTCCTAATTCTGAGGCACCTATTGTGCAACATGAAGTGCCACCGCCTCCTCCTCCTATGCTTCCTATGGATCTGTGATATTTTTCAAGCCTTTTCCTAGGCTTTCACTTACGCCATGGGCCAAGGGTCACAAGTTCCGGTGATTGCTCTAGTGGAGAGTAGTGGACAGTATGATAAGCTCCGCAAGTATGGAGTTGTGGATTTTAACGGGATTATCGATATTATTATTTCGAATCTAATGTGGTCCTTTCTTCTTCCATATTTTTGGTAACATCTATTTATTTTTATTACTTTGCTTGATAACCTTTCCTAGAAGCCATGTGGAGAATCTAATTGGACTTATATAAGTCAAGCTCTAATAAGCCCAAAATTAATTTAATCTCATTAGAATTAATTCCAGCTTATTAACCAAATGTCATTCCTCTAAAGACAATTAGATGAACTCTTGAATTACTAAAAATTATGAGAACACATGTTTCAAATAAGATGTCCAATTACAAACTCTATTATGAACCATGTTATAGCCATCCACACAATAAAGGGTAAAATTACTATTTTGCCTTTAATTGGTTTTTCCTTCTAGATCTCCCACTTTACCCTATATGGTGATTAACACACAAGAACTCATCTTGATGTTAAGAACTTATCTTGGTGTTAAGACTTGATGGGTAGCTATTCCATTAAACTACTGGCGCCATTTTAGTCACCAGTCTCTGTAAAACATCAAGAAGCTATGATATCATTATAAACTCTTTATTTGAGTGAATGTTCCTTGATACATGTTTTAATTAATAATTCCAACATGCAATCACTGGATTGATACTCTGTAAAAATCCATTTCGATCATATCAAGAATTATAATGAACATATATGAGTTCACCACTCATCAAGATTGTGGTTAGCAATAAAAGAATGTTATAGTGTATGTTTTAAAATTAAAGAAATGACCTACTTTAATCTTGAAAAACATATGTAATTCCAGATTTATTTAATAGTCCCATTATCAATAGTCAACTAGTATCATGATATGAAACTCATCATTTCCTTAAAATAAACTCCTTTACTTACATTGAGATAAATTGAAACACTACAGTCTAAACCATAATCAAACAACTAACTTGATTATTCAACCGTGAATCAAGCTAATTTAGATTCTAATAATATACATGCTTCCCATACATCTCCATGTATTTGTATATTACTTACAAAAGAATCTTGGTACCTTATGACTAGTTATATTGTAACATCTTGTTCCCATATTAAGAGTTAGAACCTAAAAATAGGCTACATATGAGATCAATGAGAGATTAAGAAAAATGCATTTCATGCTCATGCATATTGTTAGCGTATGCACTTGAATTTGAATTTTTGCACACATTAAAATGACTATACATGCATTCATTGACATTCCGGGTATAATTGACTTTTATATGTGAAAGGTGATTTTATTGAGAATTGTGGTTTATGGGTAATGAAAAATTTAATTGGAAAGTGTGTTTAGTGATTTAAATTTTAGGAATAAATTTCATAAATGTTGAATATTATTAGATTAGGAAAAATGCCACATGGCGAGTAAATCGATGGAAGGAAATAGAAATAAGAAACAAATAATATTGGAGAATTGTTAAAAATGATTTTAGAAATGTTTGGAGATGATTTTAGAACTTGTAAGAAGATGTTATGGAAAATTTGGTGGCAATTGGAATAAAAAGATGGGGGTTATGGAATTCGTTCAATAAGAACTAGTTAGTTAAGAAACTAGTTAAAGCTTTAGAAATTGGATAAGTGTCCAAGTCTTAAGCCACTATTCTTTTTATTTGAAAGACTAAGACACTATTGTTCTTGTTTTAAAATATTTTCTCTGTGACTTTCCTTATCTTATGGAAGCTTTATTACTGTCAGAAATCTCTCACCCTCACAACACAAGTCTTACTCTCACTTTCCACTTGCTACCTCATTTTTGTTATCTTCTTCACTATGCCCAAAATATCTAAACCTGTAATGCTCAACTGTTGATGATTGGGTGTTATTGGAAAGCTAAGAATCATATGATTTTTGAAGAGTTGGAGTTTTAAAAAAGTAACCATTTTTATGGATTTTCTTATTATATGAGATGAAACATGCATCACGTTAGCTCATTGTTAAATGGTTATGAAATAGTGATATGCATATTTCTTGAAAAGTGAGTGAGGAAATTTTTGGGTATGCAGTATGTGTTGTATTTGCATATTTGATGATCAATATGTCATAAGATAGAGTTAAAATGATCTTTGAGTGTGATAGATCGATGAAAATAAGAATGAAAAGAGTGCAGAGATTTTTGGAGATATGAAAGATGTATGCTTTGTTTTTGTTACTGTTGATATATATGTATATTGGTCTTCACTTTTGTTCACACAAATTTCTTGGTGTTTTTAGAAAAGAAATATAATGAGTTTAGATATAAGAAATAAATGTAAGATGATGTTTGGATATGAGTAATGAATGATTAAATTGAAAGTTGAGAACAAAGTGTAGAAAAGTGAAAATGCATGAATATTTTTTGATTTTTGGTGCTATCATGGATTTGATATGTTTTTGAATGTTTGGAGTTAAATGGGAGTTGAAATGGTGAAATGAAAATGGAGAATGTATAGAAAATTAAAGTGCAGAAAAATGAAAGATGAAAGTGCAGAAAACTTGAAGAACATGCATGACTGGATGTTGTTTCTAGATGTTATGTCTTAATCATGGATTCTGGAGTTGTTTGTGAAGGATTAAAGCTGAATGAGAGTAAAAAATGAATTGAAAATAAGGGAAAATGTAAATTAGAAAAAGAATGAAAGAAGAAGAAGAAGAAGAACAAAAACATTTCTGAAGAAGGAAGAAAACGAGAGGAAGAAAAAGAAAAAATTGCAGTTTCGAAAGAGAAAAAGAAAAGCACGATCGTGCTTCTGCATGATTGTGACTTTGTAAAGAACCAGGAAAAGCACGATCGTGACTTTTGAAATCCATTGGAAACTCACGATCGTGCTCCTTCACGATTGTGACATCTATGGTTGGAGACAGACATGAATATCCATTGATCTTTTGGCCATATCTTCTTCTCTAGAACTCTAAATGACATGGGACTTAAACCATTAGACTCGAAACACATTGATTTACATCTCCAATAAAAAATTAGCCATATGAAATCATTTTGGAGAGATCAAGTGATAAAATTGTGACGGAACTTGGTTTTGGAGATTGGGTGTGTGCGGTTGTGCATTAAGGTTGCATGGCTGTGACTTGTTTGTTGGTATGAACGGGCATGCGTTATGGTTGGATGCTTGGTACTTGGTTACTTTGGAATGCACAACCAAACTCTTTTTTTATTAATAATAAATATTTTGATTATAAAAGTAACTGGAAGAAGATTAAGTTATATGTAAATACACTTTCTTTCCAGGGCACCATATTTACATAACTCCAACACTCCACCCCTTAAACCTTACCTAATGGAGGCTCTATCTACCATTTCTTACCAATTGAAAGATAGAGAGGTGATATTGCATAAGAGTTGCACCCTATCATAAATGGTTAAGGTGAAAGGGAATTTAAAGAAAAGTTGCTCCATGATTCCTTTTCTTAATGGCAGAAAACACATTCATATGATATGTTGAGGGAATTGGTAAGTCCGTTTAAAGTGTTTAGCTTACCTTTAAGAGCTAACCATAATATAAATGATGCCTTTATACCTTTGGAGTTTAGTCCCTTAGAAATTCTTTATAAGAATTATTTTCAAAAAGCACTTAAAGAGTGCTTGCTCCATATAATGAAGTCTTTTCTATTCATGTTTGATGAGACACCCATGATCTGATTGGTAATGTAAGAACTAGACAAAACCTATATATGTTCTAAAGCTCAATTAAGTACCTCATTAACTATTTCCAGCTTTGAGATGATCTCTTTAAGGGCTTACAATTTATCAGCTCTTTTAAAAGGGCCACTTAAAGTCCAATTAACATGCTAGAAAGAAGTGAGGAGTCCATTGCCAATGTGACGTAGAAGTTCAAGCTTATCAGCTTCTTTTAAATTGAAAATATTTATTATAGTCAATGAAGAATTGTATTTGGGTTTATTAGACTTGAAATTAGTGCCCAAAAGGTAGTGAACATAGATCCGTTTCACCCATAAAGCTTGCTTATAAGTTAATATCCTCTATATCATCTTCACCATAAACAATTTGTTCATAGGTCTAATTGATAATTCCTTCCACTTGAATTTATTTGATATTGAGTTTTGCTTAACATACTAGCTAAACTTAATAGGTAGATAATAACTCTATCAATCACATCTTATATAACTTTCTAGATTAGTTAGGTGAACATTCCTTGGCAAAACATAACTTATAAGTTTAACCTTGCCTTTAAATTCATGAGAACATGATTTTTCTCATCCAAGTTTCACAAGTTTAACTAAGTAGGACCCAATTGTTATAAGATTGAACATTAAGTTAAAGCAACTATAAGTTCACTTAACAAGTCTAATAATAAACATAACTATAGTTTATTCTTATAGTAATAGAATATAATATTCATATTTTAAATGTGTACTTAATATTTTAAGGAGGGATTTAATTTTAAATGATCTTTTTCTTAGGAAAGCCCTAGTCTCCTAAAAGGCCTAGTTGCCACCCAATGTTAATAGCCACTACCATCATTGCAAAAAGCAACATTGCACATACAATATTCACTACCACCATCATTGCCCACATATTGAAGACAAAAAATCAACCTCACATAAGTATGCTATTAAACGCTGCCACCTCTTACAATATATGCCATTCCCCACCATCATTTGAACTACCACTTCCCTAACTATTTTTAGGCTAAATTCAACCATGAATTGGAAACCATAAAAACTATATAACACCAAAAAAGCATCATCGATAACAATCTTCATTTTTTTTTACTCTCATATGTCAATAAGTGACATTTTTCATTAGTGATGGCTTAGTCTTGTGGGCTTCCAAAACTTAGATTCAATAACATAACATGTGAACTGTTTTCCAAAATTCAACTCCACCAAACCACCGACAAAATATCCCAATCCCAATCGTCTACTAGGAAATCATGGTAGGATCCAATCTCACATAGAACAGAATTAATACAAATTTTTTATTTTTTATTTCTTAAAACTAATATCACATAATTCTATAACATGCTTAACATATAAAGCGTAATAAAGCACAAACCATACTTCTTATCTTATTCTAGAGCTTGATTGAATTCTTATCAGTTCCCTCAAACCATTTCTGAAATCAACTTATCTTAACTGCTATAAGCTTAATAGTATTTGATCTCTAATGGTATCCACATAACATATTGAGAGAACTCAGCAACTATTATAGAGAGGGTTAGGCAAGAAATGTTAGATCCCTTGGAGTCTATGCCTATTTATAATAAGTTTTAGACATTTTAAAAATTTAATTAAAATTAAATTGTAATTTTAATTAAAATTTAATTAGAATTACAAAAAATTATGATTAAATGCCAATCGGGCCCAAAAAATCCAATATCTCATATTGATCTTTATTTAATAAATATCTCATATTTAATCATAGAGTTTCTCAAACTTTAAAATCAAGTCCAACTTGATTAAAAGATTTGTTCTCTCTTCAACCTATTATTTGTGTATGACCCATTAGGTTCCTAAATATGTTAGAAATGTATATAAATTATATCCTTAAATCATATTTAAGATTAGATAAATTAAACTCCTATAATTATCTAATTAAATAATTTATATCCATAGATCAAGATTGACTTCTAGCAGTGCATCATGTCTATCCAAATTTTTAGTAATGTCAAAGTAGTTTTAACTAACTTTTTTGTGCATGATTTTTTATTATAACAATTCATTCATCATATAATGCTCTGATTAGACAAAGAACATGGAAATAATGTCTACTCTGTTTGAGTTTAATCATATTAATTCTCTACCATTAGTAATTGATTCAATTAATGACATCTGAAAGCTATTGACAACGTGTCATTTAACCTTGGCTAAGGATTTCTTGATCAACACTAGTAAAGAATAATGGAACATTATTCCTATTCACTTTTAGGGGGATGAATCCTATATTGATCACTTAACTACCTCCATATAGTTCATATTATACCCGATGAATATCAACTAAGCTACCCTTCACTATAATAGGTCATAAGTAGTATCAAAACTTAACAATCCTTATATGAGATACTTTATAGATCTTAAGTGAAATGATCATTTATACAATCATAATAGTGAGAATTTTCATAGACATACAAGTAATGTTCCAAATGGATTTCTTATATAAGGTCAGTTTAGTGATCTTATTCTCTAATAAACACCAGTTTAGTGATCTTATTATCTAATAAGCACCCACACGTTCATTTAAGTATGTACATAATTTATTCTATAACTACTTCCTTCATAAGAAATAAACATAGTAGGTGCTCATATTTTTATGCTATATTAATGTCTAGTCTTAATAGATCAATGATTAGGAACAATTTAGGGATAATGAATAAATGCAATATGAATCTCATAATCATAATCTCATTATAATTTCATTTTCAATGTACCTTTATCTTATGGATTTTGTCATGTACATTTAAATTTATATAAGATAAGGAATGTAAATAAATAAATATGTCATTAAATTACAACCAATCGATGGGCTACAGACAATAACTAACAATCTCCTGCTTGTACTAAGCTGATTGTTTAAGTATTTTATCTCTATATATTGATTATACCATTGCATAGAAAGAGGCTTAGTGAGAGAATTCTTTAAGATTCTCTATAGTGAACACTTGTTTAAATCTTACAACTTTCATCTTCATTATCATGAAAATTAAGAGAAATTACCCAAATACATACTTGGATCTTTGAAGAGACCTTAGCTACATTCACATAACTAATGGCTTTAATGTTTTATAGTACATTACTATCTAAAAAATACAAGGAACTACACAAAATTCATTAAAGAACTTTTTGATCCATTTAATATTTCCACTAAATTAAAAGAGTGTTATGTATTGATTAGCAATTAATGATATATTGGAACATTTTCAATCTCAAAATAATATCATTCTAAGTAAAAAAATTTATGTAACTAAGATTTAATTATCAATTTAATATCCTTATAACCTTGAACTTAAATATCAATTCTTACACAAAATAATAGATACCTTTGATACTTCACAAATATGAGATATCTCAAATAATAAACACGTTTAGTATATTATCTATGTACTTAGACTAAAGTAGGTATACAATTTCCATATCTATTTCTAGATATCTAATTCCTGGAATTAATTTGTCATCTTTTCATATCCAATGTGAATTGTTCTTATACAATTATATTTTTGACAATTAAAAATATAATTTATTGTTCTTTATTAGCAATATGTCTATACATACTCCCACTGAAGAGGACAACTACACTCTTACAAACTTTCTTGTAGATATGATAAATTTACAATCATCTGCTAAATAAACTCTTTGAATTCATCATGAAAGTGAATCTTTCAATGTCTCATAGACTTTTCAATATATATTAGATGTATCAACAAAAATATTAGTTCCAATTGGATGTATTTTTATAAGATTTGAACCTTTTAAATTTATCTTATTCCCACTATTTATCTTGAGAACCTTTAACATACAAGTATTTATTGAAATAAACATTTTGTTCAATGAGATATGTAAGATTATATTAAACCTTTTGAATATCTAATAACCTTGTATTATCCAAATTATTTATGAAGTTATTGGATAATACATTTTTCAATTAAGCATCATCCCAAATTCATTTACTTTGACTCTTTTAAAGTCTTAGAGTGTTATATCTAATGTGAAATCTTGCTAATTGATTTAATTGAAACTTTTGAAGGTAAATTATAACATTAGGCTTAGTTGTGAATGTAATAAATTTTGCATCATACAATATCTCATATTATATATTTCTCTTAACATAAATTATAATATTATGGAATTTAGTTGTGGAGGAGTTCACCAAAGAATCTCATTCCCTATAAATAACAAAAAATTTAAATGCCACCACATCAGTCTCATCAAAGTGCTTCAATATTCTTAATGTTTAATTTATATTTATATTTAAATAATTAGAAAATTTTAAAATTTTATATCATTATTTCATTTGATAAATATAATTATATCATATAAAATCATTAGTAATCTAGTGAAATACAAGTATCATCCTTTTGTGCATTGTTATTACATCTAACACATCATATGTATAATATTTAACAATTAATATCATTGTCTTTCTTTCATTAAAGGTTGACTTCGTTATCTTTTAACCGAACAAGTTTTATAAGTGTCATACGATTCAAATCAAAAGGATACATATATCTTAGTATGAAACTTTGTGACTCTTATTAAATTGATTTGACCAACATGGCATAAAAGATAGTCCCGGTTATCTAAATTTGTATTTTTGCTACTTATTTAAATAACTTATGTATACTTTATATTTAACTTAAAGGGTCTCTTGAAATACAAAATTACACGTAATAATATCACATATATATATATATAAAACACAAATAAAGTATACAACTTATGGACTCGTAATCATATTATATGCATAAAATATCAAGTTTCGTTTGATTCTAGTTATTGTTCTTCATAATCTAAGATAATATTTCCAACTCTGTGAATACTAAAATTAAATTAAACTCACTGATTCCTAAATAATTTAAATTCTTACTCTAAATAAAAAACTAAATTTGGTTTAAAAACAATGTTCAAATTTCATTAAGAACTATTCTCAGTTATCTTAATTCATTTAATAAAATTATTTGAAAATAATTTAAATAAATTGTGCTTCTTATTATAATTTTAAAACTACTTTTAAAATTTTATAAACAAGACATTCTAATTTAATTAGAAATATATTTTCCAATATTAAAAATAAACCAATTTCAAAATTAAGTAAAATTTTTTAATTTAATTAATAAAGTCCTTTATATTATTTATTTTTAGATTAACTTGTTGATTAATTAAAATTTAGTAAATTAAAAATATTGAAAACGCTCATTTTTCTTAACTAATATATGAAAACACTTTTCAAATTTTAATAAAAAATGCATTCTAAATAAATCAAGAAATTTATATTATTCATAAATAATGAAACGATTTATAAATAAATTGAACAATAATTCTTCAAACATATAAAATTATAAAGTTAATTTATCCCATTCAAATTGAAATAAATAAATTTAGTTAGTAACATCTTTTTTAGCTATTTTAAAAAATATTTTTCTTAATTTTAAAGAATCTAATTAATTAATTTCAATGTACAACAACAACAACAACAACAACAATAACCTAGTAAAAATCCCACTAATACACAAAGTCTGGGGAAGTTCAATAGTACCTAGACCTACTCCTAACTAGTAGATAGAAAATTAATTTCAATTTAATATATAATAATTAATTATTATTTTAAAAACTACTTTTGTAAAATTTAGTTGAAATTTAAAATATAAATAAAATCTTAACAAGAAAAAACTAAAAACTAAAAATTTAAAATATCTTTATTCTAATTAGAATTTAAAAAAGTTTTGAATTCAAATTATAGAACCAAAGATGGTTTTGATATCACTGTGGAAAAATCAAAGTAAAATCTTATCCGACATGTAACAAATATTTTTTACTGAATTCCTTACTGTTAAGATCAATGTAGTCTATAAAATGATTATCGTATTGAATTATGAATTATAATCATTCCTAGCAATGAAAAGGATAACTTAACCTAAATTGAAATCAACAAGCTCAATTTCAATTGACTAAACTTTAGGTCAAACTTGAACTTTTTCTTAAAAATTTAGTGTTTGAGTTGAATATAGACTCAGGTTGTACAACCTAGCTTGACTCAAAGCCTAAAACCCTAATATAATAGAAAACAACATTATTTTCTATAAAATGAAAACTAAAAACTTACCTTAGCTGAGATTGAGCTTTTTTCTTTAATTTGGAACCCACCTATCATCTATGTCTTCTACCCTAGCTCTCTTATGTGCCTTTTATTATGTTACTCTTATTAGAGTCATTTCTCATAGACTTTGTTGGTCTTTTTAATATCTTGTTATTTCTGTATCAAAAAGAGTGGAGCTTCTTTTGACATATCTTTTTCAATAATCTATTTTGAAGGTTCTTTAATCTCTTTGTTTTGGGGGTCCTAAATTGATTATGTTGATTGTTAGTTCTATTTTTAACTCATTATTTCACATCATCAGTGTAAAAGGATAAATAAATAAAGCTCTCCTTTTCATGTTAATAAATAAAGGCAACATTTTGGGGTTAATTAATATTGATTCATTTAAGGTGGATTGAGATGGTGTCTTTATCACTTCTTATTGAGTTGGATTAATTCTAAGATAATTGGAAGGTTTCTTCCACTTTGTCTAAGTTAAGACCCATTTGGATTAAAACTTTTATATGATATATGTTAATTTTGAAATATGAATTTTATAGATTTGACCTTGCTTTTTAAAAGTTATCGTGATAGTGAACATTATTATTATTCTCTATTGATTACTAGAGATAATGCACAAAGTAGGTAGTTTAAGGTTTATTTTTTGGTTTGTTTTTATGAAATCTAAATAAAAGTTTTTTTTATTTATTATAGAAATAGATGATGGAATTTCATTGAGTTAAGAACAACATAAAGAAGTGGTTGATATTGCTTAAGAATTATAGAAGTATTATGCTTCTGAGCCTATGAAATTCCCTCTTTGTAACATCCCGTTACCCACCTTAAGGCTAAAATTGTAAATGTGAGAGATTATGGAGAAATTAGGAAACACATTTCATGCTCATGCA
>JANSVA010000217.1:39625992-39637089 GCA_025504915.1 Erythroxylum reticulatum | reverse complement strand
AGATGATTACTCTAGACATGGCTATTTGTATTTGATGCATAAAAAGAGTAAGTCCTTTGAAAAGTTCAAAGAATTCAGAGCTAAAGCTGAGAAGCAGTTAGGCAAGCCATTAAAACAACTTTGATTGGATCGAGGTGGTGAGTACTTATCTAGAGAGTTCCAACAATTTCTAATTAATAATCGAATTGTTTCCAACTTGTCAACTTCTTGAACACCATAATAGAATGGTGTAGCTAAAAGGAGGAATAGGACTCTACTGGAAATGGTAAGTTCAATAATGTCCTATGTTAGCCTTTCAGAATCATCATAGGGATATGCCATACAAATGACAACTTATCTTCTTAATTTTCCTTCATCCAAATTAGTGCCTAAAACACCTAGTGAGTTATGAACTAGCCGAGTTCCTTCATTGCGGCATTTAAAGACTTGGGGTTGCCTAGCCCATGTTTTAAGGCCTGAATCCAAAAAATGGAGCCAAGGTTAGAAGTATGTTTATTTGTGGGATATCTTACGGGTACACGAGGGTACAATTTTTACAATCCTCAAGACAAGAAGGTATTTGTGTCGACAAATGCGCACTTCTTGGAGTTAGTTATTTCATCCAAACCAAGAGTTAATTTGGATATAGCAGAATAAGATGTCAAAATGCATTCAAAAGTTGAATCAAAAGAGCAGCCTAAACATCAAGTAGTGCCTAGACGTAGTGGAGGGTTATGAGACAACCAGATAGGTATTTAGGTCTAGGAGAAGGCATAATTGCCTTCTTAGACTAAGAAGAAACGGATCTCATTACTTATACACAGGCTATAAATGATGTTGATGCAGAAAAATGGCTCAACGAGATGGAATCAGAAATAGATTCCATGTACACCAATGAAGTCTGGATTCTTATAGATCTACCACCAAGTGTAAAAGCCATAAGGTGTAAATGGATCTTCAAAAAGAAAAAAGGATTTGATGGAAAGGTAGAGACTTTTAAAACTAGATTGGTAGCTAAAGGTTATACTCAAAAGGACAATATAGATTATGAGGAGACTTTTTCTCTAGTTGCCATGCTTAAGTCCATTATAATTCTTTTGAATATAGCAGCCTATTTCGGTTATGAAATATGGAAAATGGACGTCAAGACTGCATTTTTTAATTGCATTTTGAGGAGACCATTTATATAGCCCAACTAGAAGGATTCGTTGATTTAGGTAATGAGTATAATGTTTGCAAATTGTAGAGGTCCATTTATGGACTTAAGCAAGCATCTGGTTCTTGGAACATTAGGTTTGATAAATCTATCAAAACCTATAGGTTCATATTAAACCTAGATGAACCTTGTGTCTATAAAAGGATACAAGAAAGCAAGGTTATTTTCCTAATCCTGTATGTTTATGACATTCTACTCATAGGGAATGATGTAGGAATGTTATCTACAGTTAAGGGATGGTTGAACGAACAGTTATCAATGAACGATTTAGGAGAGGCTAGCTATATTTTAGGGATCAAACTTATAAGGGATTGTAAGAACAAACTTATAGCTGTGTCTTAAATAACCTACAATGAGAACATACTCAATAAGTTTGCCATGCAAGATTCTAAAAAGGGGTTTTACACCTATTATACATGGAATCAAACTTTTAAAGGAGCAAGTATTTAAGACCCAAGAGGAGTTAGAAGTTTAATGTATGTTATGCTTTGCACTAGATTGGATATCTATTATACAGTGGGACTAGTAAGTAGATTTCAGTCCAATCAAGGAATGGAGCATTGGACTGCGGTGAAGTGCACACTACAATATCTTCATAGGATGGAGAACTTAATCCTTGTTAATTTTGCAAGTAACCTTATTCTGACAAGATCTACAGATTTTGATTTCCAATCAGATGTTAATTTAAGGAAATCAACTTCTGATTCTATATTTCTTTTAGGAGGTGGAACCATAGTCTAAAGAAGTGTGAAGCAATCTTGTGTTGCTGGTTTAACTATAAAGGCTAAGTACAATACTACTTGTCAAGCAGTAAAGGAAGCAGTCTAGCTCCGCAACTTCCTAAATGATTTGGAGGTAATTCTTGAGGTAGAAAAGGCTATTACACTTTATTATGATAATAGTGGGGTAGTGGCTAATTCTAAAGAACCTCAAAATCATAAAGCCGCCAAACACATTAAGTGAAAGTAACATCTTATAAGGAGATAATACAACGTGGTGAGGTGAATATGATAAAGATTCCTACAGAGCAAAACCTTGCTGATCCATTTACGAAGACGCTGTCTCAAAAGAGTTTTAAAGGTCACATAGTAGGGATAGGAATGAGGGCTTTAGGGTAAGTGGGAGATTGTTGGAGTTATGTAAATATAGTACCTTGGAAAGCAAGTGTATTTACATATAACTTAATCTTCTTCCAGTTACTTTGGTAATGAAACATTTATTATTAATAGAACAAAATAATTTGGTTTTATTTATATGATCATTATATAACTAGTCATAAGGAATCAACTTTCTTTTATTAGAATCTAAATTAGTTGATTCACAGTTGCATAATCATATTAGTAGCTTAATTATGGTTTAGACTGTAATGTTATGATTTATCTCCGTGTAAGTAAAAAAGTTTACTTCAACGGAATGATGAGTTTTATATCATGATAGTAGTTGACTATCAATAATGGCACTATCAAATCAATCTAGAATCACATATGTTTTTAAAGAATAAAGTAGGCTGTTACTTTAATCTTAAAATATACACTTTAGCATTCCTTTATTATGAACCACAATCTTGATGAGTGGTGAAGTCATATGTGTTTCATTATAATTCTTGATATGATCCGAATGGAATTTTACAGAGTATCAATCTAATATATGCATGCTGGAATTATTAATTGAAATATGTATCAGGGAACACTCACTCAAATAAAGAGTTTATAGTGACATCATCACGTCTAGATGTTTTACGGAGAATGGTGATTAAATTGGTGCTAGCAGTTTGATAGACTAGTTATCCATCAAGTCTCATCACCAAGATGAAATCTTGTGTTAATCACCATATAAAGTACAACGGGAGATTTAGAAGGAAGAACCAACATAAGGGCAAAACGGTAATTTTATCCTTTATTGGGTGGGTGGCTATAATATGGTTCATACTAAAGTTTCCAATTGGACATCTTAGTTGAAACATGTGTTCTCATAATATATAGTAATTAAAGAATTCAACTAATTGTCTTTAGTGGAACGAAATTTGGTTAATAAGCTGAAATTAATTCTAATGAGATTAAATTAATTCCGGGCTTATTGGAGCTTGAATTATATAAGTCCAATTAGATTCCTTACTTGGTTTCTAGGAAGGTTATTAAGCAAAGTATGAAATATAAATAAAGGTTTTTAATCTTATGATTGAAAGTTGGACTGACACTAATTAATTGTTAATTAGAAACCCAGATGAATTTTTAAGATTGGGCTAGACTCTGGTTTGATTTGAATAATTCGATTAATTAAATTGAAACAAAGTTATTAAAGATAAAAGGAGGGAAAATTTCAATTTTATAGCTAAATGTGTAGCTGCATATTTAGCATTGAATTGCTAAATTAAAGATAGTTTTTATCATGCTTCATCATCATTAAATGGAGTAATGATCTGATCATTAAATGGTTTAATGGTTGACTTTTAATGATGACATGTAACCTTTTAGCATTCATTTGATTAAAGAAAGGAAGAGGTGTATTTGATGTACTCTCTTTCCCTTCTTTCATCGCATAACCGAAATTGAGAGGGTCTCATTTAGGTTATTAGTCTTTTCATATAGCCATATTAAACAATTGAGAAAAGTCTCAATTGTTGGTTTTTTTGTGATTGATCAAAGAAATAAGTGAGGCGTTGGATGAAAATCACTTCTTTCTCTAATGTTTAACTGAAATTGAGAAGAAGAATAGAAGGTGTTTTTGCATTGACTCACTCTCTCCTTTCTTACATGAGTTAGTCGAAACTTGAATAAGAAGAGTCTCATTTTTGGCTTCTCTCAACTAAGAAAAATCTCTTCCAAATTTCTTCTCCTTTCCCACCAAAGGATCTTGTTAAGCAAATTGTCCAAGAAGAACAAGTGGTAGATCGGATTGATCGAGGATACACTAACAAGGAGAGAATACATTAACAAGGAGAGGATATTAAAGTGAGGAGTCAATGCTGTAACGAGGAGTCGGTATAATTTCTACCATCTTTTATGCTATTTATTTTTCTAATATTGTATTGTGTATAGATTAAACATGTTGATTTGGTTATAATGTTTCTGCTGCATTTTGATTTTGGAAAAAGTTTTTAAAATCTACCATTTTAGCCAAATTTAGTATGCTTATGTTTTCGATCTATCCCTAGGACTTTTTGGGGTTTGAATAGTCTAAAAAATCTCTGATGAATGTCTGTGCATATGCCTGATGTAGGCCACAATAATGGCTCATATATGAGCTTTCTGTCATAATCGTGGCATGCAAGCCATGATTGTGGGCAATTCCCTGGGCTTCTGTCACGATTGCGGCTCATTATTTTAACCCGAATGTCTCTAAAACTCCTTTTGTCTCCAAAACTCCTTCTTTCTTTGATGTTGACCCTTCAACACTAGTAAACACATCAAAGTATCTCAAAAACATAATATTTAAGCTTAAAAGCTTGTAATAGTCCTTAAAACACTTAAAACATAAATAATTAACAAACTAATACAATTCTAACCTAAACACATACCAAATGATTGAATTAACAGCTAAACACATATCAAACTTTGCCTAAAATACTAGGCAATTTATACTTGTCACAGATATAACATGTGCTGTCCACCATAAAATGAAAAATTTCACAATTCAACACAAGGCTAGTTTCAATGAATCGTTCCAAGATAATAGCAAGATTCTCAAGGAATTCATCAAAAGAAGAACCATATACACTAAAATTATCCATGAATACCTTTATGATCTTCTCAACATACATAAGAAAAATGTTTACCATACATCTCCAGAATGTGGCAGGTGTGTTGCATAGTACAAATGGCATCCTTTGGTAAGTAAATGTACTAAATGGGCATATGATGATGTTCTTTTCCTAATCTTCTATTGCGATCAAGATCTGAAGATATCTTAAAAAGCCATCTAGAAAGTAATAATAATCATATCCAACCAATGTCTCAAGTAGCTGATCAATAAAGGAAAGGGGAAAGTGGTCTTTACGAGTTGCAGAATTTAACTTCCTATAGTCAATGGACACTCACCACTCGATTTGTACTAGGGTGATAACCAACTCAGCTTCCTGATTACTCACAATAGTGATTCTAGACTTCTTTGGAACCATCTGGACAAGACTTACCCATTTACTGTTATAGTCCCAACATCGAGAAACTTCAACATTTCCTTCTTCACAAGTTCCATTATTAGAGGATTTAGCCTATGCTGAGCTTACCTTGTATATTTTGCATCCTCCTCTAGCAAAATGTGATGCATGCTTATAGATGAGCTTATTCCTTATATATTTGTGATCTTCCACTCGATGGCCTTCTCATGCTCTCTTAATATTAAAACTAACCTATCTTCTTGATTCAAAGTTAACTCCATTGAAATGATAATTAGGAGAGTCTGCTTATCTCCCAAATAGGCAAACTTCAGGTGGGTGGGGAGTGGATTCAGTTCCAATTCTATCACCTACACATCAGAAGGTAACATCTTTTGGTGAGATTCAAATAATTACATAGAAGCCAAATCATACAATTTTGAAGAATTCTCTAATGATTCCAAAGCAACTATTGTTTCCATCAGCTCCTTTCCCACTTCAACATCATCATTGACTTCTATTTGCATTACCTCAGTCAAGACTATTTCTAAGTGATCCTTGTAACTTAATTTAAACATTTCTTGTACAAAGGATTAATCACATCAATAAAGAAAACACAGTGGTCATCAAGATAATGCTTCATGGCTGTTAGGGTTACGTAAATATAGTGCCCTGGAAAGAAAGTGTACTTACGTAACTTAATCTTCTTCCAGTTACTTTTTTGTAATGAAAATATTTATTATTAATAAAATAAAAGAGATTGGCTTTATTTGTATAAGTATAATATAACTAGTCATAAGATACCACGATTCTTTTGTAAGCAATATATATATATACAAGGAGATGTATTGGAAACATGTATACTATTAGAATCTAAATTAATTGATTCACAATTGAATAATCAAGTTGGTCGCTTGATTATGGTTTAGACTGTAGTGTTTCAATTTATCTCAGTGTAAGTAAAGGAGTTTACTTCAAAGGAATAATGAGTTTCATATCATGATAGTGTTGACTATCAATAATGACACTATTAAATAAATCTAGAATCATGTATTTTTTAAAAGAATAATTTAGGTCATTTCTTTAATCTTGAAACATACACTTTAGCATTCTTTTATTACGAATCACAATCTTAATGAGTGGTGAACTCATGTGTGTTTTATTATAATTCTTGATATGATCGGAATGGATTTTTACATAATATCAATCTAGTGTCTACATGATGGAATTACTAATTGAAACATGTATCAAGAAGCATTCACTCAAATAAAGAGTTTGTAGTGACATCATCACTTCTATATATTTTACAGAGATTGTTGATTAAACTGGCGCCAGTAGTTTGATTAACTAGCTACCTATCAAGTTTTATCACCAATATGAGATCTTGTGTGTTATTCACCATATAGAATGAAGCAGGAGATTTAGAAGGAAAAACAAATTAATGGCAAAACGGTAACTTTACCCTTTATTATGCGGATGGTTATAATATGGTTCATAATAGAGTTTGCAATTGGACATCTAATTTGAAACACTTGTTCTTATAATGTTTAGTAATTCAAGAGTTTAGCAAATTGTCTTTAGTGGAATGACATTTGGTTAAAAAGTTGAAATTAATTATAATGAGATTAAATTAATTCCGGGCTTATTGGAGCTTGAATTATATAAGTTTAATTAGATTCCTCACTTGACTTCTAGGGAAGATTATTAAGCAAAGTAAGAAAAATAAATAAAGGATACTGGAAAGAAAATAAAAGAAAGGACCGAATTATATTCGAAGTGATAAGATCGGAACAATTTAATTAAGAGTTAATTAAATTAGGTTTTAAGCCTATGATTAAATGATGGGTTTACACTAATTAATTGTTAATTACAAGCCTAAAATGAACATTTAATGTTGGGTTGGATTTTGGTTTGATTTAATTAATTAGATTAATTATATTGAAATAATATTTGTAAGGACAAAAGGAGGCAAAAACTAAAATCTACAATGATGTAGATTTCGATTTTATACAGCTGAATGGACAACTGCACATTTAGCATTGAATTGCTAAATATAAGGTGGGTTTTATCATGCTTCTTCAAAATTAAATGGTTTAGTGGTTTCCTCATTAAATGGTTTAATGGTTATCATTTAATGTTGGCATGTAGAAAAACATATAACCATTTAGCATTCATTTGATTAAAGAATGAAGTAGTGCATTTGTTGTTCTTTCTCCCTTCTTTCATCATATAATCGAAAATGAGAGTGTCTCATTTTGTTTTCTTTTTATTTTCATCTAACCATATTAAACAAATGAGAATGTCTCATTTATTGGCCTCTATTTCATTTTGATTCACAGAAAGAAGTGGTAAATTTGTTATTTAGTCTTCCACTCTTTCTTTTATGAGCCAGTCGAAATTAGGAATGAGAGGGTCTCATTTTTATTCTTTTAACTAGTTGATCTTAAAAGAAAAACCTATATAATATTTCTTCTCCTTTCCCACCAAAGGATCTTGTTAACCAAGATGTCCAAGGAGAACAAGTGGTAGATCAGATTAGTTGATGATATAATAGCAAAAAGAGGATACAATAGTAAGAAGAGGATACAATAGCGAGGAGTCAAAGCTGTGGCAAGCAGTCGGTATAATTTCTACCATATTTTATGATATTTATTTTTCTAATACCGTATTGTTTATGGATTAAACATGTTGATAGTTATCATGCTTCCGCTGCATTTTGATTTTGGAAAAGTTTTTGAAATCGACCATTGAGCCAAATCTAGTATGAAATTGTTTTCGTTCTAATAATTAATATCAGAGCCATTTTGTTATGCATAATTCGGTTCCTATATGTCGCTAGGTGGAAATTATATTTATATATGCTGTATATTTTTTATGATATAAATATATATGGTGTATGTTTTGCTCTCTTGGTTGTCAATAAAATAAAGATTTACCTTGTAAATTTTCTTCATTTAGTTTGTAACAAGGAGGGTGGCCTATCAGCGCCATGTTTCCTCCTTGTCTAAATTTTTTTTTTCTTTGATTTGAAAATATATAAAATTTTCTAATGTTGAAGATGAAGCAGCCATGGATTGAAGAAAAGAATAGGTAATGTTTCCGTTTAAGCTATAGTGTAATGGTAGTTTCAGTTTTATGAGTTTTTCAAGTTCTAGAATTTTGTGTTTCTCTTGACAACTTTGTTTATGTAAGATTTATAAGTACTGGAATTTTTTGATTTCCTATTGAAAATTTTTGGTTTTATGAAAAACGAAAAGTGTTGTAAAATTAATGCCATTACACCATTTTACCAAATGGGCCGGGTCATGTGAGCGAAGAATTCAAAGCGGACCAAATCCAAGAATTTTTTTATAGGCCAAAGAGCCTTATAATTATTTATGTTCTAGGATGGACAATCAAAAGTAGGTTTATAATTCATGAGATGAATGGATGGATGGATAATAATAATATACAATATTATATGAAAGTATTCTATTTATAATAATTGATAACTTAGGTTTTGCCATGCATTCATTATGTATGTGATATATAATGAAACAATATAGGATGATTAATAAATTGCATCTAGACAAAGATGGTATTTATTAAAACTTAAAGACCAAAAGGATTGAGTGGGAGAGGATGCTCATATGAGAGTCCACAATCTATAAATAATGGATCGTTTGCATGTGGTGAATTGTTACTCACCACCAGAGAACATAAATCCTAGATCTTGCATGGTATGGGTCTTCTTAAGGATAAGTCAACTCATTGGTAGTAAATGTGACCTCCTACCAAGGCATGGTTTGCAAGTACCTTTAGTGGATGAATCAAATGGTTACACACTTAACATATTTGATTCGGACCTTTATTCGTACCTTTGGAGGTCAAATAAAAAAATAATCTAAGGATTGTAATATAAGATACAACCTCAGGTCGTCTCACTTAATCGAAACCTAAAACGAATGGACCTAAGTTAAGCTATGTGTCATGAAATGCAAGTTAATTTAGTAAGGAGGGGGTTTTGATCTTTGAAAACATTAACTGTACTAAATGGAATTGTACAAAAATATGTAAAATGTATTTTTGGATTTTTGGGAATAGAAAACGAAAAGATTAAGATAAATGATCAAAGAGTGATAAAATCCTCTTAAAAATGAACTTTGGCTATCATAGTTAGAAATTAATTTTTGATGGGAGAAGAAATCACTAAGTTTCAAATGGGTAAACCTTAAAGAACTCTTTAAGTCCAAAATCTTAGCCAATAGGACTCAATTTCTTAAAACCTTGTTAAATGCTCTTAGTGTGTGTAGTGGATAATTCTATGTAACAAGTCACTTTGGAATCTCGAATCAACACAATATCAAACACAACTATGCAAGATA
Source organism: Erythroxylum reticulatum (assembly GCA_025504915.1). NCBI lineage: Eukaryota > Viridiplantae > Streptophyta > Magnoliopsida > Malpighiales > Erythroxylaceae > Erythroxylum > Erythroxylum reticulatum. The sequence goes on along the minus strand of JANSVA010000217.1, from coordinate 39,627,437 downwards.
AAAGAGAATCAACAAGATCATAAATATACATATATGAGATTTCATATATTTAAGCTCAAAGTTCTACATCAACAAATCCAAATCACACATTGAATATCCAACACTTGACTAAACTATAATCAAGTATGTTCAACTATAAATTACAAATCCTAAACCTAGGAATTCATAAATCATAGCTAAACATGAATTAAGCTACTCCCTTTTCAAGTCAATTGAACCCCAGGCATTGCTACATCTTCAAGAGGAGAGAAAAATATGCCTAGCCATGTATAGCTCGAAGAGACTTCACAACCGAGAAGCAATCGAAGGCACCCACGGTAGAAGTCAATGGTGAAAAATGGAAGAAAATGATAAGGATGTGGAAGAAGATGATGATGGAATAGTTGCGTGAAGATGGAATATGGATGAGTTATATGTCAGCTCTCTCCTCCTCTCTTTTTGTAAGTTAGCCCAAAATAGGTTTTTTTCAAAAACGGGTTGCTGGGTCGGGTTATACAGTTAGTTAGTTTTCCAAAAATGGTTCAAGTTTGGTGCCAATTCGAATGTGTCGTCGCGGTGAAACATAAGTTCGTCATGACGAACTTTTCTCGAAAGATTATTTAGTAACTTTTAGCTTTCTCCATGGCATAAACATTATCCTCATCGTGGCAAACTTTGTTCAAAAGGTCTCTTCAAAGATCTTTTGATTTTACCACCGCGAAACATCATCTTCGTAATGACAAACTTACCAGTTGCCTTTGTTGACTTGTGCTCTTGGTCTTCACTCCTTTGCTCTACTTCTTGAGTTTCCTACAATGAAAAATAGTACTTTGCAGTATCAACTATTATAAATATCAATTTAGTGCAACTACTAATTATTTGTGAAAATTTTACTCTTAAACTATATTAATTAAAAACAAGCACTCATAAGTTAAATTAGGCACATAATCCAATAATAAGAGCCAAAAAGTATTAAAAAAACCATGAAATTGTCACCAAATGATATAGAAAACTTGGGTTCAATAAATATTTTATCACTAACCTGCCTACTGTGGCTCTGTTGATAAATGTATGGACCAAATTATGGCGCTTCTGAAAAAGTTAAGCAAGAAGATGCTTGGTAACTTTTTCAATAGGAGGGTCCCAGTTTTTCTTTTAATGGATAAGATGGCCTACTATTACTTAGTCTATTATAGATAAGAAAAATAACCGTCGTATAAAGATTTAATTTTTTAAGTTTTGTTAAATCTATCACCATGCATACACACATTATGATTTTATACAAAGTTTATCCATTTTGTTCCAGGAAACTCTAAAGCCATTTGTTGTGCATTTCATCATTGATTTGTCAAGCATGATGCATAATTGAGTGTTAAGTTATGATGGATAAGTTACATGACATGGCCTTTGTGATGACATCTTGGTAAATATGAGTTATGAGTTTCAACTTGTTAAGTATTGAATAT
>JANSVA010000217.1:39596207-39612925 GCA_025504915.1 Erythroxylum reticulatum | reverse complement strand
CGGTCACGAATTGTCAGTTTTATATCGAAAACTTGTCGACTATAGTCTTGCCATCTCATCATTATTATATTAAGATTAGATATTAATAGAGCTTAAAAATACTAGCATGCATATGTTTCTCTCTTATGAAAGAACTAGTCAATCTTATAAAATAAAATGTGAAGATATTTAAATAAGCATATAAGTGCTTATTAGAGAACATGTTTACCGAATTGACCCAGTATAAGAATTTTATTCAAAACATTACTTATATGTCTATAAAAATTTTCATTAGCATGATTGTATAAATGATTTGTTTAACTTGAGATATTCAAAGTATATCATATGATGATTGTTATATTTTAATTCTAATTATGACTTATCCTTATCAAAGGTAGCTCAATTGATAGTAATTGGATATACTATGAACTATATAGAGGTAGTTAAGCGATCAATGTGAGATTCACCTACTTAAAATGATCATGGAAAATAATAATTTTTTTATTATTACTGAGAAATCTTTCACCAAGGAGAAATCACGCATTGAAAATAATTTTCAAATTTCATTAATAAAATCAATCACTAATGGTTGAGCACTAGTATACCTAGACTTAAATATAAAATATTTTAATTTCATGCTAACATCTAATTAAAATATTGTATGGTGAAAGGATTAAATTATATAAAAAATTAATCATAAAAAGGTTAGCCAAAACCACTTTGAGATTCCTAATACTTGGATGTTTACTGACATACTGCTAGATACTAATATTGATTTATCAATTTAAATTATTTAATAAGATAATTAAAGACAAATTAAAAGAGTTTAAGTTATCAAATCATAAATATGATTTATGTTATAATTTATATCTATTTTTGACATATTTAGGATGACATATTTAGGAACCTAATATGTGAAAAACAATGATGAAAGAAAAATATTATTTAATCAAGTTGGATTTAATTCTAAAATTTGAAAAACTTTGAAGTTAAATATAAGATAAATAATAAACAAGGATTAAAATAAGATACATTATCTTATTTGGGCAAATTATTATTTATTTAGAATTAATTATAATTTTTATTAAAATTTTGGTTTTAATTTTAATTATATTACAAAAATGGTCGAAACCTTATTAAAAAAAACATAGGTTCTAGAGTTGTTGACATTTCTTGCCTACCCCTCTTTACACCAGTTTTAGAGTTGTCAACTAGTTTATATGAATATTGTTACAGGTGGAACATGTGTGTGTCTCTACAATAGTTATGATGAACCTACTTTAGAAGTCATTCAAGGGAAACTAAAAGAAAAGGATCAAATTACATAATAAGGTATGAATTTATGGTAACTTTATTATGTTTTATGCACTAACCATAATATAAACTTTAAAGATATCTTGGTTCTAAAAAGTCATGTAATTTTTTTTTTATTCTGCTATACATAAGATTGGATCCTATCCTAACGTGATCATCAATATTGACTAAATTATCCTTACTTATTAATGAATGGTTTGCTTCAAAATATTTCAGCATATAATAATTGTGATGGCCACAAAAGTCACCACATTGGTTGCCCATATCTATAAAAAAGAAAATAAAAATGCATTACACTCTTCTTTATGATACAATCATTTAAAACTACTATGTTAAAGTATAAATAAAAAATGTAGTTTATTGAACAAAATAAAAAAAACTTGTTAGTTGATTCATTAATCTACCGATTTGATGTACATATTTTATTAGTTTTTTAATAATGATACATAAAAATACATTTAAATTTCCATCTTATTTAATCAAATTATGTTTTAATATATTATGAAATTATATTTTACTATACCTATAATTTCGAAAACATATAAAATTTATGTTTTATTTTTAAAAATAAAAAAGATTTAACCCATACAAAGTAATATACAGAGTCATTCAAGATTAAAACTACTTAAGCATATGAAATAACAAACACTTAATACATTCATATAGGAGGATTTAGGAAGTTAGAAGTTTTCCTTCCTAAATACAAAGAATAACTTTGCAACTTAGAACAATTCTCCATCTTCTTTCTAGTTTAACATCTATCAATCATATAGGTTTTCCTTTTGTTTAACCTTTTAGAGCCATCACTATCTCTATACCTTAACCCCATCTCACCTTCTGTCTATCATTTTAACTTTCCCTTAGCTAGGAGGCTCCCCTTCTTTCTAGAAGTCATTTGCTTACTCCATTTTTACCACTGTCCCTTCCCATTGTTAGAGGCCTAACAATATAAAAGGGTTTTTAGTCCTTTTCCCTTCCTTTTATGTTCTCACCCTCCCTTATATGCCTTTTAAATTAAGCACTGTAAAAACCTTTTCTTTCTGCCACCTTCAAACAACCATTAGGGTAACTGAGATAAAGAACTTTAAAAATATTGAGATCGTAATATCTTTTCCACCTTTGCTAAGTAAACACTTCCTTAACCATGTTTCCCTATCTTAAAATGTCAAGGGACCCTCCTTAGTTATCTCGATACTAATATGGAAGTAGGTTACAGGTAAGGAGGGTAATGAAGCTTTAAATTATTCCCTACTAGTTATGGAAGATGGAAGGAGCTTAGTGGTGCCTAATATATAGGATATAGGTTCTTATGGATTGTACAAAAGTCTAGAAGTTGATTCTAATTAGTTTCTTTTATAAAAAGTGACTAAGATTCCTAATAGTGAAGGAGTGGAAGATAAAGACCTAAAGATCTAGGGATTGTCAAAGGTTCTACTCTTGAAAGACAACTTGTTACTCTTGAAGCTAGCTATCTAAGCTAATGATAAAGAGGTTATAAAGGTTGAAAATGTGGAACATTTAAACCTAACCTCTAGTCTTATAACCTTGGAAATGAGACATGAAGATGAAATGCATAACCTATGATTAGAATTAGATGTGGATAAACTTGTATGGAGTGCCACTGGAGTATTAGTCTATAAGGGGACTTAATGCACTAGCCTTCTATGTATGCATTCTTATTTGTATAGATGAGATGACTACACACATAAAGAGAATTAGATACATATAGTTGTATGTTAAGGTGGAGAATAGGAAAGAATTACTAAAAAGTGTTACCATTTTAAGATTAGGAGATAAGCAGAATATGATCTAGTGTTCAGTTAAAGTAACATATCAATGGAGACAAAAATCAAGCCAAGAAAACAAAAGATGGATAAAAAATTAGGGAGAAGATTAAAAAATGGGGACTTTAAAGAGTTGGTGAACATATATAAGAAAAAATAATATCCCTCTAAAGATAAGATTAAGGAAGTTTTAGGGGCAACATTGGGTATCGATGGTATTGAGAATATTGATCTGTATATACTTATAGCAAATAAACAAGTGTATCCTAATATTACCAATACTAAGACCTTAGAAGATACCTATATTGAGGTAAGGATTATCACTAGAAGTAAGGATAAGGGAAAAAATAGTGACAAGAAAATTAGTATAGAAAACACTCCTGATAAAAGAGTCGAAAAAGGAAAACATATTTAAGGAATTATCTAAGAGAAAGTCTAGCAAGAGTAGGAAGATAGGGAACTCTTCCAAAAAAAGCAACTCCATACGAATATAGGTGCATGGAACATTAATATCTTTAATAGCCCTCATAGAAAAAGAAGCTTTAGATGAATTTTTATGTAATAACAATTTAATAGTTATAGTTGTCTTAAAAACTAGATTACTACGCGAAAATTTTTAAAGCTCAAAATGTAAAGATCATGAGGGTAATTTGTCTCTAACCATGTCCATCATCACTATGGAAAAGTGATAATCTTTTTTAACAAAATAAGGAATGATTTGGAAATTTTACATTTAACCTACCAATACATCCACACAATAAATAAAATTCTTAAGAGAAGGATAATGATTGGAGATAATTTTTACAGTTAAAACTTTAGAATCCAAAGGTAGGAGTGATAATTATGCATTAGTATATGTTTTTCTAAGTATTTGGTATGTGTTTGTTTCAAGATAGGTTAGTATTATTGTGTTTTAGAACTAGTTTTGTGTTTTTTTGTTTAGTTTGATCTTATGCTTATTCTTCTGTGTTTGATATTGGTTTAGGGTAGGAATTGATCATTTTGGTGTAAGAATGGAAGTTGGACACCTTTGTGATTGAGCTAGGGACTAAGAGAAGAGAAGAGAACTGAAACTGTTGAAAGATAAGAACACATGATCATAGAAGAGGGCATGTACGATCCTAGGAAATCTATGGAGAAAGTTTATGTTAAATAAACCCATAATCGTGGGAATTATACTTGTGCTTCCTATGATCATGGGAACTAGAAATCGAAGAGACATACGGGTTTCATGTATTTTTCTATTTTTTCTTGACTTTATAAGACAGAGAATCCAGAAAGTTTCCAGAGGGACGTAGAACTTTCTTATTGGATCTAAAATAAAGATTCAAAAGTCTAGAGATAGGGTAAGATTTAAGGTTTCATTCCTGATTAGGCAAAGAGCACCCCGTTATCTAGATTTTCTAGATTGGGTAAAGAAGAGGAGGAGTTGCCCTTTCCAATCTTATTTCAATTTCTTTCTCTTCTAGCATGTTTATAATGGATTATTTGATTGTTGGGGATGTTATAGATATTATGATGGGCTAAAACAATTTTTAGGATTTGTTGTTGAACTGTTTGTGAACGTCTGGTTATTAATTTAATGATATACATGTTTTTGTTGTTTATTGTGCATAAACCTTGTAATAAATCAAGAGAGTGAGCTTGGTAATCTTTGTTAATTGTATAATGAGGGTTAACGATTAATAGACCTATAAATAACAAATTATTGATTTATTAGGAAGAGATTTCAATAGATCAATACACTGCCTATATGATAGCTTCATACCTAGTTGAATGTTTAGGAAAGGCTTTGCACATCGAGAGATCCCAAAATAAATTCTAATTTATTTAACTAGTGACATTTAGTTACACCATGAGAGAGGGTAGCTAGGATTTTGGGAAATCTTGGGCCAAGCATAAATTGAATCAATTAATTAAAGACGAGCAAATTGTTGTATCGAAAAAATAAAGCAAGCAAGATTTGGCTAAAACGGTAGATTTCAAAACTTGTTTACAAATCAAAATACAGCGGAAGCAAGATAACCAAATCAACACACCAAGCCATACACGATACAGTATATGGAAAATAATTATCATAAGAAGAAGATGGGGATTATATTACCAACTCCTTCAATACAGCTTTAACTCCTCGCTGTTCTATCCTATCCTTAGTAATATATCCTCTCCTAAGAAATGTGTCCTCTTCTCATTATTGTATCCTTTTCTCAATTTTGTACCCTCAAACAATCCGATCTACCACTTAGTTTTCTTGGTTAACTTGGTTAACAAGATCGTTTGGTGGGAAAGGAGAAGAAAACTTTGGAGGAGATTTTTTTAAGAAGAAAGAAGCCAAAATTGAGACACTTCTCATGCAAATTTCTGCTTTACCATGCAAGATAGGAGAGACAGAGTCAAACAATGCAAGAGCACCTTCTCACACACTCTCAATTTCGGTTAAACTCAAAAGAAAGAAGAGATTTGCATCAAATGCATCACTTCCTTCTTTAATCAAATTACTGGCGTCAATTTAATCACCAATCTCCATAAAACAACTAGAAGTGATTATATCACTATAAACTCTTTATTTAAGTGAATGTTCTCTAATACATTTTTCAATTAATAATTCCAACATGTAGATACTGGATTAATACTCTGTAAAAATCTATTATGATCATATCAATAATTATAATGAAACACATGTTAGTTCACCACTCATCAAGATTGTGGTCTATAATAAGCAAACGTAAAAATGTATGTTTTAAGACTAAAGTAACGGCCCACTTTATTCTTGAAAACATACTTGATTCTATATTCATTTAATAGTGTCATTATCAATAGTCAACTACTATTATGATATGAAACTCATCATTCCCATGAAGTACTCCTTTACTTATATGGAGATAAATCGTAATACTACAGTCTAAACTATAATCAAGCAACCAACTTAATTATTCAACTGTGAATCAATTATTTTAGATTCTAATAATATACATGTTTCTTATAAATCTCCATGTATATGTATATTACTTACAAAAGAATGTCGGTACCTCATTACTAGATATATAATGCTCATAAAAACAAAACTCTTTTGTTTTATTAATAGTAAATATTTTCGTTACAAAAATAACTGGAAGAAAATTAAGTTATAAGTAAATACACTTGGTTTCTATGACATTATATTTACATAACTCCAACAATTTCCCACTTGCCTTAAAGCAAGCTTGACATGTTCCTCATTCCTATCCCTTCTAGGTGACCCTCAAATCTCTTTTGAGACAATGTGTTTTTAAACGGATTAGGAAGAGTTTGCTCAGTGAGAATCTTACCACATTCACCTCTCCACACTGTATTATCTCCCTTATGAGATGATATTTTTGCTCAATGTGTTTCGCAACTTTGTGGTTCTGAGGTTCTTTAGAATTAGCCACTGCCCCACTATTATCACAATAAAGTATAATGGCATTTTCTGCCTCTGGAACTACCTCCAAATCATTTAGGAACTTGCAGAGCCAAATTGCTTCCTTTGCTGCTTGTGAAGCAGTAACCTACTTAGCCTCTATAGTCAAATTAGCAATATAAGATTGCTTGACACTTGTTGGACCCCGTTTTCAAAGCCCAACATCGACCATGGGATCATGAAGCTTGAGCGTAGAGGAAGGCTTAGAATTTGGAAATTTAAAAGAAAAATCCTTCGGAAGCAAAAGCGGGCTTCGCTATGGCGAACTATGGTTTTGCCACGGTGATCATATTGGAAAATTGCCTGGATCCTTTAGGAATTTAACGCCGTGGCGAGTGATTGAACTTCACTGCGGCAAGCTTGAAATTTTATTTTCATTAGGGTGACCATTTGGTCTTACCATGGCGAACTCACCATGCCAACAAAAATAAAGAGCTTTGGGTTAATTACGCCGCGATGAACTCTGGGCTTTGTCGCAGTGAAAACCCCTGTGGTAGAACCCATAACCCAAAATGTCCTATCTTACTACATGTCAACTTAAAAATCTTCAACCAACTTCATCAATTAAACCCAAAAACAAAATGGATGAGAACCTAACCACAAATAAGTTCTCAAAAATCATTTCCATAATTGGATAATTTGTGAAAACAAGAAAAATCATAGACAATTCCAAACCCATATTTCATTTATAACAAAAGACAAGAGTTTTACAAAGCTTTAATGGAATTTCAAGCCATAAGACATCAGTGGAGTTCAAGAACCAAAAATACAAAATAAATTTGAATTAGAAGAACTTGAAATGTAGTTAAAGCCTTGAATTCTAAAAAAATCTAACTTAAAAATACAAAACTATACCAATTCGGAGAACTCTTGACTTGCTCGATCTCTTGGTCATTACCTGAATAGGGTGAGCAGAATGGGGGTGAGCTTAAAGCTCATGGGTAACATATTTATAATCAAGAAACAAGCAAAAACCATTTTCAAAACTCATTGCCATTATACATTTTGGAAACCATAGTAATTTTGCGTGAAAAGTCACCAAACACTTATTTCTCAAAATTCACGCTTTATCGAACAATTCATGTCCAATTATAAATCATGTATGCAACAAACTTGCTAACATTTCATAAGTACATAAGCACATCAAAATGGTTTGGGTAAATCCATGAACATGAAGAACTACACATTTCCACATAATGGTCCTGTGTAGTCGTAAAACTTGACGTACTATCACAATTCCACATGGTGGTCTTACGTGGATGTAAACATGAGGGAGTCCCTGAAGGAGCTCCATGCCACTAGCGGGTAGGCGGGAGAAGCCTTTTCAGAGTCAACGTGCACGTGACATTCTTGAATTGATTACACCAAACACACATAACATGTAATTCATAAATTGAAAACAATTTGCCTAAATGGAACCTTGTTGGAAACTTGTTTTTCATGCATATGAGATATTTCGAAAAAAAATATTTTTTCGGAAAACCTGATTTCATAAACTTGCATCTTTTCAAAAAGAGTCATTTTCAAAATCTTTTCATAAATCATGAACACAGTTAATGTAGCAAACATATAACAATTTCACAATCCACCCAAGAAGCAAATAAATGCAACATCTATGTTGTAATTGAAACCATTAAGCTTCTTTGATTCAAAGAAAACAATGAGTGGCTTATTAACTCTATTATAAACATGTACCCACCTTGAATTCCTTGCTTGTAAACTTGCTTAGGGATGTCTTTGCTCTTGCTACTCTTGCCTTGCTTGCCTCACTTGATTTCCTTAAATAATAATCAAAATTCCATTCAATTTGGTTTAGAAATTGGAAAGTCATACCTCAACAATTTAAACTATTTCTCATGCTGAAATGAAATTCTATACTCAAATTCCATCCCGAAATTAAATTTCTTAAAAACTGAATTTAGACTACATTCCTTTATACAATTTATATCCCTATATCTCTAGTTTACAAAAAATTAAAAATCAGTCCATTTGGATAACTACACCAAAAGTTATACCCAAAATACCAAAACATGTTTATGTAGGAAAATTGAGTTCGCTGCGACAAACTTGTCCAAAAACATGCTCCAAAGACATGTTTTTCTACTTTTTCCAGTTTTTAACTTCCCACCTTTTACATATAACCCATATTAAACCTAAACCATCACTTCTACTTTATTTTCAACTTCATTTCAACCAAATATCATTCACAAACCCATTCATTATCTATCTTTGATCATTAACCCAAAAATGTAAAACATTAACTCATACCATTCATCACAACTTCCTACCCACATTCAACCTTGTTTTTTTCACTTCCTACTATCACTAAATATGCTTCATCTAACAATTTAGAAAGGTTAATGCTTATGCTTACTTGATTAGCTTAAATGTCTTTCAACTCTTTAAGAATCTCCAAAACCCTAGCTCTTCTCTTCTTTTTCTCCTTTCTCTTCTTTCATTCACGATTTTGCTTCTCTAAAATACAAGACTATAATTACTTCTTTCACTTATACCCTAAATGAATGAGCAAAGTCCACTATGCCCTTCCATGTAATGCCTTAGCCTTTTAACCATTAGTGATCCTCCAAAAATGGCCTTTATGCATTCTTAGTCCTTTAATTTAACTTACACCATACTATACTCTAACTTAATCTTAATTTTTCCATTTAACACTTCTAATTCCATCAATCCATGCTATAAATCCTCTTAACATTGATATGCTAATTAAACTCTAAATAAAATGGTTTATCTAATAAGACCACAAAATTTATTTAGATCATGCTTAATAAAATCAATAAAATAATTTGGGGCCCAACATTTCTCCCCCTCTTAAAGAATTTAATCTTCGAAATTATTACCTGAGTCTTTGAAGAGTTGTGGATACTTCTCCTTCATGGCCTCCAATGGCTCCCATGTGGCCTCTTCTATAGAATGATTTCTCCACAGGACTTTGACTAGATGAACTGTCTTGTTCCTGAGGCCCTTCTCCTGGATGTCCAAAATTTCCACTAGAATCTCCTCATCAGTTAAATCATTCCTCAACTAAACCTCAGTGGTTTGAATGATGTGGGATGGATCCGAACTGTACCTCCTCAATATGGAAACATGAAAAATATCATGTATCTGGGACAATTTCAGTGGCAACGCCAACCTATAGGCTAGCGGTCCAATCCTCTCAAGAATTTCATAGGGATCCACATATCTTAGGCTTAACTTGCCTTTCTTGCCAAACCTTATGACTCCTTTCTAAGGAGATGTCTTAAGGAATACTTTCTCATCGGCTTCATATTCCATTTCCTTTTAGTATGCGTTAGTGTAGCTTTTCATTCAATCTTGAGCCGCCTTAAGCCGTTGCTTAACTAAGTTGACCTTTTCCACTATCATCTGAAGTAACTCTGGCCCTATCAGTTTCCTTTCTCCTTCCTCATCCTAGTATATTGGAGTTCTACATCTTCTTCCATACAGTGCTTCATAAGGAGCCATCTGAATGCTCGAATGGTACGAATTATTATAAGCAAATTTGACCAATGGCAAATGCTCATCCCAAGCTCCTTGGAAATCCGTCATATATGCCCTGAGCATTCCCTCAAGGGTTCGAATGGTACTCCTGGATTGACCATCTATCTGGGGGTAAAAAGTAGTGCTAAAATTCAACTTTGTTTCGAGAGCTTCTTGTAAGCTTCCCTAAAATCTTGAAGTGAATCGAGGATCTCTGTTAGAAACTATAGAATCTGGAATCCCATATAATCTTACTATCTCATCAATATACTTCTTTGCTAGCACATGTAGGGAATCAGTATGCTTGATTGCCAGAAAATGGGCTGACTTTGTCAACCGATCAACAATAACCCATATTGCATCATGCTTCCTACTGGTCTTGGGTGAATCCATTAGAAAGTCTATAGTCACTCTTTGCCACTTCCACTTAGGAATAGACAATGGCCTTAATTTGCCTGAAGGTGCTTAGTGTTCAACCTTGACTTTCTGACACACTAGACACTTACTTGCATACTCTACTACATCCTTCTTCATGCCTTTCTACCAGAAATGTTCTTCCAAATCTCTGTACATCCTGGTGCTACCTAGGTGCATAACATAAGGTGCATTATGTGCCTCATCCAGTATCTCATACTTCACCTCCTTGACATTCAGGATATAAAGCCTCTTTATGACAGTCATGAGTCCGTCATCCCTCACAACAACTTTAGATTTCTTTCCATTCTGAATTTCTTCTCGGAGCTTGTTCAATTCTATATCTTGTGCTAGTAATTCCTTAACCTTCTCCCTGAGTATCGGTCTTACTCTGAAGTTAGCAATAATGCAATTTGGTTCCTCCTATCTCATGCTTATCTTAATCTTAGCCATTCTTTCCAATAAAGGCATACAAACTATCTGAACGTGGGCTATTGATGATTTCCTACTTAAGGCATCCGCCACCACATTTGCCTTTCCTAGATGGTACTAAATCAACAAATCATAATCTTTAATTAACTCTAACCATATTCTCTGTCTCAAATTCAGTTTTTTCTGACACAACAGATGCTTGAGATTTTTATTGTCAGTAAAGATCCTCTTCTGAACCCCATACAGATAATGTCTCTAAATTTTCAAGGCAAAAATCACTGCTGCCAATTCCAAATCATGAGTCAGGTAATTAAACTCATAAGGCTTCAGTTTTAGTGAAGCATAAGCTATCATCCTATCTCTCTGCATCATCACACAACCTAAACCCTTTCTTGAAGCATCACTTTACACTTTATAACCCTTATCTCCATTAGGCAAAATCAAAACTGGAGCACTTGTTAATCTGCGCTTGGGTCCTCGAAGCTTTTTTGACATTCCTTACCCTAGATAAATTTCTGATTCTTCCTTAATAACTTAGTCATTGGAGCAACTATCATAGAAAATCCTTCAACTAATCTCCTATAATAACCTGCCAGACCCAGAAAACTCCTCACTTCTATCACTATCTTTGGTACATGCCAATTCACCACTACTTTAACCTTCCTCAGATCAACATGTACCCCATCTTTAGAAATCACATATCCAAAAAATATAACCTCATGAAGCCAAAATTCACATTTGTTGAATTTAGCATAAAGCTCCTTCTCCCTCAGTGACTGCAATACTATTCTGAGATGTTCTTCATGTTCCTCTTCACTCTTGTTGAAACCAAGGAAGAGGATACTTATTCTTAATAGTCACCCTATTGAGTCTCCGGTAATCGATACACATCTGCCATGTTCCATACTTTTTCTTAACAAACAGAACCGATGCTCCTCATGGTGACATACTCGACCTTATGTACCCCTTCTCTAGTAGTTCTTCCAACTGTTCCTTAAGCTCCCTTAACTCAACTGGTGCTATTCTATACAATGGTATGGAAATTGGTGCAGTCCTGAGAATCAAGTCGATAGCAAACTCGATTACCCTCACCGGTAGTAGACCAGGTAAGTCCTTTGAGAACACATCTGGAAACTCCCTCACAATTGGAAAATCCTCTGACTTCTCTTCATTCACATTAGTGTCCACAACATTCGTCAAGAAGGCTTCACACCCCTTTCCCATCATTTTGTCAGCTAGCAAAGCTGAAATAATTCGTGGCGATGGTACTCTCCTACCACCTGAGAATGACCTTCTCCTTGTTTGCCAGATCAAATTCCACTTTCTTAAGGACACAATCCAACTTCGCGTGATACTTCTCTATAGCTTCCATTCCGAGTATAACATCTAAGGCCTTTAGGTCTAGAGGTAGGAGGTCCACTACTAGTCTAGCACCATCAATGAAGAGTTCATAACCAATATATACTTGACTTATTATTACATTTCTCCCTAAAGGAGTACTAACAATCAAAGGGTTATCTAAAGGCACTAAATTCACAGCAGGCAACATCATACTTGCAGAAACAAATGAATGCATGGAGCTAGAATCAATCAAAACATATACTTCAGAATTAAGTAACTGAGCCATACTCATGACAACTTCAAGTGAGGTTGTAGCTTCCTCCCTTTTCATAGCAAACAACCTTGCCCGTGCTTGACCCCTTAGCCTTCCTAGAGGAATGGCCTTTCATACAGCGCCAGAACTGCCCACTTTAATGACTGGCCTAGTTCCAACTGTTTCTACTCTCCTTGGGGTTTACAACTGCGACCTCTCCTGCCTTGTTACTTGGGGATAAACCCTGATCATATGTCCCTTCTCTCCACATTGAAAGCATGCTCCCAGTAACTTGAAGCACTCTCCTTGGTGAAGTTTCCCACAATACTCACATTGGGGGTTTATGTATCTACTCCTCCTCGTCCTTCCAGTGCCTCTTATATTTAAGGCTTGCCCTGAAACTACCTTTGCCTACTTATTCTTGGAAGATCTATACTTCCCACTTCACTCTGTGTGTGGTAACTTCATTTACTCCTCTCAAGTATTGGAGCACTCATTCCCTTCTTAGAAGAATGCTCCCTGTTCTTCCTCTTCCTGCTCACTTCATTCCTTATATTCTCCAGTTTTTTAACCTGGAGTGTAGCATCTACCAACTGCTGGTAATCATAAAAATTATGGATCAAGACTTTCTCCTAGATCCCTAAATGGATCACTCCCTCAAACTTACGACACTTATCTTCCTCATTCGCCACAATGTTAGTTACAAATCTAGAAAGTTGTGTGAACTTCAGCTCATGCTCACTCACACTCATATCCCTCTGTGTGAGATTGAGAAATTCCCTGACCTTCTCTTGAATATAAACCCTCAAGAAGTATTTCCTCCTGAAAGCTTCCAAAAAGTCTCTCCATGATAACACTAGAGGCATATCCTGACTGTGGGGCACTGATTCCCACCAATGAAGTGTTTCCCCCTGTAGCAAGCTCACTGCATAATCTAACTTCTCCTCATCCGAGCACTTCATCTGAATCAGAACCTTCTCAGTCCTCTTCAACTAGGCTTCAGTCTCTTCCAAATTTGTAGTTCTTTTAAAATATATTGCTCTATACTTGAGAAGCTTGTCATACTGTCCACTTATATCTACTGAAGCTTGCATCGGGACTTAAGACCTTTGGCCTATGGTATATGAGAAAGCCTAAGCGACAGCTTGAAAGAACCGTGGATCTATGGGGTTCGTTTGAGGCATAGGAAGAGGTGGTAGAGGCACCTCATGCTGCACACTATGTGCCTCAAAATTTGGAGCAAAATGTGTCCTAGTATCTTGTGGGATATAGGATTCATCGGTGCTCCCTTGGTGAGAGTGAGATTGAGTCAAAGCTCCTCGAGTTCTCTTTCGAGGCGACACATTCACTCCTTCAATTTAAAACCATTAAAATCTTTAGTTCATACAAAACAATTTTCAAAGTATACAAAACAGTTCAAATCGTATAAAACGGTATGAAATTATGCGAAATAATTTAAAACAATGCAAGTTATTCATTTAAGCCAATGCATATTCGTTTCATGTCTTAACTTACCTAATTCATATCTAAGCCTAGTCCTACACCTGGACCTAAATCTAGTCGCTATGACACCACAACATGTTGGATCCCATTTTTGGAGCCCAACATCGTTAATGGTATCATGAAGCTTGAGCGTGGAGGAAGGCTTAGGATTTGGAAATTTAAAAGAAAAATCCTTCGGAAGCAAAAGTGGGCTTCATCGTGGCGAACTGTGGTTTTTCCATGGCAAACATATTGGAAAATCCCCTGGACCCTTTGGAAATTTTATGTTGTGGCGAGTGATTGAACTTCACTACAGAAAGCCTGAAATTTTGTTTTCGTTGCAGCGACCATTTGGTCTCGCCGCAGCAAACTCACCACAAAAAAAAAAGAGCTTTGCGTTAATTATGCCGCGACGAACTTTTAGCTTTGCCGCAGTGAAAACCCCTGTGGTAGAACTCACAACCCAAAATGTCATATCTTACTATATTTCAACTTAAAAACCTTCAACCACCTTCTTCAATTCAACCAAAAAACAAAATGGTTAAGTACCTAACCACAAACAAGTTCTCAAAAACATAATCTCATTTCCATAATCGGATACTTTGCGAAAACAAGAAAAATCATAGATAAATCCAAACACATAATTCATTATAAGAAAAGGCAAGAGTTTTACAAATCTTTAATGGAATTTTAAGCGATAATATATCAGTTGAGTTCGAGAAGAAAAAATACAAAATACATTTGAACTAGCAGAACTTGAAATGCAGCTAAAGCCTCGAATTCCTAAAAAGTCTAACTTAAAAATACAAAAGTATGCCAATTTGAAGAGATTCCATAACTCTTGACTTACTCAATGTCTTGCTCATCAGGAGAATAGGGGGAGGAGAAGAGGGGTGAGCTTAAAGCTTGTGGGTAACAGATTTATAATCGAGAATAAAGTAAAAACTATTTTCAAAATTCATTGCCATTGTACATTTTGGAAACCATAGTAATTTCGCATGAAATATCACCAAGCACTTATTTCTCAAAATTCTCACTTTATCAAACAATTCACGAGCAATTATAAATCATGTATACATCAAACTTGCTAACATTTCATAAGCACATAAGCACATCAGAATGGTTTGGATAAATCCACGAACATGATGAACTACACATTTCGACATAATGGTCCTGTGTAGTCGTAAAACTTAACGTACTATCGCAATTCCACATGGTGGTCTTGCATAGACGTAAACATAAGGGAGTCTATGAAGGAGCTCAATGCCACTAACGGGCAGGCGGAAGAAGCCTTTTCTTGGTCAATCTGCACGTGACATTCTTGAACGGATTACACCAAACCCACATAACATGTAATTCAAGATTCAAAAACAGTTTGCCTAAATGACACCTTATTGGAAACTTGTTTTTCATGCACATGAGACATTTTGAAAAAAAAACATTTCCGAAAACTTGATTTCATAAACTAACATCTTTTCAAAAAGAATCATTTTAAAAAGTCTTTTCATAAATCATCAACATTTTCATGTAGCAAACATATAATAATTTCACAATCCATCCAAGAAGCAAATAAATACAACATCTACGATACAACTTAAACCATTAAGCTTCTTTGATTCAATGAAAACAATGAGTGACTTATTTACTCTATTATAAATATGTACCTAACTTGAATTCCTTGCTTACAAACTTGTTAGGGATGTCTTTGCTCTTTCTCCTCTTGCCTCTCTTGCCCCATTTGATTTCCTTAAACAATAATCAAAATTCCATTCAATTTGGTTTAGAAATCAAAAAGTCATACCTCAATAATTTAAACAATTTCTCATGCTGAAACAAAATTCTATACTCAAATTCCATCGCAAAATGGAATTTCCTAGAGACTGAAATGAGACTCTATTCCTTCTTACAATTTGTATCCATATGTCTCTAGTTTACAAGAAATTAAAAATCAATCCATTTGGATAACTACAACAAAAGTTATGCTAAAAATACCAAAACATGTTTGTGCAGGAAAAATTGAGCTCGCAACAGCGAAACCCAGAAGTTCACCACGACAAACTTGTCCAGAAACATGCTCCAAAGACATGTTTTTCTACTTTCTCCAGTTTTTAACTTCCCACTTTTTACATACAACCCATATCGAGCCTAAACCATCACTTCTACTTATTTTCAAATTCATTTAAACCCAATATCATTCACAAACCCATTTATGATCTATCTTTGACCATTAACCCAAATATGTAAAACATTAACTCATACCATTCATCACAACTTCCTACCCACATTCAACCTTGTTTTTTTTCAATTCCCACTATCACTAAATATGCTTCATCTAAAAATCTAGAAAGGTTAATGCTTATACTTACTTGATTGGCTTCAATTTCTTCAAACTCTTCAAGAATCTCCAAAACCCTAGCTTTTCTCTTCTTTTTCTCCTTTCTCTTCTTTCATTCACGATTTTGCTTCTTTAAAATACAAGGCTACAATTACTTCTTTCACTTATACCCTAAATGAATGAGCAAAGCGCACTATTCCCTTCCATGTAATGCCTTAGCCTTCCAACCATTAATGATCTTCCAAAAATGCCCCTTACGTATTCTTAGTTCTTCAATTTAACTTACACTATACTATACTCTAACTTAATCTTAATTTTTCCATTTAATACTTCTAATTCCATCAATCCATGCTATATATCCTCCTGTTGAAGTTATGTAAATATAGTGCGCTAGAAAGCAAGTGTATTTACATGTAACTTTATCTTCTTCAGTTACAGTTTTGTAAT
>JANSVA010000217.1:39543445-39574995 GCA_025504915.1 Erythroxylum reticulatum | reverse complement strand
GTATATAAGGTATGATAACGTGGAAAGGAGGAGCATTTGTCAAAGTTTGCATTTAATGTCTTTATAGATAGGAGACAAAATCTATAAAAGGCAAATGAAGGAAGGTGAATAAGTAGAGGAATCGTAAGAAGAAAAAATAATAAGGAACATTTTTTTGTTCATCCGAAGCTCTCTCCATCATCTTCTTTTAAGTTTCATCTTCTTCCTCCTTTTCACGTGCTCTCCAAGAATCAAGGTTCCTAGCACTCTCTTCTTTATTCTAGCTATTTTTGGATCAAAAAATTTGATTCGGTTCGATTCTTTGACCTCTGCGTGGATACTGTTAGAGACGGTCTCCTTTGGTCATTGTGGTTTGAGAATTCTAGTACTTGTTTGTATAGACACATAAATCCTAGACTTCAGGAAAGTCCCAGAACAAATTTTATTATTTTCTACACAACGTTTATGTAATGCACACACCGGGATTTTCCTACAATTCTAATGTTCGTGGGAAGTACTTAGGAAGGAGAAAAGGATGGTTTTGTGAAATTTTTGGACTATATAAGGTTAAGGTACCTTATAATGGTGTAATTAGGCTTAATTACAGTGTAAAATGAACCTAGTATGATGTGGAATAAGTTAATTAAAGGTTGAATAACATTTTGATTTTTAATTGAAGTAATAACTTAAGGAAGGTGTTATTAGATAAAAAAGTATCTATCTTGGAACTTATAAGTTATTAAAGAAATGAGTATACTTATGAACACAAATGTGATTAAAATGATATAAGTGATGTGTTAGTTATAAATGTTTTTGAATTAGGAACTTAGGTGAGTACATGTAAAGCACAATTACTTAATGTATTCTTAAGTGCATAATGCAAATGCTTATGTTTATAAGGCATGTTGAGTTTGATCAAATATGAATGAGTATGTTCAAGTTGAGCAAAGTGGAGTATAGTCATATGTTTGGCAATATATCTTTTACATGAAAATTCTGAAAGATCACGTTTTGTTTTAAAAAACTAACAAGTCATAGCTGTGGGTAAATAGGCATGCATAGAAGGGTCTGTAGTTGCTCCAGTAACTTGACACTAAGGTGTCCCTGATTATTGACACTACGATGTCCCCTGATTATGGGCTAGTATCTACATCTGTATCTGAAAAGCACTCAATCATAACAATAATAATGAATATGGAGTCTCATATGCATCTGCATTTGTATATATTTGTTCTGAATTTGCAATGATAACATGATGTGCCATGATAATGTAAGTATTTGGATTATACATGTTCTGATATGTAAAAAATGTGATAAGTGTATTTGACTTTGGTGAAATCATTAATGATGGTTTACTCATTGAGTTCGCAAAACACATAAAAAATTACAATGTAATTTTTCAGGTATGAGACAGGAGACCTAGTTTCTTAGACTGAACTAAAGGAACCTTTTGGATTAAGTTATGGCTCAAAGGTCTGTCAGTTGACATCAGAAGAGTTGTAACTTATATTTTGTATTTTTTTTGGTCTAGAACTTAAATAAGAATTGTAAATATTTGTTCAATTAATACAGTGTGAGTTTTTGACAATCAATGTAAGGAATGGTTTTTAATTTGATGACTTTTAATTATTTAGATGATGCCATGAGTAAGTTGGCTATATGATTGCTCTAACATACCATTATCATAGGATATGTACTTGAATGTCCTTTAGATGTTCGGGTATATACTCTATGGTAGTGGGATGTTACATTTTTGGTATCAGAGCATTGTTTGACATCTATAGGGACATATAAGGTAAAAGAGATATGATCAATATTGAGAGATTTAGATAGTGATCACAAGCTTTGTTTGTTATAGGTTACCTACCATTGGAGATCAAGAAGAAAAGTCAGCTGATGTGAAGTATGTAGGAGCCAATATAGAGTCTCCTATACCTGAGTTTCCTCAAATGCCTCTGAGAATTTCGAAAAGGTGAGAAAGAAGATGCGATAAATTAAGAAAGCAGGGGGTTATAGACTTCTACCGAAGTACAAACCCTACTAAGGTAGAAGGACAGTTAAAGAGAATGGAAAGAGTGTTCAATCAAATGGATTGTGAGGCAGATGAAAGATTTCATTATACGGTCTCACTATTGCAAGGTCCAACATACCAGCGGTGGAAGACTATTCCAAACAGTACCGCCAAACCTTGTAGTTTGACTTGGGAAGATTTTTTTAGAGTGTTTCAATAGAATTATATGCCTAAGATTTATATAGATTGGAAGATGAAAGAATTTTTGGATCTAAAGCATGGCAGGCTCACAGTGGTAGAGGATTAGATAAAATTCAATGAGTTAATGGGTATGCAACTATATTGATCCCAATTGAGGAAGAAAAATGTAGATAGTTTGAAGATGGTTTGAATATGAAGATCAGAACGAGGCTAGCTATTTCAAATTTAGGTAGTTTTACAGAACTCCAAGCAGCCTTGATCATAATTGAACAGTTGTTAAAGGATGGTCAGTGAGAGTATAGATAAGAGGTTAGAGGAAAGAGGCAGGATGAATCTTAGGTTGATTCTGAAAAACAGATTGTCTCGATTCCAGGCTAGATCGAGACAATCTGGGTTCTGATCAAAAGGTGTATTTTTTCAGACTAGGAGAGGTAGAGAATAAGTGCCCTCCAGTCATTCCCAATAGCTGTCTAATTATGAGCACTATGGTAAGAAACATGGTGGTTAACGAGAGCTTGTTTCCATTGTGGCTCTATAGAACATCTTATTAGAGATTGTCCTGAGACTTTAGGACTACAGAACTGGAGGTAAAGGAGGAATAATGGCTGAGACAACGGTTCAACAGTGTAAAGCTGTTAGATTTACACAGAGAGGCAGAGGTAGAGTCAGAACTTAGTTAGTAAGGCCCAGTGTCAGGACTGAGGTGCTGAGTAACCAGTTGCAATCTCAGGCCAGGGTCTATGCCATCACCAGACAGGAAGCGTAAAACTCCTCGGATGTGGTAACAAGTTTGTTGAATGTTTTTCATTTTGAAGCATAAGCATTAGTAGATCCAGGATCTACACATTCATTCATCACATCATATCTAGCATCTAGATTACATTGTTAGCAAGAGATATTGAAATGTGGGCTAGAAGTGAGTACTCCAGTGGGTAGCACAACAGTGATTGGTGAGATATGCAAAAGGTGGATAGTTCGGATTGATTAGGCAGAGTTAGAAGCTGATTTGATTGTATTGTAGTTAAAGGAAATAAATATAATTCTAGGCATGGCTTGGCTACTACTCATCGAGCTGTGATGAATTATTATACTAAGGAAGTAGTTTTTAAATCCCCTAATCAGCCGAAAGTGGTGTTTCTAAGAGTTAGTTAAGCTATTCCAGCCTGATTAATTTCATTTATGAGTGTGTTGAAAGTGATCTGAGGTGGATGTGAGGCTTATCTAGCCCACATAGTTAATACTCGAAATAAACAAACCACTCAGGATATTCTTATTGTAAGGGAATTCTTAGATGTGTTTCCTATAGAACTACCAGGTTTACCCCTAAAAAGGGAGACGAAGTTTACCATAAACCTTGTTCTAGGTACCACTCTTATATCAATTCCTCTATATAGGATGGCACTTTTAGAACTGAAGGAATTGAAAACCCAGCTATAAGATTTATTAGATAAGGGTTTCAACAGGCCTAGTTTGTCACCTTGGGGATCTCCGATATTGTTTGTAAAGAAGAAAGATGGAACTCTAAGATTGTGTATTAATTATTGGCAGTTGAATCGAATAATAGTTAAGAACAAATACCCATTGCAGAGGATTGATGATTTGCTTACTCAGTTATAGGGAACCCAGGTATTCACAAAGTTAAACTTGAGAACATGATATTATCAGTTGAAAATATCCGAGGCTAATATACCAAAGAGTGCATTTAGAATAAGATATGGGCACTTTAATTTTTAGTAATGTCGTTTAGATTGACTAATGCCCTAATAGCTTTTATGGCTTTGATGAATAAGATATTTAAACATTATTTAGATCGCTTTGTGATTGTATTTATTGATGACATTTTAGTGTCCTCAAAGGGTAGAGAAGATCATTCTGCACAATTGAGGTTGGTTCTATAGATAATGAGGGAGAAACAATTATATGCCAAGTTTAGTAAGTGTGAATTTTGGCTTGATCAAGTGACATTCTTGGGTCACGTAGTGTTTGGACAATGCATTTAAGTAGACCCAAAGATGAGCCTCAGAGGAAAGTGTCTGAGATCCAGAGTTTCCTTGGATTAACTAGTTATTACAGAAGGTTAATCGAGGGGTTTTCACTAGTCTCAGCCTCTTTGACAAAACTTCTAAGAAAGAATGTGCCTTTCATATGGAATGATGATTATCATAAGAGTTTTGAGGAGCTTAAGCATCAGTTAACTATAGCACCAATGTTAGTTATTCCATCTAGTTCTTGAGGTTATGTTATATACAATGATGCTTCACACCAGGGTTTAGGATGTGTACTAATGTAGTATGGAAAAGTAATAGCATATGCATCGAGACAGTTGAGGTCTCATGAGTTTAATTATCCAATACATGATTTAGAACTTGTTAAAGTAGTATTTTCCTTGAAGATTTGGAGACAATATCTATATGGAGAAACTTTTCAGGTGTTCATTGATCACAAGAGTTTTAAGTATCTGTTGAGCTAGAAAGAGTTGAATAGGAGACAGAGGAGATGGATAGAATTGTTAAAAGATTACGATTGTACAATTGAGTATCATCCTGGCAAAGCTAATGTGGTAGCTGATGCATTAAGTAAGAAGTTTAATAGCAATATGGATTAAGTACAGTTATCGAGGTTACTGAGCCTATTTTATTTGAGAACACAGAATGTTGAATTGAAATTAGGGCAAAATAAAGCATTAATAGCTACATTAATATTAAGACCTGTATTACATTCAAAAATCAAAGAGGCTCAGAACAAAGTTAATTGAGAAGTTAAAAGTAAATATAGATTCTGAATTTGAAGTGAGAGATGATACATTATTGTTAAAGCAAAGATTATGCCTGCCCAATGTTGATGATTTGAGGAAATAGATTTTAGGGGAAGCACATATAGAAGCTTATGCTATGCATCCTGGTACCATCAAGATGTATAACACGCTTAAACAACATTTCTTGTGGTCTAGTATGAAGAAGCAAGTAGTGGAGTTTGTTTCTAAGTGTATAACTTGCCAGCAGGTTAAGGTTGAGCATTAGGCTCCAGTTGGAAAATTACTTTCGTTGCGTATTTCGAAGTAAAAATGAGAACGAATCACTATAGATTTTATTTTAGGTTTGTCAAGGACTCCGAGGCAATATGATGCCATTTGGGTCATTGTTGATAGACTGACCAAGTCGGCTCATTTCTTGTCAGCAAGAGAAAATTATTCACTAGATAAGTTAGCTTGAAGATATGTGAATGAATTTGTGAGATTACATGGGGTTCCAGTGTCCATTGTATTAGACAAGGATCTTAGGTTTGCCTCGAAATTTTAGGGTAGTTTACAGACAGCTATGGGCACAAAACTGAATTTCAGTACTACATTTCTTCCTGAGACAGATGGTTAAAGTGAGAGGACAATCAAGACTGTTGAGGATATGTTCAAAGCTTGTGTTCTAGAGATTCAAGGAGCATAGGATTAGTATGTAGCTTTGATTGAGTTTGTATACAATAATCAATATCATAGTAGTATCGGTATGGCTCCAAACGAGGTGTTATACAGTAGAAAGTGTCGTTTGCCTTTATATTGGGATGAAGAGGGCCTAAGAATTATTGAAGGCCCAGAATTGATTCAGGATATTGTTGATAAGGTGAAATTGATCTGTAGCAGAATTAAAGTAACACAAGATAGATAGAAAAGTTATGTTGATTAGCATTGAAGAGATATGGAGTATTAGGTGGGAAATAGAGTATTTCTGAGAGTATCACCTTGGCGAGGTGTGTTAAGGTTCGGTAAGAAACGTAAGTTAAGCCCGAGGTACTTAGGTGCAGATGAGATAATCATTACGTCCATATGAGATAATAGAAAGAATTGGACCATTAGCTTATAAGTTAACCTTACCTTCTAAAATGGCTCAGATACATAGCATGATTCATGTGAGTATGCTTACGCAGTATCGATCGGATCCAACTCATGTAATACTGACTCAGGAAATTGAAGTCTCTAGTAATCTAAACTATGTTGAAGAACCAGTTAAGATAATTGGATATCAGAATAAACAACTGAGAAACTGGGTGATCCCATTAGTGAATTTCCTTCGGAAGAATCATTCAAGTGAGGAAGCCATATGGGAAACGAATGAGCACATGAGAAAACAGTACCCCTATCTATTTGACCATTCAGGTAAGAATTTAGGGGGAGAAATTTTTATTTAAGATGGGAGAATTGTAACATCCCGTTAACCATGTTAAGGCTAGAATAGTGTATTATAAGAAATTACTGAGAAACTAGAAAATGCATACAATGTTTAAACTAAACATGTCATGCACATACATGAGAATATTTATTTTCTCACAATAATATGATTATACATGCATTCATTGACATTTTCGGGTTAAAATTGATTTTTAATGGTAATGTGGATTTTATTGTCTTGAAAATTTAATTGGAGTGCATTAATTGTGATTTATAAATTTTTGTAAAATTTTGGGAATTTCTAAATAATTGGAGTATTTTTGGACTAAGGAAAAATGTTGAATAATGGACCAATTGTAGTGTGATAAGTGGCAGACTTGTTTGGGTGACAAGTGTAAGACATGCAAAGAATACATGTAGCTTATGTTTTGGTTAGGAAGAGATTACTGTAACTTTTTTTCTTCACTGTAAAGAAACAATCAACACCAAAATTCTCTTCCATGTTCTTCATTTACTGATATTGAATCTTTATGTATAATTGAGTTACGCTTACTGCTGCGAAGGATAGCTAAATCAAGTAAGTAATTGTTGTTAATGTTTTCACTTTGTACATGAATTTATTAATGAATGGTTTGAGAAGTGTAGTTTCAATGATGAATGAATCAAATGAAAGATTTGTGAAATAACAAATTGTCCGAAATGAAATAAGTTTTGTTTTGATATGCAAAAAGTTCACGAAAGTTGATGTAGGAATATATATATGCTCTGTTCTGATTTGGAGAAAAACGCATATAGGCACTGTTCATGCATAAATATGTGAAGTGTTATTAGAAACGAATTTAAATGAATCTAATGATCTGAAATGAAGATTTGTTGAAGTCGTGGTATATAGTTGATAAAATGACAAGTTTTTGATGAAATGAAACTGTAGAGAAGGGGAAATATTGCAGAAACTGAAATTTGCATGTATGAAAAATAGATTTTTTATATTTAAGTTTCAATATTGGATTTTGATTTATTTGTGTTGAGTTTAACTGAAAGGGAAGAAGTATAGATGATTTATGTGTTAGTTGAATAAGATTGGAATGTGAAAATTTGGAAAACAATGGAAAAAAAGGAGAAAGAAAATCACAGTTTGGTGAAGAAGAAGAAGCAGGATGCACGATCGCGGCATTTCTGAAAAATTTGAAAAGCATAATCGTGCTTTAGCACGATCACGACTTCACTGGATGGTTTGAAAACTCGCGATCGTGCCTCTGTATGATCGTAACCTAAAGCTTTCTAAAGGAAATTGGTTTTCTGAACATCCTTTGATCTTTTTGCTATAACTTCTCCACCCGACATCTAATTGACATGAGACTTGAACCAATGGACTCATAACACATTGATCTACACATTCACCAAAAATCTTAGCCATTTGAAATCATTTGGGAGAGATTGAGTGATAAAATGGGGACGGAAATTATGAGGAAAAATCTGGGTTGGGTGTGCATGACTGTGTCCATGGGTGTGCATTATGATTTCACACACGTAACTTAAATGTGCTGTAATGCACATCTGTGCATTCATATTGCACAGCCGTGACTTAATTTAGTTAAGTTAATGGATTTAAGATGAAAATGTGAGGAGTACTAGAATACGATAAATGGGATAATTTCACTAAACATGTATCCAAATGGAATGATTATTGATTTAAATTGAACTAGAGACATATGGCTACAAATTATCTAAATTTTAATTATGTGATTAAGAATTACAAAATCTGACTTGAAGTTGAATACAGAGTATAGTTATAGTTCAAAGAACAGTCCAAAGTAAATTGAGTATAACTTTTGGAATATTGAATCAAATTGTATGATCTTAGTTTCATTATAAACTTAAGACATTGGAGAACAATGTTCTAGAAGGAGTTGTTGCCTAATTATGTCAAAAACCTTATTAGAATGATCATGCAAAGTTAATCTGAAAACATGTTGTTAAAAAAATCTGAAATGATCAATTAGGTTACGAAATTAGTTTCACATTGTTTTATTATAGTCCAAACCTAAGTACAAATGATAATTATGAGATTTTTTATATATGAATGATATGGTGACAAGAATCACAATAAGATACCCGGGATTGTCATTGAACAGGCATTGTACATATTTTATATACATAGATGAGCATAAAGGAATACTTATACATTTGTGCAAAAGTGTGATATATATAAATGTGTTTTGTATGATATAGTGGAGCACATTGGACGCCAGTCAGACATTGCTGGACCATCTAGGCAATAGCATATTGGAGCATACTGTGAGTCAACCTAGATGATTTTCCTAGGATTGATTTGATTTGTCTGACTTCCAATTATTGAATTGTGTGTGATTCGTTTATAAATTCTGGACTTTAATGGTCTGAGGAGATTGATATTTGGGTATGTATTGGAAGTGTTCTATTTCTATCTGAATTTTGAATTTTGTATACTTAACAAAAGTTGAATGTCAGACTTAGGTCCGATGACTATGAGATTCTGACTGTGCATCATGAATGACTATTATACATGGTACATTCTGTATTTGATGCATTTCATAAAATGCATGCTCAGATAGAGGCATTGTGATTAGAGTACCAGTCTGAAAGAGCTATAAGCTTAGTATTCTACACATAGATCTTTGCTCCATGATTTCTATTTTTGACCGAGCCTAATAGACCAATATCTATATCTGTATCTGAAAGGAACTCGATCACAACAATAATAATGAATATGGAGTCTCATATGCATATGTATTTGTATATATCTGTTATGAATTTGCAATAATAACATGATGTGCCATGATAATGTGAGTATTTGCATTACACATGTTCTAATATGTGAAAAATGTGATATGGTGTGTTTGACTTGGGCGAAATCATCAATGATAGTTCACTCATTGAGTTTGCGAAAATCATAAAAAAATTGCAACGTGACTTTTCAGGTATGAGACAGGAGATCTAGTTTCTTAGACTAGACTAAAGGAACCTTTTGGATTAAGTTATGGCTTAAAGTTCTATCAGCTGACATCAGAAGAATTGTAACATATATTTTGTAGTTTTTTTCTAGAACTTGTATAAGGATTGTAAATATTTATTCAATGAATATAGTGTGAGTTGTTGACAATGAATGTAAGGAATGGTTTTAAATTTGATGAATTTTAATTATTTAGATGAAGCCATGAGTAAGATGGATATATGATTGCTCCAAAAATAACATTATCATAGGATATGTACTTAAATGTCCTTTGGATGTTCAAGTATATACTCTATGGTAGTGGGATGTTACGGACTTGGTAACTTCCCTTTCTAATTGTTGTGCATTTCAATTGCGAGTTACCCTACTTGGATCTGAATCCTCTTCACAGATGCCTCCAAAGAATCGAACCTCTAATTGTTCATTTCTTGATTTTGATTTGTTACTTGAATAGATATATTTAGGCTTTCCTCCAAAGAAGGCTTACTTGGTGGGTTTTGAAGTGATTCATAATAATTTGGCCTCTAAAAATTTTGGTAATGTGGTTGGGACTGTACTGGTGGATTATTGGTCTTCTATGAAAAATTGGGGGGGTTTCTCCAACTAGGGTTATAGTTGTTTAAGTACAAATCAATTTGCTCCCTTAGTTGAAAATCGTTGGGTGAGTTCACTTGTCCTTCCATATTTGCAAAATGCTCATAAGAATTAACTGCGCGTCATTACGCTAGTCAAAATAAAATAACTAGACTACTACTGTAGCAGTGGCGAGTCTAAGTCGATCCCACAGAGAATATGTGTAAATTTTGTCGAATGAAATTAACCGGTGTTTAGGAAAAAGGGGGTTTTGGATTTTGGAATATGAAAATAAAATCAAACTAACTAATGAAAACAAATCAAAGCAATCATGCAAAAAATGATAAAGGTGGGGAATTTGGTAGGGACCCGATTCTTTGGTTCAATCTCGGCCTACACCCTAACTAAGCATATTTTATTAATTTGTTGTTCTTTAACCTCTCCTATCAACTATTAATCGTGGGTTAATAATTAACCCGAGTTTTCCCTTAGGTTTTGTTTAATCAAGATACGATCGTTAATTAAACCTAACCACCAAACAACCTAGGATACGATCTGTAGATTTGATTAAGCTTATAAATTAGGAAAATAGATTAATCAAGGCAACAGCCACATACGATGTATCATTTAACCTAGGTCATGTTATCCCTAATGATTACAAACCGTTAGTCGCTACACATGAATTTCAACATAACAATTATGGATTATATCAAAATTCTAGCAATGGTTTTGCAGTTAACAATTCAATGAACGCATTAAAATTATCAACTCACAATACCCAATGGGTTCGTAATCAAATAACCGAATAATAATGAAAATCCAATTATCCATACGCAATACTCAAATCAATTAAAATAGGATAACACAATCAATTCCTAATGAGAGAAAGAAACAACAACATAATAAAAAATTACTTAACCTGGGTCATTGGCGTCGATGTCACCTCCGAACCAATGTCGAGATGCCTAGCCCTTCATGGGTCTTTCCCAAAAAAATGCTTCAGCCCCCATGACAATCCCTAGGCAAAACCCCTTTTGGTTCAGCCCATTTATGCAGCTCTCCAACTTCTTTGACCGTACCAAGCCTTCACTGTTCTACTCACTATTCCCTTATGCACTGTAGCTTGATGGGATAAATAAGATGGGAGGGTCTTTATTCACGCAACTCCTCGTCTATGTGCTCCTCGTCTGCGTGCTCCAACCAAGCCACAAGCCTGCTCTCTAGTTAAGCCACAGACGCAGTACTTCACCAGCAATGTAGCCATATGCTTCTCCTCTCTGCCACTTCTTCCCCTGTAGCTGTGATTTGACAAATAAACATTGCCTCCCCTTTAAAACTCCTCTTTGCTATGCCTTTTAGCAATGCGTTTAATGCAGCTATATGTGTTAAACGTAGACATTGTCTGCATTTCCATAAATGCAGGACGACTGCGTTGTCTGTGTTTTATGCAAGACGCTTGCGTGAAACGCAGTCGTTCTTGCTTGCAGCTGCTCTTATTTCCTTCTTTGTCATTTTGTGCTTCATTTTTATTGTCTTTTAGTTTTTTTCCTCTTACTCTATGAAGACAAAAAAAATCTTTGGAAAATGACCCATTTGTAGCGCTTTCAACTCACTTTAATTTCTTTGCTTCCAAATTGTACCTAAAATCATATATGAATTAAAGTGAGTATCTTAAGCATTTTTATGTCAATAATCGCTAAGTGTAAATAATTAAATATATCAACAATTAAAAACATATCAAGAATACAAGAAAAATCATTAGCTCCATGACCACAAGTTCCACATTTACCAAAAACCTCTTGATTGGAATGTTTTGTGGTAGTCTTGTACTCAACATCTTTACTTATCTTGTTAACTCAGCTAACTACATAGCTATTTCTTAATTTAATCTCACTTAACTCTTTTTCTCCTCCCGATATTTTGCTGAGAATTGGACCCTAACATTTCAAAGATCTCATATTTTTCTTCAATTGTCTTCTCTCCACATCTCCTCCTGCTACATTTTCCACCTTATACTGACATTGTTATATCAATCCATCATAAAAGAACCAGTTCTACATATGGAGTGAAAAATGATGATGTGGACACTGAATGAGTGGAAGTTTGAAGCATTCCCACACCTTATGGAATGGCTCTCCCTCCATCTGAGTGAAGGTAGCTATCTTTGTCCGCAACTCAGAAGTCTTTTGGTAGGAATCGAACTTTCCTATGAACTTATTGTAAACCTATTCCCATATAGTCAATGAACCGGGTGGAAGAGTCATCAACCATGCCTTATGGATTGCCCTAAATTGTACCCTATTTGGAATGTTACATGTTCATGAAAGTATATGTATGATAGGTGTTAAAAATTATGATATGATTGAGAATTTTCAAATAACTTAAATTTTTGTTTAATGGATAATACTTAGTGAATTGGAATTAATTAACACCATTATAGAATTGAGGTATTAAAATGTACATTTGGACTAGGAAAATTATCAAGTGGAAAGACAATTTGATACATGAAAATTGGAATGACTAAGCCTATAAGTTTGGGACATTTGGTATAGCTGATGCATTGACATTTGACAACATTGGTTGAATGACAAGTGGCCTAATTGAATTGTGACATTTGGTAGCCACATATGAAGACATGTAGATGGCTTCATTGAAGGACAAGTAGTACACTTTCATGTGTGACATGTGCCCTTTCAAAATGAGGACACCTTGCATCACAAGGTTTAGGCAAGTGCAAATTCATTCCAACTCATTTTGGTGTTTTTATTGCCTTCTCTTTATCATTTGCTTCTCACCACTGAACCTCTTACTCCTTCTCAACTTCTGGAATTTTTCTTGATTTTGGATCATCTTCACTTAGAATCTTGGTAAGTTACTGTATAAAGAAGTAGGTCTTGCCATTTTCTAAGTTATTGTTGTGCTGGTGCTAAAATATGCACCTTGATCTAGGAGCTATGTTTGGTTGCTTAGAAGACTAGTTGGTGTGCTTCTTTGGAGTTTTTCTTTGAATTTAAGAAGGTAAGGGAATGATAAACTTGATTTCATGTTATAATATGAAATGTTCAATACTTGAATTGAATAGAGTATATGTTAAGATGATGATAAATGAATGCTAGAAAAATGATCCTTGTATGATAACGTTTGGTTTGGTTTTGATGTGTGGAAGATATTGATTTGTAAGTTACTTAATAAACAATTTTTGAATTGATTTTGGACATGAATTTGATATGTAATTGAGACATGAATAAGGAGGAATTGATGAACTATGGTTAAGGGGTGTTAAAATGTATGAATGAGTTATGTTTTGGAAGCAGTTTGAAGGTTGTGGGTGAGTGAACCTTCGGTTCACTCATCCCACAATCGTGAGAATTATAGGGAATATTCCCATTACTGTGGAAAAGGGCTAGGAAGGTGAAAAACTTGGCTTTGTGTAATTGTTGTCATATATAAGGTTAGGGCACTTAATAATGGTTTAATTGAACTTAATTAAGGTTTAAAATGAATATAGATGCTGTTAGATTAATTAAGTAGAAGTTAATCTAGTTATGGACTATTCATTGAGGTAATTAATTAAAGAATGTGTGATTAATTAATAATGTGTATAATGTTAAAATATATGGTATGTTCAAGATTAATGTGTTCTTAAGAATATAAATGTGTTTCAAGGGTTTTATTTTACGTAAGTTGGATATAAATGTTTGTGATTTGG
This sequence comes from Erythroxylum reticulatum, assembly GCA_025504915.1. Taxonomy (NCBI): domain Eukaryota; kingdom Viridiplantae; phylum Streptophyta; class Magnoliopsida; order Malpighiales; family Erythroxylaceae; genus Erythroxylum; species Erythroxylum reticulatum. Next base: position 39,561,371 of record JANSVA010000217.1, on the reverse strand, counting down.
GAATTTCTATAATGTTATGTAATATGTAATGAATTAATATTTCATTGATATAATGATGCAAATGCTTATGTTTATAAGGCATATTGAGTTTGATCAAAAGGGAGTGAATATGTTCAATTTGAGAAAAATGAAATAAAGATATGTTACACACTGCATTATTTGCTTGTGATTCTAAAATCTAAAATGGATTTTTTAAAAACTATTAAGTCCTAGTCATGGGTAAATGGGAATGCCTAGAAGGGTCTGCAACTACACCTATAACTAAACACTAAGGTGTCTTCTGTAACCAGACACTAAGGTTTCTTCTGTCTGTGCAGACACTCCAGTGTCTTTTGATTTTAGACACTTTTGTGTCTTCTATTTCAGAGACTTAGATCTCTTTTGTTTCAGATATCAAACATAGGTATCTTCTGTTTTGGTCCTCTTATCCGCTTCTATAAAAAGGATTAGTAGGCTAACTAGTTTTATATTCTATTACATGCTCAATTCTGATGTAATCAAGCTGTTTTCTGAAATAACTAAGCTCTTTTCTAATATAATCAGATACTATTTTGACACAGATAAGTTCTATTTTGGTACTTTAAAGTTTGGTTCTGATATTATGGTATTCTGTTTTGATTCTTGTAGGTTTTGCTCTGAAGCAAATATATCTTCTTTTGATATGTTATATTCTATTATGAGATACATATTGCTTGGATTGCGCTTTAATATGATTTAATTGCTTAAAATATGATCTGATTATGTATATATGAATGTTAGACGACTATTAGAAACAGTTTCCAAATTATATATTGATTAATTTTTCCCCACTAAGCATTATACTTAGCACAGTGGTTTTGCCTCCGTGTAAGTTTTGATAAGAAGGTTTAAAGACTGGGACATAGACAACAACAGTGACCAAGGAGATTATGTTTTGTTTTGGAAATGTTCAGTTTGTTTTTTGTTGTATTTAATGTAATGAGATATATTGGAATTTGGATTTTGTTTGATGGTTTTTAATACCCTTAATACAAGTTGGATTTGGATTTTAAGGCTTCTATATGATAAGTTGCATGTGTATGTTATGATCTGAATATTCAGTACTGTTTTGTGTGGCATCTACATGTCCTCCCAGGGGGTATGTTGGTGTTACACCTTGGCCTAATACTTTAATGCGTATGGGAAGCACCTCATCCTAAGTTGGTCTTCATCTAGGCCATCTTATGGGAATGTTTGGAGAGTGGTATAGAATTCCCGAATGAAATTTAAAGGGTCTTCATTGGGAATCCCATAGAATGATGATATCACATTATAGTGGATACTCTTTAATTCATAGTTCTTAGCTACCTCCCCTAATTACATGTACGAAGTGGCAGTACCGATTACTAGTCTAGCATACTCCTTCATCACTAGCTATCTTTCACCCATCTCTTGATCTTCTAGTTTGGGTCCCTCAAGCTTGTCTTCAACGTCCCTTGAAGGTCCTCTTATCTGATGAACGTTGTTAATAAAGTGAACAAGTTTACCTTCCAGAGACCTCCTTCTTCACATAAACCAAATAAAAACAATAGTGAATTAATAAGAAAATTACTAAAACAACTCACTGAAATAACATAACAAAAATGTATCCATGAATAGACAAAATAATCGACGAAACAATCAAATCAGTTTAGCAAACAATTGAAAAGATATTATCTGAATTAATTATGAAAACTCGACTACTAATTGCCATTTAAGTTAATATATTTTTAATTTTTTTACCTAAGCATCTATAGTTTCTAGTTCCATAGCAATGCTATACATATACATATTAAAAAACTCCCTAATGCTTAACATTATCATTTAACAATAGTAATACATCTTTACATTTACATGGTAATCTAAAAGAAAACATATAATTTCCTTTATTCATTATATGTGTAATCATCTGTAATTAAAAACACATTCCAAAAGGACTTTTTCTTTTATTTTTTACCCTTGGTCCTTACAGATTTTCCCTGAACCTCACTCCTATGACTTGGACCTACATAGATTAACACTAGTGCTAAGATTGAAAGTTTAGTAGGGAAAGCACTTAGTTTGGATGACCATTCACAGCAATCATCTGTAAAGCACATACATTCAAAAATATCGTAACTCATATACCATAAGTTCACATTCATGAACCAAACATTAATATTCAATGCTCATGTAAACAATGATGGAATACTTAAGTAGAGTACATAATGCAAATATGCTTCAACATATTATCAATATGCCAAAAATGCACAAATATAAGCCAAATATTGATATTCAATGCTTATTGATACAAATTATCAATATAGTTGCACATCATTACAACCAATACAAATTCCATCAATACCAATTATTCATGTTGCCATGTTATATCTCTTATTTATTACTTTTATGTTTCCATTTTGGGTTAAGCCAATATATTTTTTATGGGAGTAGAAAACGGGTGTTGTGGATATCCAAAGATATCAAACTGTGGATACCTAAAGGTATCGAACTGTGGACATCGGTGGTGTCAAAATGTAGCAGTTGCATTATAACCCTATAGGCATGCCCATCTATCTACCACCAAGACAATAGAGTAGGCACTATAACATTTCCTTTAACAATTTGCCAATTTCATAATTCATATATTGACAAGTCATATGATATACATTTCAAGTCATAAAATTTATTTATGTGTTCATACATGCAAGTCCTAACTTATCACCATTAGAAGGGTGTCAAAATCACACTTGTATAATCATACTATACACTTATAAGTAATAAATATGCATGCAAATCATTTATGTACATGTAAGTTTTCTTTGGAATGCATTAAGCTCAATCTTAAATTCCAATGTTCAATCAACTAATTCACATATGATAAGTCCTATTTCATTTATTTCTAGGTGTTTGAAAAGTTTCATACACATTCAAAAAGGGCCAGATAATATTCGTGAAAAATTGGAAATGAAAACAAACTCAAAACAGTGCAATTTAAGCTAAACTCTAAAGTGGTATAAAAATAGGCAAACTATCAGTCCATAAACAAATCATATAACAGAGTCTAGTTGTTCCATAATATTCGTATAGAAAAAATTCAGAATTGGGTTTTGTGATCCTTTAGAAATTTTTTCATCTATGCCTCTAGTTTTCAAAAAACTAAAGATCGTGCCATTTTCATAATTGGGTTTTGTGATCCTCTAGAAAACTTTTCATCTATGCCTCTAGTTTCCAAAAAACTAAAGATTAGGCCATTTTCAGAATTAGGTTTTGTGATCCTCTAGAAATTTTTTCATCTATGCTTCTAGTTTTCGAAAAACTAAAGATTAGGCCATTTAGACTTCTAACATATGAGCCATAGACCAATTATCACATGCTACTCCAAAACAAAGGAAGCTTTAAGTCACCATTTTCTATCCCAATTTCCAATGTCATAAAGCTATAAGTACGTCAAAGTCTCTTCTAGAGATTTCTATGTTTTCTTACTTTTCATATGCAACTAAAATCACCAAAGTTAGAGGTCTGTAGGCTGATTTATGACCTAAACAATGTGATTGATTCAACAAACCCTAGACAGAATTTCACTACAAAATACTCTCTTGTCATATGCAATCAATTCTATGCAAGATAACACCAAAATAAGAAACCATCAGACATCCAAAAGATTCTTTTTACATATTCAAATATATAGATACAGAAATTAACTAAGTGAAGTCCCAAACCTTAAAATTGGTATAGTAATTCTTCTAATGCTTTTCCTTCCCTTCCTCTTTAGTTTTTCTTGAATCACCAAATGAAAAATGATGGGATGAAGAAGTTGAAATGGAGATGACTGAATTTAAGCCATCAAAGTTTCGTCTATCTCCCCTCTCCATATGCCTTTTTATGAATTTTCTAGTCTTAGAGACATGTTTCAATCTCATTACACCATATGTCACAATCTCATTAGACCATGTGCTATAATCCCATTGAACTGTGTGTTACAATTCGATTGGACCATGTGATAAAATTATATTGTACCATGTGTTACTATTCTAGTGGACCATATGTTACAATTCTATTAGACACACATGTTTTAATCTTATTAGTCTACGAGTTAACTTTAGGAAAATTGCATATTAGTCCTTCTTCTTCCCCTCATTACCATATTGTCCTGTAATCTTATCAATTTATTTCATTCTTGTATGTGTTAAGTTTCTAATGGCATAAATTTCATATAATTTGACTAATTATATCAGGAGTTATACAATAGCCAGAACCTAATTTCAAAACAGAATTTAAAACTCTTAGAGGCAAAATAAGATTTCAATTCCTTCATGAATTTTCATATCTATGTCTCTAGTTTAATCTCCAATTGAAATTATCTAATTTGGAGGTCTATAGGGTAAGATATGGCTAAATTACAGAAATTTGTTTAGTGAAACCTATCCATTCAGCGAGTTACACATCCCAAATAAACTAACTTTTGTCTTATCATGCAAGAGCAACACAAAAATACATCCAATTTAACCAAAAACATCTCATTTACTTAAGGAATACTTCTTTTATCAATTCCCCTCACATCAGATTCATAAATCCAAGAAAACACATAAAAAATTCCCATATATATTTCATATCTAAGTATATATGTTCATGCTAAATCCATATCTTTTACTTTAAGTACCATTATGTCTCTTACTGAAATGCACTTAGTTCATTATGTTCACTTCTTAATACACCCTAGACATGCCATAATACTTCCAGGGTATATGTTGGGGCATTATAACAGAGACTCAGCTTCAACTCTCGGTTTCTGCCTCTGTCCCAAGCTTTCACCTCTCTGTTGTGTTTCTCTCTTCTCATTTGGCACTCTACTTTCTCTCCTTTCTTCTCTTAGTCAAAGCTCTGTTTCTTCTATACCTCCACACTTCTCTCTTTATCTCCCTGTGCCTCCCAAATGTCTCTGTGTATAAAGAGTGAAGAGTGAATGAAAAGATGTTTCCTTCAATGCGAACCTCTCCTTCTATTTGTAGTATGCTCCGTAGTTTAGGGTTTTGTTCCCTCAATCTACAACTGTCATGTAATAAAACAAACAAATTGAATGAGATTTTGCGCAAGGCTGACTATGTTTATCATCCCCGTGAGGGCTGATCACCCCATGCATAAACTTGCATGGTGGTGACTAAAGATCACCACCTAATGCACGATGGTAACAAGTGACTCATCAATCACCACCTGTACGATGGTGACTAAAATGTCACCCCAAGGCATAAGGTGATGAGCACCGTGGTGGTGACTAAGGTACGGTGTTCACCACCACCTTACACATAATGGTGACCCTTTAGTCACCACCTTACGCATAGTGGTGACTCTTTAGTCACCACCATGCAGATGGTGACATCCTATTTTTACATTTTTTTTCTTTCATGAAAAGAGACATAAACTTTAATTTTTCATGTAAAATTCATAAATTAATCCAATCAACATGTATGTAATATTCATACCATTTTAATTCATTTTATCTCTCATTTGGATCAACTTATAAGAATTTGTAACCAAAATGAAGATATGAAGGCAATTAAAAGCATTAGAAATTGGATACAATAATAGGATTAGTGATGGAGCTCACACTATCTTTTGGTATGTCTCTTAGACTAAATTTTAAACATCTTAAGGACATTAGGGAACTCTATTCTCTACATCACCCAAATCCTAAAGTAGCCACTGTGAAGGAAGTGCTTAGTAATATAAGTGAAGTTTTTGATCATATACCTAGATCAACCATCATTGATTTTCATTCTAATATTTCTTTAAATCCAAATAGTAGGTACTTTATTAGGTGAAAAAGTTCTCCTAATGGCCAATTCTCTTCCAAAACTTGTAGGGATATCCTCATACCTCAACTTCCTTTTATCCCTTTAAAAATGGTGATTTGTTCTAGTCCTAGAGCTTCTACTACTTTGTAGCTCGCTATTAGAAGGAAACTTCATACTACTAATAGAATTAGAAGAAACCATTTACCATCTCTTTTTTCAATGCTTTTATACTAGATTCATCTAGAATGCATTACTGCAAGCTGATAACTTCCCTTCTGCTCTTTCAACTTGGCAGAGGTAATGTTTTGGTTCTATCCTTCTTATTTTGGAAATGTAGATCATATAGTCTATAAGATATGCCTAGGAACACAATTTATTGTCTCTAGAAAGAAAGAAACACATGAATTTCTATGACCAATCCAAGAACAAAGAGCTAATATTGAAAATTTTTTATTGACCATAAGAATCAACTTTTGGTACAAAAACTACATTTTATTGTTGTAAAAACATAGGTGTTTGATTGAGCTTAATATAAGATGAGGCTTTCTCAATGAACTATGTAAACATATTGCTTCTAACGATTTTAATTTTTGCTAGTGGGATAATTAAAAGATAGGAGTTTTTGACTTTTAGATTTCACATGCAAAGCTTCAAGGTTTAAGTATAAGTTTTCGAGCCGTATTCATTAGTAAAGTTATGTATAGGTGATCTAGCTTTCAGCTCCTTTGGTTTTTATAATCCCTTTGAATATTTGGTCCAATAAAATTTATCTAATTTTAAAAAGCTATATTAATCCAATTTTTCCCTAAATTTTGTTTTTAACACAAACAAGCTTTTTAATTATATTGAATAGTCAGAAAACATGGAACAAACTCTCTAGATTTAATGCAATAATGACATTAAGAATTATTAAAAAAATTAGTATAAACAATAATTACACAAGTTTGAACTATTTGACTTAAGGCTATGTTAACCCTAATGATGCACAACCATGAGTTTGTCACTTTTGAATCATGAACAATAATAATTACAAATTAAAAACCTAATTCTAGCAATAAATTTACAATGAATAAGATAGCAAGCCTAAAATAAACTAAAGAAACAAAAATCATAAACACTAGTCTTAGAATAAAATAATGAATTCTGTAGAAGAGTAATGAATAACATTGATGCAATCGATTAATGTATAAGCGGGGTTTTAAGGTTCAACATCCCCTTGAACTATAAGTAATAGATCTGGTCTTGTATAGTTCTTAAATTCGCATATCCACTAGAGAGGAAAAAAATGAAATTTTGGTTGTTTGTTGCCCCTTAATAAGAAAGTAAGAGGTTTTAATTACCTATGATTTTCTAGGAAATTAGGAAAAGTGAAAGTCTTAAAATAATCTTATAAAAAATTAATAAAGTAAGTAAGTAAATAAAATAAAATATGACTACTAAATAAAGCACAATTACTTAATATAGAAATTTGTAATAGTAGTAACTTTAAGTGAGAATTAAACCTTGATACTTTCTAATTATGGAAAATCGAAGTATGAAAATTATAGCTCTCATTTTAGGCTTTCCATAATATCTTGGATCTCCTCAATCAGAATTTGGAAGAAAAGGAAAAAAGCTATATTACCAAACAATAGCTAAACTATTCAAAACAATGAAATTAAGCTAATTTTGTTTCTTTTGCATTCTTTTGCTACCTAAATCAAAATGAATATATTAGTTAAAAAATAAGCATTAAACACTAAGAATCATGGAATAAATAAATAATCTATCAAGAACTTATCAAAAATAGTATTATTTAATTAATCATGGAATAAATAAGAATTAAAGTGAATATCTTACAGTACCTCTTCTCTTGTTTTCTTTCATCTTTTCTTGTAATATTATGATTAACTTTAATTAGATCAAACAATATGTTGGAGTTATGTAAATATAATGCCCTGGAAAGCAAATGTAATTACATATAACTTAATTTTCTTCTAGTTACTTTTGTAATGAAAATATTTACTATTAATAAAACATAAGAGTTTGGTTTTATTTATATGAGCGTTATATATCTAGTCATATGGTACCAAGATTCTTTCGTAAGTAATACATATATATGCAGATGTATGGGAAACATGTATATTATTAAAATCTAAATTAGTTGATCCATAGTTGAATAATCAAGTTGGTCGTTTGATTATGGTTTAGACTGTAGTGCTGCGATTTATCTCCGTGTAAGTAAAAGAGTTTACTCTAAGGAAATGGTGAGTTTCATATCATGATAGTAGTTGACTATCGATGATGGCACTATTAAACGAATATCGAATCAAGTATGTTTTTTAAAGAATAAAGTGGGTTGTTACTTTAATCTTAAAACATACAACTTAGCATTTTTTAAGTACGAACCACAATCTCGATGAGTGGTGAACTCATATGTGTTTCATTATAATTCTTGATATGATTGGAATGGATTTTTACAAAGTATCAATCTAATGTATGCATGTTGGAATTATTAATTGAAACATGTATCAGGGAACGTTCACTCAAATAAAGAGTTTATAGTGATATCATCACTTTTAGATGTTTTACAGAGTTTGGTGAGTAAACTAGCTCTAGTAGTTTGATGGACTAGCTACCTATCAAGTCTTAACACCAAAATGAGATCTTTTGTGTTAATCACCATATAGAGTAAAATGGGAGATCTAAAAGGAAAAACCAACATAAAGGCAAAATGGTGATTTTACCCTTTATTGTGTGGATGGCTATAATATGGTTCATAATAAAGTTTGCAATTGGACCTTTTTTTAACATGTATTCTCATAATATTTAGTAATTCAAGAGTTCAACCAATTGTCTTTAATGGAATGACATTTGGTTAATAAGCTATAATTAATTCTAATGAGATTAAATTAATTTTGGGCTTATTGGAGCTTGAATAATATAAGTCCAATTAGATTCCCCATTTGACTTCTAGAAAGGTTATCAAGCAAAGTAAGAAATATAAATATAGGTTTTTAATCACATGAATGAATGTTGGGCTTATTTTGATTAGAAGCGTAAATGAACATTTAATATTGGGCTGACTTTAGTTTGATTTGATTAACTAGGTTAATTAAATTGAAACAAATTTGTTAAAGAAAGAACGAGGGCATATTTCGATTTTTTAAACCTAAATGTGCACCTGCACATTTCGCATTGAATTGATAAAATAAAGATGGTTTTTATCATGCTTTATCATCATTAAATGGAGTAATGATCTTATCATTAAATGGTTTAATGGTTGTCTTTTAATGATGGCATGTCATGTAACCTTTTAGCATTCATTTGATTACAGAAAGGAAGAGGTGCATTTCATGTACTCTCTCTTCCTTCTTTCATCTATAACCAAAATGACAAGGTCTTATTTAGGTTATTGGTCTTTTCATATAGCCATCTTAAACAAATGAGAAAAATCTCATTTATTAGCTTCTTTATGATTGATTAAAGAATGAAGTGATGCATTAGATGCAAATCACTTCTTTCTTTCATGATAACCAAAATTCATGAGGAGAGTAAGAAGTGTTCTTGAATTTTTGACTCACTCTCTCCTTTTATACATACATGGCCAAACTTGAATGAGAAGAGTCTCATTTTTGGCTTCTTCTTTAAAAAAAATCTCCTAAAAATATTTCTTCTCCTTTCCCACTAAAGGATCTTGCTAACCAAGTTGTCCAAGAAGAACAAATGGTAGATCGAATTGGTCGAGGATACAACAACAAGGAGAGAATACATTGACAAAGGAAAGGATACAAAAGAGTTAAAGTTATAGCAAGGATTTGGAGAGGATACAAAAACAAAGAGTCAAAGCTGTAGCAAAGAGTTGATATATCTCTACCACCTTGTTCTTATGTAAATTGTTTTTCTTATACTGTATCATGTATGACTGAAACATGTTGATTTGGTTATGTTATTTCCGTTACGTTTTGATTTCGAAAAAGTTTTGAAATCTACAGTTTTAGTCAAATCTTGCATGCCTTTGTTTTCGATCCAACAATTGGTATCATAGCCATTTTATTATGCATGATTTCAGTTCCTATACATGATGCATGGGTTGGAAATTAAATTTTGTATGCTGCATATTTTTATGTGATAGAGATATATATATGTATGTTTTGCTCTTTTGGTTGTCTATAGAATATAGTTTTACCCTGTAAGTTTTCTTTATTTAGTTTTCAACAAGGAAGGTGGCCTATCATCGTTACGTTTCCTCCTTGGGTTGATTTTTCTGTTTTCCTTCATTTTGTAATGTACAAAATTCTTTAATATTGAATATGGAGAAACCATAGATCGAAGATAAGAATAGGTAATGGTTTCAGTATATCCTTTGGTGCATTGGCAAAGTTTCAGTTTTATGAAAACCAAAGTGCTGGAATTTTGTTTTAAAAAATTATTGGTTTTTTTGAAAACCAAGGTGTTGTAATTTTTGTTTTAAGAAAGTTTCAGTTTGATAAAATACAAGTGCTGGAATGTTTTTTGAGTGTTGGATTTACCAAAAACAAGTGCTGGAATTTTTGTTTTCATATTGCCAAAGTTTCGATTTTGATGAAAAACAAGTGTTGGAATTTTTGTTTTCAAAGTAACAAAATTCGGTTTTATAAAAATTTCATTACACATTTTTTTACCGAATGGGCCAGGTCATGTGGATGAAGAGTTCGAAGTGGAAGATCCAAGTCTAAGAAGAAATTTTTGGGTTTAAAAGCCTTGTAATTTTATTTATGTTCTAGGATGAACAATAAAATGTGGCCTATTAGTTCATGAGATGAATGGATAAGTGGATGCAAATAGTATGCGATATTATGTGATTGTATTCCATTTAGAATATTGTCAACCCTAGGTTTTGCTATATATTCATTATGTATGAGATATATAATGAAATAATATAAGATAGATAATAAATTGCATCTAGACAAGATGATACTTATTAAAACTTAAAGCCCAAAAAGATTGAGTGGGAGAGGATGCTTATATGAGAGTCCACGATCTCCATGTGATGGCCCATTTGCATGTGGTGAAATGTTACTCCCCAACGGAGGGCATCAATCCTAGATCTTACATAGTTTGGGCCTCCTTAAGGATAAGTCCACTCATTGGTAGCAAATGTGACCTCTCACCGAGACATGGTTTGTAAGTACCTTTAGTGGATGAATCAAATAGTTACACACTGAACATATTTTATCAATAACCTACTCACCATAGCTCTGTTAGTAAATGTATGGACTAAATCATGTCGCTTCTCAAAAGTTAGACAAGAAGATGCTTGGTAGCTTTTTGAGTGGGATGGTCCCAGTTTTTCTTGCAATGGATAAGATGGCCCACCATCACTTAGTCCGTTATAGATAAGAAAAATAACTATCATATAAAGTTTTAAATTTTTAAGTTTTGTTAAATCTATCATCATTCATACATGCATCATGATTTTATACAAATTTCCAATATTGTTGACTAGTATGCTCATGTTTTAATAATTTATATTTTTAGACATAATCAACCACAATGTGAATCCACTCACTTTTCTCTTGACTAATAACAAATTGGAAAATGGAGAGACTTTAAATGAATGGAGACATAACCTTGACATTGCTCTTCAATATAAATGAATTTCATGAGTATTAACAAATGATGAGCCTACACCTTAATATGGCAATTCAACGTCTGAGCAAGTCCAACAACATAAACGATGGCAAAATGTTGATAAGACTACTAAGTGTTATATTCTAGCTTCTATCAACAAAATGTTGCAAAAGCAAATTGCATATATGAAAACTGCTAGTGCAATGGTCCATCACCTACATGAGATGTTTGGGGTGAGGACCAAGTCTGCAAAAGTGAAACCTATTTAAACCTTTCATAATCTTATACAAAAACTTAGTGAACCGGTGTGGGATTACATTCTTAAGGTAATCTTTGCGGTTACTAAGATGAGATGCTTGGGGCGGATATAGATGTGGGCACGCAGATGATTGATCCTCAATAGCTTAAACTCATCTTTTCAACAATTCAAGTTGGACTATGAGCTTAACTGTAACACCCAAATACCCATTGGGAGGATATAGGAGTGTCTCACAAGATAGTACAAACAAACCAAAACATTTTACGAAAGCATAGCATTCAAAATTTTCCATTAGAAGTAATTCAAAACAAACATAAATCATATTATACACTGAACTTAAAACAAACTTGTTTCAAACCGAAAATTAACTTGAAAATAGTTATTATAAAACTAACAACAATTCAGAATCATAGACTTTATATACAAGTCGAAATAAACTCAAAATACATTTTTGTCAAAACAAGACTCAGACTCTATTGACCATTACGGTTGACTCGTCCCAGTCTTTATAATACTCGCTCTAAACCTACACGGGGCAAATCTACCTTGCTAAGCATATAGCTTAGTGAGTAATAACTAATATACATTAAAAGATTATTTTAATAATAAATCAGACATAATACATTATAGAACAGATTTTATAATTATCAAATGACTAATAAATCCATTTATAGAAGTGGGTAATGGGACTTATACAAAAGAGACCAAAGTCTTGACACCGAAGTGTCACAGAAGAGATCGAAGTCTTGACACTGAAGTATCACAGAAGAGACTGAAGTCTCGACATTGAAGTATCGATAACAGAAGACACCAAAGTGCCATTAATAGAAGATATCGAAGTGTCAGAGACCAGAGTGTCACAGAAGCAACTGCAGACCCTTCTAGGCATGCATATTTACCTACAACTAGGACTTAACATATTCAAAAACAGAAATGTCTGAAATTCAATTTACATATCAATCAATGTTTCCATATCATGTATTCAACCCTATCACATTCTTACAGCTTTGCAAATCATCCAATGTTCCAAATCAATAGCAAATGAAATAGTCAAAGCAAAACTATCAAAAATTACTTACAAAATTGATTGTCTAAATTACTTACAAAAGCTCCTTTATTGCTTATCGCCTCGAAGTCCCGGCAATATCTAGAAGTGGTCACTCTATGCGTTCTTCTATAACATTTAATACAAACATGTATCACTATTGTGCATGATTGTGAAATTGTTTATGCACATTCATGTATACTAAATATGTATGATGCATGTTCATGACAAATTTCAGGTTTCTTATCCTTAAATATTATCACATAATTAATCATGTGAAACCATACTCATTTCCTCAATCTAGATTTATTTCACAACCAAATTTCAGGTCAACTTTACTCAATTATTATCATTAAGAAGATAACACTTTCTTCTGTAAAGTTGTTCTTCCATGTCTAAAGTTTCTAATGAAACCAAGATCATTCCATTTGGTCTAGTATGCTGAAAGTTATACTCAAATGATCTCAGACTGTACTTAAGCTTCAACATAATTCTTATCTCAAATTCCAATCAGGTTTTGAAATTCTTACAGGAAGAATTAGGATTTAATCTCTTCTGAAAATTTGTATCTCTATGTCTCTAGGTTAATTCAAAATAAGAATCATCTCATTCAGAGCTCTACAGGTCAAGATATAAGCAGAATACCAAAGTATGTTCAATAAAATATTCCAGTTCATACTATTCCAATAGATTCCCTCACTTTGATTCAATCAATCTTTTCCAATCCAATTCAAAAGGCTACCAATTTTTATGTAGAGGTAAAAAAATGAAAAATGTGTTAAGAATATATTGGTTCAAGTTTCATGTCATTTGGAGGTTGGATAACAAAGTTATATCCAAAAGAAGCAAAGGTGTTTAGGGTGAGTCAACCTTCAGATGCAAGCACGATGGTGAACACCCAATCATTCCAGCAAAGTCACCGTCATGCTTAAGCATGGGGGTGACTTCCAACATATCTAGCAAAGTCACTGTAGTGCTTTTAAATCTCCAAACACAATCTATTTCTTCCTCTCATCTCACAATCGCGACATCCCAACTTTATCAACGGCCATTTTTCCAGAAACTCAACTACAGATTTGCATCTTCTTCCTCTCTTCCATTTTTCTCCAGATTTCTCACTTCTAGTTTATTCAATGAACACTTATAACACTTAAACTAATTCTTATACTTTCATTTCAGCTCATCATAACTCAAACCAATCTAAAATCCAAGATTCAATAAAAACATCAAAAGATATCCAATTTCATTCACGCAACTTCCAAATTTTTGCATTTTCTATTTTCTGTCATTTTCAAAAACACAAGTACTTTAGATCATTTAGTTATCACAACCTCACCAAAAGCTATATTCCATATCATTAAACTCATTTAAAACCATTTCTACCCATACTTAACAGATTAATGCATGTATAGTGAAAACAACTTATGCATATTCCACACTATCATCGAAATGCTTTATACACAATTTATGCATGTATTCCTTTCTCAATTATGAAACATCATCAAACTTATTCACAGCACCAGAAACTTAAATTTTCACTTACCTTGCTTTTAGAAAAACCACAAGCAGTGTGAGTGAAAAGCAAAGTTCAGTGTTAAGGAAAAACCAAGCCAAACTGAAGAATAAACAATGAGCTTCATCTTTCTTAACTTGTGATTACGTGTTTAATTAACTCATTGCCACATGGATCGTAGCATGTGAGCCATTTTTCCTTCATATATAAGTGCTACATGTCATAATGCCATTTGTCTATTGTTCTTAATCCAAAATACCCCAAAATTTTCACAAAAATTTCCTAAAATTCCCAAAATTTCCAAAATAATACCAACAATTCTCAAATGAGTTTTCCACAATTTAATCACATTTATAAATCCATTTTTTCCCAAAAAATGTCATGAATACATGTACAATAATCTGTATATGTCAAAATTCATAAGCATATAACAACGAAATACTTAATTATGCCAAGCATAAAATTGCACTGAAATTCCTCAATATTCTAACCCCTAGTGTTACATCAACTGCAAGGATTACACCCTGAGTGAGTTGATGAACACCCTCCAGAGTACAGAGGAATGTAGCATCTTCTTCTAAGCCCAAGGGTAAGGGCAAGCAAAAGAATAAGGTCCAATGAAAACGAAGGCCCAAACAGGGGTTAAGGTCTAACCCGTAAAAAAAAGGCCAAAGTGGACACCAAGGAAAAGTGTTTCCAATGTGGTGAGCAGGGTCACTAAAAAAGAAACTATACGGTCTACCTTGAGTTCCTCAAAAGTAAACAAGGTATGGGTTTCCTAAGTTTATTAGGAACTAGAAATGTGGCAGATTTTGATTCTTGGATATTAGCTTTAGGAGCCACAACCATGTTTGCAATTCTTTGAAGGGCTTCCAGTAAAGGAAACAACTACATAAAGGTCAGTTTCAAGTCAAGATAGAAGATGGATCCTATGTTTCAGCAGAATCAGTGGGAGCAATTATCTTAGACTCTTCTAATGATCATAGTTTATATTTGGAGGATCTATATTGCATCCTAATGATTGTAAGGAACATGATTTCTGTTTTTTGTTTAATAAAATCTAGTTATTCCTTATATTTTAAAATGTTGTTTCAATATATGAGAATAAGAATTTATTTGTAACGCGATAATTAAACAGGGATTGTTCTTTATAAAACCTATGATAGGCTCACTAAACACTACATAATTAATAAAACTAAGACAATCTAATGACTCTAGCATTAATTCAAAATATCTGTGGCATTAAAGAATGAGTCATATCAATCAAAAAAGACTTCACAAGTTAGTGAAGGATGGGATCCTTGTGGGCTTAGATAATGATCCATTACCCACTTATGAATCTTATATTGAAGGAAAAATGATCAAAGCCTCATTTCCTTCCAAACGAAACAGATTTGAATCCACGTTGGACCTGGTATATACTGATGTGTGTGGGCCCACAAACATACAAGCTAGAAGAGGTTATAAATATTTCATTACCTTTATAGATGATTACTCTAGACATAGCTATTTGTATTTAATGCATACAAGGAGTAAGTCCTTTGAAAAGTTTAAAGAATTGAAAGTTGAAGCTGAGAAGCAGCTAAGCAAGCCATTAAAACAACTTCAATCAGATCAAGGTGGTGAGTACTTATCTGGAGAGTTCTAACAATTTCTAATTGACAATGGAATTGTTTCCAACTTGTTAGCTCCTCGAACACCTCAATAAAATGGTGTAGTAGAGAGGAGGAATAGGACTCTATTGGAGATGGTAAGATCAATGATGTCTTACGCTAGCCTTCTAGAATCGTTCGGGTTATATGCCATGCAAATGGAAACTTATCTTCTTAACTTTGCTCCATCCAAATGAGTGCCTAAAACATTTAGGGAGTTATGGACTGGTTGAGTACCTTCATTGCGGCACTTAAGGACTTGGGGCTGCCCAGCCCATATTCTAAGGCTTGAATCCACAAAGATGGAACTAAGGTCAAAAGTATGTTTATTTGTCAGATATTTTATGGGTACATGAGTGTACTATTTTTATAGTCCTTAAGATAGGAAGGTATTTGTGTTGAAAAATGCGACCTTCTTGGAGGAAGAATTATGAGAAATTACAAAGGAAGAAGTGAAGTAGTACTAAAGGAGTTAGTTATTTCATCCAAACCAAGAGTTGATTTGGATATAGCAGAACAAGTTGTCGAAATGGATTTAAAAGTTGAATTAAAAGAGTAGCTTGAACATCAAGTAGTGTCTAGACGTAGTGGGAGAGTTATGAGACAACTAAATAGGTATCTAGGTCTAGGTCTAGGAGAAGGCATAACTGCCATCTCGGACCAAGAAGAAACGAATCTCATTACTTATACATAGGCTATTAATGATGTTGATGTAGAAAATTGACTCAAGGTGATGGAATCAGAAATAGATTCTATGCACACTAATGAAGTCTGGATCCACGTAGATCTACCAACAGATGTAAAAACCATAGGGTGTAAATGGATCTACAAAAAGGAAAAGAATATCTGATGGAAAGGAAGAGACTTTTAAGGGCTATACTCAAAAAGAGGGTATAGACTATGAGGAGACTTTTTCTCCAGCTACCATGCTTAAGTCCATCATAATTCTTTTGGCCATAACAGTCTATTTCAATTATGAAATATAGAAAATGGACATCAAGACTACATTTCTTAATGGGGATCTTGAGGAGACCATTTATATGGCCCAACGAAAAGGATTCATTAAGCCAAGTAATCAGCATAAGGTATGCAAATTGCAGAGGTCCATTTATGGACTTAAGTAAGCATCTAGGTCTTAAAACATTAGGTTTGATAAGTCTATCAAAACCTATGGATTCTTACAAAACATATATGAGCCTTGTTTCTATAAAAAGATACAAGAAGGCAAGGTTACATTCCTTATCTTATTTGTCGATGACATTTTGCTCATTAGGAATGATGTAAGAATGTTATCTACGGTTAAGGGATGGCTGAGCAAACAATTCTCAATGAAGGATTTAGGAGAGGCTAGCTATGTTCTAGGGATCAAACTTATAAGGGATCATAAGAAAAAAACTGATAGCCTTGTCTCAAATAACCTATATTGAGAACATGCTCAATAAGTTTTCCATGCAAGATTCCAAGAGGGGTTTTACACCTAGTAGACATGGAATCAAACTTTCAATGGAGCAAGCACCTAAGACCCAAGAGGAGGTTGAACGCATGCATAACATTCCATATGCTTCAGCAGTTGGAAGTTTAATGTATGCTATGCTTTGTACTAGGCTAGATATTTGTTACGTAGTACGACTAGTAAGTAGATTCGAGTCTAATCCAGGAATGGAACATTGGATTGCAGTTAAGTACATGCTAAAGTATCTTCGTAGCATGAAGAACTTAATGCTTTTTTACTCTGAAAGTAACCTTATTCTGACAAGATATACAGATTTCGATTTTCAATCAGAAGTTAAACATAGTGCCCTGGAAAGCATGTGCATTTACATATAACTTAATTTTCTTCCAGCTACTTTTGTAACGAAAATATTTATTATTAATAAAACAAAAAGAGTTTGGTTTTATTTATACGAGCATTATATATCTAGTCATAAGGTAACAAGATTCTTTTGTAAGCAATATACATTTACATAGAGATGTATGAGAAACATGTATATTATTGGAATCTAAATTAATTGATTCCCAGTTGAATAACCAAGTTGGTCGCTTGATTATGGTTTTAGACTGTAGTGTTGCGATTTATCTCCATATAAGTAAAGG
>JANSVA010000217.1:39527108-39537655 GCA_025504915.1 Erythroxylum reticulatum | reverse complement strand
AGAAAATTGCCAACCCTAGGCCTTGCCATGCATTCATTATGTATGAGATATATAATGAAACAATATAGGATGGGTAAGAAATTGCATCTAGACAAGATGGTAATTAAAATATAGCATGCTTTGTTTTTCCGATCCAACAAGTTCAACTAATCCTCTTTAGTGGGATGACATTTAGTTAATAAGTTGGAATTAATTCTAATGAGATTAAATTAATTCTAGGCTTATTGGAGCTTAAATTATATAAGTCCAATTAGATTCCCCATCTGGCTTCTAGAAAGGTTACTAAGCAAAGTAAGAAATGCAAATAAAGGTTTTAAAGCCTATTATTGAATGTTGGGCTCACTTTAATTAATTACTAATTAGAAGCCTAAACGAACATTTAGAATTGGGCTGGACTTTGGTTTAATTTGATTAATTTGGTTAATTAAATTAAAACAAGGTTATTAAAGATAAAAGGAGGTAGATTTTCAATTTTGATGGGCAAAATGTGTAGCACAGTTAACATTGGTTTGCTATATTTAAGATGGTTTTTAACATGTTTTATCATCATTAAATAGAGTAATGATCTTATCATTAAATGGTTTAATGGTGGTCTTTTAATGATAACATGTAACATATTAGCATTCATAGGATTAAAGAAGAAAGAGGTGCATTTGACATACCATCTTCCTTCTTTCATCACCAAAAACCAAAAATGAGATGTAAGTTTTAGGTTATTAGTCTTTTCATATAACCATTTTAAAACAAATGAGAAGAGTCTCACTTATTGACTTCTTTACGATTGATTAAGGAAGGAGGTGATGCATAGGTTGCACTTCACTTCTTCCTTTGAGACAATAACCAAAATTGAGAGAAAAAGGACAAGGTGTGTAATTTTTATCTCCCTCTCCTATCTTGCATATGATAGCCAAAAATTGCATGAGAGGTGTCTCATCTTTGGCTTCATTCTACCAAGAAAAAATCTCTTCAAGTGTTTCTTCTCCTTTCCCACCAAAGGATCTTGTTAACCTAGTTGTCCAAGGAGAATAAGTGGTAGATCAAATTCGTAGAGGATACAATAATGAGAAGCGGATAAATCACCTTGGAGTGGATACATTGTCAAGGATAGGATAGCACAACGAGGAGTTAAAGTTATAGCGAAGGAGTCAGTAAAAATTTCTATCTTGTTATTATGTAAATTATTTTCCTTATACCGTATCATGTATGGCTTGGCATGTTGTTTTGGTTATATTTCTTCCACTGTAATTTTGATTTCTAAGAAGTTTTGAAATTTATTATTTCATCCAAATATAACATGTTTACGTTTTCGATCCAACAAATAGGCATGAGGTGTATGTCAACCATGTCAATGGACATTTCATTTGCAATGTAGATCCATCTATATGCAATTTAGATTGTGAACATTGGATAAATGAATATTCTGATAATGATAATAAAGATTATTTCCTACGATGAAGAAAAAAGCCTAATAGAAAGTCAAGATCTAAGTGTCATTCGTAAAAGAAGATCTAACCTAAAAGCGATGAAGATGATGGCTTGACACCTTAAATTGGTCAGGAATCCTAAACTTGGACCAAAGGATCTATTTGAGCTATTGAGAGTGATTGGACAAGAACACTAGACCCAACCAAGATGCTCTTTGCTAATAATCTCTCTAATCCCTAATATTAGGAACATCTTTTAAAAAAAATTCTTTGTCATCTCTCTACCTATTTTGGCCCTTTTACCCTTGATAGTTTCCATTTTTGGAAACAAAAGTCCTACCTCTAGTACATTTCTCTTCTAAAACAATGGTTCTTCTTCAACACCTAAGGATCTTCTCGATAGGAAGGCCTCTTAAAGGCTTGGACTATGGAGAAAGAAGGAACTTACTAGCATTGTGAAAGGGCAAAAAATCTCAAGAACATTATGCTGTAGTGATCTACGAGAAAAGTATTACGAAAATTTTTAAAGAACCTGAAGGAGCTTGGAAGAATAAGCTTAACAAAGGAGAACTCAATAACTTTCAAAATGTCATAAAGGAAGGAGTGTTAACAACTCTTATAGAGCTTCTAAGAATAGGTGCAAATGTATGGTCCTTAGCTTTGGTGGGTTTTTTCCTGGAATAAAAGGCCATCATTCCCTATTTCTATTCTTGGGCTACTGCTAGGTGGGGTAAAAATGGATTAGAGAAAAGAATGATAATGGATGAACGTTCATTCCACTTCAGATTCTCGACTAAAAATCCTTAAATAACATTACTAAATAGGGACCATGACATATAAGTGGCCAACCTATATTGATTCAAAAATGAAAGGTCGGTTCATAATGTCACAGAGGTAACACTAATGTTTTTCCCTAATGATTTAACTTTTATTATGTGCCTCTTGATTTTTAGACAATTGAGCACTTAAGCTACCTTGCTAGCTCATTTAGGAAACCAATTTGCTTGGATTCTCAAATTGCTAGCATAGATCGAATTTATTTTCAAAAATTTTGCATTAAAATGAAAAGGAATTCTGATATGCCTAATAAATTTCCAATATGAAGATTGGAGTTAATGGAGAACTTAAAAGGATTGAAATGCCTATAAACTATCCATGGAAACCTAAGTTCTGAAGCAAAAGCTAGAAACTAAATAGCAAACTCTTAAAGAAAGGCTGACATGATGATATAATGGGGTTGTTAGGCTAGCTTGGAAGACATAAAAGCAAATATCAATGATGATGTTGTGGTATTGATGGAAAATCAGCTAGCTAACTTGAAAGATCTTGAAAAAACTCATGTAAATCCTAAATTTCAAATAAGTAAAGATGCAAACACTTAGACTGATAAAGAGAATAGTTCTCGAAAAGAGATCTTAGTTGAAATTAAAGATTCAACTACTAATTCAACGAGAAGATCAGCTAGAAGAAAAAGCAAGAATAAATCCACAGGGGATCTACCTCTTTATGATTATGGTATAGAGTATTAGACGGTTTAGTGCCTTTTAAAAAAGTAGTGGTAAAGGAGATTGTTTTGGACAAGAAGCCTTGTTTTAAAGGACTTCTGGAAACAAAATAAAATCACCTTAGCTATTTAGGGTTTCTAAATTTTTGGGTGCAGAATGGAAAGTTATCTCAATCACTCTTCACATTACACTGGTAGAGTCTTATGCCTTCATATCTCAAACAAAATCTCAATATAAGTGGAAAGAGAAAGTGGCCAGTTTATTCACTTGAAATGCCAGTTGGAAGGAATTAACTTAGCATTTCATCTTACTCGAGTATATACTTCAAAATTTTAATTCCAAAGGGAAATGGTATAAAAAAATCTACAAATCATTGAAGCTACAATCACTAACCTTTGTCTTTTAATTAGTGATTACAATTGTATACATTCAGATCATGAAGTGAAAGGAGGGAGGGGCTTTCATGCTATAATAGGAAGGGAGTTATCTATCTTGTTCCAAAGAGTGAAAATTATAGATCTTAGATTCAATGGTAGGCTCTTTACTCAGTGCTTATGAGGGAAAAGCTTGACAGAACATTGGTTAACCAAGCTTGGTTAGACATGTACTCACATTCTTTTACTCATTTTGATGAATGTTTCCTTTTCAGATCACTCTTATATCCTTATTCAGAATGTCCAAGCTATAAAGATTTCTAGAGTACATTTTAGGTTCTTTAATGGACTTACTTAACAAGAAGATTTCTTAGAGCTAGTGGGTACCTACGAGAATCAAAATGTAAATGGCTATAAATCTTTTCAGAAGATGTAAAAATTAAAGATGGTAAAACAAGCTCTTAAGACCATTATTAACAACCACACCAGGTAGATAAGGGAGACCAAACAGAAGCCAGGAAAGGCTCAAAATGAATATTGCAACTTCAACTACAACAATCACTTGAAGAAAATTGAGGCACAAATACTTTGAGAACATTAGGAGGCCTTTACCTTGTATAATTCCATCTTGAAATAGAAAGATCAAATGGATTGGTTAAGAGATAGGGACTTAAATACTAAATTTTTGCATAGTTCTTTATTAGCAAGAAGAAATAACAAGATAATGGAACTCAAAAACAACAATGGTAATCCTTTCATTGATCAATCTACCTTATTAAAGCTCACCAAAGACTATTTCATACAGTTGATGGGTGCAATAAAGGATTCTTTATGTGGTTATAACATAAAATGATTCTTTAAATGTTTTTTAACCTAAGATATTAAGAAGCTATTGGCAGCACCATTTACTAACCAGAAAATAAAAAAAGTGTTCTTTAGTTTATAACCTTCTAAAGCATCTAAACCAGATAGGTCTACTACTTGGTTTTTTAAAAATCTTAAAAGATCACTAGCATCTTGTTCACAAAAAGAGTTTGGGAATGCTTTTCTTCTTATAGAATGCTAAAGGAATTTAACCACACCAACATGTTCCTAGTTCCAAAGAAATATATTTGTTCTTCATTAATAGGCTATAGGCCAATTTCTTGCTGTAATACAATTTATAAAGTGGTTGCCAAACTTCTTGCTAATTGGCTGAAAATAACTTTAAAAGGAATGGTTAATCCAACATAAGAATCCCTTATTGTGGGAAAATCCACAAGAGATAATATTCTCCTCATGTAGGAGATATTGAAAAAATACAATTTAGGGAAAAAAAAACAAATTTTACTTTTGAAATTTTGATTTTTATAAAGCGTTTAACACAGCAAGCTAGCATTTTATTCAATCTTGTTTATAGGAACTCAAATTCTCATCACTCTTCAAGGATTGGATCATGATGTTCATTAAGTCTAGTTTTATAATTATTATCATAAATGGAGCCATAAAAAAGCCTCTGACTTGTTTTAAGGGAATAAGAAAAAAGGACCCTCTATCCCCTTATCTATTTACCCTAGTAGTGGAAGGGTAATCTAAAATCCTCATCAAGTTTACTAAATGCAATGGTAAATTCCACTTTTGTTATAAATGCATAGAATATAAGCTAGCCCACTTGATGTTTATTGATGACCTACTTTTCCTATTTAGTTTTGAAGCTCATTCAGTGAATATTTTAAAGGATTTACTTAAAATGCATTTAGACTAGTTAGCGCCAAGAGTAAATCAACACAAAAGCATCATTTTTTGCTTTAAAGAAGTGAGGAATTCAATATAATTATCTAGGAATTTTTTAGGGCTACAGTTACATTCTCTTTCATTTAAGTATCTTGGATTCCTAGTCTCTCATGTAAAAACTAAGTATTCAAATTTTTTTAATTGATTGAGAGGTTAAATTCTAGAATAAATGCTTGGCAAAATATGTTTCTATCATTAGCTACTAGAGTTACTTTGATCATTTTAGTCTTTAGAAATATATATGTTCATTGGATTACTTAAATCATCTTACCAAAGAGAGTAATCAAGAAAATTTATTGTATCATAAAAGACTTCTTATGGTCTGGGAAACCAAATAACTTTTAAAAAGCTAAAGTCCAATGGAGTGAAGTAACAATTCCAAAGAGACAAGGAGGATTAAGAACCATATCAATACCTCTAATGCAAAAAGTGTTAAGTCAAGAAGACTTCACTTCTATTAATTTTGATGATAATCAAATAATAATAATCTTAGAAATGTATGAACTATTTTGATAAGTTTGTTAAATGCGCAGAAAAATGTAAGTGACACAAAGTCAAACCACACTATGTATAATCAAACTAGAAGATACACTTCATCACCAGAAGATACACATCGAACCAGAAGATGCATAGTCAAACCAGAAGATACATGTTAAACCAGAATATGCATAGTCAAACCAAAAGATACATGTCATCACCAGAAGATACACGTCAAACAAGTGTGAAAGAAAGAGAGCGAATACATCTGTAACGTGAAGCTTAAACAACATCTTTCCTAGAGAAACAAAGGCTAAAGCCTGGAGAGGCTAAGAAAGTAGATAAAGAATACTTTGTGAGAGATACCTGAAGAGGCTCTGCAAGTGTAGAAAGAATACTTGTAAAGTTGAAATGTATGTGAAATATCAGACAAACTCTGAGGACTAGACATAGCCCAAGGTTAAAGGTGAACTAGTATAAAATCACGACGTCTATTCTCTAACCCTTACCTTTTAACTTTTATGTTGTTAGAAGAGTAGATAATAAATTTTACGATTGCATTACTCATCGACTTTAGTAAAGTGTTTTTGTGATCATCTGAATTTATAAAGAAATCCAAGAAATCCCTAAAGATTAATATCTTTAAATATTTTACACATTTTAACCCCCCTTCTTATTTGTTTTACATATTATACGTGATTTCTATATTATCAAGTGATTTACTTTAGTTGGCATCAGAGCATGGTTTCCACTAAATATTGTTACAAAGTGAGGACAAAGATCCATGGCTGAATCATATGTTTTAATAGCTGAAGATGCCTCGATCATAAAACCTCCTGCAATTAATGGTGAAGATTATCATTATTGGAAGGACAGGATGATGATCAAGAACGATGATGCTAGTGAATCCGATTAAGATTCAAGTGAAGATGATGATGAACTATCCTTCTTTTCAAGAAATATTAGAAGGATGTGGAAAAAGAAAACAAGAGGAAATAAAGACTTTTCTTTTAAGAAGAATAGCAAAGACGATTCAAAGAATGAAAAAAGTTCTATCGTTTGCTATGAGTACAATAAACCAGGACATTATAAGTCTGATTGTCCATTACTCAAAAGAAAACAGAAAAAAAAAAAAAGTAAAGAAAACAAAAAGAGCATGATAGCAACTTGGGAAGATCAGGATTCGTCTGAATCTGACTCCAAATCAAAAACATCAGAACAAGTAAATATATGCTTGGTAGTTAAAAAGGAATGCGATGATGAGGTACTGTCTAACTTTAATGATCTTTAGGATGCTTATTTAAAATTATTAGAAGATTCACTTGCTATCCTAAAATAATACAGGGTATTGAAAAAGAAATTTGTTGAAAGTTTAAAGAACACAGAAGTTTTAGAAAAAGAAAATTTCTGCCTTAAGAAACAAGTAGATGATATGAAAAAGAAAGTAACTATAGATAGATCTGTGGAAATTAATAAACTAAAACAAGGGATTAACAGTCTCTCAGAAGATTTGTCAACATTTTCTGAAAGTACAAAATGGATGAATGATATGATTGGAAAATATAGACATCGAAATGATAAGAGTGGTTTAGGTTTTAATAATAGTAATGTTCGTCATAATAAGAGTTTTATTCCTAAGAAAAAGAAACAATATTCTTATTACTCGATGAATAATTGTAAGGCTAACTCCAAAAGACCCAAGAAAATATAGGTACCTAAGAAAGATATAATATATATTGCAGATCTCCTTTCTTAAAAAAGGCAACCAGCATCAATGTTACTTGGGCAGTGGATGCTTGTGACATATACCGGGAAGAAGGTCTATGTTCCTAGACCTCTAAAATAAACAAGGAGGATCAGTAACTTTTGGAGAGAACTAGTAGGGCAAAATAGTTGGAATTGGTCAAACTGATAAAGATTCTTTTTCATCTATTGATAATGTTCTGCTAGTTGAAGGCTTAAAGCATAATCTAATTAGTGTAAGTCAATTATGTGATTCTAGTTTTGAAGTAACCTTTAATCAAGATTCTTGTGCAGTAAAAAATAAGGACAGTTCCATATTCTTTTCCGCTAAGAGACGAAATAATCTCTATAAAATTAACTTAGATGATTTGAAAAGTCAAAATATTTAATTTTTTATATCAACAGATGAGGAAAAAACTGATTTGGCATAAAAAGCTAGGACATGTTAGTTTTAAACATATTTCCAGGTTGGTTAGACATGATTTGGTAAGAGGATTACCAAAGATAAGTTTTAATAAAGATTTATTTTGTAAGAGTTGTCAAAAAGGAAAACAAGTTAAAACATCTTTTTCCTCTAAAAATGTTGTAACCACTTCTAGACTTCTAGAGTTGTTACATATAGATTTGTTTGGTCCAACCAGAACACTGAGTCTAGGTAGAAAGAAGTATGGCCTCGTAATTGTTGATGAATTTAATAGATTTTGTTAGATATTGTTTTTATCACATAAATATGAATCTCTTAAGTGCTTTAAAGTTCTATCCAAAAAGTTATAAAATGAAAAAGGAATTTCTATTACTAGAATTAGGAATGATCATGGTGGAGAATTTGAGAATGAAAATTCAAAATGATTTGTCAAGAGAATAGAATTTTCCATAATTTCTCTGCTCCTAGAACTCCTTAAAAGCATGGAGTTGTAGAAAGAAAGAACAAGATGATTCAGCAAATGGCAAGGACTATGCTACGTGAAATGAATTTTCTTAAGTATTTCTAAGCAGAAGCTGTAAATACAACTTGTTATATTCGAAATAGAGTATTCATGTGACTTATTTTAAATAAAATTCCATATGAGTTATGGAAAGGAAGAAAGCCAAATATATCTTACTTCCATCTTTTTGGTTGCAAATGCACTGTATTGAATACAAAAGAAAATATGGATAAATTTGATTATAAGATCAATCCAGGAATTTTTCTAGGATATTCTATTACTTCTAAAGCTTATAGAGTTTCTAATATTGTTTCTAAATCTGTTCAAGCATCCATGCATGTTAAATTTGATGATGATTCTCATCTAGATAGAAGAGACAATTCTGATGATGGAACTCTATCTACTCTTTTATTCATTAACCTATACTTGTCACCACTAGACAATCCACCTGATAAGGTAGAAGATATTTCTAAAAACTTTAGTCTTATAAAAGACTCGAAGTATAAATCTTCTCACCCAGAAAAACTGATCATGGGAGAAACATCAAAAGGAGTGAGAACTAGGTTTATATTTAGAAGAAAGGCAAATGTAGCTTTTGTTTCTGAATTAGAACCTAAGAAAATTGATGAAGCCTAGATTTTAGCCACACAAGAGGAGTTAAATCAATTTACAAGGAAAAAAGTTTGGTCGTTAGTTTCTAGACCATCCAATAAGTCTATCACAGGAACCAAATGATATTCAAAAATAAACTAGATGAGTCAGGAAGAGTAAACCGTAACAAATCTAGATTAATAGCTTAAGGCTATAATCAACAAGAAGGAATAGACTATAATGAAACTTATGCTCCTGTAGCTAGACTAGAAGCTATTAGGATTTTGCTTGCATATGTTATTTGCCATGATATAAAACTGTTTCAAATAGATGTGAAAAGTGCCTTTTTGAATGGTTTTAAGGATGAAGAAGTTTATGTAAAGCAACCCCCTGGTTTTGAAAATACTGATAAACCAGACTATATCTATAGGCTTCATAAAGCTTTGTATCGATTAAAATAAGCTCGTTGTGCTTGCTATGATCGTCTGAGTTCATTTTTGATTAGAAATGACTTTATTAAAGGTTAAGTAGATAAGGCTTTGTTTAGAAATCATATTAAAAATGATTTTATAGTTGTTCAAATATATGTACATGATATTATTTTTAGTGCAACTTCTAAGAAGTTATGTTCTAGTTTTGAAAATCTTATGAAAAATGAATTTGAAATGAGTATGATGGGTGAACTGAAATTCTTTCTTGGTTTACAAATTAAACAAACCGGAAAAAAAAATTTATTCATTAATAAAAATATATCAAAGAACTGTTAGTCAAACATAAAATGGAGAAGGTTAAACCTATGTCAACTTTTATGCATCCTTCAAACCTCTTATCTAAGGATGAAGTTGGTAAGAAGGTTGGTCATGAAGTAAATCACTTGTTAATATAGAAATCCATTATGATATGTAAACTACACAAGAAGGGCGTTAAATTATGTAATCTTTTTGAAAATGTTAATGTTTAAAAACTTTTGAATTTCTTTACGAAAAATTTAAATGATTACTAAAATACTTTGCTAAATTTGATAAGCAATGCATATTGGATCAAAAAAAGAAAGCATTCCATATTTGGAGAGCCGATAGATTTCAAAACTTTTTAGAAATCTTATTTTTAGCAAAAGCAATATATCCAAATCATCATGCCAATCTATACATGATATGGCATAAGGATTATAATAGACATAAACAAGATGAAGAGTATTGCCGACTCCTTTGCTACAACTTTAATTCCTTACTGCACTATCCTATCCTTCTTCTTATATCCAAAGCCGTTGCTTTGTTAATCTATCTTCTCCTTGTCGTTGTGTCCTCAACCAATTTGATTTACCTCTTGTTCTCCTAGGACAACTTGGTTAACAAAGTCCTTTGGTGGGAAAGGAGAAGAAACACTTTGGAGGAAACAATGAGAAACTCTCATGCAATTTTCGATTTTTCCATGCAAGACAAGAGAGAGAGTGATAAAAATGCAAGAACACCTTCTTACTCACTCCCACTTTCGGTTAATAACAAAGGAATCATAAAGAATCCATTAAATGAGACTCTTCTTATTTGTCTTTAAGATGACTATATGAAAAGTCTATTAACCTAAATGTTATCATGTTAATTTCAGTTTTTAATAATGTAAGAAGAAAGATGGTCCGTCCAATGTATATCTTTCTTCCTTAATCCAATTAATGCCAATAGGTTACATGCCAACATTAAAAGATAACCATTAAACCATTTAATGGTAAGTTCATAA
>JANSVA010000217.1:39491730-39509487 GCA_025504915.1 Erythroxylum reticulatum | reverse complement strand
AATCATTAGTCACTACACATGAATTTCAACATAAGAATTATGGATTATATCAAAATTCTAGCAATGGATTTGCAATTGACGATTCAATGAACACATTAAAATCATCAACTTAAAATACCTAATGGGTTCATACACAAATAACTGAATAATAACGAAAATCTAATTATCCATACACAATACCTAAATCAATTAATATAGGGTAACACAATCAATTCCTAATGGGAGAAAGAAACAACAAAATAATAAAAAATTACTTAACCTAGGTCGTTAGCGTTGATGACACCTCCAAATCGGCGTCAGTATGCCTAGCCCTTCATGGGTCTTTCCTAGAAAAATGCTTCAACCCCATTTTAACCCTTTAGTGCCTCCCTTTGTTTACCTACTCAGCCCCACTATGTCGCACTATTCCCGTCACTATTTCTGGATGGGACAAATAAACTTGGGGAGTTTTCTTATTCACCCTACTATTCACTCCATGCACTCTCCTCATGCCTGCCTACTATTGTGCTGGGTCACTCCTCTTGCGAGCCCCAGCCACAAGTTGCAAGCATAAACAGCAGTCGCACCTCACTGATCCACGCCTGTGCCTGCGCTTGTTGCGCTCCTCTCCCCTATAGCGTTGAAGCTCTCTACTATGTTGTCTCTAGGACACAGCGTTTTACGTAGCGTTAAATGCTCAATGCATGCGTTTAATGCTACAATGTTGCGTTTCATACAGCACAAGCTGCGTTGCTAAGTGAATCATAGTGCAACGCAATGCGCGCCTGTGTTTCGGCTCTACTGCTTTGGCCTTGACACTGCCGTTTTGCTTCATTCCAACTGTTGTGTTCTTTTATTTGGCAGCTTCTTTGTTGTCTTCTTTTGTGTTTTCTTTTTTGTCTTTTAATTTTTTCTTCTTACTCCATAAAGACAAGTAAAAATTAATCTTCAGCAAATAATCTAAATGCGGTACTTTCGTCTCACTTTAATTTATCTGCTTCCATATTGTACCTAAAATCATATACGAATTAAAGTGAGTACCCTAACCATTTTAGTATTATTAATCACTAAGTGTAAATGATTAAATATATCAACAATTAAATACACATCAATTTCCCCTACACTTAGCTTTTGACAGTCCTCGGGCAAAACAGTAAAATTAAGCTCAAAGACCCGAAACATTTACTCAATTCCCATATTTTCTAGACAATATAATCATAACCAATGATGAGTGACTTTAAAAAATCATAGCAAGAAATCAACATTCTAAGCTTTTACTCATGGTCAATCAACATTCAATATCCTTAAAAACTGAGCAATCTAATGGTAGAATCGGAAAATGTGTTTAACTAAAATATATCCATAGGTACACTCAACACCATTCATAATCATGACAATCCACAACTTTGCATATTATTTCATTTCTCCACCACCAACATTCACATGCAAATTCACGAATCAAAGGACTTTTTAATATTGTAATGTCGGCAAAGGTAAGGTGAGAGGTATTTGAGTCAAGTAGCATGAAAGTCATCAAAGCTAGTGAAATAAAGCAACACTCATCAAAAATTGGGTACCGTCAGCTATGACAAATGCAACACTTATATTTCACAACCAAATTCAGCTTTCATCCACAAACCACATGAAGCACATACCAATCTGAATGAATCACTCATATAATCTATGCTAATGAAATCACAAGAGTGAATCTTCCAAGCCAACCTCTACCTCATATTTAACATACTCAAATATCACATCCATTACAACTTTAGAAAGATGTATAAACCATAAACAACTTTTCAACACATATGCAATTCCCCCTTTATACATTTATTTAAACAATTTTTTTCATTTTTCTTTTTCTTTCTTCCTTTCTTTTTCCTTTTTTCTTTCTTTTCCTTATAAAAAATAAAATAAACTACATCAATAAGGGAATTTCACTGATAAGACATAAAATAACATCCCAACATTATAACCAACCCTCACATATGTACTCTCTCACACTTAGAATTTTGTATATCGACAAACTCAACAATCACAAATGTTCCACTAGCTTTATGACTTGGTTAGGATATTTGGTTAAGTTAAAAAGCATAAAATGTGGTTTATGCAAAAACAAAAGTTAAAGCTCAAAAGGGTTTATCAAGGGAAAAATCGTGTCAATAGGATAGGTTATTTGGCTAATGTAGTTTCTGAAAAACAAAGAAATTCTAATCATATCCATGTGATAAAAATGTGGTCTTGAATAGAAACTCAATGTAAAATCAGGATGTACATGTCATGAAGGTTACACATTATCAAAAGGCAATGAGACTGATATAGATGTTTCAATTAAATAAGGCTCAAAATCTCACTGGGTTTGTCTATCAGTAGTCACTACTCTTCTAAAGATAATGCATATCGACCAATCACAAGAGCAAAAGTACATGCTAAAGTTGTTATGAAATTCTTTAGTCAATCCACACTTTAATCTTGATTATATAATCCTAGAAGTAATAGAAAATGAGAAAATGTTTGTTGCATTTGTTTTAATCTTTCTCTCATTTTGATTGTAAACTGAAAAACAAGTAAAACAAATAAATTCAAAAATACACATGCATATAAAAAGGTAACGCCTTTGTTTAGGGTCGCTGGCTCGACTCCTTCTCCTCACATGACAAAATTGTGATCTTCAGGTATCACATGTGGCTCCTCCACGAGAGGTAGTTCCAAATAGGACCTTAGTTGATCATCATCCTCCTTCAGCGTCTTCCCTATCCTCAGCTTCTCAATCCGGATTGAGTCCATATACTCTAGAAATATTTCAAATGTCTCTTCACCTTTTTATTTATCATTTAATTCCTCCATTCTATTATGTAAAGGTAAATAGTTAGTTTTAAAAATAATCATAGACTTAGTACTTACCTCCGAGCGAAAAGATGTGTCCTTTTCGGCTTCAAGCTCCTTCTCTAATTCTTCGACACAAACAATTCGTTGAGGGCTGACCTCAAAATTCTTAATCTCCTCATCACTTTGTAAAGTTT
Source organism: Erythroxylum reticulatum (assembly GCA_025504915.1). Classification (NCBI taxonomy): domain Eukaryota; kingdom Viridiplantae; phylum Streptophyta; class Magnoliopsida; order Malpighiales; family Erythroxylaceae; genus Erythroxylum; species Erythroxylum reticulatum. Next base: position 39,506,485 of record JANSVA010000217.1, on the reverse strand, counting down.
CTGAACAAAAGTCTATTGGATATACCTCGGGTTGATACGACGGCTCCTCTTCGCTTTACGATTCTAGGCGATCAAGACTTATTGCCATCTGACCCATTAGATGTTCCATCCTCTGTTGACTTGCTTTTGTCTCTTGTTGGAATTCTTGCAACTGCTACTGCGTATCCTGTTGAAATTGCAAAGTGTTAGCAGCTAGATTCTTAACAAGTTCTTCTAAAGATGCACTTGAATCGTGTTGGCTCTTCGAGTTTTGGGCATCAGACCATGTATTTTTTGAAAATTGCCCTCCATCCCTCTGGAGTTGTAAAGTATTCTCCTGCAATTGCAAAATCAACTCTTTTAGAGATGGACCGGAGTCGTGATAGGAAGCTTTTGGTCTGTACGAGAATTATTGTACATCCTGTAGACTATCATGGAAGTAATTGTGGTGATTATCCCATCCATAACAAAAGTTAGGTTGATCAGTCCAAACATTATTATAGGATTGAGAATATGAGTTATAAAAGAAATTACTTCCGTCTATATCAACATTTTATTTCAAACACAAAATGAAAAATGAAAAGATCACCAAATAATAGAAAAGAAATTAATCACGACAAATATATACAAAACACCAATTAAATCACAAACAAAAACTAAAACACCTCACTCCCCGGCAACAGTGTCAAAATTTGACCGCTCGTCGTTATGCTAATCAAAATCAAATATCTAGACCTACTACTATAGCAGTGGTAAGTCTAGGTCGATCCTACAGAAAGTGTATGTAAAGTTTATGAAATGAAATTAACCAGTGTTTACACTTAACGGGGGGTTTTGGAATTTTCAAGAAGAAGATAAAATGAAACTAACTACTAAAAACAAATTAAAGAAAACATGCGAAAAATGATAAAAGTGGAGAATTCGATAGGAACTCAGTTCTTTGGTTCAATTTCGTTTAATTTGTTGTTCTTTAACCTTTCCTAGCAACTATTAATCGTTGGTTAAAAATTAACCTGAGTTTTCCCTTAGGTTTTGTTTAATCAAGATACGATCATTAATTAAACCTAACCACCGAATAACCTAGGATATGATCTCTAGATTTAATTAGGTAGTAGCATTATGAATTATGAAAACTGATTAATCAAGGCGACAACCACATACAATGCGTCATTTAACCTTGGTCATATTATCCTTAATGATTACGAATCATTAGTCGCTATATATGAATTTAACAATTACAGATTATATCGAAATTCTAGCAATGATTTTGCAATTGACGATTCAATGAACACATTAAAATCATCAACTCAAAGTACCTAATGGGTTCATACACAAATAACCGAATAATAACGAAAATTCGATTATCCATCCACAATACCCAATCAATTAATATATGATAACACAATCATTTCCTAATAAGAGAAAGAAGCAACAAAATAATAAAAAATTACTTAACCTGGGTTGTCAGCATCGATGTCACCTCCGAACCGGCATCGGGATGCCTAGCCCTTCATGGGTCTTTCTTGGAAAAATGCTTCAACCCCAATTTAATCCCTTTAGTGCCTCCCTTTGTCTACCTACTTAGCCCTACTATATTGTACTATTCCCATCACTGTTTCTGGATGGGATAACTAAACTTGCGAAGTTTTCTTATTCACGCCATTGTTCACTCTATGCACTCTCCTCACGACTGCCTACTGCTGCGCTGGGTCACTCCTCCTGCGCACCCCAACCACAAGTTGCAAGCCCAAATAGCAACTGCGCCTTACCGATCCATGCCTGCGTCTGCGCCTACTGTGCTGCTCTCCCCTGTAGCGTCGAAGCTCTCTACTGTGCTATCTATAGAATGCAACATTTCACTCAGTTCTCTACTGTGCTGAGTGAAATGCTACGTTCTTGCGTGAAACATAGAGCAATGCAGTGCACCCCTGTGTTTTGGCTCCACTGCCTTGGCCTTGACGCTGCCGTTTTGCTTCATTCTAGCTGTTGTGTTCTTTTATTTGGCAACTTCTTGGTTGTCCTCTTTCATGTTTTCCTTCTTTTCTTTTAATTTTTTTTCTTCTTGCTCCATGAAGACAAGTAAAAATTAATCTTCAGTAAATAATCCAAATGCAGTACTTTCGAGTCACTTTAATTTATCTGCTTCCAACTTGTACCTAAAATCATATATGAATTAAAGTGAGTATCCTAACCATTTTTGTATTATTAATCACTAATTGTAAATGATTAAATATATCAACAATTGAACATACATCAAATGACATATATGTCACGCACCATGTATAACATCAAACAATCAAGCACAACTTAACTTTTCATTTGAAGTTTCAATCCCAATAATATTGAGCAAGAAAAACTCTATCCTGTTCTTTTTTTCCCGAATACTCCCCCTTAATAATTAAGCACAAAACAAACCATATACCATATATAACCAAACATGCGCAAACTCCTCAAGTTTAACTCAACAAAAGCATGCTCTATTAACCATGATAAGGGTTAGAAAGATAAGTTAAATAAGAACATGCTAAGTTAAACATGGGTAAAGCAAAGAACAGGTAATAAGCTCAAGTGGGCTAACTAGTGATCAACATGCTTTGGGTTGGCTTTCTGGTTAAGTGGTTTAAAATCCTAGGAGCCTTTATCACGTTTATGTAATGTATGCACAAATGTGGTGTCAACAAGATATGAAGCAAGTTGTAGAGATACAAAGCATTGAATGAAATCACACATAAAAGAGACGTGATGAAGGTTCAAAAGCTGACATGGGACAATCATCTATTAAGTCAACATAGTGTAGTTTCAAGGTCAATCCAAATACCATCATGCTCAGAACTTACATAAAAAAACATTCATCAAATTTTTGATTCAATAATCACAAATTAATTATCATTCATAACATTCATATTCTTATCAATCATTGGGAGATAAAAAGACAACACCAAACAGTTAAGGTGAAAAACATGCAAAAATAGAAAATCTTTTTTAATTTTTTTGAAAATGTTTTTCAATGTTTATGGGGTTTTGGAATAAAGCATGCAAGTATAAGTGAAAACCTTCAAGTTCAAGCAAGAGCAAAGGTGCGGCACATTAAAGCACAAAAATTAAGAAAATATTCGAACCAATAACCAGCTAAAACATAAAAATTTAATGCAAAAACTAACCTAAATCGTCCTCCCCCACACTTAAACACAACATTGTCCTCAATGTTGAAATCAAAGCAAGAAAAGAAGATAAAAAGAACCGAAAACACACCAAAAAGAAAGAAATTTCAAGACAAAGAAGAAAAAGATGAAAAACATAAAGAGAAAAAGAATCGGAAGAGAAATCAAATCTGGTTTTTATATGATGCCTTGCCTCCCATTCAATGTTTTTGTTTAATTTCATTGGCTCGACATCATGTTAATGCTTCTCACTCCTTATAGACAGGCCCAACAAAGTGCATCTCCTCTAAGGTAGATTGAGAACCTTCAAGGAAAGGCTTTCAATCTATGGTCATTGACCATAAACCTCTTGCTTGTATCCATGCTCTTAACCTCAACTGCACCATAATCAAAAACACGTGTAACAATAAAAGGTCCAATCCAATGAGATCAAAGTTTACCTAGGAAGAGGCAAAGGCATGATTGGTAGAGAAGAACTTTTTGACCCACTGGAAACTCCTTCCTACTAATCATCTTGTCATGGATTGCCTTCAACTTCTCCTTGTAAATCCTCATGTTCTCGTAGGCTTCAGTCCTTATCTTCTCCAGCTCTCGCAATTGTAATTTCCTTTAATTTTTGTCCTCATCATAGTTTAAGTTACATTGCTTAATGACCCAAAACTCTTTGTGCTTAAGTTCTACTGGAAGGAGACAAGCTTTCCGATAAATCATCTTAAAGGGTGACAATATTAAAGGGGTCTTGTACGCTGTTCTATATCTCCCAATCTAAGACTCCAATCCTTTCGATTAGGCTCCATTGTTTTCTCCAAGATAGACTTGATTTCAAGATTAGAACCTTCAGCTTGGCCATTTGTTTGAGGATGGTATGCTTTGATAGTTCTGTGAAAAAGTGGTACTTCTTCAATATGGTCTCAAAGGATCGGTTTCAAAAGTAAGTCCTCCTATCACTGATTATTGCTTTGGGAATGCCAAACCTGTCAAAGATGTTAGCCTTAACAAATCCAAAAACAACCTTAGCAACATCAATTCTAATAGGAATAGCCTCAATACATGTAGATCCATAATTCACAGCAAGTAAGATATAAATATAACCATAAGAGGAGGGAAAAGGACACCTATGAAATCAACACCTCAATCATTAAATATCTCACTAAAACTCAAAGTAGTTTATAGCATCTAATCTCTCTAAGTTATGTTGCCAGTTCTTTGACATCTTTCACATGATTTACAAAAGTGGAATGTATCTTTAAACAATTAAGGCCAAAAAAACCCACTTTCAAGCACCTTATGAGTTGTGCACTTGGCACCTAAATGACCATGACAAGAATATGTATGACAGAAAGCAAGTATGTAATTAAACTCATCTTGTCGAACACATCTAATAATAACTTGATCAGCACAAAACTTCCACAAATATGGATTATCTTAATAATAACACTTAGCATCAGCATGGAATTTATCTCTTTAGGATTTAGACATACCTGAGGATAACTCATTAGTAACCAAAAAGTTAACTAAATTAGCATACCATGGTCGAGGATTAGCATAGGGGACGGCATACAACTGGTCATCAGGAAAGGTCTCCTTGATAGGAATGACATCAACTCCCTTGGCATTGAGTCGGCTGAAGTGATCAGCAACAAAGTTCTCAGCTCCCTTCCTGTCCTTAATCTCAAGGTCAAAATCTTGTAGGAGCAAAACCCATCTAATAAGGTGCGACTTGGACTTTTTTTTCTTCTAGAGATACCTAAGAGCGACATGATCAATGAAAACAACAACTTTTGTTCCAAGTAAGTATGACCAAACTTTTAATGAGCAAACACAACAACAAACAATTCCTTCTCAGTTTTATCGTAATTGCATTGAGTTTCATCTAGTGTCCTAGAAGCATAAGCAATCACATGCAAAGACTCCCCTATACGCTGCCCAAGAAGAGCTCCAACTACATAGTCACTGGCATCATACATAATCTCAAAAGGAAGCTCCCAATTAGGTGGTTGGATGATGGGTGTCGTTGTCAACTTGTTTTTCAACAAGTCGAACGCATCCTTGCGCTCATGGGAGAAGATGAACTCGGCATCCTTGGCTAGCAACTTGCATAGGGACACGACTACCTTGCTAAAATCATTGATAAACCTATGTTAGAAACCTGCATGTCTAAGAAAAGATCGAACATCCCTCACAGAGGAGGGGTAAGGCAAGGACAATATAATATCTATCTTAGCTTTATCAACCTCTAAGCCATGTTCAGAAACCACATGTCCCAAAACTATCCCTTATTCTACCATAAAATGATAATTTTCATAGTTCAAAATAAGGATGTCTATGCATCTTTTCAAGATCAGAGACAAATTTCCTAAACAATGATCAAAGGAATCACCATAGACAGTTAAATCATCCATAAAAAACTTCAAGGATCCTCTCAACATAGTCCCTTTAATGTTAGCTAAAGTCCATCCAATGGCAGTTTTGTGATCCTTTAAGGCACGCAATAATCTTTCCTCTTGCATCACTGGAAGAGTATCATTAGATCGAAGAAAAGAATACTTCAAATAATCAGGCAATGGTTTCAATTCTAACTCAGGAGCATGCAACACAGAAGGTAAGACTTTCTTGAGGGAAAGAGGTAAGTCAGCAAAAACATCCAATTTTTGCACCATATAAGAAGACTGCAATGCCATAATAGCATCAATCACATAAGGTTCAAAGATCATGGCACCATTGGTGTTAACATCAAAAGATGAGAAGAAGGAACACATAAGAGCAATATTAAATCCATCATCGCCATCATAAGCACAAAATTCATGCACCAACAGGTCAGTGATATCCAAGTTATGTAATTCATGCGCATCATCATTATATTTAATTGCCTTATTAAAATTAAACAAGACATGTTCATCATCAATCCTCATAGACAAAGTGCAATCATCACAATTAATCACAATCTTAGCAATCCTAAAAGTTGGTCTCCTAAGTAGAAGAGGTGAACTTGTATGAGGGAGATCATCACATGTCTCAATGATATAGAAATCATATGGGAAAACCAAGCTACCAAATTTCACTAACACATTTTGCAACAAACCCAAAGGATAGACAAAAGACCTATCGATAAGTTGAATGATAACATAAGTGCTTTTTAAAGAATCAACATTAAATGAATCAAAGATGGATTTCGGCATCACATTAATTGAAGCTCCTAAGTCACACATAGCATTATCAAAGCATATATTACCAATCACACAAGGGATAGAAAACACACCTGGGTCTCCTTGCTTAGTAGGTAATTTCTTTGTGAGAATAGCACTTACATTCTCTTCCAAGCCAACTATGTTGCCATTTCTGACCTTGTTGGCTCTCTTGGTGGTACACATCTCCTTAAGAAATTTAGCATACTTGGGAACATATCTTATTACTTCCAGCAAAGGAATGTTGATCTCCACCTTTTTAAATAACTCAACTATTTCTTTCTCCTTATCCTCCTTCTTTTTCCTGTTAGAAATCAAAGGGAAAGGTGGAGTTAGCTTATAATTGGAATCAGCAAGGTTAGGAAATACCTTAGAAGCATAAGATGGTTGCTTGGGTTGAGAAGGTTTGGCACCCTTTAGGTCAGAGGGTGGGTTCGGCAATTTTGGGTTGTTATTTTCAGCCTCCAACTCATCCTCCTCATCCAAAATAATCACTTTGTCTCCAATCTCCTTACTACTCCTTAGCTTAAGTGCAAAAGCACTTTCCTTGCCTTGCGACCCTTGGGACAACAATTTTCCAGAATTTTGGGCCTCCATCTTTCCAAAGATAGAGGCCAACTTTCCCATTTGTTTGTCAAGGCCCAACCTTGTCTCTTACTAAAAAGATTTATAGTCCTATTGAAAATGCATAAAATTTTTCTATATGGACAAGGTGTTATGTTGGCCTAAATTTTTTTAATGATGAATAAGCATGATTTAAATTGATTTTGAGTTCTTCATAAATTAATTATTTTTGAGTAATTAGCCTGTTAATGTGAGTAAGACTTTATTACAAAGGTTAATTGAATTAAAATGTTAAGGTGGTAAGATTGCATGAGGGCATTTTTTGAAGATCACTTAAGTTGGAAAGTCTTAAGGCATTTAAGGAAGGGAAAATTGGACATTTCTCAATCATTAAGGGCATAATTGGAAGAAGAAGTGTTGTCTTGCTTTAAATGAAGAAGAAAAACGTGGGTTGAGGGAGAGAAGAGAGAAAAACAAAAATAGAAGAAAGGAGAAGAGATTTTCGGTGGAGAAGAGAGAAAAGAAGAGAAAGTTAAGTTAGGTTTCAATTTTCCTTAGTTTTAGAGAGTGATTTTGAAGTTTTTCAAGAAGGGAAAACGAGCCATTATGTTTTCTTTTTAGTCAAAAGAATAAAATGATTTCTCATTGTTTATAATTGTGACATTTGTTGCTTTTGAATGATTTGAGAAATTGTTATATGCTTGGTATATGAATTTGGTTGATGAATTGCGAAATGATGATGGAAATGCATATGAAATATTTCATGTTCATGAAAACATGTTTTCAAAATGTGTCATTTGGGCAACATGTTTACAAGTTATGAAATGCATGTTATGTGGTTTTGATTTGGTCTCTTAAGTATGTCAGGTGCACTTTGACTCTTTCCTACCTGCCCACTAGTGGCATGGAGCTCCTTCACCGACTCTCATAAGTTCATAGCTATACAAAACCATTTTGTGGGATTGCGATAGTACATTCTGTTAACGGCTACATAGGACCGTTATGGAAAATGTGTAGTACGTTCTATTTTTGGACCTACCTAAACCATTCTGATGTGATTATGTGTTCATGATATGATGACAAGATTGATGCATACATGATTTGTATTATTGAGAATTTGAGAATTATGCTTTTTATGCATAATAAGAATTTTGATGGCAAATTTTGAATGGTTTTGCTTGTTACTCATTATAAACCGATTAGCAACGAGCCTTCAAGCTCACCGCCCATTCCTTCCCATCTTTAGGTGATGAGCAAGAAATTGAGTGATTGAGTTGAGAGTCAAGACATCACTCCAATTTGCATATTTTTTTTGAAGCTAAATTATATAAAACAAGGCTTTAGTCTCATTTTGAGAAATTCTAGTTTATGTAAACTTTGTATCTTTTGTTTTTGACGTATTGTGGCTTGAAATGCCCATTAAAGCCTTGTAAAACCTTTATTTAATGATGTTAATGAAATATATAAGCATTATGTTTGCTCATGACTTTTCAAGTCTTTACATTGCATTTTCAAGCTTTACAAAGGGATAAGATTTGTGTTTTGACTTCAGGGGGAAAACTGTATAAATTTAGGCCAAATTAGACAAAGTGACCTTCTTTAAAGTTGTATCTTGTCTTTCTATCTTTCTAATGATATAAAGTATGAAATTTTTTTATATCAAAGTTGAGAGATATGATCTTCATAAGTTGGTGATACTTCATGGGATGCATATAGGATAGCTAGAGTAAATTTTGAGAAATGGTTGGATGTGATGAATCATTTAAGTTGATATTTGGGAGTTTTAATGCAATTAATTTGGTAATTGAATGTTTAAGGAGTGATATTTCGTTGGAAGAAGTGATTTTGGGAAGATTATGAGTGAACATGATGTTAGAATGGATGTAGGAGCCATTGGAAAGGCTTTGGAGGGGTTTGGGGCTCACATATGTCTGTTAGATGGACATTAGGTCCATTAAATGGACCTTCTTGGGTCTAAAAATTCCCCCATCTCAATCCATAATTAAATAGACATTAAATGCATTAAACGGACCTTCTAAGGTCCTAAAAGCACCCCAAGCCCGTCTATGTCCGTTAGGGTGCAGTGTATGTCTGTTTAATGGACATTCACTATACACCTTCAAAAATTTGCATTTTTACCCTTTTAATAGCAAAATCTATCTTCCTCTTTGAAACTGTCCTAAAACGAACTTAATTCGATGTCTATAGTGAAAGTTATGCCAATTGTCCCAAGATAGGTGCAATATTATCGAGGACATAAACATGTTTGATTCTTTTGGCCATAACTTCATCATCTGAACTCCAAATGAAGTGATTGGTGAACCAATAGATTCCTAACCCATTTTTCTATCTCTCCATAAAAATTGGTATCCATTGGTGTGGATTTGAAAAGATTGATTGAGAGAAAGTAACGGAATTGCTTCGAGGAGCATGACTTGGTCATTTTACTGAACATCATTCAGTGTTTTAATCATATCTTGATCGATAGAGCTCCGAATGAGATGATTCTTGTTTCAAAATAAACTAGAGACTAGTGTGGGATCACCATTTATTGTTTAAGTTGTTATGAATATGAGGATGAACTAATTATGGCTAAAGAGATTCCATGGAAACAACCTATAGGATAATACACTCACGTCTTATGATATTCTAGATAGTTGGGCTCCGTAAACGAGGTCGAACAGTTGTAGTATCAGAGTGACTAGGTTTAGGAGTATCCTAGGCTTTAAGGTTGGTAGTTTCCAATTACGAAAAGAACATGCATTATTTTAAATGAACAATGTGCGTTGTTTTGTATTGTTTTACATGATTTGAAATTGTTTTTCATGAAGCATGAACTAAATGTTTTTAAATTGAAGGAGTGAATATGCCACCTTGAAAAACAACTTGAGGATCTCTAACTCGATCTGGCTCTCATCGAGGAAGTAAAGATGAATTGTATGCTCCACAAGATGCAGGAACACACTATGCTCCTAATTTTGAGGCATATAGTATGCAACATGAAGTGCCACCGCCTCCTCCTCCTATGCCTCAAGTAAACCCTCTGGATCCATGGTTCTTTCAAGCCTTTGCTCGGGCTTTCTCATATGTCTTGGGTCAAGGGTCACAATTTCCGGTGCCAACTCTAGTGGAGAGGAGTGGACAATATGACAAACTCTGCAAGTATAGAGCTGTGGATTTCAATGGGACTACTAATCCTAAAGAGGCTGAAGTATGGTTGAAGAGGACCGAGAGAGCCCTGATTCAGATGAAGTGCTCTAACGAAGAGAAACTAGACTATGCGGTCAGCCTGCTATAGGGGGATAGGCTCTATTGGTGGGAGTTAATGCCCCACAGTCAGGACATATCGCTGGTATTCACATGGAGGGACTTTTTGGAAGCTTTCAGGAGAAAATACTTCTTGAGGATCTATATCCAAGAGAAGGACAGAGAATTTATGAATCTCACACAGAGGGATATGAGTGTGAGTGAGTATGAGCTGAAGTTCACTCAGCTATCCCAATATATGACCAAAATTGTGGTGAATGAGGAGGACAAGTGCTGCAAGTTTGAGGAAGGACTTCATTTAGGGGTCAAGGAGAATGTGCTAATCTATAATATTTATGATTACCAACAATTAGTAGATGTTACACTCCAAGCTGAGAAGATGGAAAATATCAAGTATGAAGTGAATAAGAAGAGGAAGAATCGTGAGCAATCTTCCAAGAAGGGGGATGAGCGCTTCAATGCCTGAGAGGGATATGAAGAGCTCCTATATACCAAGTGAGGTGGGAAGTAGTGCTTTTGCTAAGAACAAGCAGACAAAGGTAGTGTCAGTGCAAGCTTCGACTACAGGAGGCAATAGAGGTATGGAGAGGAGCAGGAACATGAACCCCATTGTGAGCATTGTGGGAAGTTACACAGATGAGAGTGCTTTAAGTTACTTAGAGTATGTTTTCGATGTGGAGAGAAGGGACACATGATCAGGGACTTTTCCTAAGTAACAAGGCAAAGGGGTCACAGTTGCAAGCCCCAAGGAGAGAAAAAACAGTGGCAATCAAGCCAATCACTAAGGTAAGCAGTTCTAAAGCTACAAGGAAGGCTAAGGGGTCAGGCTCAAGCAAGGGCGTTTGAGATATCTAGGGAGGAAGTTGCAGCCGCACCTGAAGTTGTCACTGGTATGGCTTAGTTAGTTAAATTTGGAGTATATGTCTTGATTGATTCTAGTTCCACACATTCATTTGTTTCTGCAAGCATGGTTTTACATGATGTTAAATTGGTGCCATTGGATAGTCTGTTGATTGTTAGTACTCCTTTAGGAAGGAAGGTGATAAAAAGTCAAGTGTATAGATATTGTAAACTGTTCATTGAGGGTGCTAGACTAATAATGGATTTATTGCCTTTAGAGTTGAAACTTCTAGATGTTATACTGGGAATAGATGCCATAGAGAAATATCATGCAAAGCTAGACTGTAGTCTCAAAGAGGTAGAGTTGGATTTTGGCAATGGAGAGAAGGTGACTTTTAAAGGAGATAGAAGAACACCGTCACCTAGAATGATTTCAGCTTTGTTAGCTAATAGGACGATAAGAAAAGGGTGAGAAGCCTTCTTGACACACGCCGTGGACACTGATGAGAATAAAGGGAAGTTCGAGGATTTTCCAATTATGAGGGAGTTTCTAGACGTGTTTCCAGAGGACTTACCTGGTTTGCCACCAGTGAGGGAAATCGAGTTCGCCATCGACTTGATTCCCAGAACTGCAATCATTTCTATACCACCGCATAAAATGACTCCAGCTGAACTGAAGGAGCTTAAGGAATAGTTAGAGGAACTGTTAGAGAAGGGGTATATGAGGTCGAGTTCGTCACCATGGAAGGCACTTGTTTTATTTGTTAAGAAGAAGGATCCACATGATAGATGTGTATTCATGATCTATTTGACCACTGTAGGGAGTAAGGGTCTTTTCCAAAATTGATTTGAAGTCAGGCTATCATTAACTTAGAATCAAGGAGTCTAATGTGAATAAGATAGCATTTAGGACATTTTGGGCATTATGAGTTTTTGGTCACACCCTTCAGATTGACTAATGCTCTGGCTGCATTAATGGATCTTATGAATAGGGTCTTTAAGGAGTATCTGGATCAATTTTTCATAGTGTTTATAGATGAAATTCTGGTTTATTCCAAGAGTGAAGAGGAACATGAAGGACACTCAGGATAGTGTTGCAGATACTAAGGGAGAAAAAATTTTATGCCAAATTCAGCAAGTGTGAGTTTTGGCTTCATAGGGTGGTATTCCTTAGACATGTGATTTTAGAAGATGCAGTACATGTAGATTTGAGGAAAGTTAAAGTAGTGATAAACTAGCATACACCCAAGATAATGACAGAAGTGAGGATTTTTTTAGGATTGGAAGGCTATTATAGGAGGTTTGTTGAAGAATTCTCTATGATAGCAGTTCCGATGACCAAGTTATTGAGGAAGAATCAGAAGTTTATCTAGAGTGACGAATGTCAGAAGAGCTTTGAGGAACTTAATCACAGTTTGATAAGTGCTCCAATTTTGACTTTGCCTACAGGAGATGAGAGTTATACAGTTTACAGTGATGCTTCAAGAAAGGATTTGGGTTATGTGTTGATGCAAGGAGATAGGTGATAGCTTATGCTTCACGACAACTAAAGCCTTATGAGTTAAATTACCCGACTCATAATCTAGAATTGGCAACATTAATTTTTGTCTAGAAGATTTGGAGACATTATCTGTATGGAGTTCAGACAAAAATTTTTACGGATCATAAAAGTCTCAAGTATTTATTGTGCCAAAAGTAATTGAATTTGAGACAGAGAAGATGGTTAGAGCTAATTAAGGACTATGATTTATTGATTGAGTATCATCCAGGAAAGGAAAATGTAGTGACAAGTTCCTTGAGTAGAAAATCATCCATAGCTCATGTTCAGACAGTTTATTTGTCATTATTGAAAGAGATAACTAAGCTTAGAATAGGTTTGAAACAGGAGAAAATTGAGTGTATTGTTGCTATTTGCAGAGTGATACCGATACTTAGAGAGAAGGTTAGGGAGTTACAAGCACAAGATGCAGAATTGAGCAAGCTCAGAGAAGAAATTCAAAATGGCAAGAAATCTGAAGTGGTAATGAGGGATGATGGACTAATGGTTGTAGGAAGAAGACTATGTATTTCAAATGTCAAGGAGATGAAGGATGAGATATTGGATGAGGCACACAATGTGCCTTATGCCATGCACCCAGGTAGCACTAGCATGTACGGAGATCTGAAAGAGCATTTTCGATGGAAAGGCATGAAGAGAGATGTAGCAGAATATGTGGGCAAGTGTCTAGTGTGTCAGCAAGTCAAGGCTGAATACCAGGCACCTTCAGGCAAGTTAAGGCCATTGACTATTCCTGAGTGGAAGTGGCAAAGGGTAACTATGGATTTTCTGATGGGTTTACCCAAAACTAGTAGGAAGCATGATGCTATATGGGTTATTATTGATCATTTGACAAAGTCCTTCCATTTTTTGGCAATTAAACAGATTGATTCTCTGCATGTACTATCAAAGAAGTATATTGACGAGATAGTGAGACTGCATGGGATTCCTGACTTTATAGTTTCTGACAGGGACACTCAATTTACTTCAAGATTCTGGGGAAGCTTACAAGAGGCTCTAGGAACCAAGTTAAATTTTAGCACTACTTTTCACCCCCAAACAAGTGGTTAATCTAAAAGGACCATTCGGACTCTTAAAGGAATGTTTAGGGCATATGTGATGGATTTCAAAAGAGCTTAGGATGAGCATTTACCTTTGGTCAAATTTGCTTATAATAATCTGTACCACTCGAGCATTCAGATGGCTCCTCACGAAGTACTCTATGGAAGGAGATGTAGAATTCCTATATGTTGGGATGAAGAAGGACAAAGGAAAATGATAGAGCCAGAGTTACTTCAGATGACAGTCGACAAGGTTAATCTGGTAAAGCAACACAGGATAGAATGAAAAGTTATGCTGATGCACACTGGAAGGAAATGAAGTATGAAGTTAGTGAAAAAGTCTTTCTTAAGACATCTCCTTTCCAAGGAGTCATGTGGTTTGGCAAAAAGAGCCAAAGATATATGGGTCCCTACACGATTATTGAGAGGATTGGACCAATAGCCTATAGGTTGACGTTGGGAATTGTCACAGATACATGACGTTTTTTGTGTGTCCATGCTGAAGAGGTATAGATCGAATCCCTCCCACATCATTCAAACCACTAAGGCTCAGTTGAAAGATGATCTCAGTTATGAGGAGATTCTAGTGGAGATTTTTGTTGGATCAGAAAAAGAAAGCATATCATATTTGGAAAACTGGCGGATTTTGAAACTTTCTAGAAATCTTATTTGCAGCGGAAGCCATATATTTAAATCATCATGCCAATCTATACATGATATGGTATAAGGATAATAATAAACATAAACAAGATAGTGATATTACTGATTCCTTCGCTATAGCTTTAATTCCTCGCTGCGTTATCCTCTCTTTCCTCTTGTATCCAAAGCCTTTACTTTTTAATCCTTTCCTTTGTCAATCTATCCTCTCCTTGTTGTTGTATCCTCAACTAATTTGATTTACCTCTTGTTCTTCTAGGACAACTTGGTTAAAAAAATCATTTAGTGGGAAAGGAGAAGAAAAGTTTGGAGGAGATTTTCTTATAAGAAATGAACCAAAAAATGAGACTCTGCTCTTGCAAATTTTGACTCACTCATGAATTAAAGGAGAGAGAGAGTCAAACCATGCAAGAACACTTTGTACACCCTTAATTTTAGTTATGCATGGAATGGAAGAAGAGAATAGCATCCAATGCATCACTTCTTACTTTAATCAATCATAAA
>JANSVA010000217.1:39480220-39491630 GCA_025504915.1 Erythroxylum reticulatum | reverse complement strand
TAGACAAATTGGTTTGGAAAGAAAAAGTGGGCCCACATGAATGATAAGTGATAAGAGTTTCAAAAATATATATATATATATCGAGTTTTTAAATGGTAAGTGATGTGACATGCCATTCTCGCGGGGCACAGATTCGGGTATCACCATTGATATCGGGTTCGGATCCAGCGGGAATGGGGTGTTACAATATGCCACCTCGAAAAAGAACTTGAGGAGCTCTAACTCAATCTAGCTCTCATCAAGGGAGTACGGATGAATCGTATGTTTTGCAAGATGCTGGAACACACTCAGCTC
This sequence comes from Erythroxylum reticulatum, assembly GCA_025504915.1. NCBI lineage: Eukaryota > Viridiplantae > Streptophyta > Magnoliopsida > Malpighiales > Erythroxylaceae > Erythroxylum > Erythroxylum reticulatum. Next base: position 39,491,336 of record JANSVA010000217.1, on the reverse strand, counting down.
CTGATTCTAAGGGACCTAGTGTGCAACATGAAGTGCCACCAACTTCTCCTCCTATGCCTCAAGTAAACCCTCTGGATCCACGTTTTTTTCAAGCCTTCGCTCAGGTTTTCTCATATGCCATCGGCCAAGGGTCAAAAGTTCCGGTGCCAGATCCAGTGGAGAGGAGCGGACAGTATGATAAGCTCTGCAAGTATAGAACTGTAGATTTAATGAGATTAACAATCCTGAAGAGGCTGAAGCCTAGTTGAAGAGGACCAAGAGAGTCCTGATTTAGATGAAGTGCTCTTACGAAGAGAAACTGGACTATGCGGTCAGTTTGCTAAATGGGGATGTGCTCCATTGGTGGGAGTCAATGCTCCACAATCAGGATATATCGCCCGAAGATTTCAGGAGGAAATACTTCTCAAGGATCTATATCCAAGAGAAGGCCAGAGAATTTTTGAATCTCACACAGAGGGATATCAGTGTGAATGAGTATGAAGTTCACTCAGCTCTCCCTGTATGCAACCAACATTATGGCAAATGAAGAGAACAAGTGCTGCAAGTTTGAGGGAGGACTTCATTTGGTGATCAAGGAGAAGGTGCTGGTCCATAATTTATGTGATTACCAGCAGTTGGTAGATGCTGCACTCCAAGCTAAGAAGCTAGAGAATATCAAATATGAAGTGAATAAGAAAAAGAAGAACTGTGAGCAGTCTTCCAAGAAAGGGACGAGTGCTCCAATACCTGAGAGGGGTATAAAGAGCTCCCACACACTGAATGAGGTGGGGAGTAGTGCTTCTGCTAAGAGCAAGTAGACAAAGGCAGTGTCAGTGCAAGCCTCCACTGTAAGAGGCAATAATAGGGTGGAGATGAGTAGGAACATGAACCCCCAATGTGAGTACTGTAGGAAGCTTCACAGGGGAGAGTGCTTCAAGTTGCTTGGAGCATGTTTTTGATGTGAAGAGAAGGGACACATGATCAAGGATTGTCCCCAAGTAACAAAGCGATAGGGGCCACAGTTGCAAATCCCAAGGAGAGCAGAAATAGTGAGAGTCAGGCCAGTTACTGAGGTGGGCAGTTTTGCAGTAACAAGAAAGGCTATTTCTCCAGGAAGGCATAGGGGTCAGGCACAGGCTAAGGTATTTGCCATGACTAGAGAGGAAGTTGCAGCCGCACCTGAAGTTATCACATGTATGGTGCAATTATTTAATTCTGAAGTATATGTCTTAATTAATTCTGGTTCCACACATTCATTTGTTTCTGCAAGCATGATTTTACATTATGTGAGTTTCGTGACATTGGATAGTCCCTTGATTGTTAGTATTCCTTTAGAGAGGAAGGTGATAATAAGTCAAGCATATAGAGATTGTGAATTGGTTGTTGAGAGTGCTAGACTAGTAGTAGATTTATTGCCGCTAGAGATGAAGGGTTTAGATGTTATACTGGGTATGGATGCCATGGAGAAATATTGTGCAAAGTTAGAGTGTAGTCTTAAAAAAGTATAGTTTGACTTTGGCAATGGAGAGAAGGTGACTTTTAGAGGAGACAGAAGAATGTCGTCACTTAAAATGATTTCAACTTTGTTAGCTGACAGGATGATGAAAAAGGGGTGTGAAGTCTTTTTGGCATACGTCGTGGATACCAATGTGAATGAAAGATTTTTCGATTGTGAGGGAGTTTCCTGACGTGTTCCCAGAAGATTTACCTGGTTTGCCACCGGTGAGAGAAATCGAGTTCGCCATCGACTTGATTCTCAGAACCGCACCCATTTCTATACCACTGTATAGAATGGCTCTAGCTGAACTGAAGGAGATCAAGGAACTGTTAGAGAAGGGGTATATAAGGCTGAGTTCGTCACCATGGGGAGCACCTGTTTTTTTTGTTAAGAAGAAGGATGGAATATGGCGGATGTGGATTAATTATCGGAGACTTAACAAGGTGACTGTTAAGAACAAGTATCCTATGCTTCGGATTGATGATTTGTTTGATCAGCTATAGGGGAAAGGTTCTTTTTCAAAATTGATCTTAGGTCAAGCTATCATCAGCTCAGAATCAGGGAGTCTGATGTGAACACGACAGCCTTCAGGACACATTATGGGCATTATGAGTTTTTGATCATGCCCTTTGGATTGACTATTGCTCCAGCTGCATTCATGGATCTTATGAATAGGGCCTTTAAGGACTATCTGGATCGATTTTTCATAGTGTTTATAGATGACATTTTGGTCTATTCCAAGAGTGAAGAGGAGCATGAGGGACATCTCAGGATAGTGTTGCAGACAATAAAGGAGAAAGAAATTTATGCCAAATTTAGCAAGTGTGAGTTTTGGCTTCATAGGATGGTATTCTTTAGACATATGATTTCGAAAGATGGAGTACATGTTGATCCGAGGAAAGTTGAAGCAGTGATAAACTGGCATACATCTAAGACAGTGACAGAAGTGAGGAGTTTTCTGAGATTAGCAGGCTATTATAGGAGGTTTGTGGAAGGATTCTCTATGATAACAACTTCAATGACCAAGTTATTGAGGAAGAATCAGAAGTTTATCTAGAGTGATGAATGTTAGAAGAGCTTTGAGGAACTTAAGCACAGATTGATAAGTACTCCAATTCTGACTTTGCCCATAGGATATGAGGGTTATACAGTTTACAGTGATGCTTCAAGAAAGGGTTTGGGTTGTGTGTTGATGCAAAGAGACAGGGTGATAGCTTATGCTTCAAGGCAACTAAAGCTTTATGAGTTGAATTACCCGACTCTTGATCTGGAATTGGTAGCAGTGATTTTTGCCTTGAAGATTTGGAGACATTATCTGTATGGAGTTAAGACAAGAATTTTTACGGATCATAAAATTCTCAAGTATTTGTTGAACTAAAAGGAATTGAATTTGAGACAGAGAAGATGGTTAGAGCTAATTAAGGATTATGATTTGTTGATTGAGTACCATCTAGGAAAGGCAAATGTAATGGCAGATGCTTTGAGTAGAAAATCATCCATAGCTCATGTTCAGACAGTTTATCTGTCGTTATTAGAAGAGATGGCTAAGCTTAGAATAAGTTTGAAATAGAAGGAAACTGAGTATATTGTTGCTACTTTTAGAGTAATAGTGATACTTAGAGAGAAGGTTAGGGAGTTACAAGCAAAGGATGCATAATTGAGCAAGCTCCGAGAAGAAATTCAAAATGGCAAGAAATCTAAAGGTAGTGAGGGATGATGGACTTATGGTTGTAGGAAGAAGACTCTGTATTCCAAATGTTAAGGAGGTGAAGGATGAGATATTGTATGAGGCATACAATGCGCCTTATGCCATATACCCGAGTAGCACCAGGATATACAGAGATCTGAAAGAAAATTTTTGATGGAAAGGAATGAAGAGAGATGTAGCAGAATATGTGGGCAAGTGTCTAGTGTGTCAATAAGTCAAGGCTAAACACCAGGCACCTTCAGGCAAGTTAAGGTCATCGTCCATTCCTGAGTGCAAGTGGCAAAGGGTAATCGTAGATTTTCTGATGGGTTTGCCTAAAACTAGTAGGAAGCATGATGCTATATAGGTTATTGTTGATTGTTTGATGAAGTTAGTTCATTTTCTAACAATCAAACAGATTGATTCTTTACATGTGATAGCAAAGAAGTATATTGATGGGATAGTGAGACTGCATGGAATTCCTGACTCTATAGTTTTTGACAGGATTTTTGATTTACTTCGAGATTCTAGGGAAGTTTACAAGAGTCTCTGGGAACCAAGTTGAATTTTAATACTACTTTTCACCCCCAAATAGATGGTCAATCTGAAGGAATGCTTAGGGCATGTGTGATGGAGTTTAAAGGAGATTAGGATGAGCATTTGTCTTTGGTCAAATTTGCTTATAATAATTCGTACCACTCAAGCATTCAGATGGCTCCTTATGAAGCACTGTATGGAAGGAGATGTAGAACTCCTATATGCTGGGATGAAGAAGGAGAAAGGAACCTGATAGGGCCAGATTTACCTCAGATGACAGTCGATAAGGTTAAAATTGTTAAGCAACGGCTTAAAGTAGTATAGGATAGCATGAAAAGTTATGCTAATGCATACCGGAAGGAAATGGAGTATGAAGTTAGTGAAAAAGTCTTTCTTAAGACATCTCCTTGGAAAGGAGTCATGAGGTTTGGAAAAAAGGGCAAGTTGAGCCCGAGATATATGGGTCCCTATGAGATTATTGAGAAGATTGGACCACTAGCCTATAGGTTGACGTTGCCCCCAGAATTGTCACAGATACATGACGTCTTTCATGTGCCCATATTGAGGAGGTATAAATTGGATCCCTCCCACATCATTCTGACCACTGAGGTTTAGTTGAGAGATGATCTGAGTTATAAGGAGATTCTAGTGGAGATTTTAGATACCAAGGAAAAGGTCCTCCGGAACAAGACAATTCAACTAGTCAAAGTCTTGTGGAGAAACTATTATGTGGAAGAGGCCACGTGGGAGCCCTTAGAGGCCATGAGGAAAAAGTATCCACACCTCTTCAACAATTCAGTTATGAATTTCGAGGACGAAATTCTTTTAAAAGGCGGAGAAATGTTGGCTCCGAAATTTTTTTCTTTCATGATGAATAAGCATGATTTAAATTAAATTTGAGGTCTTGATAGATTAATTTATTTTGGAGTAATTAGCAGGTTAATGTGAGTAAGATTTTATAACATAGGTTAATTGAATTAAAGTGTTAAGGTGATAAGATTACATGAGGGTATTTTTGGAAGATCACTTAAGTTAGAAAGTCTTAAGTTATTGAAGGAAGGAAAAATTGGACATTTCTCAATTAGTAATGGTAAAATTGGAAGAAGAAGTATTGTCTTGGTTTTAATTGAAGAAGAAAAACGTGAATTGAGGGAGAGAAGAGAGAAAAACGAAAATAGAAGAGAGGAGAAGAGAGTTTTAGTGGAGATGAGTGAAGAAGAGAAAACTAAGTTAGGTTTCAATTTTTCGTAGTTTCAGAGACTGATTTTGAAGTTCTTCAAGAAGGGAAAAAGAAAGAGGAGCATTATAGCTTCCATTAGAGCCAAGAAACTCATTGGTTGTTGAAGATTCAAGTTAAGTTTATGTTTAATCTTTGGGTTTTTGGAAGGGATTTGGTTCAAAGAACTTAGGAAATGCATGGGTATAAGTATTCTAGGATCAATTTTATGCATATATTTCCTTGGGATTTCCTGTTTGAATTCCTATTGAATAGGGATTTTTGCCAATGTTGAAAGGAGGCAAGAGAGCCAAGAGGAGCAAGAGGAAAGACATCCTTAAGCAAGTTTTCAAGCGAGGAGATTAAGGTAGGTTTCATGTTTATAATTAGATAATGAGGCATTATGTTTTCTTTTTAGTTAAGAGAATAAAATGATTTCTCATTACTTTATAATTGTGGCATTTGTTGCTTTTGAATGATTTGAGAAACTGTTATCTGCTTGGTATATGAATTTGGTTGATGAATTGTGAAATGGTGATGGAAATGCATATGAAACATTTCAGGTTCATGAAAGACATGTTTTCAAAATGTGCCATTTGGGCAACATGTTTACAAGTTATGCAATACATGTTATGTGCGTTTGGTTTGGTCCCTTAAGTATGTCAAGTGCACTTTGATTAAAGGCTTCTCCCACCTGCCCGCTAATGGCATGGAGATCCTTCATGGACTCCCATAAGTTCACAGTTATGCAAAACCATTTTGTGGGATTGCGATAGTACGTTCTGGTCACGGCTACATAAGACCCTTATAGGAAGTGTGTAGTACGTTCTGCTTTTGGACCTACCTAAACCATTATGATGTGTTTTTGTGTTCATGATATGTTGACAAGATTGATGCATACATGATTTGCATTATTGAGAATTTGAGAATTATGCTTTAATAAGAATTTTGATGATAAATGAACATTTTGAGCAGTTTTGCTCATTATCCCTTATAAACCTGTTACCCACGAGCCTTCAAGCTCACCCCCCGTTCCTTCCCATCTTCAGGTGATGATCAAGATATTGAGTGATCAATTCAAGAGTCAAGAGTCAAGGCATCACTCCAATTTGGATATTTTGTTTTTGAAGCTAGATTATGTAAAACAAGGCTTTAATCGCACTTTGAGCAATTCTAGTTTATGTAAACTTTGTATTTTTGGTTTTTCATGTATTGTGGCTTGAAATTCCCATTAAATTCTTTTAAAGCCTTTATTTGATGATGTTAATTAAATAAATATACATTATATTTACTCATGACTTTTCAAGTCTTTACATTGCATTTTTAAGCTTTACATAGGGATAGGACTTGTGTTCTGACTTCAGGGGAAAAACTGTATAAATCTAGGCTTACTTAGACAAAGTAGCCTTTTTAGAAGTTATAGCTTGTCTTTCTAGCTTTCCAATTATATAAAGTATGCAATTTTTTGATATCAGAGTTGAGAGATATGATCATTAAAATTTAGTAATGCTACACAAGATGTATACATGACAGCTATGGTGAAAGATGAGAATTTGTTGTATATAATGAATCATTGAGTTGAGATTTGGGATATTTATGAACTCACTTTGGTAATTGAATGTTTAAGGAGTGATATTACATTAGAAGAAGTGAATTTGGGAAGATTATGAGTGACCATGATGTTAGAATGGATGTAGGAACCTTTGGAAAGGCTTTGGAGGGATTTGGGGGTCACATATGTCTATTAGACGGACATTAGGTCTGTTAAACGGACCTTCTCGGGTCTAAAAATGCCCCTAGCTTAGTCCATGTCAATTAAACAAACATCAGGTCCGTTAAACGGACCTTCTCGGGTCTTGAAAGCGCCCCAAGCCCGTCTATGTCCGTTAGGGTACAGTGAATGTCTGTTTATTCCATGTCTGTTAAATGGACATTAGGTCCGTTAAACAGACCTTCTCGGGTTTGGAAAGCACCCCAAGCCCGTCTATGTCCGTTAGGGTGCAGTGTATGTCCATTTAATGGACATTCACTGTACACCTTTGGAAATTTGCTTTTTTGACCCTCTAAATAGAAAAATCTCTCTTTAAAATCTTCATTAAAGTTGTATATGTAGAAGTTCTCTTCGAAACCATATTAAAATGAACTTAATCTGACATCTCTAGTGAAAGTTATGCTAATTTTCCTAAGATAGGTATAATATAATTGAGGACATAACCATGTTTGAGTCTTTTGGTCATAACTTCATCATCCAACCTCCAAATGAAGTGATTCTTAAACCAATAGACTCTTATCACATTTTTCTATCTCTCCATGAAAATTGGTTTCCATTGGTGTTGATTTCAAAAAGATTAATGGAAAGAAATTGAGGGAATCGATTGGAGGAGCATAACTGGGTTATAAGCATACTTTGGCTTTTAAGCATATCTTGATCTATATTGATCGAATAGGAAACTTTTGGGATGTTATAAGAATAAAGACGATCTGATGATGGCTAATGAGATTTCATGAAAATAACCCTACAAGGTAATACGCACGCTCACGTTTCATGACATCCGGATAGTTGGGCTCCGAAAACGGGGTCCAACAATCTCGAAGTCCAATACCATGGCCCTCCAAAATCTCAGCTCCATCTAATTTATGCATATTAAAGAACTCAAGGAGACAAATAGTTAGCCTTTCATAATCGACACCATAATAAGCAGCAATAGCTACAACCAAGTAACTCATGTCAAGCTTATTACTTCTCTTTTTCGGAGTGGCAACAAGAGCGTTGAAAATATGGGCTGAGGTATATAACTGGATGCTGTGATCTATACACCACAAAATAAAAAAGTTCTTTAAATGATCATTTGTTACTTTTACTCTTATCAGACACAAGTTGACACATGAATTTGTGTAATAGAAAATGTTCAGGACTCCTGATAATAATGTTATAGGCATTTTTGGTATCGAAGTCATCCAACCCAGTTAGTTGTGCCCAATATCTCTTGGCATGAAATTCATCATGTTGATTCACAATGTTTGATTCCGAGAATCTGCCAATCTCACACATTGTTTCATACTTTAGCAGATAAGGTCGATCCCGCAACCAAAACCATAATTTCTTAGGTTTACTAGGGTCAAAGTGGAGGGTGGTAAAGAATTCAACTGTGAGTTCTTAATAAATAACAAATGAGAAATGCAAGAATTTATCCAATTGAATTCTACTAGTTAGGTTTTCCACCTTCTCTCTCAAACCTAATCTTTCTAAAATATCAAAGTCAAAGTATCTCGATACTACAATGTCTTTAGAACTAAGAGGGCGAAAGCAGTTACCTTCCACTTTTGAGTTAATCGAAAAAGGCGCTCCGTAATCCTCTTCTCGATTCTATTATCTATGCCCCAACATTTTGACTTTTCCTTTCAATTTCACACATGTGACTGTCTGCTTAATTCGCGGCCTATTAGTTCAAGAGTTGTGAAGAAATTGGCAAGAATTGAAAACTTAAAGATGGTTGGAGAGAAGTGAGAGGATAGTGAGGCTTTGTGAAAAGAGAGAAAGTGTGAAAATGAAATGTGTAAGAAAAAGGAATGTAAATATATAGGCTAGGAATGAGTTAAGAGGGTTAAAAATGGAAAATTTTTAATGAAAAATGTGTGTACTTCTTTAGCCCCCTGCAAGCCATGATGAAATTTTTGCACTTTTTCTGATTTTTTTGTATTTCCCTCATTTCTCCTTCGAGATCCTTCTGTAACTTCTTGGTTGCTTTATCATCTCATTTTACTCTTCTTCACAACATTCCCATATCAATTAATCCTCAATTCTTCCAAAATATTTATATAAAAACAAAACACACATAATAGAATTCAAAACCTACTTACTACGAAAGATGAAATCAAAATGATAGGAAATCATGGGTTGCCTCCCATTAAGCGCTTTTTTTACCATCATTAGCTCGACATACGTTTTTTGCTCATGGTGGTTTAAATGAATCGTTCAATTGTGGTGCGATCATGGATTTCATAACGTGTAAGTGTGATTGTCTTAAGGAGTCTTTGCTTGTGCAACCCTGTTCGACTTCTTAACAAGACTCCTTATTCTTCATAGCATAGATAGATTTGTAAGGATAACTGCTAACCTTAGATACTTTAAATGTCACCTTGTTACCCCTACTCTCAAAGTCAATTCACTACCATCCAAGTCTATAATCGATCGGGCTGTGGCCAAAAATGGTTGACCGAGGATGATTGGTGTTTCCTCGTCTTCTTCGATGTTTAAACTAACAAATTTTGTAGGGAAGGTGAATTTATCTACCTTAACTTGAACATCTTTGATTACCCCTCTAGGATGATGGATTGCCCTATTCGTTGTTTTAACACTCATTTTAGTGGGCGTTACCTCACCTAATTCAAATTTTTGACACACTTTGTAAGGCTAGCATCAATAGGCATCATATTGATGATAGCCTCTAGATCTATGAACACCCTATCTATCTTAATACTACCAATGGTGCAGGCGATGTAAAAGTCTCCTAGATCATTTTTCTTTTGTGGTAGTATTAACATTTCAGTGGAGTTCCTTCCACCTGACATTTCATTCTCAACCTTCTCTTTGACAGACTCCATAACAATGAGCCACATTTTTAGTTGCTCTATTAAATCCAGAACTTCATTCAATTTAACTTCCTTGGATTTCCTCATTGCTCTGATAGGGAACAAAATTGGAGGTTGATATCTTTTTAATTAAGGCAAGTTGCATTTGGCCAGTAAAGGGTTTTCCTTGGTCTTTTGTTCTTCTGCGTGCCTTTCATTTTTGACTTGATGGTTCTGCTCCTTAGCCACCTAGGTGATCACCATTATTCTGCTGACATTATTTGCAGATAATGCTTCGATTAATTGTCCCAACTGAACTTCCAAATTATGGATGAATGATGTGTGATTCTTTGTTACTTGTTTAAATTTGTCTTCAAGCCTCTTATGAGCATCTTCCATGCCTCCAATTTTATCCAAGATCTTATCCAATTTGGCATCCATCAAATTTGCTTTTTCTTGTTGGAATTCTGGAGGCCCTTAAGGTCTGAATTGACCTTCTGCATTGTTCGACTAAGAAAAGTTAGGGTGATTCTTCCACCCAGGGTTGTAATTGTTCAAGTAGGGATTGTTCCCTCCACTTTTACCGAACTGTGCTCTCGTATAATTTACCTATTTTGGTTCGTGACCCTTCATCAGGGAATAGTCAACGATATCATGGCCTAATTGCCCACACAGCTCGCACGTCAGCTAGGCAACTTTCATAGAAGCTAAGGAAAAGGCCTTCATATTATTTAGCTATCAAGTTAGATTATTAATTTTAGCTTGCATTTCTATCAATTGGTTGACAGCTATAACTCTTTTTTGCTCTCAGATAGTTGCGGGTTGTCTACTCTGCTTATTTGTCCACAAGCAGTTGTTGTTCGCCATCTCCTTTAACAACTCTTCAGCTTTATCCACAGTCTTGCACAAACGGGAATCTGTCGATGATGCATCTATTGTGTTTCTTGTGGGTGGGTTTGCCCCCATTGTAAAATATTTAAAGAAGGAACTTTTTTAGTAGGTTATGATATGGGCACCTCCTCTACAAATCCTTGTATTACTCCAAGCTTCATAGATTGATTACCCATCACCCTACTGAAAGTTAGTACTTTCCTTGATTATCTTTGTTGTCTTGGTGAGGGGAAAGTATTTGTTTAAAAGGGCACACACCAATTAATCTCATGTCGTGACATTGAATGGGCTAAATGAGTGATATCACGCTTTGGCCTTATCCCTTAATGTAAAGGGGAAAAGTCTCGTCCTTACGGCATCTTCCGACATCTGATGATATCGAAAGGTGTCACATATCTCAAGGAAATTCATTATGTGTGCATTTGAACCCTTGTTGGTCAATCCATATAATTGTATGTTCTGCTGCAATATGTTCAGTAGAGTTGGTTTTATTTCAAATGATGCAACTTGGACTGATGGCCTAGTGACACCTTGATTTACTGCATTACATCCCAACCTCAAGAAATCCATAAGGGTTCTTTGTTGGGCTCCTTGATTTACTCCTTGATCGAACTCTTATCGATACTTTTTGGCCATGGTTTCTTTCGTAGTTTCTTCTTCACGTTGAGCTCTTCAAATGGCACATTCTAGACGAGAGATGTCGAGTTCTAACATTTTAGCTATCCGACTTAAACTT
>JANSVA010000217.1:39448840-39480120 GCA_025504915.1 Erythroxylum reticulatum | reverse complement strand
AGAGGAGAGATATTCCGTTATGATCTAATAACTCTTTATTTTAATCTCACGTATCGTTAACATGATTTGGAAGTTGTCCAGTTTTAGTGTATCATCACTGGTTTATTTATTATTTATTTTATGTTAATGTAACTGCAAAGAAATAATATAAGTTAGATGAAAAAATAGAACCCAGCCCCCTTCTGAGCTAACGGAGCACTGCCCCTTATTTTTAACCACATATTTATTTATCACAAGTCGTCAAAAGAAAAAAAAAAGGAAGAAGAAGAAGAATCAGTGAAGTTGAAGGAAATGACTAAAGTCGTTCACGAAATCCAATACGAGAAACAGCAAGGACAAGAATCAACGTCAGCGTGGGGTTTAATTTAAAGGATTTATATGTGTAGAGGGCCGTTTAGCAGCGATTATACCCATTGATTTGTAGTTATTTATTAAAAATATTTAATAAAATTAGTTCTTTAGAATTAACAGTTTATTTATAAAATAATTTATAAGGATATATTTTTTAAAAAAATACAAAGACATGAGTATTATATTTTAATATTTCTGTGAATATTTTCATAAGATTTTAGATTTTAAATATTTAATTTTATAAAAATTAAGTTTATAGCTATGAGAAAAAACATAGAACATATAATAATCATAATAATAATTGATTTTTAATTTAATTTAATATTTTCTATAATTTATAAATTAATTAAACAATTTTATGAAATTAATCAATTTTAAACTTTAAATTTTCTCCTATCTAATGTTTTAAAAACTGAACCGGACATTGAACTAGTCGAAGGAAAGGTTTAAGGTTTAGAGATTCAACCGGTAGTAAACCGCTATAAAACTGGTGTATAATAAATAAGAAGTAAAACTTATAAGAATAAGTAAAAATAAAATATTTTATTGAAATAAAAATACATCAATGTCTATTATTATATAATGAATTAATGATAAATAAATATGAGTCTGATATAAATATTAAAATAACAATAAAAATCAAAATTGTATTTCTGAAGGAGATTGTGTCTCATCATCGTCAAAAGCTCCAAATTCTTCAACACTATTTAAAGATTCGTAAACTACGCTTTCATCTAAAGTATTTGCGTTAACTTCTTCTACAGTATTAAAATAAATTACAAATTAGTATTGTATGAAATTATTCTCAATTGTAAACTTGTAATACAATATAATTTTAACTTAAATATGACCAAAACAAGATATGAACTGACCATCAGTAGATGTTCTTAATTCATTCATTGTGACACGTGCATTTTCTTCATAAATTGTCTTTTCAAGTTCATTATAATCAAGATTAGGTGATCGCTCTTCTTCTTCGATCCAAAAATTAGTGTGTTCAATACAATCAGTATCAACTAGATCATATGTTCTCTTCTTACTAAATGTTATGAATACATAATAGAGAAATTATAAAATCAATAATAAAAATAAAATTATTAAAATAAAAACAAAACCATAAAATACATGTTCTTCATTCTCAGATTATAAGTAACGTAAACAAGGTCATTGTCTTTGATGTTCCAAAAGATTTCATTTCTTGTATAAATACATTCAAAAGCACTCCAATTACGTTCACACCCTGATGTAGAAGCTATTTGACTGAGTAACCTAATAACGAGTTTTCTCAATGTCGGAGCACTGTCACCGAATAATCTTCCCTACTTATTAATAGTTATGATAAACATTTATGTTATTAATGAGTAAATAATGAATTTAAAAATATAAAACTTACCTAGCTACATTTTTTTCAACATAAGTTCTCTCTTTGTTGATGATCTAGTGAAACTCTCTAAACCTTCACAATACAATTTAATTTTATTTATCTCTTATGATTGCTCTTCAATAGAGAAAATACCTTTGCATTCAATCATATCAAACCAATCGCTCATAATATTAATTGCACGTTCTTCTCCACTATATAGGCAATAAGGATTGAGAAAATAGGCTGTTAAGTGGATCCTTTAAGTAAAATGCTTATCCCATCGTTGATTAATAATATCTATATAAGGCATGTACAATTTCTCCTTCCCTTTAAAAATATTTATAATTGTTTTGTGAGCTCTATACATATCATTATATATATATATCCCAGAGATGGCTTCTCATCTAAGTAAACAATCTTCAACAACCTTATAAGCAGAGCCATAATCTTCATAATGATCAAGCAAGCATCCAAAAATTTATTATCTAGAACAATAACACAAACTTCTTTTCCTTTTTCACTCTTTGATAATTTATGACTTGAAAAGTATTTATTTGTCACGAAATTTTGAAGTAGTTGCTTATGTTCATACACATTTTTCAAAGTAATAAATGTAGTTGCAAACTTGGTAGCAACAGTACGAATGGTCTCAACCCAATCTTCTTATTTCTTAACTAAGAAAAAAATGTGACATGATTATACACAAAATTGTGATCTTAGATGAGCGTGAAGTAAGACTATAAATATGGTAAGACTATAAATATGGTCCATACCACCAATATCTTTTAAAATAAGATTTATACAATAAGCAGCGCATGGAGACTAATAAACATGCCCATACTTTGATTGTAATAAGTACCCAGCTGATATATAATTAGTTGCATTATCTGTAACAAAATGCATAACATTCTTTGGTCCAACCCACTCGACAATTTCATAGAATAATTCAAATAAAGCATTGGCACTTTTTACCATGTCAGAAGCATCAACAAACTTGATAAAAGTTGTTCCAATATTACAATAAACTAAGAAATTAATTAAAGTTCTTTATCTTTGATCATTCTACCCATTTGCCATAATAGTGCATCATATTGATTCCCAACTAGATTTATATGTATCCACAATTAACTGACATTCCCTTTTTAAATCTTGAAGCAAAGGTACACGCAACTCATAATAAGATGGTACCTTAAATCCTGGACCTATTGTTGTTGTAGCATCAATTGATTCTTGAAAATATGGTGAATTTAAAGCATTTAAAGGAGTACATGAATGATATAACCATCTAGCCCATACTCTTTTACATCGTAAAACAACATCCTTATCAACCATAAAACTCTTTAGACTAGGTTGAGAACCAGGAGTAGTTCTTGGAGAAAAATAAGAATCTACATTAATAGTAGATTTTCTTTTTCCTTTATCTAATACTTGTGGTGTTTAATCGTCTCCAAAAGATGTATCATGAGCCTCTTTATTTTCCTTTTTCTTTTTTACTTATTCTGCAAATATTTTCCAATCATATCATGTACATCAAGTGGTACTTTTTTACAAGAAGTAATATTACCCTTAATACCAGCAAGATGTTCTTTCATTCTAAAAATTTCTCTCCCTTTAAATACTATATCATAAAAATACAGTTATATTGGATATTCCCATCAGATGTTTGAGAAGAAGAAAAATAATTACATGTTGGATCGGACTTACTATGAGTAGAGGATGATTCCATATTCTCTATTATGATTTAACCTAAAAAGTATTTAAAAAATAATTGGGTATACTATTGTCAGGGAAAAAGTATACAACTTAAATAATTCTCATTATCAATTCTAATAAAGAAGACGAACAGTAGCAGAATGGATACATAAAAGACCAAAACATTTTACTCACTTATTAAACTTTGCTCCTACAATTGCTCCACTTTAAATAGCCTAACTGAAATATTAATAGTTTTTAATTTTGGTGCTTTAGATCAACAAATTGAATAGTTGAAAGAGTATATATAACCCAACTATCAAAACCAAAAATTGATATGAAATAGAGTTCTAAATATTACATAAAGTAATATGAAATAAAGTTCTAAATGTTACAAAACTTATCACTACCAAATTGTCCTTGCCTACGGTATAATTAAATAGGGCAAAAACTGTTCTAACGTGCTTTTTGCAGTTCTGTTGATAAGCAACTCCAAACAAGAAAGTGGAAATAGTATTTTCATCTGAACAGCCATTGGTATGAAATAGAGTTCTAAATGTTACAGAAATTGATTTGAAATAGAGTTCTAAATGTTACAAAACTTATCATTACCAGATTGTCCTTGCCTACGGTACAATTGAATAAGGAAAAAACTGTTCCAATGTGCTCTTTACAGTTCTGTTGATAAGCATCTCCAAACAAGAAAACAGAAATAGTATTTTCATCTAAACATCCAAGTTTCCAATTCAAATGCAATAGCTTTTGCTAGCAGAACTAGTCTTTGGATGCCTTTTCTTAGTCAACACTCCAACAGTTGCCCAACATCTCGAAAGAGTGTCTCCCACCAATAAATTTCTAGGCAAAGAACCAAACAAGCCTCATTGTGATTATATATTGAATAGAAGCTCCTAAAACTTATGTCAAGACACAATTAATCCTTATAAGCAAGTGAACTAACCAAAAAAATCAATGCCCTATAAGTAACTATGAAAATAAAGATGGAAATAGTTAAAAGATTATTTCATAGATGGTAAATGACCAAACGGATGTCTGAGAAATGCTCACTGAGCTCTAGTGAACAAAATGTTTATTGAGCTAAAAGGTTACCTTATTCTCAAACCGGCGTACTTATCTACATTAGAGTCACTCGCATTCTTTGATCTATTAAGGTTCTCCATTTTCTTGACTAGTTTTTGCTCAAAATGAAGGCAATCTCAAATAAAGTCTTTAAAGATAGACATATCAACACCTCGCTTTCTATGTCTAGGTGATCCATCATTGGAAAAGTATCCTGAATAATCATGCCAAATGCTAATCCATAGTAAGTTCTAGTGAAAAGCAACGAAGAGAGAGAAGCAGGGTCCGAGGAGGGAGAGAAAAGGGGCGACCAAATTTATGGACAACCCCATATCCTAACAGTGAACAAAATGTTTATCTAGCTAAAAAGTTACCTTATTCTCAAACTCGAGTACTTATCCACATTAAAGTCACTCATGTTCTTTGATCTATTAAGGTTCTCCATTTTTTTGACTACTTTTTACTCAAATTGAAGGCAATCTCGAACAGTCTTTAAAGACAAACATATCACCACCTCGCTTTCTACATCTGGGTGATCCATCGTCGGAAAAGTATCCTGAATAATTGTACCAAACATAAAACAAATCCATAGTAAGTTCTAATGAAGAGTAACGAAGTGAGAGAAGCAAGGTCCGAAGAGGGAGACAAGAGAGGAGACTGGCGAGACAATATATTACATATTTTTGTCTCGCCGAACTGATCTACTGACAAGTTTTTAATTAAAACCGAACTGGACCATTGACTGGTTCAAACTTTTTCAAGTCAGACCGGTCAGATCAGACCAGTTTTTAAAACCTTGGTCTTAACGAGAAAAACTTGGGGCCTTTATGCATCTGTACCCATGCCAATTATAGCTGCAATTCACTGTCTACTATTTGGATATGTCTACAAGTAATTCTGATCCCTCTTTTAGAAAGAAATTTGACATACTTTTCTAACATCTGTTGTTGTACCTTTATGGATTGTTTTACGCTTCGGCTAAGGACACTTTAAGATTTAACATTTTCCAATGATTTGGCCATAACTTAGTTTCCTCTAGTTCTGTAACCTCAACAACTTTACAAAAAAATTCATGTTGGGATTCTCTTTCTTTATGGGAATTTTTGTGCCACAATACTTTTAGAGATTATTTTCAACTAGTTTTCAGAGGTGAGAGTTTTAATATTGGGCCTAGATGGGTGAGATTCTGAGACCGGTTGATAATCTCTTTAGCAAAGCAATGATATATACTAAAACCATGATTGGTATTTAATCAAATGCAATTTCATGATATATTGAATGTCATCTTCGTGTCCAACACAACGGTAGCTAGTCTCACAATTTTATCTTTGGAATGTACACTTTCTCGTGGAGATGAACATAATATAATAGATAGTGGATTAAAGTGGTGGGAGAAGTTCATTGCATATGAGTCGGATATTAGGAATGATGAATTCTATGCGTTACCATGCTTGTTTAGTAAGCTCTTCCCAGCCCTTTAAACTTCTTTTAGCATATAATAATTTATACCACCATTACTCAATTAATTGCTTGTGTCTTATGTACTAATATGCTATACATATGAATCATTTCTTGTTCAACTTCCATACAAAATTTCTTCTTACCCATCATTCACTTCTTTTAAACTCTAAAGTAGATCGAGTAAATCAAATGATGAGTATGGTGTCCAAGTCACTAAATGGAACTCAAAACAAAAAGAAGATAAAAAGCTTTTTTCCTCTACAACAAGGAAACCTACAATTGTAATGTAAACTCTTAGTAGTAAGTTGAACTAATGATCACTTGCTCAAGTGTCCCGTGATAAGCTAACGAGTTAGAGCAATAGTCAATCTCCATCCATTTGGATAATAATGAGCTTTTGCATTCTCACGTCTATAGCAATCTTGAAATTCAAGGTCTAGGGGACAAATTCTTGAAGAACCAATCTCATCATGAAATTCAAACCCTCAATCTCTAGGACTAAGAGCTCTTTTTTGGGAGTTCTTCCCTGGTTAGAAGTTGGAACACCCCTGAAGCAAAGAAAGTAAAAATTAATGATTGTTATAACTCATAAGTTCATAAAGGAAAAACTTAAATCAGATATTAAAAATATGAGATAATAAGATATTATTAGAATATTATCTACATTAATTTTTATTAAAATATTATTATCAAATCATACATTACAGTCTTTTATATTTAATTTTTAATAATTATGTTATTTTATTTTATTGATACTATATTAAGGAAAACAAGTTTTTTATAATTATTTAATTTTATTCTTATCATAAAATTATTTATAATTATTTAAAATAATATTTTTATAAGTTATTGAAAAATAATTTTGATTAATTGCTATATTTTGATTAATTATTTATGAAATAAATCATCTAATAATTAAAAATGAGTAAAATTTTCTTATTATTATTCATAATATTTGATGCTAAATAACATCACATCTATTCAATTGATTAATTGCATCCTCAATTATTACATACGAATGATATGTGTTTCATACTGTATTGGCTGAAATATTGTAATGAAACATTCAATATTACACTAGGTATAGATACTGGTCAGTATTTAAGATATCAGTTAGGTACTATATTACTTTGTGAATTTAAAAACTTTGATGACTAATTTGCAAAAAAAAAAAGTTTTCAAGTTTTAAAGCTACCCAACCTTCGACATTTGCTTAAGACGAATCATATCTCATCTTCCTCACATTCCTTACCCTCCAAAATGATTTATAATTGTCTGTATGATTGAATTATGTAATCATACAAAATGAATTATAGTTATCACTTTATGATTGAATTATGTAATCATACATAATAAGTTATAATTGTGAGTTTATGACTGAATTATGTAATCATAAAAAATAAGTTATTACTTTATGGTTGAATTATATAATCATACAAAATGAGTTATAGTTATGACTTTATGGTTGAATTATAATCTTATAAAATGATTTGTTGTTATGATTTTTTAATTGAATTGTAGTCACACAACATGAGAATTTCTTGGATAGAATTTGCTTAAGCCTCAAATTTTACTAAAGAATCATTTATATAAGTTCATAAAGTGCACTTGCATGTCTGTCATATGATTATTGAGAAGTTGATATTGATATATGTCCTCATTTATTTTACAAATAAATTAACAGAAGTTCAAGTACTTTTGAGAATTTAGGCATTTTAGGAAGATTGGATGATCTAGCTTGTGCTTATACTATATTAGTTCCTAAAATAAAGAACAATACCATTTATTTATACCACAACAAGCATTTTAAAGGTAAGGGAAATACCATATTAAAGAAGCATTTAGCTAGGATCAAAGGTGATGTTGAGTTATGATGTGAAACAAAAAATGAAAACTTTGCTCGGAGAGTATTAGCATGAGAAAGATAGAAGGAAAATATTGAACTATGAAATTGGTAGTAAAAGTTCCTTTTACGGCGGTCAAGACAATAGTGAGGATGTTGGAGACGGTATTCCTACCCAACAAAAAGGGAATGTTGCACCTGATGTAAGGAAAGAAGACCACATGTATTTAACTTTTTTGTATCACAAATAACTCCTAGAACTCATCCTTCAATCTGTAGTGCCTTACAATATAAAGAAACATCTTATAATATCAAGCTAAAAGGTGGTATGATTCAAGTATAACATTCAATGCTACCTATTCTTATTATTACGAGCATATGGTGGATATTATTTCCTTTTACAATGTAGGATACAAACTCTTTTAATTAATAACTACAAAGGTAAACTTTTAAGCAACTTTGTTTATGAAATAAATAGTTAATTAGATGAAAGAAGAACAACTTGAGCTATTAATAGGTGTTCAATCATGTGTAATAGTTAGACAAATAGAAGATAAGAGACTATTATCATTTTTTGGTTTATTCTGCAACAAAGGCAATATTTTTAAATCTATTTTTATATCTGGCCTTGTTAAAAATGTTTATTCTCTATTTCAGATATTTGATGAATTTATGAATGAATTTAGGCGAAAAAATGTTGTTCATTCATTACTAACAATGATTTTACTGACAAAGCAACTAAAAGAAGATTATAAAGTAGGTGCAATTCTTTTTATTAGACTCCTTATGTTGGAAAATATAAGAGACGTTAGATATTTTTCTATCATTAATGAGATATACATAAAGCAAAAAAAAAAATGATCAAGTTTATTTACAATTATGCATAGGCCCTGAATTTAATAAGAAATTAGTTCATCAATGTTAGGAATTTATGTCATCATGCTATTATAAAATTTACAACCACTTTCTTATCACTTTAGTTTTTTGTTTTAATTAATAAGATGCTAAGGTAAATGTTTACAAGTGATAAGTATGTTGCATCTTAGCATACTAGATCTAATGCTAGATTGAAAGTTTCTAGAATTACATTTGAAGATCATAAATTTTGGTCCTAATGTGATTTATCATCCAAGTTTGTGAGCTTTTAGTGAGGATATTTCGTTTACCTGATAGTAACGAGAATAATAGACTATTTTTATGATGCTATAGAGAGGGCAAAAAAAGTAATCAAGAGCGATTTAAAAAATACTTCTTTTTTATGCATACTTTATCTTGTAGTCATCAAAGAGAGATAGGAAAGATAACTTTACTCTTTGTTGTTTGCAATTAGGGCATTTTTAAATCTTAGTCTCTATTTCAGACCAAGTTTTACAAATAAAGTTGAAGTTAATAATGAATTGCTACTAACTATCACAATAATTAATGCCCATAAGATGATGTAAGATTTCCTAAGTTCACAAATGAAAGTTTATAAGGATGCTTCTGATGATGTTAGGATGCCCATTGTAATTCGTCAAAGGGACAAGTTTAATCTAGGTATATATTTTTTCACTTTTATTACATGTTCAAAATTAATCATCACTTTATTTTATTTATAATATTAATTTTTTATCTCATAGTTACTTGGTGACATCAATTTAGAAGTGATATTCTAAAATTGCAACAGTTTGCAATTCAAATTCTTGGTCAATGTGTGAGTGCAAAAGGGTGTGAAAAGAAATTTAGCATATTTAAATTAAACCGTTCCAAGAAAAGGAATATATTAAAACAAAAAATATTAAATGACTTAGTCTTTATTCGATACAATTTGAAGCTTCGAGAAAGGTATCTTATTATTGTTATTAAGTTGAATATAATTTATTGTCATTTTTTAATAATTTAATTGTATTTGTTTACTATGGCTTTTAATAAAAAAATAAGTAATTCTATAGATTCAATTTGCCTTAACCATATTGATCTTTTAGTGGTAAGCTTCTAAAGAACCAAGTTTGAAAGAAGAGAATGACTTGGAAGATAATCTTAGATGGGAAAGTATCGACGTGTCATTTAGTGTAATGAATTTAAATAATAGTGATGAAGATGCTTATTTTGATGATGACGATTTTGTATCAAATGACAATTAGGGTCAATACAATGAAGTTTCATGTTTTCCATTTCATGTTTCCTTTTAATTTCAATTGTATTTGGTGCATATGTTAATGCAATATAAATATAACTGTAAATATTTTTATTTTAGCTTTCACTTTTAGTTGGTTGTTTCCTCGGTACGAACTCTTGTTCTAATACTTGAAGAGTCATCAAATTTTATTATTCTTTTATTTGATATTTTAAATTAATTATTATTTATTATATAATGAAATTATAACATTTTAAATTTTTTGTTTTATCCTTAATTTTATATTTGTATCATAATTAAATGATCTTTTTTATATTAATTTTGGTTATTGTTTACATGTGAAATATGTGAAAAATAATATTAATAGAAATAAATATATTGTTATTATTTCAATTTTCTATTGTTATGATTTTTGGAGACAAGGTTAATATGAATTTACAAATTATATAGTATAATATATCAAGAGACTATTTTGTAATTTTAGAAAATTCAAGAACTATTTTATAATTTTAAAAATTACCTAAAAGGATACTCAGTATTGATTGATATTGGTATAATACCTTACCATAATCAAATTTGATACAGGTACCAATGTAGTATTCATAATATTGTTACATTTATAATCAATAATCAATAATTTCATTATTATTTTGATTTCTACTTTATATTCATTGTTTATTCTGATTACTTCATTATTGGTTATCAAACGAGGCTTTAAGGTTAAAGAAAGTAAAAGTTAATAATTGTAACTAACAAATTAATAATGACAATCTAATATCAGTTGCAAGTTGCAACAAATACAATAATAACTCTCAGTAGAAAAGGTCCAATAGTACGCAATCTTACCCTTAACTAGTAGAGAAGCTATTTCCAAATGATCTATATAAAGAGGAGGGAAAAAAAGAGCAAATGGAATAAAACAAAATATAATATAATATAATATTATATTATATTATAATTATAATAATCATCATCATCATATCATTCTTAATCTTCTCTCCTTAATTCTTCTTAGGCCTCTCTTTTTTTCTCTTACAATCTCAAAGTACTATCTTATCACATCTCCTCATTGGAGTGTTTGAGTGACTCCTCTTAATATGTCCAAACTACCTAAGTTTTGTCTCTCTTAATTTGTTAATGATATTAGCTACTTTTAATTTGTGCCATACCATTACATTATTAACCTTATCTCTTATAGTAAGGTTACATACCCAACAGAGTATCCTCATCTCTGCCACCATTAACTTATAACTATACACTTGTTTGATGGGTCAACATTCCACCCCATAGAGCATGGTTGGCCTAATCGCTAGACAATAAATTTTACCTTTAAGCTTGAGTGATATCTTCTTGTCATATAAAACTCCTAATACACTTCTCCATTTAAGCCACCCTCATTTAATGTAGTGAACTATGTCTTTATCAATCTCTCCGTTGCTCTGAATAATAGATCCTAGATATTTAAAGCACTGCTTTTATGGTATAACTTCTAAACCAATCTTTACTTTAACATCAGTATCCACCCAATGTTTTGAAAAATGACACTTCACATACTCAGTCTTAGTCAAATCCAAAGCTCTTTAACTCTAACGTTTCACTCCAAACTTGAAGCTTAGCATTAATCCCCTCTTTTGTTCCATATACTAAAACAATCACTACAAGAAAATTACAAATTATTGATGGACAAAATTTTGTAGTAAATTAGCAATAGAAATTTAATTATGTCAGTAAACTTGTCAGGAAAAATGGTATATTGTGACGGAAGAAAAATTTGTTGGTAAAGTTGGAGGGAATTTATCCTCAAAGGTTTGCCAAAGGAATTTTGCAACAAAATAATAAATGTCATCGCAAAAATAGGCGGCAATGGTTAGCAGTAAAAATAAGTGACGAATTTTACTGACAAAAAGTAATTCATTAAATTTATTGACGGAATGATGTTGGTATTGTTGCTTAAATTTAAAGTGAAACAATGTTGTTTTATTTTTAATAAACTTAAACACCCAAAATTTTGTAGTAAATTAGTGACGAAAATTTAATTCCATCGGTTAAATGATATATTAAGACGAAACAAAAACTTGTCAGTAAAGTTGGAGGGAATTTACCCCCAAAGGTTTGCTGATGGAATTTTGTGATAGAATAGTGAAAGTTGTCATAAAAATAGGCGGTAATGGTTGGCAGTAAAAATAAGCGATGGAAGATACTTTTGTTGGTAATCCATTCCATTGGTAATTTTTTTGTTCAATTTTAAAGTGAAACGACATTGTTTTATTTTTAATAAACTAAACCATCCGAAGCCCCCCCCACCCCCCTCATTTTTTCTTCTTCTTCAATCTCCTCTGCTCATATCCTTCTTCGGTTCTTCCATCTGCTCATCTTCTTTCATTTTTGCATCAACTACTTCCATTATCTTGGGTTTTCCATCTCGAGGTTGACTGCCCACTTATTGCTCTTAGTTTAATTTTTTTGTCTTCAATGTTTGTATGTGAACTATTGTATGTTGATGTCTCAGTGTTACCGTGGATTGATTTGTGAGGGTTTATTTGGGTTGTTAATGGGTTTGTGTTTTTCGTTATGTGGTTATGTTGGTGAATAATGGAAGAAAACAATAGTTTTGAAACAAAATAGGGATGAATTTCAATAATGTAACAAATGTTCGATGAAAGTTCTATAAGAGGTCTCTAACATCATTTATAATATGGAATGTTTCTTTTATTGGTTCATTAGATTATAGAAAGGTTGTTTTATTAGTTGAATTATACACTCCCAGTTTTTCTTTTATTTCGTGACTTGTTCTTTTTTTTTGGTATATATTAGGATTAATATATGGTTTAGGCATAAGGGACAAAATTAATAATCATCTTTTACTTTCTTATTTGAATTTATTTTAGTATAATTTGGTCTTTACTTCTTTATGTTTCTTTCAGAATCTCCACCCCTTTTGAAAATTGCCTTTGAAAGATTTAGGAGTTATTATAAATTATTATATTAAGATATGATGTGAGTATGAACAATTGGCTTTTTTATTTCTAAAATGTGTCTCATTGTCTTTACAGTTGATTTTCAAGTGATAAGTGAGTAAGAATTGATACAAATTCGAGTTTTATATGAGTTTATGAGTTAATAAGCAATTTATCATATTTTTCTTTATTTATGTTTTATTAAGTGATTATCAAACATGACTTCATCATTTTTAGTACTTGCTTTATTATGCATATTGAGATCACGTTATTGAGTGTATGAATTAAAATGGCAAGGGAATTTAGGTTACAGTTTTAAGTTCTTAAAACACCTACCTTGATTACATTAACCACTATATAACCAAATTTTGAACCTTATCAATTTTCTTTGTTACACTAAGGCTAAAGGTGTGATAATTCAAAATGTAGTTACACCAATTTGATTATTATTTCATGTTTACATGGATGATAGAAATAGTTAGTGAGAAAATTGAGATGAAATGTATATTCCTTATCATTAACTTTGTGACTCAACTTTTTTTCTTCTTGAAATCAAAACTATTCTAATTTTTGTTTACTCTAATCTATGTTTCAGTGACCATTTAGATCTTAGTTTGATAGCAAATAAAATCTAGAAGAGAACTTTTAATTTTGATGAGAATTGAAGGTGTTATTACCATATGACAAAAGCCTTTAAGAGTATAACTTATATGCATTTTTAGGTTTAGTTAGAGGGTGTAGGTTATATAATGCTTTCTTTTCAACATGTTAGGGATTAGGAGTTCTCTTTATGTGATAGTGGAGCCTATAAAATGGTTTAGCATATGCTATGCTCTATTAATGAAAATATAACCTAGGGGTTTATTATGCAAAGAATTGTCATGTAAGTCGAAGTCCTAACATTTAACGATTTAATTACTAAAAGATTTTATCAATTTTAATGAGAAATATAAGTTTTGAAACTAATATTATTTTGTACTTAAAAATTTATTTCTATTTTTAAGTGATCATAACATGTGTACTTAAAAATAGAGAGGACTCATTTCAATGCCTTAATCTCCCTCCCAATACCTTTCAACTTGCGAAATTCAGGAAACGGGAGAATCAGAATCACCCAAGATAGCCATGGTTCCCTATCATTTGGCATAAGTCTCTCATGCCCAGCTATTCCATTATTCTCTGGCTCATTGTGAGGAATAAGCTAAGTACAATAGATAGACTAGACTATATTACCTCTAACTCTATTTGTGTTCTTTGTGAGTTAGAAGAAGAATCTAGGAATCATCTTTTCTTCCTCTACCCTTTCTCTTAACTCATATGGGGGAAAATATAAGAATTATTTCTTATATCTAATGTTGGGACCACTCTTAGGGAAGCTCCACACTGGTTTTAGAAGGTGAATCATACCTCCAACTAGAACAAGCAGATCTATGTCCTCTCCTTCTCCTTGTCCATTAAATAGATTTAGTGAGAGAGAAACATAAGAAGATTTCAAAACACACATTGCTCATGAGATGAGGTTCTCTTCTCTCTAGTTGGTAAAATCACAGAGAAACTCCTATGTTCTATAAGGTCTGACCAAGCTTGTCCTAATCTAGCCTTATCATGGAGAATCTATTAACATACAGAGGTTTAAATTCTTGAAAAAGGAAATCAACTCAAGTTACAAGTCAGTACCTGAGTAAGAGGAGTCCTTTGTCTTTGATGCATGGAGAGCATCTGTCAAAGGTGAGTACTCCAATCCTTACACTCTACATCAGTTCTAGAAATAAGAAGTGTATTCTTGAGGATCCACTCTTTCCATCAGCTGTAGCACCTTCTCCTACTGTGATCAACGATCATCTTCTCAAACCCTAATATGGTAGGAATTATGTGAAAGGAGAAAATGCATTATAAGCTTTCTAAATTTGCCTAACTCTTCGCCTGACGGCAATATTAAGCTTTTATGACTCCTATTTTATACATTGTTGTTGTACTAGCTGAAATTATTATGTTTGTCTATAAACGATGTTGGGGATATAACTAAGCTTTATCCTCTAAACGTTGCCACTACATGACCTACTAATTATTCTTGATCTCATATATAACTTCCTATTTAATTTATTAACACAATTTTACTTATTCAAAAAAAACAAGTGTGCTAAAGTTAGATAGAGGGATATTTGCTTGCTAAAGTGTGAAGAAGGGTTACAAATTCACTTTATCCTAAAGGTGAATAAAGTTTTGCTTGCAACAAGATTGTGGAGAATCCTTAATATATATTAAAGAGTCATTATAGGTAAAATAACTTTATGGACATTATCTAGTGGATAAGAATTTTTGGACTCTCAAGCCCAAGAAAGATTCATCATGAATAATGTTGTAGTTGTTGAAAATGAGGGATAACTTACAATCCTCCATCAAAGTTAGGATTGTAATTGGAGATAATACATGGTTATGTTTTGTTAATTGGAGAGAGATAGGCCCTTTTTACCTCATTCCTAATTATCATAACTTAAATTAATTTTTTCTTGAAAATGTCAAAGTCGAATTGCTTATTAATGGAAGTGACTGATGCTTATTAATACTTATAAATGAGATAATGAATTCTTCATTGGTTGAAATTTATTCTAATATCACCTTAAAAGTATAAATTTTATAAATTATTGATTGGGTCTTCAAATAATTTGAAAATATTAATATTGGTGCCTATGTCATCTATGATTGATGAATCGGTGTTTAACTCCTTCTATATAATTGTTGTAGCATTTCATGTAGATTACAATATTACTTAAAGTCTAAGTTAGTCCCCCTAAATAAGTGAAACCTTAAAATACACTTTAACTATATTTGTAAATGAAATCCCAAATAGTGGTTATCATAAATCTTAAATACTAGAAATTACCCAAAAAAATTTACAAATCCTAATCCGATTAAATCCATAAAATTTGTAAATCTCAAACCATAAATTAGAAAACCTAATCCTTTCATCAAAATCCCTATCTTTTGAAGCCAAATGTTCTTTCATGTCCTACTAAAATATGAACCTCACTCATAAATCTAGTAACATATAATTAAAGGATGGATGTATATTATGCATACGATCAACATGTGAAAAAGAGTACTTCGTGGATTGATTTGAATCTAAGTAAGAAATTCATTAGTTGTGAGAATAATGCATGTTTTTTTTTTAGTCTTGTTGAATGGCTTGATCCTCATGTTATTTTAGAGAAACAAATAAATTATTCTAGCCTTATTGAGAAAGCTAGAAATTACAAAATTTGAAATTGAAAAATTGAAAAGTGTTTACGTTAGAGCTTAAAGAACAAGAAGAACTATATACTTTAGACTATTAACAACATAAACAAACTTTTAAAATGTGAATTAAGAACATTGAATAAACTACATGAAAGAGATGGAGTAAAGATTGAAGAGAAAAGAATCTATAAAACATGGAATTATCTTGTTCTTGTGTTTTTTATGTTGGATGCTTTATTAATAGTTGTAAATGATACGATTATATGATGAGAAAAAGCATTATAGAATTTATGTAGTTATATAAATTAATAAAGTAAGTTGTTTTTGGTTAATTTATAAGTTGTATACTCAATATGAAAGAAGTTAAACATATATGTTGCTTTTAAAAGTTTGGAGGTTTTTTACCGGTACTCCTATTAAAAAATTAAGCATTTTCCATAACTAGCCCTTATTTGAATTTCTAATTTAAGTCGTAAAAATTATATTTTTTATGTAAAATATGATTAAAAGAAGACAATAATAATTTATGCTACACTAATACTCATTTGCATAAAAGATTAATGATCTAAAATTAAATATTATTTGTCTTAACTCACTATTAGTATCTTTAACAAAAATCAAAATGGGTGTA
This sequence comes from Erythroxylum reticulatum, assembly GCA_025504915.1. NCBI lineage: Eukaryota > Viridiplantae > Streptophyta > Magnoliopsida > Malpighiales > Erythroxylaceae > Erythroxylum > Erythroxylum reticulatum. Next base: position 39,463,392 of record JANSVA010000217.1, on the reverse strand, counting down.
ACCTTCTAAAGTTCATATCAAAGTCCAAAATAGATAAACATTTTCAATTGTCAGTGTATTTAACTATCTTCAATTGTTAGCATATCTTAACTTGCTTGACTAATATAACTCCTTTAACTTATTAGAAGTCACAATCTTTTTTTTTACCAATCCTCATGAATTCTCTTACCAATTCATGAATGTCTATACATATAGTTCTCACTATTGAATGTCCATATGTGATATTGCAAAAAATGGTTATGATCAAATTAAGGTTAATTGTTCTTTTTCAAGTAGAGATCAAGGCTTCAATGACTTATGAAATATTATAAGTTGTAGGATATAAAAACATTAATAGAAGGAAAATAAAATATGCAATGCACATATGTACTTATGCTCAATTCAAAACTTATCAAAAACTAGCTAATTGTTTATTATCTTTCTTGCAGGTCATGCTCTATGTTGAAGAGCATATAATTGTCCAACCTCATCCATCTTCTTTTTAGTTTGTGATTGTACGTCTATCAATGTAAGTCATTCAACTAAGTAATGCATATAATGAGATTGGTTTTGTGTTGTTCTTTGTAATTTTACCTCAAACAATGATTAATGAGTTTTTAGGATGAGGTTTAATAGTCTAATTATTTTTTTGGGCATTGTCTAAATTGAAACATAAATACTTGAACTTTAATGTGATTAATTCAAACTTAGTATTAACATAAGAAATTGACGTAATTGACATGACAATTCTTTGCATAATAATATAGGCTGGAAATCTATGACGCAACTCACATGAGGCTTATCGGTCAAAAATTCATGAGCCTAGGAGTCATAACAACTTGCTTTCTCAATTCATCTGGTTAAACAATGCCACATACCATAGTGCTTGTTTAAAATCAAACTTTGGAAATGAACTTGTAGGTGATTAATTCAAACATAAAGACTTGAACTTCAAAATTCAAACTTAGTATTACCATAAGAAATTTATGTAATTGACATGACAATTCTTTTCATAATAAACCCCTAGGATGGTGTATAGGCTGGAAACCCGTAATGAAACTCCCATAAGGCTTATCGGTGAAAATTCCATGAGCTTAGGAGCTGTAAGTGATTAATTCAAACATAAAGACTTGAACTTCAATGTGATTGCTCAATCTAGTGTTGGAATTAATATATGTAAGCAAAAAATGTGTTTTTGATATTTTTGAGGAAACTAGTTTTATTTATTGTATACCAATTTCCACTTTTTTCTTTTAATATAAAGTTAGAAAAATAATAATATGTGTTTTTTTTTTACTTCTTAATGTCACTTCTTATAGGATATTGGTTGGAAAATTGCTTTATTTGACTAATACTCACATATGTTGTCCATCAATTAAGTCAATATATCGATAAGCCAAGTATAGTTCATTTGTAGGTTACTTATAGGGTATTAAGATATATTAAGGATAATAAAGATCAAATCCTTATCTTTCCCCATTGCCTCCTGTCTTACAATGGATGATAATTTCTACAATATGAACAAACTTATTAGGGGTCTTGGTTTGTTAGTTGAAAAGGTTAATTATTACAATTTGGGGTGTACGTTGTCTTGGAGAGATGATGTGGAATTATAAGAGTGCAAAATTTGTGGTCAATCTAGGTTTAAACCTAGAAAGCGCTATATGAAATAGAAATTAGTACCTTGGAAACAGATGTATTATTTTCTGCTAACTCTGAGACTTCAAAGACTAGTTGCCTCTAATGTTACTACATCTCACATGAGATGGCATAATCAATATTAAAAGGAAGATGAAATAAAGAGCCATCCATCAGATGCACTCACTTGGAAACATTTCAATAACACTCATTCTGAGTTTACAATTGAAAGTTGAAATGTTAGGTTTGGATTTTCTATAGATGGATTCCAACTTTTTGGTCACTCCAACCAACAATATTCATCATAGCCAATCATAATTACTTTTTGTAATTTACCTTATAGATGTGCATGAATGAGGCATATATGTTCTTAATGGTGATTGTGTAAGGGTTTATGAATCCAAAGAATAAAATTGATATATTCTTACAACCATTACTATCTGAATTGCAACATCTTTGGAAATTTGGTTTGGAGACATATGATATGTCTCTAAAACAAAATTTTTTGTTGAGAGCAGCTTTGATGTGGGCTATTAATGATTTCCCTGCATATGTTACATTGTTTGTGTAACAACCTAGATCACCCGCTCACAGATATTGTTCGCTTTGAGCCTTGGCCCAGCCAAGCCCTCACGGTTTTCCTTTTCCCAAGGCCTTCCCAAGAGGTCACCCATCTTGGAACTACTCTCGCCCAAGCACATTTAATCTTGAAGTTCTAATAGGATTCGATGTATTAGGCCATGGAAAACGCATTTGTAAGGGAGAGGTATCCGTATCCTTATAAAGCGTACTTTGTTCCCCTCTCCAACCAATGTGGGATCTCACACTCTCCACCCCCTTAGGGCCTAGCCCTCTTTTGGGGTCCAGCCTAGCTGGCACAACGGTTTGGGTACTGGCTCTGATACCACCTGCCTACCTGTACCTTTCTATAGTTTCTACACTGCTCAGACTAATATGATCGAGCTCAAGAACCAGAGCTAGTAGTAGGGGCAATGCTCTGACCACCTGGTCGTGGTAACCACAAGTGGGCAGCTGATGATGTAGCGCCTCCAATACTACCTGGAACTGAACTATCATGACTCCTCTTAGGCTGACCATCGATCTGGGCTGTTATAGTCTAGATAGAGCATAATAGGCAAATTGGCTTGTCCTTATTGTGATAATGATTCTAATGCATTTTATCTTCTTAACGGGGCTAAAACATCTTGATTTGACAACCATGAGAAATTTCTTCATCTAGATCATCTGTTTAGATGCAATTAACAAAATTTTACTAAGAATAGGATGGTACAAACACCTCCTCCCCCTCATAAAGCTGGTGAAGAGATATTATATGAGATTGATGAATTAGGGTTGCTGAAAGTTACAGAACTTAAAGTTGAAGAAGTTAATAGAAGTATTAGTAAAAACTTTGGTTAGAAAAAATGAAGTATCTTTTGGGATTTTCTATATTGGAAAACTAATTTGATACGTCATAATCTAGATATGATGCATATTGAAAAAAAACATATTTTTGACAATTTGTTCAACACCATAATAAAAGATAAGGGAGGACAAAGGACAATGCAAAATCACGAGATGATTTGAAACTTTTTCTATAGAAGGAGTGAGTTAGATAAAGATCTTGTCACAGGTAAATAACCAAAAGCATGTTACATTTTGGAAAAAAAAACAAAAGGAAATTTTGTGTGAATGAAACGTCTACACTTTTCTAATGGTGATGTTTCAAATTCGGCAAAATGTGTGGATATGAGGAAGTACAAATTATTTGGGATGAAAAGTCATAATTGTCATGTGTCTATGCAAAGGCTAATTTTGATTGCATTTCGGGAGTTGCTATCGAATAAGGTTTGGGAAGCTATAATAGAATTAAGTTTGTATTTCAAAATTTTAACATCATCTAAAATAAAGTTGCTTGAAATGGAAAAACTAAATAGGGAAATTGTAGTTATCGTGTGCAAATTGGAAGCGATTTTTCCTCCAAGCTTCTTTGACTGTATGGAGCATCTACCCGTACATTTAGTACACAAAGCTGAACTTGTTGGTCTAGTTCAATATTAATGAATGTATAAGTTTAAGAGGTAATTATAGTTAATATTTAAATAAAACTTGTAGCATGTTGTAATCACATAATTGTAATAATCCTATTTGTAATGTAGGTATTTGGATCACTTGAAGAAAACTGTCAAAAACAAGGCTAAAGTTAAAGGTTCGATATGTAATGCTTATTTACTTGAGGAAGCAAGTACATTTTGTTCACATTATTTTAAGCCACATATACACATAAGGGAAAGAAAAGTTTCTCATAATGACGATAGGGTAGAAACGGGTGATGTTGATGCAACCTATCCATTTTCACATATCCAAGATGAACATATGGATGTTTAACAAGAAGAATGTTAACAGGAGAAGAAATAAAAGTTGCCCACGGTTATATTTTGTTAAATTGTCAAAAGGTTCAACCTTTCGTTTAGTAAGTTTAAGTTGATTTTGAAATTGTTATTTGAGTTTTCGAAGTAAGTGTTGTTCATAACTAAAATACATAATAATGTTTTTAGATTATACAAGGAATGGTTATATGAGTTAACACCCGAAACAATATAGGATGATATCAATAAAGAAGTTAAAAGACACTTTCCTTGATGGTTCGAGAAATATGTAAGTTTTCACTTGCAATAATTGAAATGGATGAATTATCATATCAAAGTGTTTAAATGTCATTATACTATTTAATATTAATTTTTTAAGGCCTCAAAAAATCCAACAAAGAACAAGTTCATATGTGATCTTACGAAAGGAACTTTGCAAACTATTAAATCGTATCTGGTGTATTTTGTTAATGGATACAAATTTCATATAGAATATCATGGTTATAGTACAACAACAATAAATAGTGGGCTTTGTATACAAGGAGAATTGATGGAATATTATGGTAAAATTATTGAGATACTTGAAATTGAGTACCCTACATTGCCAATAAAATGGAGTGTGATATTTAATTGTGAATGGTTTGATCCAACTCCTAATGTTGGAACAAAAGTGCACAACTGATATAATGTAATTGAAATCAACCAATGAAGAAGATTTAGACAATTTGAACCTTTTGTGTTGGTGATGCAAGCAATCCAGGTGTATTATGTCTCTTTCCCTAGCTTACGACGAGATAAGTCTATTTGGTTGGTTATTTGCAAAGTAAAACCTATAGGTGTTTTTGAATTACATGGAAAAGGAGAAAATTAAGAGGATTGAAAGTGAAATGTTTCAGGAAGATATTTATGAAATATATCCTTGTGTAATAACAGATGATGAGAATGACCCTTTGAACGATCCAAGTAATGAATATGTTAAAATTTCTTCTGAAGAGGATGAGGAGGGTGAGAAATCTAAAAAGGAGCCTGAATTTGATTCTAATTCTTCATAAAAAGAAGATGATGATGATTTTTATTTTTATTTACAATTAAGTGATGATAGTGATTAATTTATGTTTATAATAAAATATTATATGAATAAATCTATCATTGCATCAACAATATATTGTTATATATTTAATTTATATTATTTTATTAGTGGAATAATCAATAAAATGTGAATTTTAGCTTAAAAATATGTCACAGAAGAGAAAACAAGATATGATGTGGCCAAGGTTTAGGTTACCACAATTTAGAGGAGCCAGTGACTGTCCAGGTGAATCATCACATTTAGCAGATGTTATAAAATCAATTGTCGAACGTCTAGCTATTGTACATATATCATTCATCACCTTCCCGACGTACAACTCCTGTAGAGTCACAATCCTTACCTACTATTACATCATCCAGACCCCTGCTACACCATCCACCACTTCTATATTGACAAATATATCATGGGTAAACATTGCAGATGAAGGAGGTGGCCTCCAACCTAAAGCTAAGGGAGTTGATGGAAGAACTTACATCATAATTGTCGACAATTTGTGAGTGAAGTTTAAAAAATTTTATAATACATGCATGATAACACCATAGGTTTATACTTAAGTTATATGTTTTAATTTGAAAATGTTTATGTATTAGGTTGGTTTCGTTTAGAACATGCCCTAGAAATGTCTAATCCAAGTTCAGGATAGATCTTGAGGGATAAATATTAAAGAATTTCTCTCAAGAGACAAAGGATTTTTATTATCAAAAGTTTGAGGTACATAAATTATTTTTTAATCTTTTTATTCAATTTAATTTTATAAATTTATTAGATAAATATTTTAGTTATAAATACTTATAGTATGTGTTTCTTTTTTTCTATAAAGAATTTTTTTATTCAAAATTTGAGACTAAAAGCCCAAATTGGGGCTTAACCTTTTCTAGTTTGAGTAGTTTAGGACTTAAACTTGTAACTTGCTCTAAGAAGGTCAAACATTTCACGAGTCTACTCAATTTAAGACTTTTTTGGATGAAAATTAGGACATGTTTTACAATGTACAACGTGGCACCGTTACTATTTTTTAAATGCCATGTTTAATCTTGAGTAAAAGCCGACTTAGTTTTGTTGTAAATTTGGTAAAGTAAAAAAAGAGAACCCTAAATTCATTAAAAGTAAAAGTTATATAAAACCTTAAATTCCCACCGTCTTCCCTTTTGACGCATCTTCACCGTTAGCCAATCCACGCTCTAGTCTTCGTGCAAGGATTGTCTTGCCTGGTTCACGCATCAAAACCATCACCTGATTCACGTGTCCTCCTTCATTGAAGGGTTTGTCTTGCCTGGTTGATGCATCTTCGCCTTCACTCGATCTGCGCTCCAATCTTCATTGAAGGGGTTGGTTTGCCTAGTTCACGTATCATCTCTTCAAACTAAGGTAAGTCCTAGAATAAAGTATTAGCTATTAGACTTAAGAGTGGTAAAACATTTGATTTTGAGAAGTTTGAGCTTAGAGCAGTAAAAAAAAAGAAAGTGCAAAGGTTAGAGAAGTCTCAGGAAGATAGTATGAATGAGATGGGCAGAAGCAAACTAATATTAGTTTCATCTTCAACCGAAAATGGTCAAAAGCATTCACCTTGAACCACTGTCAAACCCTAGAAGCTACCCATTCTGTAACCTCAGATGCTAAAAAAATAGAAAACTTCAAGTATGAAATATTTTTAAGAATTTTCATATTAGTATACCCTTCATATACCAAGTTTTTGAAGAAGATTATGTCTAATAAAATAAACTTGAGGATTATATTATCATTCCTTTAACTAAGGAGTGTAGTGTAACTTGCATGAATAATAACCTATAAAGATAAAGGATCTTGGGAGTTTTATGATTCCATGCCATTTTAGTGCTTCTAATGTTAATAATCATTTATGTTTGCTAGTGTTAATCTAATGACTTTATCTCTTTTTAAGTAGCTTAGAATAGGTGAACTGAAGCCTACTATAGTGTCACTCTAACTTGTGTATTGGTTTATAAAGTACCTAACTATGGTAATGGAAGATCTACCCTCCTACATCCTTTTTTCTTTAAATGTTAAATGGTTGTTCTATTAAAGGAAAAGTTAACATGTGACACTTGTGACTCTAGTTTGATTACTAAAAATTAGAAAAAAATATTCATTTTAAAGAAACAAAATGTTAACTTTTTATGGGTGACTTATTGATTAATTTTCAACATTATTGGTGCATAAGTCTAACATGTAGTCCTTTATTTCAATTGAAGGTTTGATTAAGGGAAGAAACATTGTTGGGAAAGAAAGAAAACATCAAGTAAGAAGGAAATGAAATGTGATTATATAGAGAAATAATCCTTTTTAGAGTTACTCTCACATCCTTATGTATATAAACAAACCATATAGTTTTATAGTCATTGCCTATGATCCAAATAGAATTAAGGTCTCAAACATTTTGTCTATGGATTAAATTATTCATCTCTCAATAAACTTGCTTCAAGAGACCATTAAGTTTTTTTCTACTTCTTTTATAAGTCCAATTATACATTCCAAAGAAATTCCTTATAGAAAAAAAATCATAGATATCCATTATTATACTGACTCTCTAAAAATTATTCTAAGTGAGGCTTTAATATAGTGCTCCCCTATACTCTTAATCTGAAGGGAATATATTGCTCAACATTGTTCAGTACATTAAAATGGAGAAAGAGGGTATAAGATTGATTATGGACATAACAAATATGTGGTGAGGCTTCAAAACAAAATATGTTCTTATAAGAGATGTACCCTCTCTCGAATTCCTTGTGCACATGAGATATATGTTATTAAAGAAAATAGGGTTAATATTGAAAAGCACACTTCTAGTTGGTTATGAAAGACTGAATATGTCAAAGCATATAGGAAGGCAATTCAACTTATGCCTTGTATGAAGGAATGGCCCATTAGCAATGAAGAAACTATTAGGCCACTAGAATTCAAACAAGGTCCTGGAGGCCCAAAACAGCTAGGTAAAAAGGGATTGATGAGCCTCAAAAGAACACAAAAGTAACCAAAAAGTGAAATGTTGACCATGTGCCTAAAAAGGCATGATCATGACGTACAACCACTAACATATAGAAGGACATAACAAAAGAAGTTGTCCTCAAAAGGGTAGAGAGGTAATTTTTAAGATTTCTTGTCTTTTTGTGGTACAACTAAGATTATTTTCCATATTAGTGGTAATCTTCTAGCTCTTTTCATTCCATTGTCACTTTCAACAGTAGGTTCCAGCCTAGTTTCAAAATCCAAACCCAGACCAATCAACTCATTTCCATATGGAGCAAAACATAACGAACTTATAGTCAACCTCAAAAGACATATCCACAATTCAAACTAACACTAACATCCCAGTAAGTGCCTCTAAATCTGCATCTAACAATACTGAAAGGGGAAAGAAAGGTAAAAGAAGAGCAAATGCCTCTACCTCTTCCTCTGCCTCTGCTACTATGTCTATATCTCTTAGTGGCACAACTACTTTAGATACTGCCAACACCTCAAGTACTGCTCATTTATGTGGAAGTGCAAATGCAACAGCCTAAGTTGTTCTCCCAACACCTGGAGGTGCTTCAAAAATAACAAATATTTGTACATCTTCAAAGGTCACCACCAAAAACCAATCCAAAGGGAGAAGAGGGCTTAGTTATGATGTTACAGATAATGGAAGTAGATTGAGGATGTTTAGTGCTGGCAGATGTAGTCTAAATTCTTAAACAAAAATTACAGAAAAAAAAAGGCTTGTCACATACTTTTCTCTTCAACAAAAAGCAAATAGGAAGTTCAAGAAACAGATAAAAGGGATGAGGATATACACAAATGAAACCACAGGGTGGTAGATGATAAATATAAGTGTTAAATATTTTCATTGATATTAAACATTAATTAATTCATATAACTTAACAATGATTACATTTTATCTACAGCCTAGAAGGAGAAGTCAAAGACTACTAAACCTTGGGCAGAAATCAATAAAGAGGAAGGAAATTGTTACTGCACTTGTGAATCCAAACCAAGAAAGTCAAATTGCATTTTCAAAGGGAAAGGAGAAAATGTAAACTTAACATTTAATTGTTAGTGAACTAAACAATTTTGTGATATTTGTGTATTGAACAACAATAGATTGTAAGGATCTGTTGGCATTTACATATTATTAAGCAATGAATGCAATGACTACCAAGTTTAGTTTGAATTGCATTTCTTTTAGGTTTTTTTTTCCTTTTTGTTGAAGTTTACGAATGGGTTATCAAGAGTGATGGAAACTTAGTTGGAATTGTCACATTCTCTATAATGTTAAAGGTTTTTAGGGAAAGCTTAAAGTTTGTGGCCTGAAAGAGAAGATAAGCTTTTTATAGTAAAATGTTGGTCCCCTTTATTTTCATCGTTTAGTCTTAAATTGAAATTAGATCATAAAGTAGCCATTTTATGTAGTATATCATAAACCAATCAGTGTGAATTGCATTTCTTTTAAGTTTTTTCCTTTTTGTCGAAGTTTATGAATGATAGAATATATAAATTGTTAATACAAAGAATTGGAATTATAGGTCTTTTAAACATCTTTGTCTTCTCATCAATAATTTGATGACTTATAAAATAACTTAGTAGTTTTGTTAATCATCATAGCTAAAGTACAGATGACATTTTTAGAGGAGTCAATTGATGCCTCTTTTAACTCCTTTTTACTACAAACTAATACTCCATCTCCATTGATTAAAGATCATATTTTGTCACTAATCTTCCTTACCACATGTTGAAACATCAAACATCTTTAGGCTAGTACATAAAATATCAAGCCTGTTTAGGCTAGAACATCAAATTAGTAATACAACAGATGTTGAAACATATAACAATTTCACTTTCCAACCTCAAGTTAGGTGAATTACATTTACACATTATTCTAGTACATCGAACCATTTCCAAGTAAGGCTTTAAAGGTACAACTATTGCCTATATTGCCTTCATTATTTAGACTAATAAACATAAGCAAAACTACTAAACACAATTTTAAACAAGCAACAAACTTCTAACACTTTGTTGAATGTGTTTCATTACTAGTCCTCATGGAAACTAACTTATTCTTCAACTTCAATTTTTTTGCAATCTTTTCAACTTGAAAACATCTACTACATTCTCTCTTATCTCTACCTCTTCATCCTTGAATAGATTGCTTTGACAATATAACATCTTCTATTTGTTTTTCAGCTCTAAAATAATCTATTTTTCTCTTAGACAAAATCTTTGATCATGTCATTCATGAAATCCACAAACATTATCACTCTACCATTAAAGAAAAAATGACAATTTGTTAATGAAATATACGAACATAGGTAAAACAACATTAAAATGTATCAAAATTACCAAAAAGAGTCAACATCTATAAATCCTTATTCTTGGATTTTCATTAGTCCATGAAATCCATCTAGATGCTTTCAAGATATAGTAACAATATTTAACCTCTTCGTGATAGTCCTATTCAACTGGCTAAGTTGAAGAAATCAGCTTGTATGACCTTAAATCAAGCTTAGAATGCATCCCTCTACTGCCAAAGATGAAATTTTCAAAAATTTCAACCCAACACAAAATTACAACTAAGAAAACAACAAATTGAATCCTCTAATCAACCTCATTACCTTGAAGAACTACTACTTGAGATCATTCTCAATTGATTGTGCACCTACTGATAGTTAAATGATGTCCATAAAATTGAATTTGTTTGCTCCTAAGAATCTACATCTCTTTCATGAATGTCATACTTTTTCTTAAACCTAGCAGACAAAGATTATCTGCATCTCTTCCATGAATGTCATACTTTATCTTAAACCTAGCGGATAAAGATAAATAAAACATGGATAACCACCAACAAAGCTAAAATAGGTGACATAAATCATATCCTACGTACAATGTCAAGTAGATGGGGAAGAGAAAACTTGATCATATCCTATATACAAATGTATAATAGAATTGTGCATGAAAACAATTATAATCTACAAGTTATTCAACCCTAGAATCAGACCCATTTAAAGAAGATAACGTAATTTACTTAAATGTAACATTGTTAAAGAAACTTTCAATACAAAAGGAAAAAGGGCAAAGGAATAAAGTAAAGATTCAAACATCATAAATTATATACAAAAATTAGAAGGGAGAACTGATAGTTGTGCATTAGTGTGTGTTTTTCTAAGTATTTGGCATGTGTTTCTTGCATAATAGTTTATTATTGTTGTGTTTTAGGACTTATTTTGTATGTTTTTGTTTAGTTTGATCTTTATAGTTGTTGTTCTATGTTTGATGTTAATTTAGGGTAAGAATTGATCATTTGATGTAGGAATGGAGGGTGACCACCTTTTTGATTGAGTTAGGGACCAATAGAGGAGAAGAGAAGTGGAGGAGTTGTAAGATAAGAACCCACGATTATGGGATTCATGCTAATTCCCACAATCGTGGGATCCTTAACCCCGAGAAGACATGTGGATTTCACTTATTTTTAGGTTCTTGTAACTGTATAAGGGCAAAAATCCCTAGGGTCGATGGAGGTATCGTGAGTACTTGCCTCCTTGAGCTATAAAATAGATTTAGATCGTGGAGAGAGGTAGAGAATCAAGATTTCCATTCCAAATTGGGTAATGAGCACCCCAACTCAAAATTTTCCAGATTTGAGAAAAGAAGAGGAGGAGCTTGCTTCATCTAGTTCTTATTTCATTTTTCTCTTCTAGCATCTTTATTATGGAGTTTTTGGTTGTTAAGGATGTTAATGACATTATGAGTGGCTGAGTTATTTGTAGAGATTACTTTTGAACTACTTATTGAACTCCTACTTTGTTTATTTGAATGAATGATGCTTTTGATGAATGTTGAGCTTATACCTTGCAATATATTGAGAAATTAAGTTGGGTAAATTGTGTAGGTTTATACAATGAGAATTGGCACTCTATAGACCTACATTAATCAAGTTAATTGATTAGTTAGAGAGAGATCTTGTCTAATTAGTTGATTACCTATAGAATAACTTCATAACTAGTTGAACTGGTGGATTGGTTTTGTTGATTGAGAGATTGCTTAATCGTTTCATTTAATTTGGATAAGGACAATTAATTACACTTTGAGAGATGGTAGTTAATACGTTAGGACATCTTAGTTGAGGCACAATTCAATTAACAAGGTATGAGGGAGATAAGACGGGGAAAAAGTGATCTTTAATTGTTAAATCTTGAATTCCAAGTTTCTGCACTTTTATTTTAACATTTGATTATTGTTAGTTGTTTCATTTAGCTTAATTTTTTTAGTTTATATTTATTAAAATTGGTTCTTAGACAAAGCATCCTGAATTAAGTAGTGTCTAAACATAATCTCTGAGGGATCAATATTTGCTCTTTACTACTAGTGAATTGGTTTTGCAATCATTAAGTTTTTGGTATCGATGTTGTGGATTGTTTGTTTAGTATATTGTTTAAATTAGGTAACTTTGATTTGAGAGTGTTTGATACTTTTTCCTTGTTTATTTGTAGGTATATGAACACAAGGAGCACTAGAAGATCTAACAAAGCTTTTGAAGAAGAATTTTCTATTATTACAAAATAAGAAAGGAGGTTAAGGAGAGTAAAGCACCAAGAAAATCTTTTTAAAAACATGGCAGAAGAAGGAGAATAAGGAGGGGTCGAGGGAACATTGATGGATTTTATAAGGCTTGGATTTAGTCCATAAGGAGTTAGAAGGCCTGCAGTCGTAGCAAACAATTTTGGAATCAAGTTGACACTCCTAAACATACTCCAGAACATTGTTCAATTCTATGGGTTATCAACTGAAGATCTCAATGCCAACCTAGCAAACTTTTTGGAGATATACGACATTTTTAGATCCTAAGGGATGTCTGATGATGTTGTGCAGCTCCGATTATTTCCATTCACTTTGAGAGATCAAGCCAAGACATGGTAAATCTCACTTAATGCATCTCAGATTACTACATAGGAGAAAATAGCATAAGCTTTTCTTGCCAAGTACTTCCTATTGACAAAGACTACGCAGATCATCAAGAAAATTACAAACTTTCAGCAAAATGATGAGGAGTCATTACATGAAGCTTAGGAGAGGTTCAAAAAGTTGTACCCATACCACAACCTTCTAAGGGAGTTTTTACTACAGACATTCTATAATGGTGTGAATCAGACTACAAGAGGGGCAATAGATGCAGCTGCTGGAGGGTCATTAATGAGGAAAACCATTGAGGCAACTCATGATCTTTTAGAGGAGTTGGCAAGTAATAGTTGCATGTAGTCAAATAAAAGGGTAGGCAAGGCACAAAGGAACAAAAAGGCATGATTCTAATTGATAATATCACAACCTTGCAAGCTCAGATTGTCGCCCTCACTAAGGAGTTGAACAATATGCAAGGAGCTTCTTCATCTACAGTCAAAGCCATATAGGTCCGATGTCAGTTATGTGGGCAAGTCAACCATTACATAGCATAATGCTTCTTATTATGAGCTAGTAGCACAAAACAGGAAATTACCTGGGTCAACCACATTGAGGTAATAATCCATACTCTTAAGACTTATAATCCAAGGTGAAAAAATTACCAAAATGTTTCTTGCAGTACTAACAATGCAGGTGGCCAAGCAAAACCACAAGGACCACCTGGATTTCAGCAAAACCATCTTGGGTCTTTAGAGAGCAAAATGGACAAGTTAATAGATGTATTGGGGCCTAAATTCTCAAGCTAAGAGGAAAGTCAAAAAAGGCAGGAATAGAATCAAAATGGATGTTTGCAAGTCAGGAAACCTAATTTGACCAAATCTTGAAGAACCATGCTTCCTCTATACACAACTTGGAGGTTCAGGTAAGTCAACTTGCTACTGCATTATCTTCTAGAAATGAAGGTAGCCTGTCAAGCAACATTGAAACCCAAAAGAACAACTTAAGGCAATCACACTTTAGGGCAGCAAGCAACTGGAGGAGCTAAGTGTGTAAAAGGAGAGTCAAACAAAGGAGATAGAAGAAGAGAAAGTATAAAAGAGGCCATATATACCACCACCACCCTACAAGCCTAAACTTTTATATCCACAAAGAGTGAGATTGTAGCACCCCACTCTCGTAAGACATGTAACCAACATCTTGAGTGATATCCGAGTACCAAGCCCACAAGAGCGGCATGCTAAAACAGTCATTAGTTAAAACTCATTGAAAATTGTTTGAAACAATGTACATATATACGGAAAATCAATAATCAATTTTGATCCAACTTATTTATAAACAATTTCAGTGACAAAAATTACAACCATTATTGAACTCATCAAAGTTTTAGTAATCACTTAGGCCCATTACAGAACAAAACATTGCAATGATAAAGTCATTTCATTACCAAATCATAAACATATACTTTGTACAATTCTTGCGGAACATAATTCAAAAATACAAAATTCACTGAAGATGTATGCAGGTGCACACTGATCCCGACCTGGAACTCTTACTCGGAGCCTCTCTGGAGTTCTTTAGTAAACCTTGAAAGC
>JANSVA010000217.1:39426395-39437952 GCA_025504915.1 Erythroxylum reticulatum | reverse complement strand
TCTCGATTCACATGTGTAAAAACAACGTCATGTACCTTAGTTAATAGAACTTAATAAGTTCTTATAAGAGTTATATTTCTATATATATATATATATATATATGAGGTTAGTAGGAAATGCCACTAACCTTTAGTGCTTCTTGTCATCTTTCACCATTCTAAATTAGATAATTGATGGAATTGTTATGAATATGTTAAGCATCATGTGTTATGCTAGGCTTCAATTTCGCACTTTCACTTCAGTGTTTTCTTTTAACATTATGACTGAGTCTCTTCATTTTCCTAAAGTTAGTCATTTCAATTTGGCATAATAACATTTGATGAGGTAACTCTAAGGTTTCACCATGAGGGATGTTTTGTTAATATGGGTGATAATGTTTTCTATGAGGGTGGTTTTATGGATGAAATTCAATTTGATCCTGACTTAGAGAGCTATTTTGAACTGGTTGATGTATGTAAGAGAAGTGGGTATCACAATATGAAAAAGATATTTTATCTTATGCCTAGTTTTGAACTATATAATGGTTTGAGGGTTGTACAAGATGATGCTAATGTGTTAGATATGGTTAGTCAGATGATGGATACAGGTGATATTGATAGTTATATTAAACATAGTGTGGATACCCTATTGAAGTGATTGAGGATGAATGTAATGAGGTTAATGAGGGTAATGTAGTTAAAGATAATGGTGAGGATGTTAATAATGAAAAGTTTAGAGGTATTGTAGGTAATTTAAACGATGGAGGTAATGTAGGTAATTTAAATGATGTCAAATGTGGAGGATCAAAATGATGCAGATATGGAGAATGAAGATGATACAAATATGGAGGCTGAAGAGGATGAAGATGATGAAGAGGATTTAGAGCAAGGAGATAAAGGTAATGGTCTAGATGAAGATGTTGAAGAGGATTTAAAGCAAAGAGATGAAGCTAATGGTCCGGATAAAGATGTTAAAGAGGATTTAGAGCAAGGAGATCAAGGTGATGGTCTGGTTCAAGATGACAGATATAATGGACAATATGAAGCATACGCAAGTGATGCAGATGATGAAGACGAGGTGGCTTTGTCTTAATATTATGACGATGATGAATATGGAGAACTTGTTAGTGATTTTGATGATATGGTAGATGATGATACTAGGAGGAAAAAGAAATACCTTATTTATGATGAAAATGTAGTTGAGCATTAAATTGAAGTAGAGATAATTTTTCTTAATCATTTGCAGTTTAATCATGCAGTGAGTTTGTTGTCCATCAAAACAAAAAAGGTTGCCATGTTTACCAAAAATAAGCCCATGATTGTCCAAGGTAAATTTAAGATAGAGAACTGCCTTTGGTATATATATGGAGCATTTGATAGGAAGTTACTGTTATTTCAAGTTAGGAAATTCAAGAACAATTATGGCCATAATAGGGTATATACAAATCCTAGAATGAACACCATCATCTTATTTGACTTGTTGAAGGATAAGCTTAAAAGGGAGCCATTTTTTAAGAATGATGATATCAAATTTTACGTTAAGGATCGTTTAGGTGCTAAAGTGTCCATGAGTATGGTGAAAGAGTAAAGAAAAAATAGTAGACAATGTTGTGATCAACATTGAAGAGGAGTTTGAGAAGCTTTGGTCTTATGCTAACTAACCAAAGAAGCACTGTTACATTAACAGTGTCTTGACCAATTCCAACATCTCCACCTGTATTTGAAAGAATGTACATATGCTTAAAAGCTATTAAACATGAGTTTAGGAATGGATGTAGGCATTTTCTTGACCTAAATGGATGTTGGTTGAAGACCAAAACTAAGGGTAAACTTCTATATGCTATGGGAAGAGATGGAAACAGTCAAATGTTTCATTTTGCTTAGGTTATGGTCAGAGTTAAGTCTACAATCACATGGAAGTGGTTTATTCAATGGTTGAAAGAAGATTTACCTCACTTGGGTTCCAGAATTGGTTGGACTATAATGACTAACCAAAAAAAGGTAAAAGTTTCACATTAATCTTGTTTTTACTTTTATTAAGATTGTAACTATTATGAAATATATAGATTTGCGTCCATATGCCTATTCAAATGGTTATGTTTTCCTTTATAGGGACTTAATAGAGCCATTGTCGATTTGTGTCTAGATGTTGAACATAGGTTTTTGTGCTAGACATGTTTATGTGAATTGGCATAGAAGAGGACATAAAGGGGAATAGATGAATGAGCACTTTTGGGAAATTGCAAAATCCTTCATAGTAAAGGAATGTGAAGAAAACTTAGATAAGCTTATAGCCAAAAAGCCAAGGGAAGTAGAAGATATTAAGAGTTATGCACCAATTCAGTAATGATGCCAGGCTTTCCAGAGGGAAGATTATATGATTGAGTTGGTTAACAATAACTTATGTGAGGGAATATTATATAATTGAGTTGGTTGACAATAACTTATGTGAGGCCTTCAATAAGACTCTGGTTGATGCAAGGAAAATGTCCATTTTAGGGTTGTTTGAGCATATTAAAAGGGAATTGATGAAAAGAATTGTGAGAAAAAGGCAAGCTAGGGCCAAGAACAGAAGTAATTAAGAAGAGTGTCATGATTGCTCAACATTGTTCAGTACATTATAATGGAGAAGAAGGGTACGAGAATGATCATAGACAAAACAGATGTATGGTGAGGCTTCAAAACAAAAAATGTTCTTATAAGAGATACACCTCTGGCATTCCTTGTGCACATGTCATATATGCTATTAGAGACAGTATGGTCAATATTGAGGTGTACACTTCTAGTTGATTATGGAATACTGAATATGTCAAAGCATATAGGAAGGCAATTCAACTGATGCCTAGTATGAAGGACTGACCTATTAGCAACAAAGAAACTATTAGGCCACCAAAATTCAAACAAGAGCTTGGTAGGCCCAAAATAGCTAGGAAAAAGGGCATTAATAAGCCTCAAAAGAATACAAAAGTAAACAAAAAGCAAATTGTTGACCACGTGTCTAGGAGGGGCATGATCATTACATATGGCCACTGCCATACAGAAGGAGACAACAAAAGAGGTTGTCCTTTGAAGGGTTGAGAGGTAATTTCTAAGTTGTTTTGTCATTTTATGGTACAACTAAGATTCTTTTCCATAGTAGTGGTAATCTTCTAGGATTTTTTGTTCCATTCTCACTGTTATCAATGGTAGGTTCTAGCCTAGTTTCAAAATTCGAACCCAGATGAGTCAATTAATTTCCATATAGAGCAAAACACAATAAACTCACAGTCAACCTTAAAAAACATATCCACATTTGAAACCAATACTGAAAACCCAGTAAAATCCTCTAAATCTGCATCTAACAATTTTGAAAAAGGAAAGAAAGGTAAAAGAAGAGCAAAAGCCTCTACTTCTGCCTCTGCCTCTACTACTATGTTTGTATCTGCAGGTGAGACAACTACTTCAAGTACTGCCAACACCTCAAGTACTGCTCATGTATCTGGACATGCAAATGCAACAGACTCAATTGTTATCCCAACTCCTGGAGGTGCTTCGAAAACAACAAATATTTGTACATGTTAAAAGGCGGCCACCAAAAACTAAACCAAAGGGAAAAGAGGGCCTGGTTATTGTGTTGCAGATGATGGAAGTAGATTGAGTATGTTTGGTGTTGGCAAATGCAATCTAAGTTCTTAAGTGAAAATTATAGGAAAAAGGCCTATCACATACTCTTCTCTTCAACAAGAAGCAAATAGGAAGTTCAAGAAACAAATGGAAGAGATGGGGTATACACAAATGAAACCACATGGTTGCAGATGCTAAATGTAAGTTTTGAATATTTACATTCTTACTAAACATTAATTAATTCATACAACTTAACAATGTTTTCATTTTATCTACAACTTGGAAGGAGAAGTCAGAGACTATTAAACCTTGGGCAGAAATCAGTAAAGAGGAAGGAAGCTGTTACTGTGCATGTGAATCCAAGCCAACAAAGTCAAACTCTATCTTCATAGGGAAAGGACAAAATGTAAACTTAACATTCAATTGTTTGTGAACTGAACAATTTTGTGACATTTGTGTACTGCAGAAGGATCTTTTTGGGATTAATGTTATTAAGCAATGACTACCAACTTTAGTTTGAACTGCATTTCTTTTATGTTTTGTCCTTTTTGTTGAAATTCATGAATAGGTTACCGAGGGTGATGGAAGCTTGGTTAGAATTATCATATTCTCTACAATGTTTTGTAGTTTTCAAAAAAAAGCTTAAAGTATATGGATGGATAGAGATTATCAACCTTTTGTAGTAAAGAGTTGGTCTTTACTTTCCAATCAATGGGAATTGCATTTCTTTTAGGTGTTTTCATTTTCGTTGAAGTTCATAGGTGGTAAAATATGTACATTACTAACACAAAGAATTGGAATTATAGATTTATTAAACATCTTTGTCTCCTCATCCATAATTTGATGACTTATAAAACTTAACATTTGTGTTAATCAATGGAGGTAAAGTACGAATGATATTTTTTAGAGTAGTCAATTGTTCTCTCTTTTAACTCCTTTTGACTACTAACCAATACTCTATCTCCATTGATTAAAGATCTTATTTTTGTCTCTAATCTTCCTTACCAAATGTTGAAACATTAAACATATTTAGGCTAGTACATCAAACATGTTTAGGTTAGTACATAAAACGTCAAACCTGTTTAGGCTAGAACATCAAATTAGTACTACAAAAGATGTTAAAACATCAAACGCTTTGCACTTTCCAACATCAAGTTAGGTGAATTACATTTACAAATTGCTCTAGTACATCAAACCATTTCCAGTTAAGGCTTTAAAGGTACAACTATTTCCTTTTTTTCCTTCATTATTTAGACTAACAAACATAAACAAAACTATTAAACATAAGCTTAAACAAGCAACAAATTTCCAACACTTTACTTAATGCGTTTCATTACTATTCCTCATGGCAAATAACTCATTCTTTAACTTCAAACTTTCTACAATCTTATCAACTTTTAAAACATCTACTGCATTCTCTCTTAACTCTGCCACTTTAGCCTTCAATAGATTATTTTGACGATATAACATCTTATTTTTGTTTTTTAGCTCTAAAATAATTTGTCTTGCTCTTGGACAAAATCTTTGGTCATGCCATTCATAAAATCCACAAACATTTTCACTTTACCATCAAAGCAAAAACAATAATTCATTAATGAAATATATGAACACATCTAAATAAAACAACAAAAAAATGTACCAAAATTACCTGAAAGAGTCAACAACCATAAAACCTTATTCCTAGATTTTTATCAGTCCATGAAGTCCATCTAGGTGCTTTCAAGTTATAATAACAATATTTAGCCTCTCTATCATAGTCCCATTTAACTGGGTAAGTTAGAAATCAGCTTGTATTACCTCAAATCAAGCTTAAAACTCGTTCCTCTGCTTCCAAAGTTGAAATTTTCTACACAATATAAAATCACAACCAAGAAAACAACAAACTAAATCCTCTAATCATCCTCATTACCTTGAAGAACTACTACTTGAGCTCATTCTCAAGTATTACATCACAATGCTATAATGTTGATTGTGCCTACACTGATAGCTAAATGATGTCTACAAAACTGAATTTGTTTGCTCTTAATAATCTGCATCTTTGTTATGAATGTCATACTTCATCTTTAACCCAATGGATAGAGATAAACAAAACATGGATAACCACCAACAAAGATAAACTAAATGACATAACTCATATCCTACATACAATATCAAGTATATGGGTAAGAGAAAAATTGATCATATCCTAATATAAAAATGTATAATAAAATTACGCATGAAAAACAATTATCATCTACACAATTCAACCCTATAGTCAATGCCATTTAAAGAAGATAAAATAATTTACGTAAATGTAAAATTGTTAACGAAACTTTCTATAAAAAGGGAAGAAGGGCAAAGGAATAAAGTGAAGATTCAAAAGTCATAAATTTATATACAAAAATTAGAAGGGAGAATGACTCATTACCTACTTCCGTCTTCAATCAGAGCATATGTATGTTTCAAATCCCTAAAACCCTTACCACCCATTCACCTCCAACGCCAAAAGAGAGAGCTCACATTACCTAGAAGGCACAAGCGAGATTGGAGTGAAGGCATATGCATTAAGTGATAATATGTCCAGGGATTGGAGTGAAGGCATAACCGAGAGAAGAAAAAGAGGGTGAAAACACAAGTTTAAAAAAATTGTTGATTTAGGGTTGAAGAGTATTTCTTTTAAGCATAAATTTAAATGAAATTAAAATTTTAATCTTAAATTCCAACTAGCCTGGATAATAAATTAGGTCCATTAATGTGGCATCTAAATACTAATTGACTTGCATGTAATGGCACGTGTAAAACATGCCCTAATTTTTGTCCAAAAAAGTCTTAAATTTAGCGGACTTGTGAATTTTAGACCTTCTGTGAGCAAGTTACAAGTTTAAGTCACAAATTGATCAAACTCAAAAAGGTTAAGCCCCAATTTGGGCTTTTAGCCTAAGTTCTTCATTTCTAATATTAAATATCAATTCATCTTCCCAAATATGAATCATTATACCTACTACAGCTAGGAAAGGTGCATCTAGGATTAGTGACTTTTCCTCTTTCACACTGATATCTAACATATAAATGTCATTTTGGAATGTGAACCTATCAATTTTCACTATTACATCTTCCTTAACACCTCTAAGACTTATTAAAGAATCATCAGCAAGATACTCCACTCTCCTTGTAGGTTTTGATTCGTCTAATCCCATTCCTTTTAATATAACATAAGACATTATATTAATTCTTACACCTAGATTCACTAATGCCTTACTAATGTAAATGCCATCAATAATGTATGAAATGTGAAAATTTCCTATGTCACCTATATTTAGTAATATGATCATTGAGAGATCTTTTCGTTGCTTTCATTTGATTTTGACCCTTTAATTTACTCCTCAGGCACCTCCTACTTTGGATGGAGAGCTCAAGTTATCCAGTTTTTTGGCTATCACCTTCATCTAAACTATTAATACAATAATAAAATCTATACTATAAATCCTAATATATATAATCACTCTTACCCTTCATGGCTTTTACTGGTAATTATTTTTGACTATCTCTTCTATTAACTTTAAAATAATTTCTAGAGCCTTATTTTGCAATGTTCCATTTAATGTATCATCTATCATTTTCCTTATAAATTTCACCATAATTGTTTAAAATATCTGGCATTGCACTATATTGGAAGTTTGTCATGTAGGCTCTTTTGTAGTAAATCATTTTATTTATCATGTCTCATATAATATTTTACTTTTGAAATGTTTAGAAAAAGAGATTTTGTTCCTTAAATTTGTTTCCTTAGATGGTGGAAAGCATTTATTTAGAAACTTTTCCACAAACCTCTCCCAAGTGTTAACTAACCTCCCAAATTTCCCTTAAGTACTTTACTTGATCCCTTAGAGTAAATGGAAATAATCCCAACCTAATGGCATCTTTGGTACCCCTATTGATATTGAATGTATCACATATCTTCAAAATTTTGGTTCTGTGTGCATTAGGATCTTTAGTAAGCATATCATCAAATTTTACGTTCTATTGAAGAGTCTGGATTACGTTAAGCTTAATCTGAAAATAGTGAGCATTTATCTCCAACCTCACAATACTTGATTATGTTCTCACAAAAAAATGGTTTAATATACTCTTATCATAGTTCTTCTATCTTCTTTCACCTTTTTAGGTTGTAATTCTAGTGTATCTTTAAGTTCTTGCTCAATCTATTCTTTTCAATTTTGATATAAAGTTCTCTTTAAGTTCTTAATCTTATTTATGAACTTTTTGTCATGCACCACAATCACTTCTAAACAAAAAATAAAATAAAACAATCTATAAAAAAATTTTACAAGAAATAAAAATACTAAAAATATAATAACTATAAATAAGAAAATAACTATACAAAACTATAAGAAGTTAATACGTTTCCTAAAACTACTTGCTTCTCTCATAATAGAGCCAAAAACTTGGTGTTGGTTACTTATATCTATATGTTCTTTCAATTTCACCAAAATTTTTCTTGTTAAAAATCTCAATCACTACTATGTAAGTGCACATATCGTTGGTAATAATATAATGGTAAATAGGGTATTGATAACACGAGAAAGTGGTATGGATAGAAAACCTAACATTGTTAACTAGTATAAAAATAATAAATAGAAAAAGGTTTTATGGATTTTTTAATAATGAAAGATATAATAAAACTAAACCTAGTATTGACAATAACTAAAGACATAAATAATAAGACAATTGATTAAAAGATAATGTAATCAAATAACTATATCCAGATGAGTATTTCTTCTAATGGCACTTTTGACTTTGTGATTTAATTAACCTAAATTGGATATGTTGGCAAGACAACGTAAACACTAATATTGCACTCACTCAAGCTACAATCATTTAATTTCCAGTTGATTAACTCATATCTCTACCAATGCTAACACCCATTCAAATGTATTAAGTTCTATGAAATCTTATAAAAAATTTCACTCCACTAAGAAGATCACGTAGGTCTCCTTTGATCTTCTTGTTCAACCCAATTTATATAAGCTTCAATATACTCATAAGCAGGTTCTCGAATTGTCCATAAGTGAATTAAAACTAGATTTAGACATCAACATGAATAAATTAGCATTAAAACTAATAAAAACATCTCACGAAAGTGTATGGCATATCATATGTTAAATTAAATCAATCCATACAAAAAATAACTAATAGCATTTTCTCTATCTAAATAAAAAAAAAGATTTTATCCATAAAACATATTCAAATCAACAAAATTAAAAGATAGAAATAGAAAACAAGGTAGAAATAAATCTAGATAAAGTCCTTGCATCCACCAATAGCTTCATTCGTTGAAATGATGTTTAGGTCTTGATTCTCTAGTGAAAAATAGTTTAAAATCAATACCCCAAGGGTTGGAGAAACCTCATGATGGCTAACCCTAACTTTTGTAGAAAAATGTTTCTTATATATGTTTTCTTCAAAAGATGGCTAAATTCCTATAAAAATTAGGGTTTCTTCCCTTTAAATACCTTTTACTCTACTTAGAAAATGATTTACCACGATCGTGGGCCTTAATTTTTTTTAGGTGACAAACACAGGCTCTAATATGATCATATCTCTAAGATGTGAATTGTACTATTTTCTTGATGATAAATGAATGACTTCTAATATAATGTCTTTGAATTATAGATCTCATTGTTTCTTATTTGACTTATGCATAATCTCCTATATGGCCATTATTTTTATTTAATGGCAAATTATCTACTTTTGACTTCTGAACGTGTAGGCATACTTAATTACCTGAACCCTGTTAAAAATCTTCTCACATCCATTTTTGTTTCTTTCATATACATGTATTCCTGCTGCATACATATACTTATTTCTTAACATTTTTCCTTTACAAATATAATAAAAATCAAGTGTTGATAGTAATAATGGTGTTGCATTCGATTTGTATCTCCAAATTTTGTTTCAATGCACTTATTTATAATTGTACGCCTTTCTCAAAATTGTTATTAAAGAAAACTAGTTGAAACTTGAATTAGGTTCTTTATGTTAATTTTAATGTCTAGGTGATAGTATTCTTAGCAATGCAATTATTTGGATGGAGTGATCTTTCCAAACAAAAAAGGGAATAATAGAGCTATCAAAGTGAAAGGATCTTCACGTAAAAATTCCTCATTCTATGTTGAACTATAATAACTTTTAAGGGAGGTGGTGCCACTTGGGCCAAACAGAGTAGTGGTAATGGCAAAGAAGAATCAAAGAAATTTCAAAGATCTAGCGACACAAAGCCTTATGTGGAGGGTTCTAAATAGCCAAATTCATAAGGAAGATATCAGTCCTAATGACAATAAGAGTGCATGCACCATAAACATAACTGAGGTAAATGAAGAGGTGGAGAAGAGTCTCACATAAAGGAAGTGTTATGGTGGTTGAGAGTAAAAATTTCGTCAATTAATCAATCCTAAGTTAGTAGGTCAAACTTGATGAGTACAAAAGAAAGCTATTAAAGGAGAGGGAGGGAAGAGAGGAGCCTAGAGAGAATGGTGTGGTTTCTTAAAAAGATAGTGTACGGGAGGAGGTTGTAGTAAAGTCTTTTAAATCTTAAAACACAAGGTGTTAGCCCCTTAACACATAAAGGCACTTCATAACTAGCTGGACACAGGCCTTAGGTGGAAGGTTATCTAGCTCACACATATGGCGGTAGCATGCGAAAGCTCCAAGGTAACTTAACAAGTTAGATCAAGCATGGTGCAAGTTTTGGATGCTTAAATGGACGGATCATGGCTAATGGACCTAACATGGGTAAGCATTGGATTAGACTAATATGTTATAACTTACTTTGGATTAGATGACTTATCATCAACGGATAGAGATCGTGGGGAGATCTTAGATGATGTGGAAGATAAGATCACAGAGGATAAACATCAGCTGCAAAGGATAAAGACCACGTAGGAGGATCATTTGAAGATAATGGACACCTTCATGGATAAGGATAAATCATGTATAATCTTTTATCTTGTTAGTTAGGATGTAGATAAGCCTTATCAGATAAATTCCTATTTATATGGGGAGGCTATCTTATTGGACAGTGATATAATCTGATAGGATAAGATGTGATCTTAAGTAGTAGAGTTTTATTAGGATTCTAACTTTCTCCCCAAGCCCTGATGCCTATATATAGCTCATTTAAGCCTTGCTCCTCAGATATATAGTGATACATATAGAGAGAGTATCCTTTGTATACTTTGGGAGAAGTGATAAAGGCTGGCAGTTTGTTGTATCTTTTTCTTGCTTTATTGTTGCCTTTACTATTCGATTGCTTCCGTAGTTTTCTTGCGAGTGTAAGAGTTAAACACTCTAAAGATCATGAGGCATTCGAGAACTAGATTATTGGTCGACGATCACATAGGATGGTTGAGTCTTGCTTAAACAAACCTAAGTAAGATTGTTGTGTAAAGGAATGGGCGCGACTTATGGATAAGTTTGGTGCTTAAAAAGACCTTTGTAATATAAGGGACGACGTTGTCTGTTGGACCCCGTTTTTGGAGTCCAACATCGAACATAGGATTATAAAGCTTGAGCATGGAGGAAGGCCAAAATTTGGAAATTTAAAACAAAAAAATCCTTCGGAAGCAAAGGTGGGCTTCACCTGTTGGCCCCTGGTTTTTTTTTAATAAGCATGATTAAATTAATTTTGGGGTTTTGCTAGATTAAATTGTGTTAGAGTTAATTGGCATGATACTTTGAGTAAGATATTATGTTATAGGTTAAGGGAAATAAAGTGTCATAATAATAAGATTTCATGAGGGGCATTGTTGGAACATCAATTAAGTTATAAAGTCTTAAACCATTAAAGGAAGGGCAAAATGGGAAGAAGGAATTGTAGGCTTGTGTTTTAGAAGACAAAAACGTCGGTAAAGAAGAAGAGAAGAGAGAGAAGACGAAAAATAAGAAAGAAGGGAGAGAGAGTGTCGGTGATTGAGAGAAAAAGGAGAGTTGAGCTAGGT
>JANSVA010000217.1:39400903-39426295 GCA_025504915.1 Erythroxylum reticulatum | reverse complement strand
CTAGAATGTCAGACAACACTTCTTCTTCCAATTATATCCTTGATGAGTGAGAAATGTCCCATTTGCCCTTCCATTTTGCCTTATGTCTTTTCATGCTTAAATGTCTTGCCAACAATATCCTTGAACATTCTGACATAACTCTTTCTTTTAGAAAAATATTCTCCCTTGTCTTAAGTTTCTAAGGGCACCAAGGTTTAAAACTCCAAGAGTATTGCCCCAAATATTTTTGGACTATTCTTATATTGAAACAGTACCCTATACTTAAATTCCTCTCATTCATACTCTTCCAACCGATACCCTTACTTTGAATCAATTCATCTTTTTCGAATCAATATCAAAAGCTATCAAATTCTATGTAGGGATAGAAAATGTGTTAAGAAAATATGGGTTCAAGATTCATTTCATTTAGAGATCGGATAACAAAGTTATGACCGAAAGAATTAAACAAAGGTTTTATCCTCAAACATATTGAACTTACCTCGGGAAAAATCATATAACTCTCTTTATAGATGTCGAATCAAAGTGTTCTTTAGATTATATAAAAGAGGGCTTCAAGATCTAAAAATTTTGCGACGACCTTAAAGACAAATTCAATTGTCTGAAGGGTCAAAAAGGGACTAGACAATAGGATTAGGTGAAACAAATCAAAACAAACGAATGGAAAGAAAACAGACTAATGGCAAAGCAGATGAATGCAATACAGATGAAGCAAAAGACAGACGGAACCTAAGTTAACTTAAGATGAAGCAAAGTCAACTTAAGACGAAGCAACTCTTAAGACAAAGCGAGTCTTAAGATGAAGTGACATCATAATAGACGATACATCTTGACAGACAATGCATCTTTACAGACAATGCATCCTTAAGACAAAATGACGTCATCACAGACAATGTGATGTCATCACAGATGATTCATCTTGACAGACAATGCATCTTTATAGACGATGCATCCTTAAGACGAAATGACATCATCACAGATGATTTGTCTTTACAGATGATGCATCCTTATAGACGAAATGACATCATCAAAGACAATGTGATGTCATCATAGACGATTCGTCTTTATAGACGATACATCTTTTACAGACGATGCATCTTTACAGATGATGCATCCTTACAAACGAAATGACGTCATCACAGACGATGTGATGTCTTCACAGATGATACATCTTTATACTCCTAAGCATTTCCCTTTCTAAGGACCATAACTTTTAATCCAGAGGTCCAAAAATTTCATACTATATACCGTTGGAAAGCTCAAAGAGAGATCTACAATTTTCTAGAAGATAACTCTATCTAAATCTATCTTGATCAATCTAGAATTTCCCCTAAAGTCAAAACATGAACTTTACAATCATCCACCAATACACTGCACCCAGTTCTCAACTTCATACGAACTCAATGTCATCCATAAAGAAATTATAATTCATGATTAATCATGAACACCAATAACAGAACATACACTTATATACATATTCTTTATCAACTTACTACACAATTTCAACTTCACTTTCACTTAAATTCTTCCCATTTCATAGTCTCTCATCTACCAAAACACCAAGGCGAAACATGAATCTATCCACACTTCTCATTTACTTCTTCAAATCTTCTAAGAAAAATTTTGGAGTCCAACAAAATGTATGAGCAAAGTCCATTATGCCCTTCCATGTAATGCCTTAGCCTTTTAACCTTTAGTGATCTTCCAATTTTGCCCATATATATTCTTACTTCTTCAATTTAACTTACACTATACTATACTCTAACTTAATCTTAATTTCTTCATTTAATGCTTCTATATATCCTCCTAACATTGACATGCTAATTAAACTATAAAAAAATGATTTATCTAACAAGACCATATAATTTAATCAATTCATGCTTAATAAAAAAAAATTCGGGGCCCAACATTTCTCCCCCTCTTAAAAGAATTTCGTCCTCGAAATTATTACCTAAGTCATCAAAGAGGTGTGGATACTTCTCCTTCATGGCCTCCAAGGTCTCCCACGTGGCCTCTTCTACAGAATGATTTCTCCACAGGACTTTGACTAACTGAATTGTCTTGTTCCTAAGGACCTTCTCCTTGGTGTCCAAAATCTCAACTAGAGTCTCCTCATAACTCAGATCATCTCTCAACTGAACCTCAATGGTCTGAATGATGTGAGAAGGATCCGATCTATACCTCCTGAACATGGAAACATGAAAAACATCAAATATTTGGGACAATTCTGGGGGCAATGCCAACCTATAAGCTAGTGGTCCAATCCTCTCAAGAATTTCATAGGAACCCACATATCTCAGGCTCAACTTGCCTTTCTTGCCAAACCTCATGACTCCTTTCCAAGGAGATGTCTTAAATAAGACTTTCTCACCAACTTCGTATTCTATTTCCTTTCGGTGTGCATCGGTATAACTTTTCATCCTATCTTGTTCTGCGTTAAGTCGTTGCTTAACCAGATTGACATTGTAAACTGTCATCTGGAGTAACTCCGGTCTGATTAGTTTCCTTTCTCCTTCCTCATCCCAACATATCAAAGTTCTACATCTCCTTCTATACAGTACTTCATAAGAAGCCATCTGAATGCTCGAATGGTATGAATTATTGTAAGCAAATTTGATTAATGGCAAATGCTCATCCCAAACTCCTTTGAAATCTACCACACATGCCCTAAGCGTTCCCTCGAGTGTCCGAATGGTCCTTTCAGATTGACCATCTATCTGGAGATGAATTTAACTTAGTTCCGAGAGCTTCTTGTATGCTTCCTCAGAATCTCGAAGTGAATCAAGGATCCCTGTCAAAAACTATGGAATATGGAATCCTATGTAATCTTACTATCTCATCAATATACTTCTTTGCTAGCACATGCAGGGAATCAGTCTGTTTGATTGCAAGAAAATGGGCTGACTTCTTCAATCGATCAACAATAACCCATATGAAATCATGCTTCCTACTGATCTTGGGCAAACCCATCAGAAAATCCATGGTTACTCTTTGCCACTTCCACTCAGGAGTGGACAATGGACTTAACTTGCCTGAAGGTTCCTGGTGTTCAGCCTTAACTTGTTGACACACTAGACACTTACTTGCATACTCTGCTACATCCTTCTTCATGCCTTTCCACTAGAAAGGCTCTCTCAAATCTCTATACATCTTGGTGCTACCTGGGTGCATAGCATAAGGTGCATTGTATGCCTCATCCAGTATCTCATCCTTCACCTCCTTGACATTTAGGATACAAAGCCAATTTTCAACAGTCATGAGTCCATCATCCCTGACTACCACTTCAGACTTCTTGCCATTCTGAATTTCTTCTCGAAGCTTATTCAATTCTATATCTTGTGCCTGTAACTCCATAACCTTCTCCGTGAGTAACGGTCCCACTCCAAAAGTAGCAATAATGCAATTTGGTTCCTCCTATCTCAAGCTCGTTCTAAGCTTAGCCATCTCTTCCAATAAAGGCATATAAAATGTATGAACATGGGCTATTGATGATTTCCTACTCAAAGCATCCGCCACTACATTTGCCTTTCTTGGATGATACTCAATCAACAAATCATAATCCTTAATTAGCTTTAGTCATCTTCTTTGTCTCAAATTCAGTTCTTTCTGACTCAACAGATACTTGAGACTTTTGTGATTTGTAAAAATCCTCGTCTGTACCCCATACAAATAATGTCTCCAAATCTTCAAGGCAAAAATCACTGCTGCCAATTCCAAATCATGAGTCGGATAATTCAACTCATAAGGCTTCAGTTGCCGTGAAGCATAAGCTATCACCCTGTCTCCCTGCATCAATACACAACCCAGACCCTTTCTTAAGGCATCACTATACACTATATAAACCTCATCCCCAGTAGGCAACATCAAAACTGGACCACTTGTTAATTTGCACTTCAACTCCTCAAAACTTTTCTTACATTACTCACTCCAAATAAATTTCTGATTCTTCCTCAATAACTTAGTCATCGGAGCCACTATCATAGAAAATCCCTCAATGAATCTCCTATAATAACTTGCCAGACCCAAGAAATTCTTCACTTCTTTCACTATCTTTGGTGCATGCCAATTCATCACTGCTTCAACCTTCTTCGGATTAACATGTACCCCATCTTTCGAAATTACATGTCTAAGGAATACTAGTTCATGAAGCCAAAACTCACACTTGCTGAACTTAGCATAAAGCTCTTTCTCCCTCAGTGTCTGCAATACTATCCTAAGATGTTCCTCATGTTCCCCTTAACTCTTAGAATACACCAAAATGTCATCTATAAATACTATGACAAACTGATCCAGATACTCCTTGAAAACCCTATTCATAAGGTCCATGAATGCAGCTAGAGCATTGCTCAAACCAAAAGACATAACTAGGAACTCATAATGCCCATACCGTGTCCTAAAGGTTATCTTATTTAAAGCAGACTCTATGATTCTGAGCTAATGATAACCCGATTTGAGATCAATCTTGGAAAAGACCCTTGCTCCCTATAGCTGGTCAAGCAGATCGTCGATTTGTGGCAGAGAATACTTGTTTTTAATGGTCACTTTATTGAGTCTCCGGTAATCAACACACATCCTCCATGTTTAATCCTTCTTCTTAACAAATAGAACAGGCGCTCCTCAAGGTGATGAACTCGGCCGTATATACCCCTTCTCTAACAGTTCCTCTAAATATTCTTTAAGCTCCTTCAGTTCAGTTGGGGCCATCCTATATAGTGGTACAGAAATGGGTGCGATTCTGGGAATCAAGTCGATAGCAAACTCGATTTCTCTCACTGGTGGCAAACTAGGTAAGTCCTCTGGGAACACATTTGGAAACTCCCTCACAATCGAAAAATCTTCTAACTTCCCTTCATTCACATCAGTATCCACAACATGCGCCAAGAAGGCTTCACACCCCTTTCCTATCATTCTGTTAGCTAGCAAGGCCGAAATAATTCTTGGAGATGGTATTTTCCTGTTCCCCCTGAAAATCACCTTCTTACTGTTGCTTAGATCAAACTCAACCTCCTTGGGTGGATCCAAAAACTAAACATACTACACATTTTCACATAATAGTCCTGTGTAGCCGTGAACAAAACGTACTATCGCAATCCCACTTAATGGTCTTGCGTAGTCATGAACTTATGGGAGTCCATAAAGGAGCTCCATGCCACTAGCGGACAGGAAAAAGAAGCCTTTATTTGTCAAAGTGCACTTGACTTAACTTAGGGGACCACCACAAACCTACATAACATGTATTTCATATCTTGGAAACTTGTTGCCCAAAAAGGCACATTTTTAAAACTTGATTTTACAACTGTAGTATCTCTTCAAAAATCATTTTCACATTCTTTTCATAATTCATCAACACAATATGCTCATACCAAACACATAACACTTTTTCAAAGCATTCAAGAGTTATAATGTACATTCATAAAATAGTTGAAATCATTTATTTCCATCATTTGAAAGAAAACATTAATGGCCTATTACTTAATTATAAAACTGTAACGCACTTTGAAATCCTTACTTAAACCTTGCTCAAAGATGCCTCTCTTCTTAATTCTCTTGCATTCCTTGATTTCCTTCTTGGTTTCCTTTAACAATAACAAAATCCTAATTTAATAGGAATTCTAATTGAAAACCTTATATTGCATATTTCACTAAGATAAATTCTGAATACTTAAACTCTTCCAAAACTCCCAACCTTCAGGTCAATTTTCCATAATCTTTATAATTAGGTAAATGAAGAAATTTGATAACACTTTCTTCTAGAAAAATGTTCCTCCTTGTCTTAAGTTTCTAATGAAACCAAAATCATTCAATTTGGTTCAATACTCTAAAAGTTATACCTCAAATATTTTCAGGTTGTTCTTATACTAAAACAACATTCTATGCTCAACTTCTATCCATAAATTTAGGTTCTTATAGACCGAATTAAAACTTTATTTCTTCATGCAACTTGTAGCCCTATGTCTCTAGTTTACTCCAAATAAAAATCACTCCATTTGGATAACTACAGAAAATGCCCAAAATACCTATGCATGCTCTGTGATGGAAAGTTCTCTTAAAAACTTACAAGTTCGCCGCGACGAACTTTGACGGAAACAAACATATAACATACTTCAACTCCATTTTTCCAAATCTTCACTTCCAACATTTTACATATAACCCATCTTAAACCTAAATCATCTCATCTACTTCATTTTCAACTTCATTTCAACCTCAAAATCATTCACAAACCCATTTATGATCTATCTTTGATCATTAATCCAAAATTGTAAAACATTCACATAAACCATTTATAACAACTTCCTACACATATTCACTTTATTTTTCACTTCTAACCATCACTAAATATGCTTCATCTAACAATCAATAAGGGTTAATGCTCATACTTACTTAATTAGCCTCAATGTCTTCAAACTCTTTAAGAATCTCTAAAATCCTAGCTCTTCTTTTCTTTTTTTCTCCTTTCTCTTCTCTTCGTTCACTCTCTCTTCTTTTCTCTCATTCATGTGTTTGCTTCTTCAATTGCAAGACTACAATTACGTCTATTACTTATACCCTAAATGTATGAGCAAAGTCCACTATGCCCTTCCATGTAATGCCTTAGCCTTTTAACCTTTAGTGATCTTCTAATTTTGCCCTTATACATTCTTACTTCTTCAATTTAACTTACATCATATTATACTCTAACTTAATCTTAATGTCTCCATTTAATACTTCTAATTCCATCAATCAAAGCAATAAATCCTCCTAACATTGACATACTAATTAAACTCCAAAAAAAATGATTTATCTAACAAGATCACATAATTTAATCAATTCATGCTTTAAAAAAATTCGGAGCCCAACATTGCCTATGAAGATGACGAAGAATTTGATATATTTAAAATGTGAAATTAATTGGATAGTAATAACATATACGAGAAAACAGAATTTGTAAATTACAAAATATCTTGTAAGAGATAATGGAAATAATTAGAGTGAAGAGATGATGAATATCTAAAGTTTAAAACTTGTTTTGACCGCAAAAAGAATTAACATGAATTCTTACAGGTAAATTGGCGAAAGATGAAGAAGAAGAACTATACTGAATGACAACATGATCTTCAATGTATGAATGACCAATTGGCAATGATGACTTGACTTTTAATATAAAAATTAGTCAATCATATTTTAAATCTAAAATTTCATTCGAATTTAGAATATTCAAAACCAAAAATTATATCAATTATATGCTTAAAGTTTTAATTTGTTATAAATATAATCTAGTGTTAAATCTGTTAACAACACTTGTATGACGAAAAAATAATAAATTATTTTTAAATAAAAAACTTCACCCTCGAAATATCCAATTTGTTTGGTCGAAAATGTTAGCCACCATGTGGTTCCTATCAGAATTCTTCAAAAAAAAATTTAGATGATACATGCAGGGAGTTCTATGAGAGATTTAAGGCTTTAATTTTTTTAAAAATTAATTCTTTAAGTTAATAATTAAATTTTTATCGTACAAGTACTTGCCAAAGATCGTACATATAATAAATTTAAATTTTATATATTTAATTGATATAATTTTATACATTTATTGGTATAATTTAGAATTTAAAATATTATCTATCTTATAAAAATGTTATATTCGCTTTTATGGACAAACGCAAATACAATATTAAAGTTTCATTAATTTATAATGTAATTCAAATAAATTTTAAAACAACAAAATTCTTTTTAAATATTATAATTTAAATTAAATTCTTATAAAAATATTAAAGCTTTTTACCTTTCACTTCGTGAAGCGTCAAATTTTGATAAAGCCCATTAAAAGCTAGAGATTTCACATCCGAAAGCTCGCCATGTCAGCAACAAATGTGAATCATCACCTGTTCAAAACCTGAAGCCGCTCCTGAAGCGCAAGTGGAGCATTCCGCACCCAGTAAACTCGAAACTCCATGCTTGTCCGACCAATGTGACGCCGGAGCTTCCTTTCAACTTTCGTGAAGATTGATGGGATGATAGATTTGGAGCTTTATTAAATTAATATTGAAATTTTATGCTTAAATGTTATATATTTAATTCTTTCAATAAATAATTTATAAAATCAGTGAAGCAATTTACTTAATTTTAGTGATAATTGATAATTAAGAGATGTATTATATTTAATGCATAATTCTTTATTTATTTTTATTAAAAACTTATTTATTATTAAATATTTGTATTTGATAGATAAATTTCAAATTTTGTAATTATCTCAATACCGTAATATTTAATGATAAAATATCTTTAATTATTATCACCTATATTTATTTTTAAAAAAATTAACATGTTATATGTACAATGTATTAGGAGTTAATAAGTAAAAAATTTACTTATAAAAATTATTGTTATAACTATTTCACATATTAAATAAAAAATTAGTCTTTTATCATAATAATTAAAACATCATATAAAAGTGAAGAATTTTAACATCCATGTATAAGAAGTGAAATGACTTTAAATGCATCTTCATATTTTTAAATAGTTATTTACACTTATGCATTCGAATGTGTATAAAACTTAAATTATGTTTCCTAGATTTACAATACAAAATTAAAAAATAGATATTTATAAAAATTTTATATTGAAATTAATATTTATACATTTTTAATAATTCTTATATTTATTTTTTACATTTATAAATATCATTTGAATGTTTATAAGAGAAGAAAATATATATCATATAATATTTATTATTATATGATCATTGATAGTTTATATTTTTATTAATTACGTCTTTTTAAAAAGTGTTCATAATTGATTTAACTTTTTTATAATTTTTTATGGAATGTTTCTTAGGGTTGACATCATTGGTCCAGCCGCAAGACTTAAAACATTCAACTTAACTTGAATCAAATTGAGCTACCAAAACAATGTTGTTCTAGTTTGAATTAGGCTTGTGCCATGTGAAAGGAGTCTAGTCATGCATAATCAGCCTATTATTAATCTTTAGTATTTTTAGATGAATTTTTAAAAATTAAATTTTATAAATAGAAAGAATATACTCATGCTCATACTAATAGTCCAATAACCAAGGGGTATAGAACCTCTAAGAGTACTGACCAACTATTTAGAACAAAAATACCAAGCAATATCACTAAACCTATTCACTAAGTCTCCAGATACATCGTTAAAGGGAGTTTTGCACTAATTTTACTCCTAAACACCTCTAGAAAACACATCATAATCACTTTCATATATAGCAATAAAAGATTCCTAACTCATTGTTTGTTGAAATTCTAAAGAGATCTTAAAGATAGGGCTACCAGGAGACTGTAGTTTTGATTATGGAATTACCACCTTGTATATGTGTCCTTTATTTCCATCCTCTTCCCTTTTGCCCAAATTGGTCTTTCAACGAATTGCTATCAGTTAATCATTATTGTCAAAATTCTTCTTTTTCTTTTTGTAGGTTATATAGTAGCTTAGGTACTCTAAAGTCGTTGTTAGGCATTTGGTTTCTTCTTGCATGTGGATGCTTATGATTCACCTTAACCCTCTTCTTGTAAGTCCTTATTTCTTGCTTTCTATAGTAAATTTTCTCTTCTATTTGTTGATATGTTGAGTTGAGGTTATATACCTTGCATATGTTATTTGTGTTCCTTGAATACTTGTTTAGCTATTCATTTACCTCATGTTGTCCAATTTTTCACTTATCCACTACTTGAGATCCCTCAAAATAGTTTGGATAGGCATCCCAATTCCTCTCAAAACTTTTATGTTTTACTCCTTCCATACAACAAACACATTAGAGCTTAAAATTATTTCCAACTTTGTTTTTACAATTCCAGAGCCTATGAGATTATTTTAAGCTAAGATCGCATGTCTTTTAAGCTTAAATTTGACATGTTAGTGTCTCAAGCTCCTCTTTACACAATTTATAATTGTTATTATTTTGAAATTGTGATAATCTATCATGACTAAAGAGACAATTCTTAGTCACTAACGATAAGCAAAATTTTTCTTGAGGATGAATGTTCTTGCTCCAAACCATTTTAGCCGATGCTTATTTTTAGCCCCTACTTTGAATTCTTTCTTTACAAGTTATATAAGTGAACACTCCTAAAGAGAGTTCTAACCATTTATATCTTCTCTTTCCTATACTGGATTGTAGTCAAATAAATCCCTTTGAACTTCTACAAGGTAATTTCTCCATTCATTATATCTTAAACCATACATTAAACTTCTCATTTAGGTGATTTTCTCTTAGGATTATGTCCCTAAATTGTAATTGAATTAGAGATCCCTCCTTGCTCCAGTTGTCATATAAGAGTTACGCTTTCCTTCCATTGCCTATCTTACATTTTATACAATTAGTTAACAGACTCCTCATTCTCATCATTTATTTATAATAGCAATACATGGTTGAATTTTCTTTTAATTCCATAAAACTTCTACCTTTCAAACAATAAATTTGCATCCATTGCCATCAAAGAGAATTCATATTTTCCAATAGTCTCCATATCCTCTTCCCCATAAACACCTTATTACTCAATTGAATAAAACTCGTCCCCCTTCATCCAATGGTTTATATACCTCACTTCATCTAACATTTTCCATTGTTCTCTTTTTCTTGTTCCCTGTCCATAGGAATTGCCTCAATGATTCTCTATGGTCTTTGTTAAACGTTTCACTAGTACAAAATAAGAAGCCCAATAAATATGTTGTAAACTCAAATTTGACTTGATGAGTTATAGCCTTCTAGTTGGAGATAGTTTTATATTTCACCAATTTCTTATCCTCATCCATACTTTCTCCATCAAAGGAATACATTCCTTAAATTGAAATTTCCTTATTGCAAAGGGCATTCCTTGATAGATAAATGGAGGTTGCTTTTCTTGAATGCAAGTTATACTAACCAGCTATGTTGTTAGATATTAGGCACTCCTTAATAGGATTAACTAGTTCTTATTCTTAGTAACCTCCATAATTGAAAGTTATTTAAACAATCTAACTGATTCCATTAGCAAGTTCACTGAAACATCATAGGCTCTTAATAATGCAATTAGATCAATCACAAAGGATAGGTTGAAAAGGTTTCAATTTCTTATGTTTGTTATAAAACTTGAAATCTGCATTAGCTTTAATATTATGCCTTACCATTCATGGAAACACCTCCATGTATAAAATGAACAAGTAAAGGGACAATAGTCTCTTTGCCTTAGCACTCTTCCACCCACAATTATTAGTGTAAGTTTCCAATTGATTAACATACTGAAAGATTAACTGATAATACATAGCCTTATCCAATCCCTAAATCTATAAAGAAACCCAAAAGCCTCTATTACCTTAATTATGAAGTCCCATCTTAAGGAGTCATAGGCTTTGTGAAAATAGATCTTAATAGGATAGTTTCTTCATTTATTCCCTTTTAAGTACCCCTTAAATAACTTATGAGCTAACAACACATTATCTCTAATTGATATATCTCCTATAAAGGTAGCCTATACATTACTAATTATAAGTTTGAGGACCTTTTTCATTCTCTATCTTATGATTATTAAAATCACTTTATATAGGAAGTTGCAATAAGAAATTGACTTAAATTCATTTAGGTAGCCTGGTTATTTACCTTAAGAATAAGACATAAGAATGTCTTATTCACTTCTTTCAACATCTTCCCTTTGTAGCTTCAATTACCATATTCTTTATGAGGTTCTAAGATTTTTTATGAAAGAATCCATTAAAGCCATCTAGATTAGAGCTTTATAAGGGGGTTCATACCAAAGATTACCTCTTCGATCTCTCTGTCACTCTCATATTCACTCATAAATGCTATCAACATAGTTTTCTTTCCTTCTAGAAATTGATTACTAAGAAAATAGCTTAATAGAGAGGTAGAAGACTTACTCTCAAAAAATGTTCCTATTAGTTTCCTGAAATAAGTTACTACCTCCTCTTTAAGCTCATCTTATGTGATAGCCATTAAACCATCCATCTTTTCTAGAGAGAAAATTTTATTAATGTTCCTCCTTACATTACTGTATTATGGATGAACTTAGTATTCCTTTCTGTTTCTTCATCCACATTACTCTTAAGTATTATTTCAAAAATGAATCATGATTATAAATAGCCTTGTAGTTCTCTTTCAATGCTTTGTCCTCGTCCATTATCCTTAGGGGTTCCCTAGATTGTTGTTCATGCCCTCTTCCACCTTATTCAAGTAAGCTCTAGTCCTTTCTATAGCCTTTATGGTACTTCCTCTCCTTTTCCTCAAGCATAATCCTTTCAATTCTTCCTTTATTGACTAAAGTTTCTTTGCATATACAAACATCTTGTATACCTAAATCTACCCAATTATTCCTCTTAAAAATGCTTTATTGAATCCTTATTCTTTTGCTTATTAATCATTAAACCTAAAAGGAAACCTCTTTATCCTCCTTTCAAATATATTTTACACTAAGATTAGGGTGTGATTAGACATCAAAGGATGAAAAAAAATGCACTTTACTTTTAAGAAATTGATTAATTCATTCTCCATTCAACAAGGCCCTATCCAACTTTTTTCTAACCTACCACCTTATACTTTATTTATTGCTCCATGTTTAAAACTCCCTTTATATGTCAAATCTGTAATCCCTATCATATTTATACATTCCTTTAAATCAAGAGAATATTTCCTCAAGCAAACACGACCTTCTTGTTAGATCTTATTACTATAGTCTTAAAATCTCCCAAAATTATCCAAAGACTACTAGTTAATTAAATGAACTATTGGAGTTTATCCCATAACACCTTCCTTCAGAAAACACGGTTTAATCCATGGGCAAAAAGACATTACACCCTCAGTATTTTCTCAAATAAAATAGACTTTTAAGTTCATCACTGCTAATTAGAATGTAGAACTTGCACTATAACTATATTTTGATTAAAAAAAAGTATCATAATAAGACCATAATGGTCATTGTGATGGTTTGACTGGAAGGACCATTACTTCCCCAACATCTATAAGCTAGACAGTCTCTCTTTCCTCAACTCAGTCTCCAAGATTCCTATAAAAAATGGCTTATTATCTAAAATCAAGTCCTTTAATGCCAACTATTTTAAGGAATTATTAATTTCCCTCACAGTCTAATACATTATTGACATCCTAAAAGCATTTTAGCTTTAGGCCTTTTACTCCTATTCTTTGAATTTTTTTTCTGCTATCTGTCTTAAATTCCTTGTTATCCATCAATTTATCTCTTCCTATTACCTTTATAAGGGATTCTTTAACCATTAGTATCTGGATGTTAAGATTATTTACTACCCCTTTATGAGTCAAATGTTCCTCTAACTATTTAGAATCTTCCATAACTGAATCTCTTCTTTTTCTACCTGCATTTCCTTTCTCTTTTAAGCTCTCATTCCCACTAACAGCCTTTCCTAGTTTTCTTGAGTACTAGTTAAATATTCCCTCTCCATATCTTCATCTCTCGAGCTTATTCCTTCTCTAGCGTTGGTACCCTCCTAACCTACCTTGCTATTAGGGCTTAATTTTTCTTTATCTATTTACTAGGTTCTTGTCCGATTAGGTCATTATAATTACCTTATAGAAATCTTCTACCTGTCTCACTTTATTGTTTACCCTGCACCCTCAATGTAGGTTTCCACTGTTATGAAATTTGCAAGGACTCCTCCAATTGTGCCTCTCTCTTGTCTAACCTCATTAGTGGAATATATTCTGAAAGTTCCTTCATTAGTTCCACACTCACACACATTCTTACATATCCCACTTTTCTTATCAAGGTTGTAATTTTATCTATATATATTGGTTTATCATGTAGTTAGCCATCATACTTAGCCTATTTTTTAACAAGTACTCTAAAGGTAAGTTATACAAATGCATCCATATCAACACTATATAGTACTTGATTTTTTCAAATTAATGTTTGGCCCATATAATTGTAAAAAGAGAGGAGAACATTGAACGGGCCATGGTCCTACCTCTAAAATATCTTTAGCTTCTCCTTTAATAGTATATTTAAACAAAAGCATGTTCTCCTTTGTCATCATCACTTCCCTCAATCCTTTCTCTCTTTAATTCCTTAGAGTCCATTCATTTAACACCAAGAAAGGTAGCCTGCTGTCCAAAAAAAAAAACTATCATTGCCTCACAATCCTTAGCTCCTTCCTTCAATATACCAATATTTGGGGATACCACGACTCGACCCTCCTTTGTAGAGTGTGACATAAATTCCAAAGATTCAGTATCACATCTTCTTACCACTTTCCTCCAGTTGAGGCATAGAAATACCACCTTAGTGGAAGTAACTATGGCAAGACCCTCCTTTGTAGAAAGTGACATAAATTCCAAAAATTCAGTATCACATCTTCCTATCACTTTCCTCCAATTGAAACTCGGAATTACTACCTTAGTGGAAGGAATAACATAGTTATCTTCTTTTAAGTTACATTCTTCTAGCAGTTTAGGAGTAGTTTGGCTTAATTGAAAAGGCTCCTCTTGAGTAGATTAGGGGAGAGTAAAGACTAAGGATAGAAAGTAACTTATTGATCTCCAATATCTAGGAAAATTGACTTTTTCTATAACAAGAAAGACTAAAATGTGGTAAAAAGTTTATCTAAAAGTACACTAAAGAGGGCGAGAGAAAGTGTAAGGGACTAAAATTACTAAGAAACTCTTAAATCGACACTAACTTCTGGACTCTTCTCAAACCCCTTTGTAAATCTAGAGGGGCTTTAAAGAATTAGAAAGGGAAGGAAGAAGAGTAAATAAAAGGAACACTCCTAGGATGGGTACGAAAACAAAGATGAACTAGTCTAAGCAACCATGATAGAACAAAAAATATGGCCAAGTAGAGAAAATAGTTGTTACTGGGAGCTTGGGAAGAAGAATGAGGAGGTTTGGGAAAGTAAGAAATAGAATCATCATAATATCCTTGCTTAACATGTAAAAAGTACATAATTGATAGAGAGAAGAAGGAGCAATTCATTCTAATAAAATTATCTATATCTTTTTGTTGTAACCATTAATTATCTTTAAATATACATGATATATGATACATTTATCTTTTTAAAAAATGTATGTAATTAACCACATTGCATATTCATTCTTTAATATATAATAATTATATATAATTCATTTTATATACCTATAGAATGAATGCATTTATAAAATCAAGTAATAATATCATTATTTTAGACAAATTCATATAAAAATTTAAGTGCAACATAAATTTATTTTATTTTTCTATATAAATAAATTCATTTAACAATAAAAAAATTTTGTGGATATTTATTAACATAAAGATTATAAATTGAGGCATATAACAATAACTATTTTCATTTTTTTGCTAACTATAATTATTTTACTTCTAATATATATAATTATTTTAGAGATTCAAAAGATATAAGATAAATTATCTATAACTTTTGACTATTTAATTAGACCTTTTAAAAATTAAGATATCATTCATATCATTTTAATTATATATAATTCATTATATTTATTCGGAATAAATGAACATATAAAAGCATAACATATACAATAACTATGGTTAATGCATTTTGTACATTTATTTGGAATAAATTTACATAAAAAAATCAAGGTATGATATTGATTATTTTGTGATAAATGAATAATTATGTATACACGAATACAATAATATTTTTTGTTCGTTATATATATACAAATGCATATTAAAGCTTAAATAAAAATCAAAAAAATATAAAATACTAAAAATAAAACTAGTACATACTAATTTCA
Organism: Erythroxylum reticulatum; assembly: GCA_025504915.1. Lineage (NCBI taxonomy): Eukaryota > Viridiplantae > Streptophyta > Magnoliopsida > Malpighiales > Erythroxylaceae > Erythroxylum > Erythroxylum reticulatum. The sequence goes on along the minus strand of JANSVA010000217.1, from coordinate 39,410,577 downwards.
AAATTTAGTGTGGTGATCAATCAAAATCAAAATTAGATTGATCCAAAATTTTTAAAAAATATCAACTAATTTCATGTAGGTTCTTAATAATGATAGATGATCAATTACCAAAGGCCTAACACAAATTAAAGCGTCTATATTAAACAAAATGTCATATAATTATAATGGTAAAAGTACGGCTAATTATATAGAAAATAAATATTGTTCTTCAGAATTTATGTAACCTTTTCCTACAAATTGACGTAAAGCGTCCAGTGCCATAGAATGTGCATACAATTACTTGATTTGATTGTGCATAAATTTATACGAACACATCCTCAATATTACGCAGTCCACCCTCCACCCATGTAACCCTTCGTTGCATAGTTTCTAATGTAGCTCCCCTTATGTATCGTCTCTCATTTCACTCCAAACACATTAAATGTTTATTCAGGTGAGTAATTTTCCAGTCAGCCTTATATACGAGTAGCCATCGGGACAAGCTCTAAGGAGTAAAAGTTGTTCAATGCTGACGGTAACATCGCAAGTGGGCAAAAGGAAACTTAAATTATTTCTTGCACAAAATCTAATGTTTTGTATACAAATCAAAAATGGTAAGTATAAGGAATTATTGGGTGTGTCACTAAAAAGGAACAGAAGTAATAACTTGATAAGTTAATTCCAGACTGAAAGATCAAAGCATAAAATAAAAGGAAGCGAAAAAAGCAACACTGAAAGGCAACTATCTTTCGTATGGCTGCAGCCTACCTCTGTAGGAAGGGAAATGGTACAATTTCTTTTTCATGTATTCTTCACAAAGAAGTACAAAAAATATACCAAAAAAAAGCTTGCCAGCCAATGGCTAGCACAAAATCTCAGATATCATCTCCCGATGGCAAACAATTTAGGAATGCTTAAAATAGTAGAACAGGCTCTATCCTAGTTATCATCGCCTGTAGACATTAAAGTAAGCTATTGTATTCACTATAATCTAGCAAGTGCCCAGACTATGAAACAAGCAGACCAAGTCTCTGATAGCCCTGGCTGCGCTGCAAAAAAGCTTACATATAATTAGGTTCTATGAAAAGATCAAACTTCAGGCCATGGTGATATTTAGCCTATAATTCAAAGAATTGGCAAACATAGACATGGTATGAAAGTTCTCTTGATTCACATATCATCCTAGATCACTGGCCATCAAACAGTTCTGTTGCTAAATTGAACCCAATAACTGCAAAAGAATAATGCCCCAATAATAATGCTGGCTGGTTACACTTGTATGATTAGCATAATGCAGCTACGAAGAAGAGTGTGTATACCTGATCAGATTTAAGATGCATCTGAGGTTTCCAGGACGTCTTCATTAAATTCACCAAATATATCTAGGCATCCATCCCAGTTTCTCTGCTCTCGTGCTTCCCAGTATCCTCCCACATACCGGAAAGTTCCATTTTCGGACTCTTTTTGGAACCACCTGGGCTTCCATCCATGTTCTTGCAGCTTTCTTGACTGCAGAGGATATGTGACACATGATGATGAACATTAAGCAATTGTAATCCACTCTTTGGAACAAATAAATGTCAATATCCAGATTTTAGGACATCAGTAACTTTTTCTAAACAGGCTCATAGGAAATCAAAATAGTTATCAAGCATACCATTCTTTGCCTCTTCTCTAGCCGTTGTTTCTCTGCATTTGCCTTCTCATATTCTCCATTCTCCAGATGTCGTTGGTCTGGTCTAAGCCTAGAATCTGTAGGTGGGAGCTTCTCCTTAATCCATGATCAAATACTCAGGATCAGACACAACTATATAAACAATTAGAGATGCCTAACAGGAAATGGAAATGCACACTACAAAATTGAGAAAACACAATATCTACCTGCAGTCCTGGCGTTAATTCGTTTAGTGAGATTGCAAAGGCTGTTAAGTTGTACCGGGTGAGATTAGGATGTGCCTTACTACTTCTCCAAAGAAAATTGGGATTAGATGAGGAGATATTATTCTTTGGCTTGGCAACCCCATCACCATAGGTGAAGTTCACGCTTTCATTCCATTTCCCAAACAATGAGGCAACTTTATTGCCTGATACATCTTCAACAAACCCATTAACCTGAACATTTATAGCAGACATTGCATGAATGGCCAACACAACAGAATCCAACCCATAGATTTCACAAACAGCATTCTATCCCAATGAATGCAATTAAGAAGTAGCACAACATGCTAGTTCATGGCAATTATATAGATAAAAGGTCAAACAAGTCTCTATATTAGGCAACCAAACATAATTGAAACACTTGCACAAGTAGGACTAATAACCTGGTGAGGATTACGGTCAAGAATAGATTGCTCTTTGAATTTCAGTTCGCATGAATACTCTCTATTTCCACGTATATGCATAGTCCCGTGATGATCACAATAAAGTTTACCAAGGATGAGATTGTAAATGCTTGTTGTAACCTGATGAATAACCAAACCTTTGTTAATCTCAATGTACACTAGAAACTCAAAAAGGATGCAAATGATTTCACGGAACTGTTCATTCATGTTCTGAATAAGATAATCATTATGACATGCACACCTTGCTCCACTGGAATATTTCACCATCATCAAACTCTAGTGTCAGAACTCCAACAGGGTCAAGCTGAATTGATCGCCCCCAAAATTTTGAGCGAAGGTTGCTATCACCCCAGAATCTCCAGCCTCTGCCTTCACAGTGGCAAGCAATAATGGTTGGATGATGACTTACCTGTTTCAATGCAAAGTGTGATTGAAACATACAACAAAATGACTCAATGTTATCATATTATTCTTTTACTGTTATAAAACTGCAATTATTGTTCTCTCATTCCACAATTCGCCAAATGTCTTCAAACCAGCAGGCTATTCCCCAACTTTATTACTTAGAAGAACAAACACAAATTCTTGGAAAATCTTCTATTTCCAAAGAAATTTCGATGCTTTCCATCTGGGTCTCTTTTCTTAGAAACACTTACCATTTTCTAGTTATTGTTAGGGCACTTCTATGCCCCCAACAAGTAATGTCTGGAAACACTTGTCCTTTTGTTATCTACAGGTGTAACATGAAGTTATAACTTTCTCAAAGGCTTTACATTTTTTTCTATTGATTACACATTCATAACTGAAGCATTAACTATGAGACCAACGTTTCTTTTATTTTAATGTAAATGCTGTAATTCAAGTCATCATAAGCCAAGATGATCACTGACCTTCTCAGAGAAAAAGCGAACGCCTTTCTCAGGATAGTCAGCTTCATAAGTTTCTCCCAGCAAAGGATTGAAGGGTTTACAATGTCGGCCTTCAGAAGAGGCATATCCAGACACAGCAAAAGCAGCAACATTTAGGATTCTCAAGAGACCATTCCCCTGTAGAAAATCTCACAGATACAAGCATAATTAACTAGGAATCAGATAAGAGTTTTATGTTACATGTTTGCCATTAATAAAAGAGCAGGAACTTACGTCAAGACTATAGAACAAGAAATAGAAGATAATGATAAGTACATGTTCCTTACTGATTTTCCGTACTCATAGGCCTGGTCCAAGAGGTAAGAATACTCCAAGTCTTCAAAACACTTCTGGAGGGACGATATTGGCTCATTAAAGTAAACAGGGAGACAAACGCGTGTTAGATCCTTCCCCACATTGTCTTTAATCAGTGACCACAGGCTGACCCCTTTCTCTTTCTCAACAGGATGAGGAAGCTTTTGACGCCTCTGAATTTCTACATATTCAGAATTACAAACCTGCAGTGGTGCATGCATTTTCTTCTCATTATCAAATTGATTGGGCTTCTCCAAATGATCATGAGCTTCATTCGTTAATCCATCAGTGACAGTAGTTTCAATAAAATACTCTCTAGTGTCATAAAAGAAGGTTTCATCTTCATCTGAAGCTTCTCCAATGTCATGCTTCTCAATATCATCAGAAGATTCAGTGGTGCTCCATTCTGAAATGCAGAACAAACATTGAGAGTCAATGCAGCACTGTTGACAAAGCATCTTTAGTTAGAGGATCATTAAGACCTAAGGTGTGAATTAGAGAGAATAAACCACCTGAAACCAATTGGGCATGGTCACTATAAACATTTGAATCATTCCAACTCCAAGTAAACATGATAAATTTTTTCTACTTGTATAGACCAATTAAAAACAAAAAGAATGTGGTAAAGCTTTTATTGAATAAATAAAAAGTGAAGTGAAAAATGCGTAAATAGTAAGAAACTTGACTAAGTTATGAAGTTACCACTATATTTTCCACGTCCTAAGCTTGAAAATTCATGCTTGCTCAATTGATATTCACTTGCCCGGATTACAGAGGTTTCCGTCTCAATGTTAGCTGCCTTCATAAATAACAAGAGAAGTAATTGAATTCTTCGGGGGTAACATATCAGAAAATTGATTACACTATGAACATTTATAACTTGAGGCAGTTCATTACAGTGATTATTAGTTATAAACAATGGTCATGTCATTCATTGGGATAGACAGTTAAAGCCGTTTGCCATTAAGGTTTAAATTCTAGCCAAGGCCATAAAGTTTCCAACATATTAAAAGGAAAAACAAAAATACAATTGTGGTACCAAATAAGTTACCTCCAACTGCCTTATTGTGTCAAGCAAATTGGACCGTTGTTCACAAAGAAGTTTAAGTTGGTCTTGTACTTCAGAAAACTCCAATAGCATGATCTGTTCACAATCCTCGACAAGATTCTCATTAATTCCATCTTCCAGTAAGCGTTTTTTAAGTCTAGTAGTTGAGACAGACAAATCTTCAGGTACAAGGGAGAAACTACGATTTAGTGATGTTGATGGTAAGAGAGTAGAAGTCGAGTCCAAAGCTTCCATCCATGCCACCCTATCTGTCTTTGAATCAGTTCTCAAATGAAGAGTCTTTGCAGCTGTAAATATGTAAAATCGTCTATCATCCGACTTGCTCTCACGAAATGACAAAATCTACCACAAAAAATCAGATGACATTTTCAACATGAAATCATTTGCCAAATCTCTCTTTACAACTACCATAATCGACAAATAATAAAGAAATGACTTAATCATGCAAGAGAGCTTAGAATTTATAAAAAAGGACAAATTAGTTAAACACAATTGTTAGTTTGGTGGACAACAAGTGTAAGTTTTGGTGACAACAAAGACAAAGATTTAGTTTATGATAGGTTTAAGTAGTGGTAATTTATACATGTTATCCTAATTGTACTTATATTTTTTATTTTATTTTATTTTGGATATTTTAATTAAAATAATCTTTTCTTACTTCTAAGAACTTTTTTAATATATGTGTGGATCTTTAAAGTCAAGTTTTCTTAGACGAGAGTGACTCCTAGTTTCTTATCCTCCGTTATGTTTTCACTAAATTCCAATAACTTTTTACTTATTTTCAGCAACCAAAACCCTAAAAATTTAGCTATACCAAACCTGAAATTCCAGAAGCCTAAGCTGGAAATCCAGACCTGAAATGAGAATTTTTAACAGCCTAACAACACTCAGCAGTCCATATTTTCTAGTTTTCTGAGTTGTAGCTACTAGTTGATATTTCTTCTACTTGTCCTGCTTCACTTAAGCCAGGAAGTGGAAAAGTCACTTCTTCTTATCCTAAAATCTGCCAAAAGAGGAGCAAGAATTTAGCACTCTCACATAAGAGAAATATCCAAAAGCAGAATCATCAAACTTGGACTTGAATGTCATCCAGCTAAACCAACGTTGTCCAAGTGGGAGTAAAACCTCGTAACCAAGAAACACCCCGCGTGGAAGTACTAGCTGCTTAAGAAGAGCAATAGCGTGAAGATCTCATAAAGGAACCAAGAACCTATCTTGGCCAAGCTGTACGATTCAAAAGTCAAAGACCTTCACTTACAGACCCATTGAGTTCACAAAAACATAAAAAGAGAACGAGATTCAAGTAAGCACTGGAGAAGACCTAAAGTTAAGAGAAAGGATGCTTCTTTTTCTTTTTCAGTGACGATAAGGGCAAACAACGATTATCTACCATCCGCTTGTTTCGAGGGACAGTGGACACTCATTGATGTGACCACAGCAGAAGTACCTAGACCGACACGTATCCTATTGTAGCCACATACCCACCTGGCCGATGTGACCCACCATACCACAGCAGCAGCAACAACCAGTTAAACTACGAAAAACCAGAGTTGAAGGTCGAAAAAGCATAAAATCTATATTGAAGATTCACAAAAACCCACGAAGGAAATTTATAATAAAGTGAAAAATGAACTCACTTTTTGACCTTTTACAATTTCCACGACCAACAATGCATATAACCTTTGCTTCATACCCAAAATCCACCAAGCCATTTTCCTTTCTCGACGTTTCTTGTTTGTTTTGACAGAAACCAGAAAGCCAAAAACAAGTAAACCAGAAACAGAAAAGTGACCCAATTAGGCAGACTGCGAGTTGTATTTTTGAACCAAAATCTATCCTTTATTAGCAAAACTTTCTCCCCCAGTTCGATAACATCAATAAAAAGTAACATGGACCCATAAAAATGGAAACTAAATTGAATACAAGGAAACTTTCACATTAATGTTATTGATACCTTTAAATGGACAATGCCAACAGCTTTCTGATGTTTCCTTCTGTGACTTCTACTGTCCATTCGCGAAAGCCGACCTGAGGAGATATCACCGATCAGTCGAACTTCGTCGTTCGGTGTTAAAGTATTGAGACTCTCCGACCGGTGAATCTTCGAGTAAGAAAGCACGCCGTTTTTCAGCGAAAACCACCGGGATCTCCACCCTTTTCCGTAATTCGTCCACTTGTAGAGGACCCCGGCGACGGTTGCCTCCGCTCCCAGTGGCGTCAGCCTGACGTCAGATCCACGGGAAAACGGCCCCGGCAACGACCTTGTTCTGTTCAGCGACATGTCCGGCGACTGGTCGCCCATTCCTGTACCCTCCATCGAGATGCAACACAATGGGTGGATTTCTTTGACTCTCATTTTCAAATAACCATGCAAGTAAAGAGGAAGCAGAGAGAGAGTCGATCAAATCTTTTAATTTTCCATTAAATTTCCCAAAAGAAAACCTCCCGTAAGAAGAAAACCGATAACCCAGAAAATCCCAGAATGTTAAACGAAGAAAGGTCTGTGGAAATAACCAAAGTTCTCTTCTTTCTAGGCGAACCCAATAAGCTCTGAAATTTATGAGGAAAAAAGCGTCGTCTTTTTTTTTTTTTCTCTCTTCTGTTATCTTTACGATTTCTAAATCTAAAATGCAATATATACAACAAAATATTAATAAGATAGAGATGGGGAAGCTGTAACACGCTCGTCTGTCACTTGGTTATGGAAATATATATAGATTGTGTTGATTCTCCTCTCCACCGAAGTTATATAAATACACACACGCGCGAGGCTGAAGGGGAAGAAGTCGAGAGGGAGAAGGTCGATGGTGGCATAAGGGTAATTTAATTATACGTAACGTTGAATCCAAGTCGAGTTAAATGCAAAAGCCTTGTTTTTTCGTCCTCTTTTTTTAATATTAATGCAAGTTTCTTTTCCTTCTTTCTTTTTGCTGGAACCAGGTGAAAGTTTTCTCACAGTTTTTGTTTTAATAAATTAAAATATTGGAGCAAGTATAGCAAATTAATTAATAAAATCGATGTATAGGGAATGGAAACGCGTCGTTTTTGTGTTAACGGTGTCAAATGGGACAATTTGATAGTCTTTCAGTTTACTTGCTTTTCTGAACAAAAGAAAGAAAATATCATATTTGAAAATTAGCTAATAACTAATTCTATTATTGTTATTGTAAATAGGTAGATTATATCAGTATATTTGAATAGCGAATAATATTAACTTTTTAGTAAAAATATTTAGTAAAATTAATTATTTAGTATTAACTATTTATAACTTAAAAAAATATAAGAATATAAATATTATATCTTAATATTTTATTGAATATTTTATAAAAATTTAGATTTTTGATAACTAGTCATGTAATTAAGTAAGCAAAGTGAATTTATTAGTACTATCCTAAATTTCTTATTTGTTAAGTAACTTATTTTAATTATATATTTTTTAATTATTGCGTACATCTAAAAAAATATAAAATAATATACGCTAAAATATTTAAAAAATAATGAACATTGAATATTTTGGTAAAGAGACGTAAGAGACGGTAAATATTACATAATTGGCGCATTGTCACCCTCTCCAAGCAGATTGTCTTTCTTGGAGACATTGCACATTACTGGAACGCAACATATTACCGGTCTAATTCTTGAAAACTTCTCAAAGTTGGCTCATCTCAAGGCATTGGTTTTAGAAGACAAATCTCTTGGTCTTGGAAGGAACATTCCTTCAGGTTTATCAAATCTTTCCAATCTTGTTACCTTCTCTTTAGTGAGGGCACAATTGTTGGGTTAACAAATTTAATAAGCTGGTGGGATAAAAACGTTCCTTTTTGAAGCTTTTTAATTTTCAGCTACTTGGGTTGAATAAATCAACTCATTAACAGTTAACAAACAAATGGTATTATGTCAAACAGTTAATTACTTTCAAAACGCTAACATATGACTTTTTCGCTACCTACCAAACGGTCCCAAAACTTTGTTGATTATTGCCGTTCAATATAAGCTTCCTTTGATTCTGCAGGCTACAAACGTAAGGAAATCCGTTGTGCAACCTAATTTTGTTTGATCTCACTCACTATTTCAACAGAAAAATAAGATTAGTAACAAGTACGCACCTTCTCTTCCCTTGCCATTTAACAAATATTACATCATCTGAAAAAAAAACCGAAAAGACTGTTTGTATTTGTTTTCCTGGATAGAAAGTTAAGACGGACAGCCTCTTCTCTGTACTCCAACTTCATGTCATGGAGATTCCTTTAAATTTAATTAACACACGTGAAGAAAAGAAGCCAAATAGTGGATTTGGAACTTTCGTTTGAAGCTCTTACAACTACAAAATGGAATGGAAACACTTGTTTCTAACTAAATTGTTTTAGAATCCGGCTTTGCTCCGGCAGGTAAAGGCTCCTAATAATAAGCTTAATTGCTCTAGGTTATGTGTCTCTTCAACTATACATTAGATATACCGTAACTATCATTTTAGTGATGATTAGACTTTCATCTGAAGCTTCCAAAAATTTGACTCCAAAAATACCTTAGATATTAATTTATATTTATTTATTAAATAAAAGCAGCTTTTCAGTATTCAACATCTCATTAATTTATGTTTACAATATGCATTAATATTTATGGATAATATTCAAATTATATATATTTATATTCATATAGATATTAAAAATAAATATTATAATTGATCTAAGTGCATTTAAACTTCTTCCTTCCGTATCTTATATCTATACAATAATTATACTAACCTTTTTATTAATCTTAATATATTAATGAGTTAATTACAAAAAAATTCAAACTTTACTCAAATTTATAATTATAGCCCAAATTTAAAAAAGAGGTAATTAAATATTCAAACTTTCAATTTTTTTAATTCTAACCTGACGTTGATATTTCTGTTAACATTTTTTATATGACTTGTTACATCAGACAGAAACCCTAAACACTTATATATGTCAGACTTAATTAAGTTTAACTAAATTACGTAATTTTAGGATTGAAATCCCTAAATCAAACTACTCACACATATGTTGATTATTTTAAATGGATGAGCATATTCTTTTA
>JANSVA010000217.1:39388691-39400803 GCA_025504915.1 Erythroxylum reticulatum | reverse complement strand
ATTTTAGGATTGAAATCCCTAAATCAAACTACTCACACATATGTTGATTATTTTAAATGGATGAGCATATTCTTTTAATGAAGAGTTCTAATCTGATGTTGGAGAGTATATAAGCAGATACTTCTAATTCGGTACGAAGGGAAGATAGAATTCTAGGTCTATTAAAAAATAATGTTTGGAATCACTTCAACAAGACTATATCAATGGACATAGTAGAGTAGGCTAAATATAAATATTGTCACAAGATGTTGATTGGGAGTTTAAAACGTGGAACCTCTCATTTAAACATACATTTGGATTTGTGTAACAGAAAGAAGATCGTATCAGCAGGTCAAACATTCTTACCCCTTAACCTAATAAAAGGAAGCATGAAATGACTGTTATAGCTTATGACAGCAGCAGATCAAGCTTTTTCATGGATAGGATAGTCATTAATGATAAACATCCACTCTCTATAGTTAATAGAAAAAGTTTAGGATGTTACTTACCTTACTGCAATCTACCTTCAAGATCCTAACTCAAAATACCTTAAAGAAAGACATTATGAATATATATGAGGATCAATTTTCAAAATATTGTCGAGTATTGAAGAATGGGTTGCCATCATAACCGACATGTGGATAGCCGCGGTGACAACATATTAAAGTGAGAAAGGACTAGATTCCATTTACTAGACTTCTAAGGTAAATTTATTCTTTAAATTATTACATTATTTTTTGCTTATGTTATGATTAATATTTTCTCATATTTGTAAATGGTAGTTTCATTTATATATTGATACAATATATAAGTAAAAGGTTGGCAACTATGTTGGTCGAGTGTTTAATCAATTGGAATATTGACACCAAGTTATCTACCATAACAATTGACAATTGTAGCACAATCGATCCAATGATTGAAAAGGTGAACTATAAGTTATGGGTTAGGGGCTTGTTGGTTGGTGGAATGTTGTTCCATATGTGTTGTTTTACATATATTTTGGATTTGATTGTAAAGGATGGATTGGAGATGATAAACGAAGTATTAGATTTGATTCAAAATAATATCATATATTAGAGTGTAATACGTAAAAGAGTTAAATTTTTAAAAGATATTGCACGACAGCTATCCATTCTGAGGACGAAGAAGTTAGTATTGGATTTTCCGATTAGATGGAACTTAACCTTCAAGATGTTAGAGTTAGCAATCCTATATGTTGAGGTGTTTACTAGGCTGAGACAAAGAGATTCTCAGTATACTTGCCTTTTTATAGAAGAAAAATGAGAGTTGGCTAAAGAATTTTGTGCGAAGTTGGAAATATTTTAAACTACTAAATTATTCTCGAGAACAAAATATCTAACTTCACACAATTGCTTTACCAATATGTGTGAGTTCAAGAAAGCTTTATCTGATTGGATGTTTAATTCTAGTGACGTGATCCGAGTTCCTGTAGAGCAGATGACGAAGAAGCTCAAGTCTTACTTATATATGGTTGGACATACTATAACATTCCTGTTTATGTTGGACCCAAAATACAAGATGTAGAGGGTTAATTTTATATATAGTGTGTTGTATAGAGGTCAATCTCAAAAGCATATTGATTTCATTAAAAGTTCTTATATATTTTTAATGATTATTAATTTAAATTAGACAAAATTCAAAATCACGCTAGTTTAAAGTTGTTCAATTTCAGCTTCACATTCAAGTTTAGGATCATCTTATAAGAGCAGTTTGATACTCTAATCTGTATAATTCATGAAAAACAAGGGCTAGAACTTCTTACAGTATGATAGAGTTAGATAAATATTTGACAAAAGATTACGCGACCAAAGTTGAAGGTGTAGAGTTTGATGTATTTTAATGGTAGAAAAACTATAGAAATAAATTTTCGATCATGTAAGAAATTGCATGAGACTTGTTAGCAATTCAATCATCGACCATTATTTTAGAGTCTGCTTTTAGTATTAGTGGTTAGGTGATTAGTCTTCATCGTACTTGACTTTATCCTAATATTATGAAAGCCTTTATATGTGCCCGAAGTTGGTTAGATGAAAAAAATATTGAGGGTAAACTATTTTCATTATAAAATATCAATTTGGTCTATTTTATGATATTATCTTATATTATATTTTTAAAATTTTATATTAATATAGCCACAGGTATTGATAAGGAGGTGACTGGTCATTCAGCTAAATACTATTTTGATAATATATTTAATGATGAAAGTATATTTAATTGTTTATTAATTATTATCATATGCTTAATATCCATTTAATGAAATTATTATAGCACCAGATATTATTTACGTAATAATATTTCTATATGTAGAAGAAGTTATACAAACTATTAATGATCCTGATTATAATGATTAGCTATCATTTTTCCAGTACTGTAGGATTGTTATCTTTAATCTTTGTTTCTAAAGCTACTTATTTTTCATGTGATTGCATTATTTTTTAAAGTGAAGAAATAACTATTTACTTGTGTTCTTTTTTGCATATGGTCTTCAGTTTTCAATCTCTAATCTCTAACGCTCCAACATTAACTAATAATTTCATTACGACTTTTTGTAAATTGTATCATTAAAAAGAATTAGATAATATTAGCATGATGATACTCTTTTGTTTTGATAATATAACCTTTTTCGGTTATTTCTCATTTCTCATATATAATATATTCTTTTTTGTTCACATCCTTTAAAAATAATTTTAGTTTCAACTTATTCATTTTATCATTTGATGTATGTTTAGTATATCAATTCATTTAAAAAAACTCATTTTTCATTAAGCAATTGTGTTAATTAAGTGAATGTTACATTTCTCATATATAATATAATCTTTTTTTACGTCCTAAAAAAATAATGTTCTTCAACTTTTTTATTTTATAATTTTATTTATGTTTAATATATAAATTCGTTAAAATTTTCATTTTCATTAAGTAATTGTGCTAATTAAATGAATTACATTTCTCATATATAATATGATTTTTTCTTTACTTCTTTTAACAATAAATTTGGTTTCAACTTATCATTTCAAAATTTTAGATATACATTTTTAAAAAATATTTTTAAAAATAAAAAGGAGGCTCAGGCCTTATTGCCAAGCCTAACCATCGTAAATTCTAGAAAAATGCTAGTTGGGCAATGTAAAATAGACTCTTATTTCATCTTATGTTTGCATTTTGCTTCTTCATAGTAAACAAAAATTTGATATTTTTGGTTTTATTTTTGAACAAATGTTTCGCATTCCAGAAAAGGAAAAGGGGAGAGATAGTACATGAGAGCAAGCTAAAATTTGGGCACTTTTTGGGAAGTTGACTATAAGTAATATAATAATACTTTTATATTAATTAAATTAATTACATTACTTTCTGATGTGAAAATTTAATTATACCTGACATTCACATGAAACTCATTACAACTAAAGAGGTCTTAGGGATTTCTAAAGGACCTAGGGGTTCTAAGATGGAGTCTTAATGATAGAATGAAGATGTACAAGAAAAGATTAAGATCAATACGGTTACATATAAAGAGATATTAGATAGCACCACAAAGGTGGAGAGAATAGTCATTAGAGTAATGTACAAAGTAGCTAAGAAAGAGGCAAAGAAGACAATCTCAGTAGCTAAAAGCAGAGCAGACGAGAAACTATACCAAATATTGGATACTATAGATGGAGAAAAGGGCATATTTAAGTTGTCAAGAGCCAAGGAAATAAAAATGAGAGACTTAGATCAAGTTCATTGTATAGGAGATGAAGCAGGACGAGTGCTTATAACTGAAAATGACATCAAGAGAAGATGACCTTTTTAATGAAAGCATAGAGGAAAACTTATCTTTAGGTGATCTTAGTATGTTCAAGAGGTTTCATAACTTGACCCCTTATAGATAGATTACAAGGGAAGAAATTAAAAGAGCTTTGAGGGAGATAAAGAGTGAAAGGGAAGTAAGGCCTTACGAGATACCCGTTGAGATGTGAAGGAGCCTAGGTGAAGAGGGTTTTACTTAACTAACCAAGCTCTTTAATTAGATCCTTAAGACTAACAACATGTTGGATGAGTGGAGATTGAGTACATTAATTCCTCTATATAAGAACAAAAGGTACATTCAAAATTGTGACAACTATAGAGATATCAAACTACTTAGTTACATCATGAGGTTATGGGAGAAGTTAAGAGAGTGAGAAAGGATATTTCTATTTTGGATAACCAGTTTAGCTTCATACCAGGTAGGTCCATAATAGAAGCATTACATCTCTTTAGAAGATTAATAGAATATCACAAGAAAAGACAGAGTAATTTATAGTTGGTTTTTATTATTTAAAGAATGCATATGACAGGGTACCTAGGGAAATCTTGTGGAAGTGTTCAAAGGCTAAAGGAATCCCTTTGTCTTATATACGAGTTATTAGGGATATGTATGAAGAGATAAAGACTAGTGTAATGACGATAAGAGGAGATACTAAAAAAAATTTCTATTGATATTAGTCCACACCAAGGCTCTTTATTGAGTTCTTTTCTATTTGTGGTAGTGGTGGATAAGCTCACTAAGAATATGCAAGGGGATGTGCCTTGGTGAATGTTGTTTGTTGACGTTATTGTCTTAGTGGATGAGACAAAAGAGGGTATCAATGTCAAGCTAGAACATTAGAAAGATATATCAAAGTCAAGGGGTTTTAAATTAAGCAGAATTAAGATTGAGTACTTAGAGTGCATCTTTTCAGGCTAAAAGGTGCATCTCGATGAGAAGGTTAAAATTTGTTCAGAAGTTATACCATGAAAAAAGTGTTTTAAGTACCTAAGGGTTTATCATTTAAAGCAATGGAGAGATCAACAAAGATATAGTCCACTATATTAGATCAAGATGGCTTAAATAAAGAAGTGCATCAGGAGTTTTGCATGACAAGAAGATATCACTCAAGCTTAAAGATGAACTATATCATTTAGCGATTAGGCTGGCTATCCTATATGGGATGGAGTGTTGGCCATCAAACAAGTGCATAATCGTAAGCTAATGATGGTAGAGATGAGAATGCTGTGTTGGATGTGTAACCTTACTAGAAGAGATAAGGTCAAGAATGTATTTGTAAGAGACTAATTAAAGGTGGCCAGTATTATAATAAATTGAGAGAGATAAGACTTAGGTAGTTTAGACATGTTAAAAGGAGACATCCTGACGTTTCAGTAAGAAGATATGAGAAAATAATACGTAGAGACTGTAAAAGGAAAAAAATGGAAGCTTAAGAAGAACTGAGGTGAAGTGATCAAGAATGATATAAATTTACTGGAACTTACTAAGAATATGACCCGTAATAGAAAACTTGACGTACTAGGATACAGATAAAGGATCTTATAGAGAGTGGTATTTATCGTTCTCTTAAGTCCTCTAAACTTTTTCCTTCAAGTTATTTGTTGTAGATAGCCTTATATTTTAATTAAGTAGTCCTTCTCTCCTAATTATTTAGTATGTTTACTTTTATTGTAATGGCTAATGTGATTTATTCTTGTACTTATCTTATATATTTATTTACATATTTGATCTTGTAATGTTAATATTACCATAATCTAGATGTATTGTATTACATAATTTAATATGTTTAGCTATACATGTTTATTGATATTTTGTATTATTATTAATTTACACTACATATGAGTCTTTCAGAAACAGTCTCTCTACTATAAAGAGGTAAGAATACGTATTATTGTATCTTCCTAGACTCCACATTTTAGCGAGGTTTTTATTAAGTGTTGTTGTTTTTATATAATTATTTTATTCTATATATTTTCCTTTACTTATATTTTATTTATGTTAGTTCATTATTAGTTATTATAAAAACTCATATTATAATCATAATTTTTTGCACACGTAAATTTTAATTTTTATAATATAAAGTAATTTTTAATAATTTTAATTTGTACAAAAAATTGGAACAATTGGATATAACTAATTGTGTGGATACAAATCATTTTAATAATAAATTGTATTTGATTTAATTTAATTTAAATAAAATATAATTATTTAAATAAAGGTGATGCTACAAACTTGATTATGGTAAGAGAATATGTTGTAGATTTTATTATTTGGTTATTTTTAATAGGTCGGCTCATGGGCCAGGCCTAAGTCATACTAACTCGAGACTCAATTATTTTAAGGAAAACAATATCATTTTAGTATAGAAGAGTTAAGTCTCACCCCTAGGCCTAACAAATCAGACTCATACCTAATTTTAAAAAATAAGATGTTTTATATTTTTAATTTTAAAAATTTTATTTTTAAAAAATTTGCGGCCAACCCATTTCCATCCCTAATTTGGTTGGCACATGTATATTAATTTTTTCTACGAGACATGCTTGAAGCCGTAATATATGCAACATTGCCCTGTAATCTCTTTCTTAGGTTTAGTTGTACAATATGTAATAAGTCAAGAAACTACGTAGATAGTATACCAATTGGAGCGACTTTTGTTATGTACCAACTTAGGAAAATTCTCAAAACAATATTCAGTGCATTTTACGTACGATACACTACCATAAATCATCCGTAAGAATTCCTATATGCGTTTTGTTGACATGGACGTTCATTTAGGACAAGTATTCATTGCTTAATCTCTTCTAAGCCATTGATTATAAATCTCGCCATGTAAAAAAGCGCTGGTCTAGCTACTTCTCCGAAAATTTGAGAGACCTGTAGGATTGAGATCGATGCTATTTTTTCAACCCAATTCTTCGAACTTGTGAGATCTGTAGGATTGAGATCGATGCCATTTTTCAACCCCATTGCTTACACAAGTTAGAGATGTAGGTACCACGTCAAATCAAAAGACAAAATTCTGAAATTTTTGTGACATAGATTTGTGTATTATATGTTGGAGGCCGTTTTCATTTATGTTACATACATACAATTTTAGATTTGTGTATTATCTGTTGGAGGCCGTTTTCATTGATGTTACATACATACAATTTTAACAAAATTGTTATCCTATTTAAAATATTTAATATATATACATTTAGTTTTTAATCTTACCATAACAGTTTTATTTCTTATAATTTTTTAGAGTTAGCATTGTTTGTCTATCCAATTTAGTAGTCGGATGCAATCTTTCTGGACAACCCAACAAAGAAAGCCTAATAATGCTTATCTTGGCTGCAATTCAGCAATCCATCTGAACAATTGCTCATTTCATATTACAATTTTAATCATTTACAATCTTCAAGCGAATCATTACTTTTGGGAACTATTGACAGCAAATCAAAGGCTACTTATCATGTTATTGTGATTGCCATACAATCTGTTTCAATAGTTTATAAATCTCATTCAGAGCTTCAATCAAGTCCAGAGTGTGGTGGGATGTTATGCCTTACGAACGTTCCACTTTTAATTCATGGATTTCACTTATGAAATTATATTTATAAGCTATTATTATGGATGAAATTTAAATATCTTTAGAATTATTACATTAACAAAAGAAACTGTATTAATTAAAAATGTCTCTTCCTTCACTACGATCCAAAACTTGACTCTTTAAAAAATATTTAAGAAAATATAAAAGTTTGGTGGAGAATACTGTCATTTATTTTATTTTTACATGTTACAATAAACCTTAGTTGTTACCGGAAGCTTCATGGAAATAGCTCATTAAGTGTACCTATCTAATGAGACGAACATGGTCATGTGAGGATATTATTTGTTTTGTTTTACCATCATCATATCTTTTACCATTTTTCTTCGTTGTTCGCAAACAAATAATTAAAAAAGTTGTAATGGGTTTACTATATATTTCATGTCACTTAGGGTAGTTTACTTTTAAAATCCTTAAGGGTTGTAATTCAAATTGCGTGTTGTATAGAGCTTAAGTTTTAAATCTTCATTCAATTAAAAGAAAATAGATATATTTAATGTCAATTCCTAAAATAAGAATAAAAGTTTTTCATCTTTAAATCTTAATTTCTGACCAATTATTAAATTTGATAATTATCGGAGCTATAGTATTTGGAAATTGAAATTGAAATTGAAAATCTTTTTGTAACTGTAATTGCGGTACAAACAATTCGACTTCCTTTTACGTCTGAACGTTTAGAGACTAGGACAATTGAGAAAGTGTATTACAAAACCACGATTAAGAAATTGGAAATAAAATTGAGAATTAAATATCTCATTAGATATACTTTCTAATTTAAAATATATATATCAACTTATTATATAAATTCATAAGAAACAATTTGCTTGTTTTAATTAAATAATTACTATTTGTGATAGAGCAATGGCAAAATTATATTTAGCTAAAGGCTACTTTACTCGATTGAAGCTAAATGTATCAGATGCGAACCTCACAAATTTTTTTTACATTGATTTTTCCTTTCATAAATCTTGAGAAAACCCATACTAAACTAATTTAGAAATATGAGGAAATCTTAAAATGGTAAAAATATTTTCTTATTATTTTTTTATATTTATATATGATTGAAATTGTGTAGGAAAATGTTGAGGACAAAGATTATGTTATGTTAGTCTTTTCCATCAACGAGTACAGTGTTCTCCATGTATTGAATATAAATTATTTGGAACCTTTTCTTTCATATGGATCAAATATTGCATCTTACGTATTTCAATATATTTAAATTCTAATAGATAAGAAGATGGTTCAAACTTTCAGCCAAACACCTATTATTTCATTCACATGTTATTTTGGCATAAAAATTATGTTGATGACATAGTATTTTATTGTATATGACTCGTATATAAGAGCATGCAATTTTGAAAGTTTAAAAAGAAAATAAACATTTCTAGAAGTCTTTAGATCTCTAAATAAACATTTCTAGAAGTCTTTAGATCTCTACTAATTAGGGGTAAAGCTGCGTATTATTTGACCTCTCCAGACCCTGTGTCTCAACGAGATTTTTACTGAGTATTTTTGTTTTACTGAGTATTTTTGTTGTTGATGTAGAAGTCTTTGGATGAACATGACATATGATACAGACATCTCCTCAATGTGTGTTCCTCTCTAGAATGCAAAGGTAAATGCACGAGCTTTTTGGTATGATAAAGGATTTTCCAAGGAAGAAACAATTTAGGGCACAGGCTTAATACAACTTATGTTGATATCTGTATATGAAGTATATATATCTACAATTGAGGACACCATTGTTTCCTAAGGCATGTCCATATGCACAAAACAGTAAAAGGATCTACAGTTTAGGACATGGGTGTGGCTGAGCCCATTTTCATGTATGAGGACATTTAGTGAGATATAAAACCTTATCTGAAAATGTTTTCTTGGTAAATTTCAAACTTTAAAAAGAATCTAAAAACTGATAGAGTCATGTTTACGTTAGGATTGCTTAGTAGAGAGCTATTAGGATAAAATTGTACTAATTAGGTTTTGGATACACATATATAGTAAATTTAGTTTGATGTCATCGTCATTATTATTTACTAGTAAATAGTCGCTTTTAACTTAAGTATGTAGGCACACTCAATTGATTAAATCTCATTAAAAATTTTCTTTTGTATTTCTCTACAAATAGTGTCAAAGGAATAGTTGAGGTAAGAATGACTTCAATTACAAAGTTTGAAGTGAGTAAGTTCAATAGAATTAATAATTTGGATTATGGAAATAAAGAGTGAAGGACTTGTTAATGTAGCAAAGCATATCGAAAGAGTTTCGAGACAGTAAGTTAGAAGACATGGATGATCTCAAATAGAAAGAGTTGTAAATATAAATTATTGGAACCATTCACCTATATCTAGCAATGAAGGTCATGTACCACATCATGAAGATTTTGTATCCTTAAGAGATATGGAAGAAGTTATAGAGTTGATATATGTCTAAGTCTCTCATAAACAAGTTTTATATGAAACAAAGACTATATAGGCTAAAGATGTGGCAGCAATAAATCTAGAATAACATATTAATATATTTGACCAAATAGGAAGTGACCTACCAAGGCTCAAGGTAACTATTTTGAATGAAGATAAAGAAATGATTCTTCTTTATTCTTTACTTCTTTCTTATAACATTTGGTGATCACGCTTATAGTAGATATTGAGATAGTTGGTGTGAAGGACATAACTGTTGCATTATTGACTCACATTCAAAGGGACTAAATACTAATAAAAGCTCTTAAGATGAAGGGTTGTATGTGAGAGAAACTTAGGATTGTGGGAGAAAGCAGAGTAAAGGTTGTTTATCTAAGAGGAGTTTCAAATCTAAATCTAAGGTAGAAAGAAATCTAGTATTATATGTGTGAGAAAAGTAGATATATTAGGAGGGATTATTCAAATAAGAAGAAGTTGGATTATGAAAGGACGTATGATACTTCTTTAAGGTCAGCTAATATAATGTAAAGTAGGGACTCAAATTGCAATTATAGAGACACATAATATACTTTAACCAATTAACTTTAAGACTCATTGATTCTAGATATATGATGCTCATATCATATGACAATAAATAAGAATTGATTTAAGTAATACATATCAAACAACCTTGGAGTTATCTAGTTGGAGGGTGATAAAGCTTACAAAATTATCCAAACAAGACAAGTCAAGATCAAGATATTTGATTGGTTTTGTTAGGATGTTTTGTGATGTTCAACATATATCATATTTAAAGAAGAACCTAATTTCTTTGGACGCCTTAAATGTAAATAGTTATAGATATAATATCATTGGTATCAATATTAAGGTTGTAAATGGTGTACTGACTATGATAAAATAGCTACGACCAAAAGGAAACATCTACAAACTAATAGTTAATATAGTTATCAGTAGAAAGGTTATTATAGTAAAGTTAGATGCTAATAACAATGTGTTATTACATATGTAGTTGGGCTATCTTGGTGAGTGAGGTATGACAAAGCTTCGTAAGAGGAGCTTCTTAGAGGATTTCAAATATTATAAGTTAGATTTCTGTAAATTTTGCATGCTTGGTAAATAGTCTTCGGTAACATTTAAGACGGGCGAGCATAAAACCAAAAAGAAAGACAATATGTATATTAACATATGAGGTCCTAATAAAGAGTTATCATTAGGTAGATCTCCATACTTTGTGATGTTCACTAACGATTTTTAAGGAAATTCTTAATATACTTTATGAAATATAAGTCTAAGATCTTTATTAGGTTCAGTGCATGGAAGTCTAATGTAGAAATCTAGATAGGCAGAAAAATTAGTTATTTGAGATTATATATTAAGTACTACTCATAATTTTAAAAATGATGTAGGAAGCATAGGATTTAGTGATACTATATAGTTCAAAAATACCATAGTAAATTAAGTTTTGAAGAGAATGAACATATTTATAACTAAAAAGGCTACACGTTTGAAGCTGAATGCAAGCTCCCTAAAATTTTTCAGGAAGATGCATTAAATATAGCATGTATCTCATTAATAGATCACCACAAATATCATTATATGGGAGAATAGTAAAGAAAAAGTGGGAAGAGAAGGCAAAAGGCACAATTTGTATCCTAATATTTTTCATAAAGTCTAATATAGCCACTATCATTATTATTAGTACTAATATGCATCCTAAAATTTATAAAAGACACGATTTGAACCCTCAAATCTAACTCTACTATGTTCCTATTAATATATGTTTTGGCGCTATTAACTCATGATATGTGGCATATTAACTATACAATTGTGGTCACATAGATGCTAATGTAGTTGTTATGAAGTTTATTTTTTTAGGAAAAAGTTGTCATTCTCCTCCTAATATTTCACATATGGTCTAAGATGACCCTTACCATTATCTTAGGTATCAGTTTGTACCTTAGAGTTTACATAATTTACAACCTCAATCCATAAGGTTTCTATTAAATCTCCATGACATTTTTAATCTATAACACATGACATTCCAACTATGCAATTTTGACCATGTGAACACTAATATGGCTATTATGAAATTTATTTATTTTTATTTTTATAAACATTTAATTATTTAAACTATTAAAAAACGTATTATATTTTTATTTTTGTATTACAAATTTGTATTACTTCTTCTCAACTTCTTATGTAACACTTTTCTTGAAAATTTATAAAAAAACTAAATCAATATCAATTGCTTTATAATAATACGTATGACAAAAACTAAAAGTAATAATAATTATTTAATAAGTATAATATAAAGAAAAA
>JANSVA010000217.1:39363187-39380722 GCA_025504915.1 Erythroxylum reticulatum | reverse complement strand
ATCTAACTCAAACTTATCACTTGATCTTAATTAAGAGTTTAGTTATATTTATCATAATTTTTATATAATTCAACCAAAGAGTCTAAGAAAATCATTTTTCATAAAATATTATTTTAGTTAATATAGTCTCTTTGTTTTTTAGTGTCACCTAAGTCGAGAGTAAATCAAATTTCACCGCCTGTAAACCAATAGCCAATTGAGATTAGGAGCAATGTTTTGAATTTTGTAATATATTGGCCGAATAACAGTATCGTACTAGATTACCTAGAAATTTTAGATTGTATCATTTATACCGATTGGTACACTACAGTACTAAAAAACCAATCAAATTTATAAATCGAGAAAATTTTCAGGGTTAAATCAGGAATGCATATTTTTAAATTTATCTATTTTTGATATAAATTATTTTTAAATAGTTAATATTTAAAAATAAAATATTTCATAATTTTAATAACTAGAGTTATTGAACTAAAATTTAAATGTTTTTTAATTTTAATCAAAATAAAGGACTAAATTTTATTTATATAAAAATTAGAAGTGTTTTATTTTAAAAATTATTTGAAAAGATATATGATATTAACATGTATCAAGACTATATTATACCAGGACTAAACCTAAATAAATTGTCTTCACAACTCTGCTTAAAATTCAGTGTCTATATTAAATAATGATTGACTGCTTTAATTCTTTAGATATTGTTTTTACATTTCTTTTTCAATTCTGATATTAGTGTTTAATTTATTTTTTATTCTTTTCATATTTATTTGTTAGCATCAAACTACTTTCAATATATAACATAAGTATATAGATTTAATTTATGAATAATAAATAAAAAGAATATAGTAGGGGTGTAATTATTAAAGACCCAACTTTTATTTTTTAAAATTTTTACTTTAAAAAAAATCATTTAATATTTATTCCTACTTTATAACATTTGAAATAATTTTAATTTTAATTATTTAATTTTATTATTAAATAAATAAAAACTATTTGATTATTTAGTATTAGCTATTAATAAAAATTGTAATTAATATAATTTAATTATTCAAATTAATATTAATATTAAGTTTCTTAACATAACTTCACAGGTGTTACATCTTAGATACATTTTATAATATGGACTAAATTTTAATTATATAAAATTGATTAATTATTTTATAATTTTAAAAATTACTCTATATGACATCAATAATTGTTCGATATTTGTACTATACTGTATATACCAAAATTGATATAGTCTTCATACAATATTTACAAACTTAATTAGGAGTTAAAAGACTCGTAATTCCAATTAATTTCCTCAATTTTTATTGGATAAGAATAATTTGATTAATTTGTCTAATATGGCCTTTTAAGTTCAAGAAATTGTAATTTGATAAGAAAAGCGTCAAAGGAGTTAATTCAAGTGGAATAAGGGAAGTTTTCCTTTTTATTAATTAGCATTCTATTCCTCAAAGATAATATAAAATGGTTTTATGTTTAAAGAATACCATTAAAAAAATTCTAAAAGCATTATACCATATAGTATAAAAGAGTTGAGGGTGCATCATTAATGTCAATATAGTTCCGATAGGCATACCATTGTATACAAATTAATAGGGAAAATATAAATTTATGATAAAATTATAAAATTGCCATTTACAAAAATTACAAAACAAAATAAATTTGAAAAGAATTTTAATGTAAAGTTTTTGTTCCGAATATACTTACACCAAACAAGTTCATACCATGTTATCACATTCCCTTGCTCTTAAATCAACTTTCTATAAGTCAAATTGTTGAATTTACTATTTCTAAACACATTCCACCAGTTGACATCTGCTTTGTTTTCCTTCGATTCACTGATATTGATCTGATTATACAAACCATAATCTCAAATCGTTGATAGAATTTCAGTTTTGTGTGCTAGAGCATAAGGAACAAATTGATGATCCCTAATGATATTTCTGATTGAATTGAGCTCAACAATATCCTCACATACTCCAACAATTAACCATTTGTCACACAAAAAGGACATATTGATAAAATTTCCCAATAATTTGATCACATATGATCTAAATTTGTTTTTGGGTTTCAAGATTGTTTTAGTTGTGTTTGACTTAGTTTTCGGTATATTGACTTTCTATACATTTCTCCATTTAACCTATGGGGAATTCTTGTTTTCAATGATCCTCAACAATTTTTTGGTAAGCATAAACAAATTACAAATCCTCAAAGAGAGCACATTCAACCTACCATGCTTTTTCAGAGAGCATACTTCTAACCATTTAATGGGATTGTAGTGTCTATATGTCCTATTTCCAAACCGCAAAACTTTTTGAGAATAGCATCAGTTGTCTTGATAACATCCTTGGGAAAATATATATGAGCTGCCCGATGTATAGTTTAGTGCATTAAGTACAAAAGAGATGAGATGTGCTCTCCCAACTGGGGACAAAGCTTTCAGACTCTAACCTAATATCCTAGCCTATATTTTATCAATTAGAAAATTTTAATCTTTATAAGTTGACTTAGATTTAGTAATAGAAACTCTTGGCATATAAATAACAAGTCATTTCTGTTAAAACCTATAACTTAAAGTATCATTATTTCCTGATCCATAGCTTTGTTAGAGATGTATCGAGAGATTTTTCTAGAGTTCACTTCAAGTCCAGACATTCTAGAAAACATTTTGCCAAAGCCACCATAGATATTATTACTACTATCCAATAAAGACCATATTTGTTATCCTTAGCCTCTTACACTTAGAATGATATCTGAAATGCTTTGTTCTCTCCACCATCCTCATAAGTGTAATGTAAAAAACCTCCATAACAAGAGAGAATAGGTAAGGAGTTGAAGGATCTCCTTTCCTTATACCTTTGCTACTTTTAAAACTCCTTGAAGGTTCCCTATTTATAAGTATCTTGAAAGATGGAGTGGTGATGCACTGAGAAATCCACATAATAAATACTTCAGGAAAAGCCATCACTTTCATAATGTTAATGAGAAATTTTCACTCCATATTGCCATAGGCTTTCCTTAAATAAATCTTTAAGGTGTAATTTCTACCCCATTTTCTTTTGTAGTAACCTTTCATAAACTCCAGCATCAGAAGAATGCTATCACTTATTGATATGGTAGGTATATATTCCCCTTGTGTTTTATCCACATACTTGACCAAATTCCTCTTTAATCTATTAGTTATAACCTTGGAGGTGATTATATAGATGGAATTGGAATAAGCAATTAGTCTATAGTCATTGAAGTGCTTCATCTCTCCCCCTTTTGGAATTAGAGTTATGAAGTTTCTATTAATATCCTTGAACAATTTCTTGCGATTAAAGAATTTTAAAATGGCTTCATGAATCATACTCTTAGTCAAATGCCAGGTTTTGTTGAATAACATCATATTAACACCATCTAGAACAAGAGCTTTAAGTGCATTGATTTATTTAACAACTTCATCAATCTCCTCACTAGTGACAAGATTGGAGAATGATTCAACATCTTCAAGAGTTATGGTTTATATCATGATCTCTTTAAGTAGTCCAACTGTAGAGTGAGCATTAGCAGGTGCATTCATGATTAAATTGAAGCAGAAACTTCTTCAAGAACTCATGTTGTTATGATATGCTTTGATTATCTTTGATCATATTAACAATTATGTTGGAGCATTTCCTTGTTAAAGCAAATATGTATTAGAAAGTGGAATTTCTATCACTCTTTAAGCTATTCCACCGTTGATCTTTTCTTCATCACAGAATGATCATATAATAAGGCTTTTGACAAGTTACACATTGCAATCTTCTCATTTTGTTGAAGTTCACTAGACTAAGGATTTCCACATTCACTAGACTAAGGATTTCCACGCAACTCATCTTGTATAATTCTAAATGCCTCTTTGGCAGTTGCTAACAAATGATAAGTGTTTCCATCATTCTCCTTATACAACTGCTTTAGGGACATTTTGATGAGTTTTGATTTTGTTGTATAAACAAACTGCTTGGTGCCTTAAACTTCAGTGGAGACTGCTTTCCAGATGATTTCATCAAAGCCTGATAAAGAGGTT
The DNA here is from genome assembly GCA_025504915.1 of Erythroxylum reticulatum. Lineage (NCBI taxonomy): Eukaryota > Viridiplantae > Streptophyta > Magnoliopsida > Malpighiales > Erythroxylaceae > Erythroxylum > Erythroxylum reticulatum. The sequence goes on along the minus strand of JANSVA010000217.1, from coordinate 39,376,671 downwards.
TGAAAAGCCATCTATTTTAAGCCTCAACCATTCAATAGCTAATGGTGTCCATTATATTAAGTGTACCTCTTTGTAGATTATTTGTCTTGTAGAGTATATGGTTATCCTTATTTGTGCCACTTTTTGTTGTAGGGTGAGTTTTTGGTTCTAAAAATTTTTCATATTTCTCCATCGTCATTACCGTGTTGTGATTAAAAATGTTACATACCACGTAGTCATAACTAATATTTTTTCATTATTTGGTTTGAGTTATAGCTAATTGAATATGATTTTTAAGTAGAACCTTGGTTAAACTTTTTCTAGGAAAAGGCGATTACATACTTGCCTAGCTTTTAGGTATGAGTGACACACTAAAGTATTTCCTAAAATTACTTATTAAATCATTATTACGTTTTTAGGTAATGATTGAGTGTATTCTACAAGAGGTAATTATATGATGTAGACCTATTAATTTCCTAAACTGAGGCTCTATATAATTCCTCTAGTGTAGTGTTAATAACTTAAGGTAAAAGAAAGCTTAGCTTTGGTGACAAGGATTAAATTATCAAAATAGAACAAGTGTGATATGAGTGGGACACCATTTGTAAATCTAATTGGTCTCCATATTGCTTTAAAAATAAGCTCATATATATATATATATATAAAAACGTATAATGACAGAGAGTGAAATTGTTTAATACCCCATGTCAATTTAAATGTGCTTATTGACATCTTGTTCCAAGCTCCTACGTAGAACATAAAGATAAAGATGATATAATTAACTAAACTAGATGTAAGGATAAACCTAATTATGTCAAGGTCTCTTATATGAAACTCCATTCAAGTTTATTAAAAGCTTTATATTGATCAATTTTAACAGCTATAAATCCTTTTTCCCTTTCCTTGTCCATATTAGTGCATATTTTCTTACATTAGTAATATATTATTACTAATTTGAACCCAAGAATAAAGCTAGAATGGGTAGGAAGAATAAGTGATGGCATAATTCCTTTCATCCTGGTTACTATTATTGTTAGAAAGATATTGTTTATTATGTTACAAAAAGCTAATAGAATAGAATTGCATTAATAAATTAGGTTTAAAGGTCTTAGAAATGAGAAACAATAGCATTTAGTTAACCTATTATAGGATATGAACTGAAAGAAAGATATTTAAAATGAAATTAATGATTAAGGGTTCAATTGGAGACCTAAAATTTTAGTAAAAAGGAAGCGCTTTGTCTAAACTCAAAGCTTTATATACACATTTATTAAATATTGCTCTCTTGATTTCTTTCGCAGTAATAGTTCTGAGAAGAGTGACACTCTCTTCAAGAGTCAATGCGTAGGAATGCCTTATATATGTGGTATGACCATAATGGTTTTTTCTTTATAGTGTATAATCTAGTGAAAGAAGAAATTATCATAGACTTAGGGATTTGTTTGTGTTGGCTGTAGAGTAGATTCCCAATTATAAAGGAAAGAATTTTATTAAAAAGAACTAAAAAGCGTATAATATGAAAGTATTTAGTGTTTTAGATTCCCAATTATAAAGGAAAGAATTTTATTAAAAAGATCTCCTAAAAAGGGTATGGTATGAAAGTATTTAGTGTTTTTATCCTTTAAACGAATCCCTCTAACCTAACTTTTTGGAACTAGTAGAGCTCTTTTTTAAGGATAGCTTGTAATTTTTCATAGTTGATTTTCCAATCTATCAATATTGATGTTGATGCACAAGTTGGATCTCCTCAAGTCATATTACTAACTCTTTCTTTATTAAAAATGTCACAAAGATATTATTGTTCTAATTTTTCACCATTTTAGCATATCTTTAAATAGCAAGAGCTAGGCTATATTTTACATCCCAAGTATTTGTTATAAATTGGTCAAATTCCTAATAGGTTAACTTTCTTGCTTTAAACTTAGTGAAGGTCTCCTTCGAGGCCATTAGTCATCATAGAGATGCGAAATGGTGTATGATTTGATTAAATGTGCGAAAGGTGATTAATAATTGCATCTGGATAGAAGAGACACCACCCTATATTTGCAGAGAGCATGATCTAGTCACCCTATTAAAGCTCCTTTCTTATAAGTAACATTAGGTCCATAAATTTCGAGGTTAATGAGTTCATAGCTTTTTACCATTCGTTGAAACAAGTCTTACTTCTTTTATGCATATCTAGCTCACCTTTGGATTCATCAAGAGTAAGTATAGCACTAAATTCATAGAAGCCATGGATTAAGGCACATGTTAAATATCCTTCTTATATGATTTCTAAAGTTTGTCTTTAAATGCCACATAAGGATTGACAAACATAGTCATGAAATATCAAAAGCCCTTACACTTAGGTTTAATTAAGAATGAATGTATTAATGGTGATATTCAATGATGATAACTTGGATATTGTCTTATTCCAATGGAAACATATACTTTTATGGAAGCCCCTAAAATCTATTCTAAAATTTTTATTAAACCACATATTGTTAGTGACAAGTTATACTTTTTTTTAACTAATCACTGGCGTAAAAGGCCACTAAATCTTTCTTATTCTTCCTAAATAAGTCTCTAGCATAAAATATGAAGCCTTTATTTACAACTCCTGGAAATTTTCAAATAATGATTTTTATAGGAAGATAATTCGCCATAAAATTGAAAGTTAGTAGTCTTGTATTGAATCTATGATGGATATAGATTTTTATAAGGTAAACATAAAATGATAATCTTATATTAATTTGCAGTCCTATATTGCTATTTTTCCTTCGTTAGTGATATGACTTTTATCACCTTATCTATGATATGACAAAGTTATTCTAATGATCATGTCATTAGTAATCTAATGGAAGACCTAGGAAGTGAATCTATACTATATGATAGAGATCAGCATGCACCACTACCTATTTCTAACCATTCTTATGATCCATTGAAATAAATTGGAGGTCCAATGATGAGGGAAAAGAACAAATCCATAAACGTAGCTTTGGAAGGATTAATCTTCGAGATACAAGATGATGATGTTATTCAAGATGAACTAGATACATATCAATCACTTTTCTACATGTTGTTGAAGATGGAATATGCTTACTATACAAAGACTAAGGCTTAGAGAATGTCTAACAACCTAGTCCACATACTTTGAGTTAAATAGATCCCAATTTGTATAATTAAGATGTATTTATGACTGTTGTTTTCTTAAAGTTAAATGGCTTTGGTTTGTTTTGTTTTAAATAATTCATCATGATTTATTGTAATTGTTCCTAATATTTATGAGCTTTAGTTACTTAAAGGCATAATATATATTATTGTATGAATATTTTTATTAGACTAACATGAAACATAATGTCCAATCTGCTTATGATAAGTGTATAAAATGTAAATAAGTAAAATCTAAAGTAATATGATATAAGTAATATACATCTTACTTATATCTAATCAGCCTTATATTAATATATCTATAGATTTTGTATTAGGTTTTGTTATATCTCAAAGTGGTAAGTATAATATATTCATTGTTGTTGATAAGTTTAGTAAGATGATGCATTTTATTGCATATTTTAAGATCAATATTGCAACAAATATTGTTGGTTTTTTTCTTTAAGGAAATAACACATTTGCATGGATTACCTAAAACATGAGTAAGTAATATATATGTTAAATGTTACTTTCTCCCAAAAAAAAAATATAAATGTTAAGTTGTTAAATGTTTTTGTCACACTTTATGGACTAAGTTAGAAACTAAAATCTTGTTTTATTTTGCTGTACATCCTTAAACTAATGGACAAATTGAAAAAGTTAATAGGACACTTATTACTTTGTCACATGTTGTCATTCAAAAGAACCTAAAATAATGGGAGAAATGTTTGCCACATATTGAGTTTACATACAATAGGTTTATTCAACCAACAACTTCTTATTCTCCTTTCGAAATTGTGTATGACTTTTAATCATTGTAACTCCTTTAAATATCTTACTTTTGCCTCCTAATGAACATGTTAATTTAGATGGTAAGCATATTTATTAAGGTTTTACATATCAAGGTTCATACTAATATTAGAGAAAAAAGAATGAGAAATATGTAAGGCAAGCCAATAAGGTGAATATTAAGATTATTTTTAGCTTAGAGATTAAGTTTGGGTTCATATGCATAAAGAGAGGTTTTTTTTAAGGAAGTCTAAGTGCAGCCTAGAGAAAATGAACCTTTTATAAGTATTATAAAAGATCAATGACAATAATTTCAAATTATATTTACTAAATGACTATGGTAACATGAGTGCTACTTTTATTGTTGTTGATTCATCTTTGTATAATGTAGGTGATTCAATAATGAATCCTTTCTAAGAGGGAGGGAATTATGGAGATCCACTTGTGCTATTGCCTATTTCCAACTATTTTTATGATTCTCTGCAAGGATTTAAAGATCCGATGACTAGGATAAAGACCAAACATATGAAGCTAGCTTTGTAAGTTTTAATCATGGAGACATAAGAAAAAAGAGGCTATTCAAGATAAATCATATGCATTTCCTATATCGATCATTTTTCTATATGTTGTTGAAGATGGAATATACTTAACACATGAAGAACAAAGCTTGAAGAATGTGTAGCAATATGGTTCATATGTTTTGAGTTAAATAAAGCCCAATTTGTTATTTAGGGTTATTTGTTTTTATTTAAGCTTTATTTAAGTTAATGTGCTTGCGTTTGTTTTTATGTAAATAAGTTAACATGTTTTGTTATAACTTAGCCTAATATTAACAAGCTTTAGTTACTTAAAAGAGCGCCATATATTATTTACTTAGTTTTAAGATTTCAATTTTCTATTTGGATAAGGATTTGACTTTTTCAAAGTTGTTTAAATGTTCCTATTCAAATTATGATGTTCTTTTCCTTATAGGATTATAGATTTTAAGGAATTTATACGTATTAAAGGTTATCTTATTTATGTAATTCAATTCATCTTAATAAAAAACTAATTTGAGAGCTTTCTTCATTTTTGTATTAAACCGTAATAAGATAATATACTAACTTAATGTAATATGAATTATATAGAAGTAACTAAATATAATAAGAGTGGACCCATTGGGTAACAAAATAAGTGATAAATCCTACAATTATTTAAACCTCATTTTATCCTTATAACAAATTTTAATAAAATTTGTCGTTTATTAGAAAATAAATCAAGTAATTCTTTATAAGAATATTTTTGGTTTAATTAAGTTAAATAGTTTCACTATATCATACTACTTAATTAATAATAATGATAAGTCTCATTCTTATACATAAAATATTTACATGTATTCTTTTGTATCACATATGGAATTTTCTGTATCTTACATTTTTAGTTTACAATTCTATTGAAAAGTAAATAAAGTATACATAAATTATCTAATTTGACTAATTTTTAGCAAAATAACCAATGAAAATTTTCTTAATATCCTCATTTTATTGTAATTTTTTGTAAAATATCAGTTGGAACAAAATAATAAGAATTTATATAATTTTTTAAATTACTTTTTATTGAAGAAAATAATTATCATTTTAACCACCTATACATAATTAGACAATTTTAAAATATAATATCAAATTTTTATAAATTTTAAGATTAATTTTTAAAAAATATCAAACTTTATTCAATTTTACAATTATAGTCCGATGTTAGTATTTTTGTTAACAATGCTAACGTGACAAGCCATGTCAGACATAAATTTAAACATGTATGATAACAACTGGATTAAATTTTACATATCATATTTAAATAATTAAGTGAAATTAAGGAAATTAAAAAATTGAAAGACAAGGGTAAAAACCCTAATTAATTTGGAAATCAAACTCTAGAGGTGTCTTATGACCCTCTCTTTTTCGTGACTCTCTATCTTTTGTCTTCTACATCTTCCTTTGAAAACAACAATGATGAAGAAGAAGAAGAGGAAGACAAAGATGGGTAATCTTCTGTAGTATTAGTCGTTAATTAGTGACAATTACTAAACCTCAATGTTGTCATAGTTTGGCATTCCAAAGGAACCATTTTCATTGATGAACCAATTTGATATCCCATAGTTTACTCAAGCCTAAATGGGTGCTAGACATTTTGGTCAGAATTTAGATAATGAAATAGGGAAAAGAATAGGAATACCAGCAATACACCCTAACCAGATCCCACCCATTTCACTGTATTCTTAGATCCTAGTGTCTAGGTTGGTGAATCAATAAATGGTTTCATAGAATTTCTGCTTGGGATTGAATCATTCGTGATCTTTATCGTAGTCATCACCTTTCTTCTCTCTTGACTCATTACCACCTTTAAGCCTTGAAACTTATAGGGATTCGTCTTCATCTACTGCTTCATATTCCATATCAATGGATGCTTTTATAGGGGATACAGACGCAGGTTTTCAAATTAAGTCTAATGTGTAAAATTAAATATAGTTGTTATCGAACATGTTTAAATTTATGTCTTATGTGGCTTTCTACATCAACAATATTAACGAAGATACTAACGTCGGGTTAGATTTAAAAAAATTGAAAGTTCAAGTATTTAATTATCACTTTTAAAGTTTGAGCTATAATTGCCAAATTGAGTAAATTTTGGAATTTTTTATAATTAACCTTAAATTTTATATAAGTTTAGTTTTCAATTGATATTATTAATTATTATAATAAAAAATAAAAAATTGTCTTAATTTATTATATTTATTTATAGTTTAGAATTTATAATTCTTGAATATAATAATTTTATTATCATTAACTAAAATTTCTAACTTTGCCGGAAGTTGCTAACAACGTTTCTTTTTGCTCATGCCTTAAGGCTAAAAGAGCAAAACAATCCCTAACATTTACAGTGACATTTGAATTAGACCACAAGGTTTTAGAGTGTTCAACATGAATCTTAAAGCTTACAAAATATTTAAAATAAACCTTAACCACTAACGGTGTTAAGTCATCGTCAGTTAACTGCCTAGCAAAACTTTTACTGATGTGAAATTTTTTTATAATTTTTTTTAAAGTGAGACCTACCATGTGAGGAATTTTTAAAAATGGAGCTGGTCCCAACGTTTAACTGAAAGTGAGCGCCACTTCCAATTAAACACATATATTGCTACTCTTCTTCCTTCCATCGTGGATCTCTCAATAGATTAAGATCTTCCACATAAAAACTTTTTACTTTTCTCCCTATTTTCTTTCTTAAATTTTCACTCTTTTAATATCTTTGATGTTCTTGATACTTTAAGTAAGCTTAATTAGCTTGGTACTTTCTTGGTGCTTTCAACATAAGTGCTGCAAGAAATATTTTCAATGACCATCAAAGTTACTTTAGATGATCAAGTTTCTGCAATGTAATTCACGAGAAAAAGTGTAATTGTTATTTCATTTCTTGTTTTAATCAGCTTATCAGTGTGTATTTGGCTACTTTCACGCAAACTTAAGTAGAACAAATATAAAGATAATCTTGTTAACATTTCTTACGTGGGATTTGTAATTTTATAGCATGTTTTGATTCAAAGTTGTCAAGAGACTAATGTCACGGGGATTCAAAACACTGGTTTTTCTTTGTTCCTAGAAAAGAAAGTGAGATTTAAAAGATGAATTCCAAAACTATTCTGCTATCAAGAGGTTTAAAATGCATTCCTACACTATTCTCCAGCAAATTTCTGCTGTTTGGTCTAGGATAATAGATGAACTGATTGACGGACCTAATGCAGTCTTCATGAGCACCATAGTTTTTGATAGGTGGGAAGAAAGACTATATGAGACATTTTCAATCGTCGCCCTTATGACAAGCTTAATGCTGCTCTTACTAATACAGTGTTCAATTTCCTTGTAGACATTAAGTGTTGAACAAATTTGTCCTTTCTTATAAAGTTAGACAATTATTAATTGCATTTTTCGGTTTTTTAATAACTTATCATTTAAGTTATGTAATTTGATCCAAATAAAATAATAAAGTGGCTAAATAAATGATCTAAATTAATGGGTCAAATTTCGTATAAAAAATGGATCCCAATTAGTATAGACTGGACTCATATCAGCCTTGTGATGGGAAAGCTTGATATAGAAGCTACATATAAAGGTTAAGGTCTCATGCAGTTGCTTATATAATTAGTCGTAAGCATAATGATTCTTTGACTCGTTAAGAGAGTTTACATTTTGAGAAAACTGTAGAAAGACGTTACTCGCATCCCAGAGAGGAGTTCTCGTAAAGACGGTGGTGGATTCGTGCTTGTTTCAGTTTTGGAAAGCTCGTTTGAAGTTACGAAGACCGAAATCAGGTATTTTTGCATTTCTTCATTTCTTGCCCTTTCACGTTTGATTCGGGATATGTAATCAAGGTACCGTTACATATTACACGTTGTATCAGAGGAGTGACGTGATTGGGTGGTTAAAAACGAAGATTTTTCAGTTTTCTCTCCATAAGGTTTTCAGAGATTTAACTTATGTCTCTCAATTTTTCTTGCTTTTTATTGCATGAAAGTAGTATACATGTATATAGTCTTGAGAAACGGGGTGAAAATCAGCCCGGGAGTGCTAAAAATTGGCCCAAAACTCACCAAAAATTGCCATTTTCTGATAGACCTGACGACGCATGTGCTAGCCACGGGTCAACACGTGGGTGGACCGTGTCGTGCCACATATTGCACGCGCCATTAGATAAGCGCACGTCTGGTGCGTGCTGAGCATGCGCCATTCACTGTTGAGGCATATCACTAGGCGGCACGTGTCAAACTCCACTCGTAGCTGATGTCTTACTGGCGTTAGCGGATGGTGTCAGCGCTACAGTGTGTTGACACAATGTTGACTTTAGCTGTACGAATTTTTCTACAATATTTAAAAAAAAACTAAAATTTCAGATTTCTCATAAAGGTAACCTGAGGTATTTTGGTTCAGTTTTTAGGTTCCAAAAATTCATAAAGTGAAATTTTCCATTTTTTGGATTTATTACGTTAGTAATAAATTAAAGTTTAACTCCAGAAAAGGAATTAAGGTATTTTGAATCCGAATTCGAGTGAATTTTCATGTTTCAGACATCACATGAGGGATATACTTTAAGTTCTCATGTCTCAGGTGGTCGGTTCATTGTCCGATGACGCATGATAGTCACTCTACTAAGATTTTTCTTTTACAAAAGTCTCAAATGAAGTTTTCAGAGAATATCTTCAGCACAAGTGTATGACAATGAGACTGTGCATTCAGTTTTTTGCATTTATTGATGTTACATTGTCACATACCATATGCCCATAAAGAATGTGAGGAAACATAAAGATGTATCCCTTGTGTTTGTGGACTTTTTGAGTGCTAATGAGAATGTAGTTATCAAAGTGGCCTTTCAATTCAGTATTTTGAATTGTTCTACTTGCATATTAAGGGATGTTTCTAATTTTATGTTTGGTTATTTTGCCCAAAGGTGCTGGCCTTACATAACATTTTGAGATGTGCATAAAGGCATTAGATAGAGGAACGTTATTGCTCAAGTGAACTATTCGCTGAAAGATGGTAATGTCATAAGAGTTGATAGTTTGTACTATGATCACTTTTATATGGAGGTTTAATTACATATATTATGTATTCAGCCCAAAGGTGTTTCATAATATAGATGATCAGATTTTCAGTAAAGATACTATTCAATGACTTTGAGTATCGTTGTTATCCTACATTTGTGCTGACTGAAATATTGTTATTTTATAGTCACCTTTTTAGTCAATAATATCAATGTCACCATAGAAACCTTGACTAGTTTCAATACAAAAAAAGTGGACAGAGGATGTATTGAATGCTATGGAGATAGTTATGGTTGATATGATCATACGGATGAATAGGTCATCTCCACCTACATCCATGAGCTCGAGAGTTCATAAGTAGCCTATGAAGCTTGGGATCAGTCTAATAGATTATATTTGATGATCATTAAGAGATCCATACCTGACCATCTGCTAAGTGGACTTTCAAACATAGACATAACGAAGGAGTTTTTTTATAATGTCTCCTAGAGATACACAGTCTCACCTAATGTTGAGATAAGTGCCTTGATGAAAGAATTATTCTCCATGAGATATATAGGAGAAGGGGGAGTAATGGACTATATATTAAGAATAATTCATTTTCACAGAGAGATTGAAGATTTTGAATATTCCTCTTCTTGATGTCTTCATTGTTCACTAGACTCTGAATACACTCCCTCTAGAGTTTAGTAATATGTTGATGACATGTTACTCGCTGGATAAGGAATGGGATTTCAACACTTTGATTGCCCATTACGTTGCTGAGGAGGTGAAACTCGAGTTTGCTACTCCTATAGCCTTCGAAGCAATTAAAGGGAAGACAAAGATGAGGCTTGCTAAGTTCAAAGGTAAAAAGCCCAAATCTTCTCCACATGTTGATGTTGGTCAATCCAGTGCTGGTAAAAAGAAACAAGTAGTATGAGGTTTAAAAGAAAAGACTGAGATCATCAGGTAACTCCCTAACTTATTAATTTATGAATCTAATTTGCGATAGTCACATTAAGTACTTGGTGGCTATATAGTGGAACATCTGATCAAGGTGCTTCCACAATGTAAGGGTTCATATCCAGCATAGAGCCAAATAAAGGGAAGGAGAAACTGATGGTTGACAATAATAAAGAAGCTAACATAATATCTATATGGGATGTATGTACTAAACTTTACTATAAGGTTCATTTTGGTTTTACACGAAAATTTTTATATGTGATCTTTATATCAATTTTGGATAAAGAAGGTTAAGGATTTGTATTTAATGCTTTTTTGTACAGTTATTGTTTAATGCAAAAGATAACGGTAAGAATTTCTTGTCATATAGTTTGTATAGAATGTGTCTTACCCCGAATTAGATATATGCTTCTTCATATCTTGCTAAACAATTTATGAAACAAAGAACCCTGATGAATGAAGAAGTCATACATGGTGTGAAATAAAAGTTTAAGCCACATTTCCAGAGCTAGAGTTGAGAGATTGATCAAGGAAAGCATTTCTCAATTATAGATTATGATGATCTGGGAACATTTACTGACTGTTGCAAAGGTAAGTTGACTAATAAAGATATTGAGACCAACTCATGCTTCTAACTTGTTGAGTCTGATACATAAAAATATCAGTAGACCTTATACAGTTGCATTGTGCAATTCCAAATGTGTTCTAACATTTGTTGAACATTATTCCCTTTACAGTTATGTGTTCTTACTTAAAAATTGAATGTTGAGAAACAATTAAGAAAATTCATCAAGATAGTCAGATTTGATCGTGGAGGAGAATATCATAGCAAATATGGTGTTTTAGGACTTTAAATGGTCCGTTTTCCAGATATTTGAAATCAATTGGAAGTGACTTAATTAGCTATGCCGAGTAGTTCTGAAAAAAATGATGTGTTGCCCAAAGGCATAACTGCACCTTAAAGGACTTGAAGAAGTCGATGCAGAACAGGGCTATACTACCTGATTATTTAAAAGTGTGAAAACCCAGCTTTGCACACATTCGTGTATGGGGCTACCCAACTAAGGTAGCATAATCCTTATAAAGAAAGATTGCATGCTCGTTTTGCTCATTGCTATTTAGTACGATATCCTGACCACTTTAAAGCTATAACTTTTACTGTAGAAAAGGAGGGACTAGAATAGTGGAATCACAAACAGCTAAGTTTCTGGAATATAATGTCTATGATAATGGTGGGCTCTTTGACCCTTCAAATGATAGCAGGGTGGATACTACAGTCATCATGTACCCATTACTAATACAGTTAGATTCAATGGATGTAGAATGCATGTACAGGAATAGGAGCCCATATCAAAGAGGTTCTTGGAGGTACAAGATCTAATATAGTTAAGTAAATCTACTAGAATGAGATGACCTGCTATCTCATCTGATTTCATAGTCTGTCAGGTGAACATGACTATGCTATTAGACATGTTACAATCCAGTTACTTTTACAAAAGTTATTTCTAGACCTAATGTAGATTTTTACTGGGATGCAATGATTGATAAGATGCAAGCCATGAAGCATATTAAAGTCTAGGAGCTAGTTGATTTGCATCGAAACTGTAAAATCGTCAATTATAAATGAAGGTTTAAAACCTAAAGGATTTCAGGATAAAGTTCAGCAGTTTATGGGCTCGCTCATTTGCCTAATGGTTCACTTAGAGAGAAAGGTTAACTTTATGTTACCTTTTCTCTTGTATATTCGTAGGATACATTTTGAGTGATTAAGGCAATTGTAGTTCTTGATGATACAGAGTTACATAAGATGGCTGTCAAAACCACTTTCCTAAATAAAGACCTTTATGAAGTGGTCTATATGGTACAACTTGAAGGATTTCAGGATCTAGATAGAATTGACATGGTTTGCACATTAAGCAGATCAATATATAGTTTATATCAAACCTCCTAAAGGTGATACCTTACATTTGATAAGGTTTGGCCTCTTTCGGCTTCATGGAAAATAAAATTAAAAAGATGCTTGTACAATAAGGTCAGGGGGAGCAAAGTTATCTTACTATTACTACATGTGGATGACATATTGCTCATGTTAAATTACTTGACCATGTTGTATGAGGTTACGCAACTTTTGATCAAGAACTTTGATATGAAGGACCTTAGCATAGCATCTTTTGTCCTAAGTATTCAGATTCACTAGGACAGATCTCAACACTCATCAGACATCTCTTAGAATGCATACATGGAGTATATGTTATAAAGGTTTAATACGATTAATAGTAAACCTATCGTAGCACCTATCTTTTATAGTGAGAGATAATCTTTGACATAGTATCCAAAGAAAAAGTAAAGAGAGAGGTTATGAGGAATGTTTTGTATTCTAGTACGGTTCATAGTCTGATGTATGCTCGGCTATGTACTAGGCAGGATATTGATTCACCATTGGACTGTTTGGTCAGTATTTGGTTAACCTAAGTGTACACCATTGAAATGCAGTCAAATGAGTGTTGAGATACTAAAGGGAATTAAGGATTATATGTTGACATATAAAAAAGTCAACAGACTAAACCTCATTAGGAATTCAAATTCAGATTTTAGCCATGTGTCTGGATGATAAAAAGTTCACTTAAGGCTATAGTTTTAAGTTTGCAGATGATACAATGTCGTGGAAGTGTGTCAAGTAGACACGGGTAACCTCCTCGACCATACATACAGAGTGCATGCTATGGGGCTGCTTCACAGACTGCTTAGCTCAGAAACTTGATTTTTGAGTTGTCTATGGTTGATTCAGTGGCTAGACCCATTTGGTTGTATTGTGGTAATCTTCTTGTTGTGTTGTTCAATAACAACAAAGAATATCACAGGGTATTAGCATTTAAAGGTCAATTATTTGGTCATAAAGGTGTTGATACAAAAGGTGACATTAAGGTTTGAAGCATTTAAAGACTAAAGAAAAGTTACTCGATCCTTTAATTAAAGGACTTTACCCACTTATATTTGTGACACAAGTATACAGATGGGTGTTTTGAAGTCCTTAGATACTGTTAATTAGCGAATCATTATGTTTGCTCCA
>JANSVA010000217.1:39298683-39313205 GCA_025504915.1 Erythroxylum reticulatum | reverse complement strand
GAGCAAATATTCACTATTTATTATTCATGTGCATATATGAATGCATGAATATATCTTAAACACTTTCAATGATTCTAACCCATTCAAAATGACCAAAACACCCTTTCCAATTGGTGAGGGGATGTTACATAGATGGTCTCACATTGATTTATTATTTTGTTTAAATTTTGAATTGAATTATTATGTGAAGTGAATGTGTTGATTCTAAACATTGAATGTCCCAGGAGTTTGATGCCTGAATAATATATTGGAAGTGCTTATTGTATTTGAATTTGACAGAATATGTGATACTCAACTTAATTTTTGAATGCCAGACCAAGGTCCAATGGTGAATGTGAATGTGAATGTGAAAAAATTGAGCACAAGTGAATGATTGAATACATATGATGCATTTCACTATATGAATGCATGATAACATAAAGGCAATTATAACTAGAGTCGCTAGTGAAAAAGAGCTTAAAGGTCAAAATGTGGTAAGAGCCTCTAACTCACTATGTATAATGAGTCTTATATCTCCAACGAAAAAGGAACAATTATTAATGAGCCAAGTATCCACAATGGATACGGGACAATAAAAAACGCACTCGGTCATAACAAAGAAATAAATTAAAGTGAGTCTTATGAACATCACACATATAATTTAATATGCATTATATGAATGATTGAATTGAATTGTATTGTATGAACCGTTATGAATGTAAAAAGTGAATAAGTTTACAAAATGTTATATAGTGCCTTTTGATAATTGGTGAAAGATGTGCATTATATGATGAAATGAATTGTTTGTGAACTTGAAACATGAAATGTATGTGTTATGTGTTATAAGTGAGCCATCAATGTTGGGTAGCTCACTGAGTTCGTAAAACTCATAAAAATTGCAATGTTGACTTTTCAGCTATGAGAGAGCAAACTTAGCTTTAAGACAACTTAAAAGAGATCTATACTGCTTTTGGATAGAAGAAATGGCTCAAAGTTCGGTCAATTGAGACTAAAGGATTTAGATAGAATTTTGTATAGTTCCTCATTCATGTAGCATGTAGCATGTAGCATGTAGCATGTAGCATGTAGCATACTTTGTAATAGAGTTATAAACTCTAATAGTTCTTTGATATTATATATAAGGATGAAGTATGTAATGCTACAATGTATATTCGATTTTATGAAATGAAAATGAGGAATTGGGTTTTAAATATTGTGATATTTATGTTTTAATGATGATGCCATAGGAAGTGAATGTGACTACTCTAGGGCACTACTTCCACAAGGCATGTGCTCGAATGTCTGAAGGATGTACGAGCACAAATGTTTGATAGGAGTGGGGTGCTACAATTCTTAGTATCATAGTATGGTTTGGCATCTATAGGAATAGATATAAGCATATAGACATTATATATAGTAAGAAACTTGAATAGTAATCGCTATTATTGTCTATTATAGGTCATCCACCATAGATGATCAAGTGGAACAATTAGCTGACCTAGAATCAGTAGGAGCTAGTAGAGAGTCTTCTGTATCTCGACCTGAGAGAATGACTTCAGGAATTCCTAAGAGATGGGAAAGGAGGTACAATAAACTGAGAAAGAAGGGGGATGTGGACTTCTATGGAAGTACATATCTTGTAGAGACCAAAGGATGGCTAAAAAGAACAGAGAGAGTTTTCGATCAGATGGACTGTGAGTCTAATAAGAAGTTCGACTTTGCAATTTCCTTACTGTAAGGCCCAACATACCAATTATGGAAAAATGTTCCAGGTAGTACCCCCAGGCCTTGAAACTTGAAGTGGGAAGACTTTCTGAAGATCTTCAAGGAGAACTACATGCCCAAGATCTCCCTGGACAGAAAGATGAAGGAATTTCTAGATCTGAAGAAGGGCAATTTATCTATAGCAGAATATGAGATAAAGTTCAATGAATTGATGAGATATGCTACTTTCTTGATTCCTACCGAGGAAGACAAGTGTAGGAGATTCGAAGATAGGCTAAATATGGAAATTTGAACAAGGCTATCTATTATTAACTTAAGCAATTTCTCTGAGCTGAGAGCAACCTCAATCCGAATAAAGCAATTGTTGAGAGATGATCAGGGGGAATACAGACGAGAGTCTAGAGTAAAGAGGCCCAGTGAATCTCAGGGTAGTTTTGGCAGAAGGTTTCATAAGTTCCAGAATAGATCTTTTCGACCACCAGCTAGGTCAAGACAGTCAGGGTCCAGACAGAGGGGTAGTTTTATACAGTTTGGTAGTGGAAGAGGTGTAATATTGAGTTAGCTATCAAATTATGAGCATTGTAGGAAGAAGCACAATGGTGAATGCTAGAAACTATCTGAAACTGACCTTCGATATGGCTTTTTTGATCATCATATCAGAGAGTGTTCCGTTGTGTATGAAGCACAGTCTGAAAGGAGAGGAGGAGTGGTATCTGAAACAACTATCTAGCAGAGCTGAACTAGTGGGTCTAGATAGAGAGGTAGTGGTAGAGGTAGAATGAGTTCTAGGAGTCCTACTGTCAGGACTGAGGTGTGGAGCAACTAACTGCAGTCTCAAGCTAGAGTCCATGCAATGAACAAACAAGAGGCTTAGAATTCTCCAGATGTCGTTACAAGTGTGTTACACATTTTTAATTATGAAGCTTTTGCATTGCTAGATCTTGAATCTACGCATTCTTTTATTGCACTGGATCTACGCATTCTTTTATTGCACTGCATCTATCATCTAGGTTGTGTTGTGATAAAGAATTATTAAAATATGGATTAGACGTGAGTATACCGATAGGTAATACCATAATAATAGGAGAAGTCAGTAAGAGGTGTTTGATTCAAATTGATCAGGCAAATTTGATTGTGTTACAATTAAAGGAGATAGATATTATTCTAGGCATAGATTGGCTCACTGCTCATAGAGCCATTATGAACTGCTATACTAAAGAGGTGATATTAGAATCTCCTAATCAGTTGAGAGCATTATTTCTAGATATTAGTCAAGCAGTGCCAGCTAGACTGATCTCATTCACGAGTGCTTGATGTTGTTGCAAGGATGTGAGGCTTATCTGGCCCACGCATTCGATACCCAAACTAAGTTGAATGTGCAAGATATTCCTATTGTTATAGAATTCTTGGATGTGTTTCCTGCAGAATTATCTGCTTCACCCTAGATAGGGAAACAGAGTTTACGATCAACTTAGTTCCAGGTGCTGCTCCTATATCTATTCCTCCATATAGGATGGCACCTATGGAACTATAGGAATTAAAGGCTCAGTTATAGGAGTTTTTGGAAAAGGATTTCATTAGATCCAGTATATCACCATAGGGAGCTCCAGTCTTATTTGTGAAGAAAAAAGATACAACTTTGTGACTGTGTATCGATTATAGGCAACTGAATCGGGTAATAGTGAAGAACAAGTACCCGTTGCCTAGAATTGATGATTTACTTGATCAGTTGCAGGGAGCTTCAGTGTTTACTAAGTTGGACTTGAGATCTAGGTACTATCAGTTGAAGATAGCAGAGGTTGATGTACCGAAAAGTGCATTTAGGACCAAGTATGGGCATTTTGAGTTTTTATTAATACCGTTTGGGTTAACTAATGCCTCAACTACCTACCTAGATCGTTTTGTGATTGTGTTCAAAGATGACATTTTAGTTTATTCGAAAAGTAAAGAAGAGCATGTTGAGCACTTGAGAATAATTTTACAGATCATGAGGGAGAAACAATTATATGACAAATTCAATAAGTATGAATTTTGGTTAGATGAAATAGTGTTTTTAGGTCATATAGTAACTAAACAAGGCATATAAGTGGATCCAAAGAAGATAGAATTAGTAAAGAGGTGGAAAGCTCCAAAGAATGTATATAAGATCTAGAGTTTCCTCGAATTAGCCAGATATTACCGGAGGTTTGTAGAAGGGTTCCCCCTCTGACTAAACTTCTAAGAAAAAATGTGCCTTTCAGATGGAATGATGAATGTTAGAAGAGTTTTGAGGAGTTGAAGCATCAGTTGACTACAACATTGGTGTTAACAATTCCATCGAGAACTAAAGGCTATGTGATTTATAGTGATGCTTCACATCAAGGATTGGAATGTGTACTGATGCAATATAGTAAAGTGATAGCATATGCATCAAGACAGTTAAGGTCTCATGAGATTAATTATTTGGTACATGATTTAGAGCTTACTACAGTGATTTTTTCTTTAAAGATATGGAGACACTATCTATATAGAGAGACATTCCAGATATACACTGATTATAAGAGCTTGAGGTATCTGTTGAGTAAAAAATAATTGAATATTAGACAAAGGAGATGGATAAAGTTGATAAAAGATTTTGACTGTACGATTGAGTATCATCTTGGAAAAGCTAATATGGTGGTTGATGCTTTAAGTAGAAAATCAAATAACAGTGTAGCTCAAATTTAAATATCGAGGTTACCGAGCTTAGTTCAATTGATAGCCTTGAATGTCGAGTTCAATCTAGAGTAAATGAGGTATTGATTGCTACATTAAACTTGAGACCGCTGTTGCATGACAGAACCCGAAAAGTTTAGAGTTAAGATCTTGAAATGGTAAAGCTTATTAAAAAATTAAAAATGAACTTAGATTCTGAATTTGAATTGAGAGATGAGACATTATGGTTAAAGCAGAGGTTGTGTATGCCTGACATTGATAATCTGAGGAAAGAAATTATGGACAAAGCTCATATAGCAGCTTATGCTATGCATCCTGGTACCACCAAGATGTATAACACACTGAAGTAACATTTTCTGGTGGCCAAGGATGAAGAAGCAAGTAGTGGAGTATGTTGCTAAGTGATTAACTTGCCAACAGATTAAGGCTGAGCATCAGGCTCTGACTGGGAAGCTATATTCATTACCTATTTTAGAATGGAATGGGAGCAAATTGCGATGGATTTCGTTATAGCATTGCCAAAGACTCCTAGGCAATATGATGCTATATGGGTCGTGGTGGACTGATTGACAAAGTCAACCCACTTCTTACCTGTGAGAGAAAAGAACTCATTGGACCAATTAACCCGGAGGTATATGAATGAGGTAGTTAGACTACATAGAGGTTCAGTGTCCATTATATCAGACAAGGATCATAGATTTACTTCGAGGTTCTGGAATAGTTTACAGCTAGCTTTAGGTACGAAGTTAATCTTTAGTACTGCATTTCATCCTCAAATAGAAGGACAAAATAAGGGGACAATTAAAACTGTTGAGGATATGCTCAGGGCATGTGTATTGGAGTTTTAAGGATCATGGGATCAGTATATAGCCTTGATTGAATTTGCTTACAACAACTATTATCACAATAGTATCAGAATGGCACCGTATGAGGTGTTGTATGGCAAAAAATGTTGTTCGCCTCTGTATTGGGATGAAGAGGGTCTGAGAATAATTGAAGGCCTAGAACTAATACAAGATACTGTGGATAAAGTGAAACCGATTCGTAGTCATATTAAAGCAAATTAAAATAGATAAAAGAGTTATATGGTCAGCATTGAAGGGATATGGAATACAGAGTAGGAGATAGAGTGTTTCTAAGAGTATTGCCTTGGTGGGGAGTGCTAAGGTTCGGTAAAAAGGGCAAACTGAGCCTGAGATATATTGGTCCTTATGAGATCTTGGAAAGGGTTGGACCATTGGCTTACAAGTTAGCCTTACTAGCTGAGATGTCTCAGATACATAATGTGTTCCATTTAAGTATACTCAGGAGATATCAGTCTGATCCGATGCATATGCTACCAGCTTAAAAGATTGAAGTTGATAGTAATCTGAGTTACGTTGAACAGTCGATCAAGATAGTGGGATATCAGACGAAACAATTAAGAAATCGAGAAATTCCATTAGTGAAGGTCCTTTGGAAAAATCACTTGAGCAAGGAGGCTACATGGGAAACGGAGGAGCACATGAGGAGAAAATATCCCCACTTATTCGAACAATCAAGTAAGAATTTCAAGGACAAAATTTCTTAAGGAGGGAAGAATTCTAACATCCCGTTTTTTCCATGTTAAGGGTTAGAACCCTAGAATACTTAATATGAGAGATATCATTGAGAAATTAGGAAATGCATTTCATGCTCATGCATAATATTAGCATACGTACATTTGAATTTGATAATTGCACATATCATAATGATTGTACATGCACTCATTTGACATTCATTGGGTATGATTGATCTTAATTGATTTATAAATGTCATTAAGATTTGAATAGTGAATGTTTTGTCTTGAAAGTTGATTTGGTGAGTAAAATTATTAATATAGAATTTTTGGTGAAATTTAGGAAATTTTAAGATACTTTGGACTAGGAAAAATGCCAAGTGACAAGACAATTGATAAATGGTAGTAGGATTAAATACCAAATGGCAGTATAAATTGTTGATAAATGAAATTAGGATTTAATTACGAATATCATAGAAAATTGGGAGACAATTAGATTAGAAATTGGAGACAAATGGACTGGTTAAGAAAGAAGACCCATTAGAAACCATAAGGCGGTGACATGTGGCAAGTGACAATTGTCACTTGCTATGCCACACACCCATCTACCATATTTCCTTTCATTTGAAAGACTATCATTTGTGTTTCAATTTCAATTGATGCTTTCTTCTTCTCTCTTCATTTTTGATCTTCATCTTCTACATTTCTTCTTCTTCATTTCCACAATACCTTTAAATTTCACCATTGTGAACTTTGCCATCATTTTTCATATGTTTCTTCAAGAGATGTGTCTTCTTCCTGAAGAAGAATCTAACCTACTCCAACTTCCATGATGATGATTGTGTGGTTCAAAGAAAGCTAGGGTTAAGTGATATTGTGAAGATCTTGAAGTTATACAAGTAAGTATCATATTGTTCTTCATGATTTGTTGAATGAAACATGTATGATGATAGTTAGAGGTTAATTGATCGTAAATGATTGTAAATGGTGTTTTATATATGTTGGAACGTGGGTAAAGAAATGAACACATTGGTGTCTTGTTTTTATGTTTTTGAAGATCAATATTTCATAAGTTTTTGTAGAGATGAGTTTGAAATAAAAAGATCATTACACATGGTGTAGGAGAAAGTGCATAAAAATTTGATAGATAAATGAATGTGAGATTAGAGTTAAGCATGTGGAGAAAGTTGGTGAAGAATGTATATATATATATATATATGTAGATGTTCTGTTTTTGTTATTATGATCAAACATAGAATATGATTTGTTTATGATTGAAATTGAAATAAAATGGAAGTTGGAATGAACAGGAAATGATGAGTACATCAGCTAGAAATGATAGACTAAGCAAAAGAGATGAACTAGGGTGAAAATGATGATGAAGTGGCTAGAATATGTTAGTTATAACATTTCCACTAAAAATGCATCTGTATTTTAGCCATATCTTGATCTGTACATATCCAAATGAGATGATTTTAAGTTTAGATTAAACTAGATACATATGGATATATTTTTAATTAAGGAATAGAATTTTAATTCTATCTTTAATGGTTTCAAATTTTGGCTTGAATTTGAGTATAGTTTATTGTCGCGATGTGAGAATAGTCTACAGGATTTTAGGTATAACTTGCATAACACTGAACCAAACTGCACGAAATTGATGCCATTAGAAACTTAATACATATAGGAACATTTGATTAGAGAATTTATTGCCTAAATACCTCATTTTATTGATCAAAATGGATCACCAAGTAGTTGCATGGTTGTGCTGGGATCATTAAGTGGTTACACGATCATGCACAAGCATGATTGTGCACTGCTATCTTCCCACCTTAACTTGGTGTTTTTGGACTTAATTGAGGTTTGAAATGAACCTAGATGATCGTTAAAGTAAGTGGATAAGTGATTGATAAGTTTAGGATGTTGACTGACATTAGAATTGAAGAATGGATTGACTTGATATGAATGTATCTCAATTTAGAAGTTATGAGTTGTTAATAATGTAAAAGTTTTCTTATGAATAATATGAATTAGGTATGAATGCATAAAAGAGAATTGGAAAATTGTGTGGATGTACAATGCTAGGAAAGGATTGGTAAATGTATGTTTGATGAATTGATGATTGATAAACTGAGGATAATCAAGTTTCACAAGATATTATATATGGATGATCATAAGATGTGAATTAAGGAAATATACCTAAGATTGTCATTGAGCATGCATTATACGTATAATGTATACATATGTATATGATTGAGTATTCATGAAAATGTGCAAATTAGTAATGTCTAAATGTTTATGTATTGCATGATATAGAAGAGCAATTAGAGCGATAACATCCAGACATTGTCAGGACGTTGAGGCAATAACTATCTGGAGCATGTGAGTATCCTAGATGGTCTCACATTGATTTATTGTTTTGATTAAAATCTGAATTGAATTATTATGTGATGTGAATGTGTTGATTCTGGACATTGAATGTCCTAGGAGTTTAATGCCTAACTAATATATTGGAAGTGCTCATTGTATGTAAATTTGATAGAATATGTGGTACCCAACTTAATTGTCAAATGCCGAACCAAGGGCCAATGGTGAATGTGAATGTGAAAAAATTGAGAACAAGTGAATGATTGAATACATATTATACATTTCACTACATGAATGTATGATTACAAGGACAACCCTATGGGCTTGATTATGACACCATGTATGAAATTTTTGGTTTCCCCGAGTCTTCCGTAGAGGATTAGCACGATGATTTTTGTGTTAGTCCCTATTGACAAAAACTAACTGGATTAGAGCGTTTCAGCACTAAGAACATACACAACAATATTATTAGGAGTCACAAACACTTGTTGATGCACAAATTTATGTGCCAAACTATTTTTGACAAAATAGAAACCTATACGTGTTCGACGAAGGAACTGTTTATGTTGTGGTGCATAGATCATAGCATCCCATTTTACACAACCACCCATATTTTTAATGCAATTATTGCTGCTCGAAAGAAGAGGAGCAATAATTTATGAATGAGTTACTTGGTTTCAACCATAGCTAATTACTATAGAGTTTACTGTAACAGACTTACAATCTACCGTCCTAAGTTTATAAACCACCATCATCTATAGCAGGCTAAAATCTTAAAGTCCCATAATATAGAACTTTAGAATTTTAGTGCCAAGACACATGTTAAGGGCAGGACTGGTCAAGCAAGTTCAAGCGCTTAACAACAATAAGAAGGGGATTCAACCAGTAAGGAGTTCGAAAAGGAAGAAGATGCAGAAAAACCGGGCTAGAAGAAGGTACTAAACACAATCTTTACAAACACCAAGGTAATTACGGATACACTTGCAGACAACTCCAGAAGGATGAAGGAGATGGCCTGAACCCAACGACGTCAGAGCCGAGACGTATGTCGTATTCATCACTATTTCGAGGCTCAGGATGTTCAACTGCCACCTCCAGCCCCATCACCACCTCCATCACCATAAATCTTGTTCTAAACCCTTTCTTTCTTTTTAAATTTAGCTTTATTTTTATTTTTATTTTTATCATTTTATTGTTTTACTTTAATTTATATTTCTTCTGTCTTTATGTGTGTTTGTTATCACCTTCTCACATTGAGGACAATGTATTGTTCAAATATAGGGAGGGGTATATGTCTATTTGAATGTGAATTTTGTATATTATAGTTGTTAGGTTGCATTACGTGAATTGTGTAAATATGTCAATGACTTAGATGAATTGAAATTGATTTAATTTTGAACATGGTCTATTAGGTTATAGAGAATTATTAACTATCAGAATTAGTGAACTGGCATTCTTTAATTAAATATGTAGCTTAATTAGGATTTAATGTTTACGTGTAGCCCTCTAAATTGTCACATTCATTCATAATTTGAGGCCTATTAACCTTAGCTTTGCTAGTATTTTTTTCATGAAAACGAGTAGCTAAAGCAACAAGGTAGGCATTAATAAAAAAAAGTTGTTATTTTGTTAAAATAAGTAACTATTCTGCTGGCCTTTAGGCTATGAATAAAGCCAGTAGCCAGTTGAGAACGTGATATAGTTGAGTAACTAGATCAACATGCATCACAAATATTTGCCTTCGTGTAAAAGGCTAGAATGATGTTCCAACCAAGCAACTTAATAAAAAACATGATTTAGTTAAGTAACTAGATCGACATTCATTACTAATGTTTGACTTTGTGTAAAAAGACTAAGTCCATGTTCATAAAAAGTTAATAAAAATAACAATGTGTTTTTGAATAAAACCTACCAAACTTGTAATAGTTTGACTTTTCATGAAAACGTACCTAGGATTAGTTACAAAATTGAACGAACAAAGAATTATCAATGAGTGTGTGCAATTGAGAAGGGTAAACAATTTAACACTTGAGTCTAGATTAATATGTATATTTAGTACAAAGCCCCAAGACACGGATTTTGCATGTTAATGATTTGAAATAACTTGAATGATTGTGTTTTAAATTTAATTTATTTCATGAAGTTGAAGCCATTGTCTAATTACTGCATTATGTGTTGCGTGCATTTCTGTGTGTTTGTTGTTTTGTTTTCTTGACGACAAGCAAACATTTAAGTGTGGGGATGTTGATAAGTGTGAAATGCACCGTGTTTTAGGGTATAGTTTGATATGTGTTTATTTGTTTATTTGATTGATTAGTATGTGTTTTCGGTCGAATTGTGTTAGTTTGTGAATTATTTCTGTTTGTGTTTTTATAGGTTAGTACAAGCATTTGAGCTTAATATTATGTCTTTGAGGTACCTTGATGTGCTAGTTAGTGTTTTAGGGTCAACAGGGAAGAACAGAGAAGTTTCATATAGACGTGGATCGAAACAACCACCCACGATCGTGGCCCATCTGTCATGATCGTGATAGTAGCAAGGGAGACAACCCATGATCGTGACAGAAGTATAAGACTTGGCCCATGATCATGGCCTGCCTCTCATGATCATGACAGAAAGCTTACAAGTGACCCACGATCGTGGCCTGCAAGGTCACGGTCATGGCTTGCATCGGATAGACTCGCAGACATATATAAAAGTCATATTTTGAGGGATTTTTCGGACCTTTTAACCTTGGAAAATCCTAAGGCTGCCTAGAACACATCAAGTATATAAAGAATAAGACAAAAGAGATGAGGAGCTTCTTACATCAGTCACCATCATGAAACCCTAGAGAGAGTTCATCGAGAGATTGAAAAAGAGACGAAGGAAGAAAGATGTGGAGAAGAAGCCTACACGAAGTACTTCCCAGAACAGGAGGTTTCTCGTCGTTGTTGCCTCCATCATCCATTCGAATCTATTTTTCAGTGTATTTCTATTTTTATCTATGTATAGAATTGGACTAGCTGCTGAGATAGGATTTATGAATGTTGAGGAATGTCTGAACTGACCTTCGGGTTATTTTTATCTTTGATTTAATAAAATCTGATTGTTTATGTGAATTTGATTCACTGTGATTGATTTCTGCATTTTCATAAAAAAGTATTAGATTGAGAGGGTGAACTGGTGAAAAATAATTAAATTAGGCTAACGAGAGTTAGGTAATTTAATAAGAATGAGAAATCAATCGAATTGGTAATTGTTTGATGAGAGATCTCACATAGGTTCCGGTAGTCTAGTAGAAAATTTGAGATCTAATTAGAGTTTAGATAAATTGTGAATTCAGAAAGTGCAATTTTTCATAACCTGATTAAGGTTTATAATTTAGGGCTTTTGGTTATAACTCGAGAGAGAGTAACCAACCTTAGGATAGTCTAGGACCATTAATCCAACATTTCATAATTAATTAGGTTAGTGTTGAAGATAGGTAAAAATTTCCCCTTTCTCTCAATTGGTAGTTCCTTAGGTTGATTCTTGATGTATGCATATTTGCTGGTTTATTAATATTTTCTGATGTATTCTCGAGTTGAATTGGTTGATTGAATTGATTGATTAAATTTTGTTATTATTTTAGCTTAGTTACAGTTGAATTTCTGCAATTTGTTTTGGCCTTAGAGTGTAGGATTAGATTAACCTTCCTCGTGGGATCGACACTTTAGATACTGCATGAATGACTTGTACGCTTGCAGAATATCAAGGTTAAAATATTAAAACTGCACATATTGGAAAACCGTGATCAGTGTTCTAGGGCAGTGTAAGGACAAGAAGTTGCATGCTATTCACTATGCCAGTAGGACTTTGACGGATTCTCAGATTAATTATACCATGACAGAAAAAGAATTGTTAGTTGTAGTTTTTTCTTGTGATAAATTTCGTTCTTACTTACTTGTTTAAAAGTGACTGTGTATACAGATCATGCATCCCTGAAGTACCTTTTGCCAAAAAGGATTCCAAACCTTAGTTGATTAGGTGGATCCTACTCCTATATGAATTTGATATCGTGATCAAGGATAAAAAGGGAGAGAAAAAAATTGTTACTAATCACCTGTCAAGGTTGGAAGGAGGATAATCAAGCTTACAAGAAAAAATCAATGAGCAATTCCCTAATGAGATGCTACTCTTATCACAAGAATCATACCATCCCTGGTATGTCATCATTGCAAATTACATTACAGGTGGTATCCTTCCCCTTAATTTAACTTACCAACAGTAGAAAAACTTTAAATATGATTGTAAGTAGTACATGTGGGAAGATCCACTTCTTTATAGAAATTATGTGGATGGACTGATTCGGAGATGTGTTCCTGATAACAAAATTAATGCTATTTTAACTTACTGTCATAATTTTTCTTATACAATACATTATGGAGACAATAGGACAACCACAAAGGTGATGAAGTGCAGATTTTATTGGCCAACATTGTTTAAGGAAGCATAACATTGGGTAAAGAAGTGTAATAGGTGCCAAAGAATTAGGAACATATTGAAAAAGGATGAGATACCAATGTCTTCGATGCTGGAGGTTAAAGTCTTTGATGTTTGAGGTCTGGATTTCATGGAACCGTTTTCGTCCTCTTATGGAAACAAATATGTTTTAGTAAGTGTTGATTATGTCTCAAAGCGGGTTGAGGTGATGGTGACACCAACAAATGATAGTAAAGTGGTGCAGAGGTTTCTGAAAAAGATTATCAACAGATTTGTGTGCCGCAGGTGATTATCAGTGATGGAGGTACCTACTTTTGCAATAATCTAGTTGAAGCATCATTGAAAAGATATGGAGTACAGCACATGATAGCTACACCTTACCACCCCCAGCCAGAGGTCAAGTAGAGGTTGTGAATAGAGAATTAAAGAAAATCTTACGAAAGAATGTTAACAATTCTAGGAAGGATTGAGTAATCAAATTAGATGATATAGTACAAGCTTTGAAGACCAGTATTGGGATAACACCTTACAGGCTGATTTATGGAAAAGCTTGTCATTTACGTATGGAATTTGAGCATAAGGCCTACTGAACTATCAAGGCCATAAATTGGGATTAGAAGGTAGCTGGAGAAAACAGAAATTTGTAGTTAAATGAGTTTGATCAATTAAGGCTGCAATCTTATGATAATGTCAGGTTCTACAAGGAAAAGGTAAAGAGGTGGCATGAAGCACACTTCAGGAAAAAAGAGTTCCATGCAAGTGATATGGTTTTACTCTTCAACTCTGGACTTATGAAAATAATAAGCTAAAAGAAATAAAAAAGAAAAGAAAAGAGTGTGTGTTAATAACTATTTTGTTGAACCAAAAAAGGTTAAGAATAGAGCTAGTAATCGGTTGTGAGTCGTGATCTAGTTGAGTAACTAGGGGCATTCATAACAAATGTTTGTCTTTGTGTCAAAAGGTTATAATGATGCTCCAACTAAGCCAGCTTAATAAATAAAAAAGTATGGCCTAGTTGAGTAACAAGGGGCATTCATCACCAATGTTTATCATCACGTCAAAAGACTAAGTCAACATTACAAAAATGAGAAAAAGTGTGTGTGTAATAAAAACCCTACTGATCTAATAAATTAGCTAAAGTTTTTCATGAAAGGATAACTTGGATAATTAACCATTTAAATGATCAATAATTGTAAATGCACGTCTATAAGTGACATAGGTTTAAAATTGAGTTGTTTATATCTTGATCGATGTGTACGTTTATATTAAAGTACTTAGGCATAATGGAATAAATCAATACATTGAACTTGTCCTATAACTATTGTTTACGATTAAGTTGAATGCACAATGTTCTGAGTTAATAGCCATCAATTTTGACATTTTATGCATGTATTTTCTTTAGATTATTTTTTAGTTTGATTTTGCTTAAGGACAAGCAAAAGTTTAAGCGTGAGGGAGTTGATAGAAGGCATTTGTACATACTTTTCTTAGGATAATTTGTTAGTTAATTATGATAAATTGACTGTTGTTAACTCTTTTAGCTCATTTTTTTGTCTTAGTTTCATATAATTTCATGATTACATATGAATGTATGTGAATATGCATGAATGTGTGTGAAGTAGGTCTTTAATATTAGGTTTTGCATGCATTTTGCATGACATTGTTGTGCATCTTTTTCTTCATTATATTGGTATTAATTGCATTTATTATGACCGCATATTTCCACGGTCAGTGCTACGGCCCCGATCTGGTATCC
>JANSVA010000217.1:39260882-39271677 GCA_025504915.1 Erythroxylum reticulatum | reverse complement strand
TTCGTGAAGTATTGAAGGTAGTAAAGTTACACAAATTAGTGATGTTGATGACAAATTCTAGAATTTTAATTTCAACCTTGTGTACATGTCGAACCAACTGAGAAATTCACTCTAAATTGTTATATTTGGACTTGATTAAGGCTAGGAATGATTCTAGATTGATGCTTGATTAATTGGTTAAGAGCTTGATAAGTTTATGTAGTTAATTGATGTCATAACCTAAAGAATGAACTGTTTTGATGTAATTGAGTTCAAATCTGGAAATTTTGATTTGTTAAAGGAATAAATGAGTTCTTTCAATGCAAACATGATCTCAAGGAAATTAGTAATGTGTATAAGGTATGGATGAATGATCCTTGAAGAACATGGGGTAATTATGAATGAGAATTGGGTAAATGTATGAATATATATTGTTGAAAAAAGTTTGGTAAATGTGTAGATCTAGCTTGCTAAAATTCCAGATTTAAAGTAACAATTGTGCGTGTATTATGAGAGGCTTTTGATCATGAAAATGTTCAAGGATAAGATTAAAATATGGCTGATGAATTTGGAGAAAATCAAGCTAACTTAAAGGTACAAACTTGATTGCAAACTGGTAGTATACAAAATATGATGTTTAAATGGTCCTAGGGTGTATAAGCACAAATTGAATACTTAAGATCTATGTATAAGAATACATACCTGAGAAAGTCAATTAAGCATGCATTGAACATAAGACATATACATGTGTATAATTGAGTACTTATTTGATTAAACAAGTTAGTAGTGTGTACATATGTGTGTATTGTATAATTTAGAAGCACAAATTGACTAACAACTTCCAGACATTGCCGACTCATCAAGGCAATAGCTATCTAAAGCATACTGTGAATTAACTTAGATGTTTACTCACTATATTTGAATTGTTCTTAATTAACTATTAGTTATTAAACTGTTATTGATATGATTGTGTTAATTCCAAACATTGATGGTCCTACGAGTTTGATATTTGGGACTATATTGGAATTGTTTGCAAATTTAATGTGAATATGAAAATTGTGTTCTCAACTATATGTTAAATGCTGGACTTAGATCCAATTAATGTGCTATATGATTGTGCACACTGAATGAGAGTTATTGATAGCATAATATGTGATTTGATGCATTTTCATTACATTGATATGCATGATTAGATAAAGAAGTTATAACCGGAGTGACCAACGTGAAAAAAATCTTAAAGCTCAGAAATGTGCACACAGAGCCACAGACTCAATGATTAATGAGCTCGATATCTATAATAGGTACTGGACAGTATTTGAAATGAACCCAGTATTCACAATGATTACGGGACAGTTAAATAGACTCTCGGTCATAACAAGATAAAAATGAAAGTGGAGTCTCATGTGCATTGCAAATATAACTTTACATGTATCATGTGAATCATTATGAACAATGACTACATTGAGTTGATATAATGTTATGCTATGTTTGTGTACATGTGAATGATTGTAAAAAAAATACTGAATTATGTTGATATAGTGATTTGCAATAGTTGTATACATGTTGATGATATGAATGATTGAGGTGAAAGATTATATTGTTCTAAAAAGATTATATGACATGTTTGTATTATAATGTGCTTATTGAGGTATGATGTGTAGTGTGATTTGGTATACAAAACTGTATGGGAATTGATTCAAGCTAATATGATATACTTATGAATTTAGTTGCATAGTTGTGATGTTGTGTTTTGACTCGAGTGAGCACAACAATGATGGTTCATTCACTGAGTTCGCAAAACTCATCAAAATTGTAACGTTGTTTTTTAGGTACTGAGGAGACCTAGCTTTTAAGGCAATCTAATAGCAATCTAGTATTGTCAATTTTGGAATCAGGAATGGCTCAAAGGTTTGGTCAACTGATGTTTGAGGAGTTAGATAGATTGTTTCTGTTAGCATCTCATTTTATGTTAGATATTTTGTAAAGAATAGTAAACTCTCAGATGTTTTTGTAATGTAAATATATGGATTATGAGATGTAATGACAATGTAAATGATGTTTGTGAAATGAAATAAGAAATGTTGAACTTACGATCACTTATGTTATGTATGATGTCATAATAATGAATTTAATTGCTCTAACATGTCATTCTCATAGGGTATGTTCTTGAATGTCCTCTAGATGTTCGGGTATATGCTCTATGGTAATGGTGTGTTACAGGATAAGTAATTTAGATTTGTGTAATTAGGAATAAAATTATGTTTTAGACTAAATTGAATTAGGAATAAAATTAGGGTTAGAATAAATTGAATTAGGAATAAAAGAGGGTAATTAATTAAGTTAGGTCACTTAGTTCAAGTGAAAGGATTGAACCTCTTAAAAACTCCTTATTAGTCATACATATTACTTTTTCTTTTAAACTACAAATATGAAAAAAAAGAAAATCAATTAATAAAGTTAAAGGTGTCATTATGATGAAGGATAAACACTATATTTAAAATAAATCATACAATTGTTGCAAAAGTTAACAAAAGACTTAAGATCCTGAAACTAATACCCTCAAATCACCTATATAACTATATATAACAAAATTTTCCATTATTGATATCACAATTTTCTAATCTAAAAGTTATTTATTACTTTTCACATGCATTGACAATGTAACATTCTTTGACATGCTAAAGAACACAAATTCACTAATTCTCACATGAATAAATTTATTAGAGAATCCATTATTAAATTCCATAAATACTTTAATAGTTTGAGCATACAAATAGCTTGCTTACTAAATTGAACATCATCAATATTAGTATAGATGTTAGAAGAAATATTAGAATTAATAATTGATCAAGTAAAGAAAAGAGAGGTGTATCCAAAATTTAAAAAATAACAATGGAAGTAAATAAAAGAAATGGAGAAGTGAAAGATATGTAGCTCTTTAATGCCATTTCAAAGAGATTATATGACCGTCATAATCATAAATTATAAGAGGATAACAAGAATTACATGATAGAAATGATAAGAAGTAGTAGTTGAAGAGTAGAGACAAGGTAAAGTCGTCTTCAACAAAAACAATATGCTTCCAAATGAAAGATGGAGTTTGGCATATTTAGGAGACATCCTAAAAAAGTGGTTAAGGATGATTTGTATTTTATGGAACAAAGAAAATTTAAAAAGTTAGACCTTGTTAAGACGACAACTTTGTTAAAGAAAAAGTTAGAGCATAGATTAAAGAGAATAAAGAGACAAATCTCTCAGAAGAAAGAATCACTTAAATATCTCTTATTATTTATTTATTTTTAACTTATTTTTTAAAAAGTATAATATATTTTTTCTTCAATAACAATCTAATTATCCTTAATTTAAAGATCAAATATAAATTTTAAATATTTAAAGTTAATAAACTCAAATTATAAAGTTATAAAATAAATTATATAATAATACGTAAATTTTAATTCTTTAATTCAATTTAGTTCATAACGATTTGATATAATTAATTCTTAGTTCTTAGTTCTTAGTTCTTTTGAATTGTACTAAATTAATGTCAACACAACATAATTTGATTCAATTATGATCAAAAGGTTAACACTACAATTGAATTTTAAATCTTTTTTCAACTCGTTTAAATTTGATTTTAAATAAATAAAATCCGTATATAACCTTAATTTCAATAAGTCCAATTACCTTCTTCGACAATAAGTCATTAATGTCATGAGCCTCCTCAATTGCTGCAATTTTCAAAATAAATCTTGGAGGTAGTGATCTCAGCGTCTTCTTTATCAATTTCAGGTTAGAATATTTCTTCCCAAGCTTAAGTGCTTGATTTGCTATATCGCACAATCTCTCATGGAAATCTCCAGTTGTCTCACTATCATCCATCTTCAGTTCTTCAAATCTTATAGCTAACATCTGAAGTTTCAAGGCTATCACAGATTTGGATCCCTCATGTATAGTCTGCAAAGTATCCCACGCTTCTTTAGCTGATTCACAGGCTGATATCATTAAGAAACAACCTTCATCCACAGCACTAAAGATGACACGCATAGCTTGAGAATTTCCAAGGGCTCTCTCTTCTTCAACTCTTGTCCATTCAGATAGGTCTTTTAGTACTATTTCTCCCTTATCATCAGTCATCACTGAATGTGTCCAACTATGTAGCACTGAATTCCATGCCTTTATTCCTTGTACCTAAATAAAAACTCTCATACGTGCTTTCTATGCAGGATAATGAGAACCATCTAACTAGTAATCAATGCACCTTATCTTGTAACTAAGTTTACGAAATGCGAATTTGCATCGAGTTCTAATTAGGTGACCTCGCTTTGATACCAATTGAAAGAACTATAGGGGTGCATTGGTTTCACAAACTCTTCGAATTACAATAGTCATTTTAGCATAATAAAAAATCAGAAGAATTAAAATGCAACAAAATAAGTCAACACCAATATTTGTTAACACAGTTTGACACACCTTGCCTACGTTTGGGGGGCCCTCACCTAGATTAAAACTTTCATCAAAGGACAACGATAGTTTTACACAAGGTTTTAACAAGTTGACACCACTTAATCTTTGACACTACCACTCATCCTCACTACCTGTGAAAATGATTCATATCCAATAACACGACTGACTCGTGTTAACCTCAACAGAGGATTTTTCTCAATAATCTTTTAAAGCAAGAACAATGAAGAAATCACTCAAGTGATTAAACAAACAATTTACCACTCAAGAAGACATTTGAGTAAGAGACAAAGAACAACTTTCTTCACAGCCAAGAAATCATGTATAGATGAATAGCCACGCAGGTATCATCATTAAATCTACCCATTCACCATTGACAAGAGCACACCAAAACACAGACTAAGAGACACTCATAAGTCTTCCTCAATTCAGCCCACAACAAAATGAATTAGATATCAGGTTTACCTTTGACGTATTTATTTACTATAACCATAAAAATTGAAGCATTACCAAGTGACTCACATGTGTATATAGCAAAATCCAGATCACACACAACCCATCCATTAAATGCCTAGCCAAAACCTTCACCAAGTCAATGACGTTTTAAATGCAGGAGTTAGGTCACGCAAGTATTAACACACCTTTGGGTATCTTCAATTTTCTTCACACTTAGTAACATCACACGCAAGGCTCCCTTAATGCAGTAAAATATTCAAATAAAAAACATCACACTTTTCTTCTTCCATTACAATCAACACTCACCAGAAAAACCTCATAAAATCACTTATGCGTCTATTTTCTCTAAGAATAGAGTCACACATGCAGTCAATGAAAAGAGCTGGAAACCTTCACGCAACATGCCCACAACCTTGCATTATCCATATCTAAAAAATAAATGTGATCCACATTAATCTTCATTCAAGATGGACTTCTATTTGTGCAACAACTCTTATCCAAGAATCCAATTCAGGAAGACTTCTTGATTTATATTTTTAATCATTATCTTGAATACCCAATAATAAAAAATGTCAAAATTAAATAATAAGACATAATAAATATTCTAACAATGACTCCATTCATATGACTATAAGGTTTCAAAATGAAATACTTGTGATGTATTTTGAGCGCATGTAATAGCCACGTTCCAGTAGATATGACACTTGTGCAACGTCAAAGATGGTATGTCTCTTTTTACTGTATGGTTATGAACACTTGTAGTTGTATCATCTGAAGTAAAATAATATTATTATACGCACACATAAGACATGCAATTTCAACTATTAATTGATCGATTAAGGAGTATGCAAAATAGATTTATTAGCTAGATTGTATTCTTTTTAATTTAAATGTAGCTAACAACCTCCATTAAATTACATGTGACACAATCCAATCTAGAAACATCAATTTATTAATTAAAAATTTGATATCAATACCAAATATTTTAGCAAGTTAAAAAATTGGAAGAAGGAAATAAAAGGAATAGAAGACCTTAATCCACATCATTAAAAGGCACAAGCTTCAAAGCGAATCAATAATAAGGAATAGGCCACGTATAGAAAAATTAAGTAAATATCATATAATTTGTTTATAGCACTTAATTGAAGGTAATAGGGAGAGTGAATAAATTGAATACTATAGTTAGATTGTAGACCTCAAAAATATGTTTTTTAAGTTTCAATCATTCAATTTTTAAGATTTACAAATTCTTTATATAAGATACGAACTTCATATGATACCAATTAAAGATGCAATGCTTAAAAAGAACACATGTTGAGCTAAATATATAAAAAGAGGACATGTTAAGATTGGTAAAGAAAGTTGAATTAAAACAATCTATAATAAATACTAAAGGAGTTGAAAATTTTAGTTCATCAGATAAAATAATATTAGAAAGAAAGCATTAACATAATATAGTCATGGATAGTAAAGATTGACCATCGTGCTAAAGAGATATAGTTGGAAAGATACAATTGCGTATGCTCTTACCTAACAAGGAAGGTCTAACTACCTTTTAAGGGATTAAAGAAAGTCATGAGAAATATAAATAGATGGATGATATGATACAAAATTATAAGGTCTTACAACATAAGAGAATTAATTGCATATGCACAGATCTTATTAGAGAAGATATAGACTTTGGATAATACAACTACTATGTTAACAATGCTAGTTATCAAGGAGAATTTAAAATATTGAGTGGATTTGATTAATATCTCAAGGTGTTAAACATGTTTATAATCTAACCTATGTATAATATTAATGTGGATATTGTTGTGTATTGATAAGATCTCATCTTGATTAATTATTTGATATTATCTCCTTTATTTTGAATTTATTTTTATACGTAAATGTTAAAATTAATGTTTGTTTTATTTTAGGAGAAGAAAGTTGAGATTGCATCAAATTGGGACTCTATTGATGATAATGATAAATTTTGGATAAAGTGAAAAGATTGATGCAGTGGATAAGGCTAATCACTTGAAGAGTTAGACTTCCACTGGAAGACTTTACCTTATCCTTATCATAAAGGAGTTTGATTTTGAATTCATTTTAGATAGACATCTTTATAAGTTATAGTTAGATTAGGATTAGATTTGAAAATCCTATAAAAGGGACGTTTCTTACAATAGAAAGGCGTTCTCTCTCTTTTTATGCTTTTCGCAATTCTTTCACTTCCTTCCATTTTTGTTATTGGAGCAAAAGTCATATGTGGCTAAACTCAATCGTTCTAGTTCAAGGGAATTCAATAATCTAATTGTAATTTTGTGAGACTCTGTGTTCCAAACTTCTATTCACGTTTTAATTCAAGTATTTCTTATTTTGAGTTCTTATATTTCACGAATGATTGATATTTGATTAACCTGACAAATTAATTTAATATTGATTATTCTATCACTATCCAAGAATTCAATGATCTATAATTGTCATGAAAGATTGGTATAAGTAGCAAATAGGTTATTTATGAATTTCCATTTTTAACTTATGATAAACAAGAAAACTAAATTGAATAGTTACAGCTATTTCAATTATTTAATTTAAGGTTAGTCTTTTTCACGGAGCTTATTGCTATCATTTATTCAATATGGAATGTTATCACACCCGGTCAATAGATGATAAGTTTTAGTTTGGATGCTAGGTTTGAGTCAATTAATATAGGAAAATTTGAGACTTATTATGGCTATCTTAATATGTTTCAGACTAACTACTTGAATCTTGAAAAATATTCTTTTTAGACCAATGATCAATGTAACAATCAGATGAGATCTTTCCCTTGAATTGAAGTTTGGTAATCTTGACTTTCTTATTTTTAAATTCAGTTGATTTAATTTGTTTTCGTATTAACTTCAGTTAATCAGTTATTTAATCAAAACCCCTCATTCAATTTTATTGCTTGAAATTAAGAAACTAGTATTCAGTTCTCTAGGGATTCTATAGCGCCCCCTTATTGTAGGGTACATACTGGGATGCCCGGAGGTCATTTCGGTATGCATCCTGGTACATATCCTACAATAAGGGCGAGCTACGATTGATCACTATGTTCACTTCATATGGCATCATAACATTAATCTCTTATAGGCATCAAAAGAAAATCACAATGTTTTAAAAACCAACATTTTCCTTATTTCATTGCATAAAACCGAAAGTCTACACTGGGTCTTTCAACCTTTACTACATGTGCATCCTTAAAACCTAGTACAAAAGTACTACATAAAAGAGGAAAATATATAAAATCTATCTAAGTTATTCCAAAATCCCAACTGATCGGCCTTTGAGCCATTGCTTCTCTTACCAAAACACAATTCAATCAATTGGTAGAGCCTCCCAATAGCTAGAGTTATCTATCGGTCTTGAAAAGACAACGTTGTAATTTTGGTGAGTTTCGCGAACTCAATGAGGTAACCATCATCGATGATTCACTCAATTCATGCGACACAACAATTCACATAACATATATTTTCACAAAACTCCACTTTACAAAAAATCACCTTTTCACTTAAGCGCAAACATATTCGGCATTTCAATCCCTGAAACATACTTGATAAAAATGCATATGAAATACTCATGAGACACTTTCCATTTATTACATTATTGTGACCGAGTGCCTGAACTGTTCTGTATCCATTTTTAATGCCGGGCTCATTACTAGCCATCGTTTATCCGACGAAGATACAGGGCTCATTTTACATAGTGAGCCTTAGGCTCTTAATCACTGTCTAAGCTCGAGACGCTTTTCACACATTAAGCTTTAAGCTCTAATCGGTGGCTACTCTGGTCACAACTGCCATTATCTGATTATGCATTCATGTATGGAATGCATCTAACACAATCAATCACATTATGAAACACTTAGGTATTCATATTCACATTCAAGCAGCACTTCGATATACATTCCCCATTCACATTTATTGGACCTTCTATTCGGAATCAACAATCAAACACATTCATTTATCATTCAAAACATAATTTAAGCAAACAATAATTGAGACAAACTGTCTAGGTTACTCACAAGTTATTTCTGAAGCTAACATTTGGAAGTTCCAGAAACGTCTGAAGGTTGACATTCCAGCTGCTCCTCTATATCAAATAGCACATACATATCCATCACAATGTGTAAAATCATAAGTGTTTAACAATGCACCTGTATGTAATAAAATATGTATAATGCATATTCATGACAATCCCGGGTATTAATCCATTACTTTCATCCCAAAATCATTCTCATATCAAAACCCATATAAGTATAATTTATACTTAGCTTTATGCCTTACTAACACCATTAAATTCACAATTCATTTCTCATTGAATCACTTCAGACTTTTCTTTAACACACGTTCGAGTCTACTGTTCACGTTCAATCAGAATGTTAAACTGATATAATTGGTCGTACTCTCTACTAGAAAAGTGTTCCTCTATGTATTATGTTTCTATTGACACCAAAATCACTCAATTTGGTTCAGTAATTTGGAAGATATGCCTCAAACATTTTGAGACTGCTCTTATCCAAAATAGTAGACTATACACAAACTTTTAGCCAAAAATTGAACATCTTAGAAATAGAATCACAATTATACTTTTTTTATATGAGTTGTATTCCTATTTCTCTAGTTTACTCCAAATAAGAAATTATCTCATTTGGAATCCTATAGATCCAGATATATTCAAAATACTAAAGTGTGTTTAGTAAAATAGTCCTATTTAACTATTCCAATAGATTCCACACATTCATTTGATCAACCTTTTTCAATTCAATTCAAAATGCTATCAATTTTTAGTAGAGAGATAGAAAAATGTGTTAGGGAACTATTAGTCTAAGAATCACTTCATTTGGAGGTTGGGTTATGAAGTCATGACCAAAAGAATCAACCATGCTCATGTTCTCAATCACTTTATACCTATCTTGGAACAATTCATATAACTTTCACTAGAGATTTCATATTAAGGTTTTCTTTGAATGGTTTGGAAGAGGACTTCAAGATCTACAACTTTTATGAAGACCTTAAAGGCAAATTCTATCGTCTAGAGGGTCAAAAAAATAGGACCAGACGTAGGATTTGATGAACAGTGAATCAGACGAGATAACGTCAGCACTAGACGATACGGCGTCATAAGACGATACGGCGTCATAAGACGATACGTCTTCATAAGACGATCCGTCCTCTCCAGACGAAGCGTCTTCATAAGACGAAGCGCCTTCACAAGACTAAACATCTTCTGTAGATGAAGAGTCTTTACAAGACGACATGTCATCATAAGACGAAGCGCCTCACAAGATGACACATCATCACAAGACAAAGCGTCTTCATAAGATGATCCGTCCTATACTCCTAAGCATCTCCACTTAAGGACCATAACTTTTGACTCTAATGTCCAAAAATTCCAAACTTCCATTTTCTAAAACCCAACACTTCAAACTTTTATTTCTAGACTTTTTACTCCATTTCATTCAACTTATTCACCATAAATTCATACTGCCCCTAAATTTACGGATTTAGTCAAGAACCATCAAAAGCCAAAAATCGATGGTTTATCCTATTCATGTACTGCTGCCATTCTCTACATTTTCAACTATTGTCCATATTGTCTATCTTCTTTCCAAATTTTGTTTATACATTCATTCCTATCTCAGATCATCATTTTACAACTACTCTTCAACTCACACATTATTTTCTTAATCATCTCTAAAGCTTTCATCTACTCACGTATACACATACATACATACATATATATATATATATATATATATATATATGTATAGTGAAGAAACAGAGCATATCACCCTTTTCATAAATAATCTTCTACACTATCCTCAGACATAATCTTATTTCTCTATTTAACTCCAAAATTCATTTCTACA
>JANSVA010000217.1:39201478-39228704 GCA_025504915.1 Erythroxylum reticulatum | reverse complement strand
GAATACCTTAATTCCTTTTACTAGAGTTAAACTTTAATTTATTATTAATGTAATAGATCCAGCAAAATGGAAAAAAGATTACTTTATAAATTTTTGGATCTGGAAATTGACCAAAAACACCCCGGGGTACCTTTACAGGAAATCTGGAATTTTTGAGATTTTTTGTGTAGTGCAACATTGTCCGTACGGCTGACGTCAGTTGCTGACATCATCGCGCATGTCAGTGCGCGTGGCAGGAGGCACGCGTGACCCGCCCACAAGAATTTGACGCGTGCTATGCATGCACCTCCACGCGCAAACGCACAGACACTGTGCATCGCATGCACTGCACACACCAACACGTGTCGCGCATCCAGCGTGACCACGTGTCGTCAGCGTGGATGGCCCAGATGGGTGCGTGCCTCTCACCCGCCCACCGTTCTAGGCGGGTCGGTGCGTGTGCATGATTTGCAAGTGTGTTGCACACGCAACACGCGTTAGTTGCTCCGTGAAGCGACATGTCGCATCATGGTTGGTGCGTGTGATGCACGCGCTAGCCAGTACATGATACTCCGCGCCACTGTAGCGCCGTCGGGCACGTATGCCACAAACGCTTGACGGTCTTCCTCTTCTCCGACACTGGAAGAGATTTCCAGCATCCCGAGAGCACATTTTTTGCTTCGTTTGGCCCGTTTTTTGTAGCTAACCTTAAGTATACCACTTTTACGTAATTATATACGTAAAAAACTGAAAAACGAATCAAAAATCAAGGAAAACCAAATGAGATGAAAAACTGAAAAACCTTCGTTTTCGACAATCCAATCATGTAACCGCTCTGATACCACATGTAACACATAGTGTGAGCCTTATTACGTATTCTAAATCTACATAAAAGGATTAAAAATGAAGGTAATGCGGAATACCTGGATTTCGATTCCATCTCTAATTCTGATGCCGATTCTGAGCTCCAAACGTCTCTGAATCTCCCGGGGTTTTTTGTGAAAAGTGCTCACCGACTCATGGACTAGGTCTTTCTACATTTTGCTCAATACGAAAGCTCCCTTAACGGGTTAGGGATTTCTTATGCTTTCGATTGATATATCTATCTAAGTAACTGCAAGAGACCTTAACATTTATATAGTTTCTATATCAGGCTTCCGCATCACAAGGCCGATATGGACTCAGTCTACACTAATCGGGACCTATTTTTCACCCGAACTTTGACCCATTAATCTAGATCATTTATTGGGTCATTTTATTATCTTTATCTAGATCAAATCATGCAACTTAACCGGTAATTTATTTAAAAACTAAAATTGCAATTAATCTTGTCCAACTTTATGAGACATGGACAAAATTGTCCTTCAAGACAAAAATATCTTACATAAATCATATAATATTCTAAGAATGTCAATACAATAATTTATCAGATACTAAAGTTTCTCATAACTGATGAATGTAAATCCTATGAAATAATGTGTTTTGCTCAAAATATGAGGAAGTAATCATATCCCACAAAATATCTAACAGTTTGCACTTGTGTAATAGGTTTTTCTGAATCTATATGCGCATGAAATCGCTTTCAAATCTATATGGCAATATTCTGTGGGCGACGTGCCATCCAAATCACATTACTCTATACATCCTTTCCTCCAATTACATGCAACTTTCATACAATAGCAACTCCACACCTGCCACATAAGATTTAGGAAAGCTCTCCCTCAGACATTGATTCCTTCTCAGACAGAGATAGATGCCAGCCTCCTTCTCAGACCCAAATTCTGATAAAACCTGTTCTAGTTCAGAAATAAGTATGTGACAATCTGTGTTAAAAAATCTTGTGAGATATACGGGAACAGATCTTTTGTTCCTAACTCCCCACTTTTAAGCGATTTCATCTATTTATTTTTTATGAGTTCCATTTATTAAATGGATGAATTTATATGAAACCAAATAAGTACATAATAATAGAAATAGGTAATCTTATCCACAAACAACTTGGATAGCGAGCTAATTGGACCAAAAAAACAACTACAACGCACAACACTAACATCTCTTTTCCAGGCGTAGACTCTCCCTAGATAGCCTGTGCATAACGACAATTTGTCCTGCCACCCTAACAAGTGGGAAAGGGAAATACATTATTGAAGATTCCGTGCTTATATGTTTTTGGCTTTTTCAGTTTTCTTTTTTCTCAACCCAAAAAAAAAAAAATCCTTCCTACCTTTTGATATCAGATTCTCGGAGATTTTGCCCATGAAATTATGTAGTTGTCGGACATTAATCAGTTGTTTTCTGCTATGTAATGTGTGCCCCTAGGTTGATATTAGACACTAATGCGCAAATCGACGGTCTATATTCCTTTTTTATTGACGGGACCTATGATGATCTATAGATGTAAACATTCAATACTAAACCTCCAAATTACTTATCCAAATCTGAACTTTGGTGGAGGTATGTAATCCAGTTATCGGTCGGATATTGATAACAATGTTAAAGCTTAAATATAGCTTCAATAGCTCCTCTTCTACACTAGAAAACGTTATCTTTGGAAGTGGGGATTATCGACTCAACTTGATAATCTTCCACAGATAGGATGGAATTGGAAGGTCTAGTGTTTACTCTCTTCTACGCTACAAAACGTTATCTTTGGAAGTGGGGGTTATCGACTCAACTTCATAATCTTCCACAGATAGGATGGAATTGGAAGGTCTAGTTTTTACTGTTTGGCTACTTGTTGGTCGATTGAAGACAACTATTCTTTAATGTTCTTATAATTGATTTAGGTTGTGTCCCTGAGATAAGTTTAGGGCCTCTTTCAATAAGGGAAGAGTATAAGTTTTAGTCTTGTCAAGGTAATATTTATTTCTCGATGATCTTATTCATAGAGATTTTATAAATTTTAACATAAGTGTATCACAAAATATTTCAAATATATATGAAAGTAAACAATTTTCTTATAAGGTATGAAATCAGTTTCCATATGTACTCATTGTTGTTAATAAAAAGATTAAAAATGTCAATTAACTATCTCGATACTAGAGATAATGATTTGTCGAAAAATATTATTAAAACATAATTTTTAAAAAATTATTAAAAAATAAATTTTTTTTAGTCAGATCAATTCTAATTTAAAAATAATAATAATTTAATTGTTTATTTTTATATTTTTGATTCAATATATTCCAATTGTTTGATTCAAAGGATTTGATATTGAATCATCTTAAATGCATTGGATTCTCATTGAGAATTTTAATGTTTAACCTAAATATTTATTCAATTCAGCTCTAATAATCACAAGTTTTAACTTTTTATTGATTTTTATTTTCCAAAAAAGCCTTTATTGAATTATAAACTAAATATACTCTCTAAAAAAGGTTTGTGATTATGGAAAGCTTATTTGAGATAAGTATATTCGCCTATTATCCGATGACAATCAGATACTAAAATGAGATGCTACCAACCCATACTTGCATTCCCGTATCACCAAATATAAAGATGCTACCAACCCATACTTGCATTCCTGTATCACCAAATATAAAGAGAGGTCCACGTCCACTCTTTACAATTTGATGTCTGGAATGGATTTGGAATGGATTATACATCGGCTTTCAACCAAATGACTACAAGCAATAAAATAGTTTTCTGAGCACAGCATATAGGCCACTTTAGTAATAGGGAATATGATAAATATGAACTAGAATGAAGTCAAACATTTGTCTTTAATTTTTTAAATTTATAAGATACTCTTCTTTTGGTTTTTTACCTTTTTCTGAATATTTACATTTTGACTTTCTACTCATATAAGTATGAATTTATTTTAGATTTTTAAAATTTTTATGAATTATTCTACCTATAATTTTTTACAATTATTGTTTTATCTTAAAATAAAAGACGATGAAAAT
Organism: Erythroxylum reticulatum; assembly: GCA_025504915.1. NCBI lineage: Eukaryota > Viridiplantae > Streptophyta > Magnoliopsida > Malpighiales > Erythroxylaceae > Erythroxylum > Erythroxylum reticulatum. Next base: position 39,224,820 of record JANSVA010000217.1, on the reverse strand, counting down.
AGCCGGTAATGAATCTCTCTTATACATTGTTTTCACAATTATTGTTTTATGTAGTTATGCTTCTCTTACAGACTTGGATTCAAGACTTGTAAATTTGGTGAGAGATTTCTTTTAATACAAGAATTATATGCCTAAACTAGTTGCAAGCCTAAAAGCATTACTTAGTGAGTGTTAAAAGTTTCCTTTGACGAAGACATTTTTTATGTCTAAGCCAATTGCAAACCTATAAGCATTACTTAGTGACTATTAAAAGTTTACCTTTTTTAAGTGTTATGGCTTATAATGTTGCAAAAAGGTTTGTCATCGTTGCTTCAAATTTGTAAGTTCAATATCTTCGTTAGATTATTATACATTTTCATGTTAAATAGGAAACCTTTTGATAGAGAAAAGCACCAAATAAGATGAGGAAACTTAATTGGAAAGAACCAGCTAGCTTTGAGTTCAAGTGACATTTCACTTTTGACTGTGAATGAGCCATATCTAAAAAAACTTATGTGTAGTTCTAGCCAGTAGGACAGGAGGCCTTAAGAAGTGGAAAGATCTCGATCCTATCTCTTGATCTTACTTCGATATGAGATGTTGGATGTCTCTATATAGACCAAATAATATTGTTTGTGGATGACTCACTTTTCACCTTGCTCAAACATCTGATACAAACATGTAATCTTAGTTTGAGAACTTTGGTCAGTTTGCTTCTTGCATTTTATAAGAAGGTATGGTTACCGTATATTGATCGTCTAATGATTCTAATAAATGCTCTTTTTGCCTTTGTTCATCATATAGGACTAGGTCTAGGTCTAATGAGTCCTTGACATATGTAGGTAGTATAAGGGAATAATCTCTAGCCTTTAAGCCATTGTTGTAATTATGTTCTTTGAAATGGACAAGCATGAAGGACGACTTAACTTCTAAATTTTGATGATCTCTTTATCAAGTTTAATATCTCACCTTATGTTTGACTGGACTGACTATTATAATTCGATGGCATGCTTTCCTAAGTTAAAGAAATTAGTGTATATTTTGATAGCTTTAAGAATGAGATATGACTCCCTATTCGTTGTGTGGTTTGCAACATCATCATTGACCATAAAAGCCTAAGCCATATTAGCTACACCCACATTCGTGGGGAATTAAAGACTGCTTTATAATAACCTTTCATATGTGAGTTGTAGAGCCATGAACCACTCTATTTAGGGATATACATCAACTTAGACTAATGGCTAACTAGTTAAGGGTGGTGCAGTCTAAATGCACAACTGAAGAAGAGTGGTTTATTTATTTCGTCCAAAGGAACTCATAAATGGAAGAAGAGGTTCGTCCTTTATGGAAGCTAATAGGACTTCAGGTCCATATAGGGGGACACAAGTTCCTATTCTTAAATAAAAGACATGAGAACTATAGTGCCAGAGCAATAATCATGTGTTCTCCTCGACAAGTAATTTCTTATTCCTTCTAGGGATGAAATACTAGATGAAGAGGTATTGCTAGAGATAAAGATTAAAGAAACACTTATATTATTTTTTCCACTTCTCTTTAGTTATCTTTATGTTTTTTTGAAAAGTAAGTAATGAATTTATTCAAAAGGTAGAAATTACAGAATAATTGAGGTGACATTTCCAAAATGTGGAGCTAATACAAAAATTAGCTAACTATAATGCTAAACATGCACAATAACACTAGTTTCTATAAGTTTAGCTGCAACTTAATATAATTAGAAATGAGTTACTGATTAGCTCTAATCATGATTTTCATCCTTAGTTTGGGGCAAAATTATATCCAATTGCATTCCTTGTAATCTCCTGTTTTTTCAAAGATTTTGGTGTTTCTAATCCTTCATATGTAATGCACCAACATAGCAAATCCAAATTTGAAGACTTTAAGATCCTCCCTGCTAGTCCATCTCAAATCATTGACCCATGTTAAGTAATTCATCCTGTTAAGATTTTTGTTTTGCAGTCCAAAGATGTTGAGAAATGCACACCATAATTGTCTAGTATGAAAGCACTTGAAAGTTAGGTGATCTAATGTTTCATTTTCTCTAGAACATAAAGAACACTTTGTATTTGGAATTTGAAACTTGATTATATCTTTGGTGTCCAATTTTTGTAGAGCTGCTAACCATAACATGAAGGAATGAGCTGGAGTTATACCTGATCCCATATCAACTTATGAAGAGAGAACTGGGCAATTGGTCCTAACACAAATTGTTTGCAAGATTGCATTATAAATTCACGAGACTTGTGAAGTTCCCATTTGATTTCGTCTTCTCGGACCTGATTTGGAGAGTAAGATAGCTAGTGTTCTATAATCGATCTGATTCCTCTACTCATCTGTAAAGGCCAATGCTAATTGTTATTTCAAATCAGTACCTACACTTTAGTATCTTTAAGGATAGAAACTCTTAAAGTTGAAAAGAATTGAATGTTACAAAGAGACCTTAGATCATGCCAATGATCAAACCAAAATGTGTTGCTCTTCTCATCTTGAATGTAGTGCTTGATATGAGGGTAAATGAAGGATCTTGTGTGCAAAATCTATTGAAAGATGTACGATGGAGAAGTTTTCTAAGTAATAGACTGGATGCTTTTCTGTTTGATATGATACATGTGAACCCATCTTACCCACAAGCTTTCTATATTCCAACAATTTGCTACAGTTTTTTGGCCAACAAAATTATGTTCATCTTGCTAGCTGAATTAATTCCCAACCCTCCATTTTGCTTATGAAGACATATAAAACTCTATTTAACTTCAACACTTCTTCTCCTTTTAGAATTTTGTATATGCCAAATGATGTCTTGAATGCTCCTGTCAATTTTCTTCAGAACTCTTTTAGGAATAACTAGATGTGATAATAAGTGAATGTGTAAATTGATAAGAATGGAGATAGCTAGCTAAACTCTATCTTCGTATGACAAGAATTTATTGCTCCAATTAGGGATTCTTCTATGTACTTCATTAAGAAGAGACATTCACCTTCCTTAAGCTTTTTAGTAGAAATTGGAACTCCCAAGTATGTGAGAGACAATTGATGAATAGTAAGTCCAATATCTTCAATTACTCTCATTGAATCTTCATTACTTTTTCTAGCTAGACAAGCAACACTCTTGCTTGGATTGAATATAAGACCTAACATTTCTTGAAATTTTTGCAATTTTATTATAAGTGTTCTAATAGATGGAGGCTTATTAGTACAAAGCATGAGTAAATCATCTGCAAAAGAAAGTTAAGTGCTACCAAGTCCACTACATCGATAATGAAATTTGAAATTCATATTATCCTCAATACAAGCTGTGTGATTCTTTAGTGCATATCCATAGCAACGACAAACAGGTAGGTAGAGAGTAGATCACCTTGCCTAATTCCTCTAGCAACTTTGTAAAACCAGGTAGGTTCTCAATTCATCATCACTGAGAAAGACGTAGATGATATACAAGAATAAGTACATGTGATAAACTCATTAGGATATCCAAAAGTGTGAAGAGAGTTAATTATGAATCTCCATTTAACAGTGTCATATGCCTTAGTTTCGTGGCGTAGATATGAATCTAACTAAGTTAATGAACAAAGTCAATAAAAAAGTGAGCAACAACGTTACAATTTATTCCAAAAATATCTAAGAGGGATGCTCTTACAAGCTAAAAGGTCATTTTGGTTGACTGGATGTAAATTGTGATTCTTGTTAAGGAGGTTGCAAATACTAATGTCATATAAGTTAGATTTATTGGCTCGATGGCAAAAACATAAAAGTTTAGGATAAAGGAAGATATATGTTTTCTCAAATGGGGTATGACTGATTCTACCTTCATTTCAGGGAGAATTTGCAGTATATTGATCTACCAATGCTTAGCGGGTTCCCTCTTTGTACCTTCTCAAAATGTGAACTTGTTCTTAAAATTGTATAAGCATCTCCATGTTGGGGGACTAAATGGTGAACTGAACCTTTCCCTGCAACTTTTTTAAGGCCATAAAATTTTTTTAAGACTGAGATCCTCCTTTGGGTTAATTATTCTCCTACCATAATGAGAGCCTACTTCTCTTCTTAAGTTGCTCCTTTTACGTGTAGATATTTAGGACCCATAAAAATCATTAGAGATTCCTTTCGACACAAAACCTTCAATGCTAAATCAATTGTAGGTCTAAAAGTGCTATTAAGAAGTAAAAACTTACCTTTCTTTGAGAGCACAATTTTGTATACACTAAAAATGACAGTATTAGATCTTCTGTACTACTTAACCTGTTCGAACCCTATTTTCGCCCCAAAACGACTTATTTTAGATCTATTTACAAATAAAACAATGTCATTTTAGGAGAAAAACATGGTAAGAATATGTTAAGTGATATAGAGGATTTGAACCAAAAAATGACATGCATAAAAAGTAAGGTCGTCTGCACACATGGTTTAGCCTTGGACTATAAAAAGAAAGGCAAATTTATGATCATTAAAGGAATAGTTATAGTAGAGTCTTAATTGATAAGGAGAGTTAAGGCACAATCACTAGTGATGGACATAAGTTATAGGAGCTTTTAAATCTCGTTTATAACGGGACGAGAATATTATTATAAAATAAATTTATAGATATATGTATATGCATATGTTTGTTTTATAGATAAATACAAACTATGTGTAAACTTATAAACAATAATTTTTTGTCACTTGCCAAAAGTTCCTATAACCGAAGAACCAACTCACAAGGACTTGAGAGGTATGGGGGTACTTTAGGTAGTGGGCCTGAAAACAAACAAAAGAGCAAGTGGGTCCCATCATAATAGTTCTAAGACAGAAAAAGCACGTGAACCGTGCACTTCACATGCGACTATTGACATGGTTGTCTAATGTGGCACAAAAGTGGATTTCACAATTACACAATTAGGGAAAAATTAGGTAAAATAAAATTTAATTTATGATCAACTGAATTATATATAATTTACATTTTAACATACCAAATTAGAAATAAGACAAAGTTTGAGTATTGGAGAGAAAAAAATGAGTAGTAAAAAATGGTCAATAAATAAGTCTTAGGAGTTGGAGATGGCGGTAGTGTAGTTTGTCTTAAGTGGCGGCAGATGTTATATGTTGATGTACTGTCCCTGTGGGTTTGGTAGGGAAAATAAAAATAGCAATTTGTCCTTAACCGACACCCTTCTGCTTCTGACTCTTCCTCTTTAGTGCATTGCAAGATCTGTTTGGTCGTGCTCATTCGTATTTCAGATCTGGCTCTTTTAGAATTATAAAATGCTAAAAAATTAATTACGGAATTATTAAAATCATCATTTTGAAACCTAAATTCTTAAGTTCAGACAATAATAATTGTTAAATTATGAATAAGGGTTTAAATTCTTTGTTCTCATTAGTTTATTTAAACTATGGTTTCGCCCCAAGAACAAGATAGAACAACTAATCGGAATAGAGGATTCTCGTTAGTCTATTTTAACTCTCGTTTCTCCCCAATAACAAGATAAAATAGCTAATCGAAATAGAGGATTTCATACATTTCAACAAGTGACCCATATAATCTTAGAAATTGAATTTTATTTATGATTCCTTGTTCACTGCATATTCTAATGGCTAGCCTTTTTTGGTTTATAACAAAATGATGACCTCCACTGACCAATAAAAAATTAAATATAAAGAGAGTGCAGACTACAGAGACGCTTTAATTAAAAATCATTTATTAAAGTAACAGCAACTTGCAATCATAAGTTAATGGCATAAATGGTAGTGGTTATGATTATTGTACTTTATTATTCCCGAAAGTAAAGCAATCCTATAAGTCCATTATATATCTTCAATCATTAGTGCAAAAAGCAATAGTTAAACTTTAAGAATAGATTATTAATGAACGATTAAATCCCCAATGTAGTGAATAGAGCTAGAGGAGGAGAGGAGGAAGAGTAAGGTTAGTAAAGAAAGAGTGGTGCGTTGATGGATGTGTAGTAGTAGGAAATTGTTAAAGTGCGGAAAACAAAGGTCTACTCTACCCTATCCTACTGCACCATCTTTTTGTGATATTCAGTCGTACTCCTTACATTACATTACATACGTGAAGAAGCTGAATTATCAATTGTAATTTTCGATGTAATGGTAAAGAGTTATGACTTTTAGAAGAAATAATTATATTTAGATTATTAATTAGCTTGTTTTGGTATTATCCCTGGTTATTTAGGTTTTCATCAAACATTATACATCCAAAAAAAAGGAGTTAAATGTTTGTAGTGCATTTCGTGTAATTTAAGCAATGTTTTCAATCTATTATCTATCATTGTGCCTGGTTTATTAATTACAGAATCATGCTGATGCAAATTGGGGTAAGCACTAAATGCTCAACAACTTTTTGTTTTCTCCATATCCTTGGGATCTTACATTAGGTTGAGATTGAGTTGATATATCACAAGGCTTCTTTAGCGGGGATCAAATCTCCTCTTCCCGTTATAATATTTCTCACTATAAGAAAATAAAGAATTTGTGACAAAAAAACAACGATGAAAAACAAACCTTTGCAAATTACCAACAAAATTTACTTGTCCATCGATAAATATGTTGAGAAAATTTAATTTAGTGATGGAACCATACCGTCGACAACTAAAGAGAGAATTGGTGGCGGAAAAATGAATTGTTGACATTTCCGATGAAACATTAGCGACAGAAATTTCCGTCTGTAAATTTTAAACCAATACGTCGTCATCTCTTTGCGGTTAAATGTTATTAACTTCAACAAAATAACATCGTTTGGTTTAACCCGACATTCTCTCCCCCCCCGGTTAGGTCTGCTTCCTTTTTCTTCTCCTCCCTCCCGCGTCTTCTCCTCTGGCGAGTTCTCCTCCCACTTTGTGATCTGTCAATGGTGTTTTCATCGGCATCAGAAGAGGAAATGGAGAAACCCACCATTGTTGCATTTTCATGAGGTATACAAACATTTTGTTTGAGTTTTGTGTTAATTACATTTGTTTGTTTATTTAATTTGTTTGATATGTTTGAGTAATTTGTAAATTGATAACAAGGATTAAGGTTGAAATGTTAGTGTTAGAAGGATGAGTTTTGAAATTTTTATGTGATGTTGGGATGATTGTTTGATGCATATTAGGTGTTTGCTAAAATGCCTCTTGTTTGAAAAATTGTATTAGTAAGAAGATGAACTTGGTTAATTCTTCCTAATAGGTGTCCTTAATAGTTTGGTTTGGTCTGGTCCATTTTGAAGTACTTGAATAGTTCTTTAGTGTAATTTTCTTCATTTATAAAGATACCTTGAATAGTTATTTAGTGTAATTTTCTTCATTTATAGAGATACCTTCCTTCATTTTCTTGATTTGGAGTCCAAGAAAGAAGTTAAGTTCTCCTATTATGCTCATCTTGAACTTCCTAATAATAAAGTTAGGAAATTATTACATATATTGTCATTAATATCCTAAATATTATCATCATCAACTTAAATTTGAACAATTACGATATCGTGCTTGTACATTTTAATAAAGAGTGTAATGTGAACCTTGCCTTTAAAGAATCCATTTTATAAAGGAAATGCACTTAATTTGGTCTAGGTACTAAAGTCTACACTTTATTCCTCTCAAATTGATTAAACTCCTCATTCATAGCAAGTCCCTAACTTTCAACATTAAGCGCCTCTTTTATTGTTTTAGATTCAATTTAATAAATTAAGGTAATATGAAAAAAAATCTTTTAGTTGAGGTCTGGTGATTACCCCTTATTAAACATCATCTAAATTTTGATTTGGAGGATGACTTTTCTTTCAATTTCCAATCTCGTGGGAGTTCCTCATCCTTCTTGTTTCCCTCACCTAGTTCAACAATATATTCATAATTGATTTGCTGGTGATCACTTTTAAGTCCAAGAAAGGCTAATGACTTTAGATCCTTATATATACCTATCTCATCTCTTCAAAATCTTTCTTGGAAATTAGAGGTTATATTCATAGAAAAGACATGCATAGATTCTTCAATTGTAATTTCTTCCTATTAAATGCCCTATTAAACCCTCACAAACCTTTAATTTTTAAATTCCCTACTATAGTCACTCCTAATAAAGGCAACAAAAAGTTTATTTTCATGTGTGTACCTTTTTGATAAATTTGACAAATGCCCTATAGCCTTCATATTTGTTTGCTAAGCATAAGATCAAAGTAAATGTAATAAAATTATCAATTATGATGAAAGCAAAAAAGTTAACCACCTAAACGAGCAACCTTAGTTGTTGTAAATAAATCCATATGAAGTTATTGTAAAAGTCTAGTGGGAGTTACATACTTTTTACTTTTAAATGAGATGTTGGTTTGTTTTCTCATTTGACAATGAGTACAAGTCTTTCTGAAATTTGGCCTCTAGAAGCCTATTTACATATTATTTGGAGATGGGGTTGGAAATGAGGCCTATACTTGCATTCCTAAGTCTCCTATTTCAAATCCATGTGTTTTCTCTAACAAACATTAGACACTTCATATCTTGGTTAGAAAAGTCATTAACATCAATTGCTTTTATGTTTCTCTTTTTCCTAAAAGTTGTAATGCACGATATCCTTTTAAAGTATAATTTTAGCCTTTATCACGTAGTAGGCTCACATTTAACAAGTTGTAATTCAATCCATCAACTTAAAGTACATTATCAATAATTTTGTGATCTTTCTTACCAACTTTATCAATGTGAATTATCTTACACTTGGCATTATCTCCAAAACTGACGAATTCTCCATCTTTGTCTCTTAGAGTTTAAACTTAAGACAATGATCATTCATATACCTTGAGTTTCTACTATCCATGTACCATTTGTTCCTCTCTTTTTTTTAAATACATATAAAATAACCCAATTAATGTGTTTTACGTACCTAAATAGCTTAGTTCTTTAGTTGTTAGTCTCCATCTTCTTTTTAACCCCCTTGCTTGAGAGTTTATTCATTACTCTTTGTTAAGCAAAATTTGTTAATATGTTCATATTTACCATAAAAATACCATACTATGTCATATGATTTAATTGTATGATGATGAACAATATAACTTTAATGTATTGTTCAACAAATCGCCTTATTTCCTTTTCCATATATTGCATAAAATATTGAATTCAAATTCTTATATTTTTAGAAAATTCAATAAACAATGAATTTCAGGTAGAAATATGGGACCAAAGAGACAACGTGATGTAAGGCAGCCCAGAATCAAAGGCATTTTCGGAGCTACTTACTGTGAAGGTGGACTGTCACAGTCTACAGTTGGCACTGACTCACCTCCTTTCCCTCCAGGGCCTACAATTGCGGATGAGGCATCACCTGCTGCCCATCATGCTACACCATCCCCAACTCATACATCATCCACTACCCCTTTATCAGATGGAGGAGATGTCCTCCAGGCTGGAGTTGAGGGACCTGATGGAAGAAAGTACATAAAAATTTCTTATATGAGGTTGATTCTGTCTAGAGCGTATTCTAAAAATATGACATCAAAATTTAAGGCAAGGATTGATCCTAGGGGTTATGTGTGGAAGAATAACTCTCAAGCCACAAAGAGATTTTACTTTTAGGAGTTTGAGGTACAATAAAATTTATTTTCTTTTTATATTGATTTGTATATATTAATTAATAAAATTTTTTCTGGAATATTGATTTCGACGTCATCATACATAAAGTATGGAAGAGGCAAGCTCATACACGTTATCGCGATTTTATTGGTGCGATACACAAGACTGGTGTACGATCGCCTTATATTTCAGAACAAATATGAAGTCATTGGCAGGAATATTAGACATCACCTGAGGCAATATCTATCTTAGGGCGTAAATCCACCAACAGATGTGAGGACCCAGGAAAGAGAGTCTTTCCGTACATACGAGAGGATCAATAACCCACCACGAGCATGCTCAGAAACTTGTAAATATCTAAATTTGACACTTATATTGTAATGTTTTACTTTGTCGTATTCTGCATAATGATAATGATATAAATGTTTGGTGCCATATATGACTGTGTTAAGTGATTTTATTTGTTCAACAGGGGAAAATATCATAAAAATAGAGGAAACTCTGCCGAAATTTTTATAAAATCTAGTTCACATGTGACATTTTAGGTCAAATATGTAGGAAAAGTTTATAGGTATGAGGCCTACACCTACTCAGGTGTTTTTGCACACTCACACGAAGAAACATGGCAGTATCACATTCGTTAATAGCTGATGTAAAGAACTAAATGTATGTGAAATTAATGTTTTATTATTATTTCTTAATAATTATCACTTATTAATATAAACATTGTATCCTAATAGGACCAAATCTAAGAAACCATTTAGCGATAGTCTCAGCAAGAACAACCTGTTGATGAGAGTCAGACGTATCTTGATGTTGTGGGTAGTAGGGAATATTGTGGAAGGATCTTCAGGCTAGATTCATTTACGAACACATGTTATTCGCAATCCTCCACGTTCAGTACAGCAGCATCGAATAGACGGTCGCAAACTGATTAAGTCAATCGGCTTCAGACAACAGTGGACACATTGATAGACACCATAGCTCAACTGAGACAAGAGATGGATGAGTTGAAGGCAAAGGGTAGCACCTCATAGCACCGACGGTCACCCAGACATTAGGATTGTTGTAGTCATTTCTTTTAAATTACAAACACTTATTATGTACACTTTAATGTTTTCATTATCAATCAAAATAATTTTAACTTTATATCATCAAGCAACTTTCTGTTTAAATAAATTAAATATATAAACAAACAAATTTATTGTACACAGATAATTTATAACTGTTGAAATTATGCATTTATCACACGATCAGGAAATTAAATTTAATGTTGGTATTTTTTTTAAAAATTTCTTAACTTTATTTACCGACGGAATGTAAAAGATCGTAGCAAAAAAACACTATATTTACTGACGGAATACATTAAACTATCGGTAAATTGTATGATATTTACCGACCGTTCTTTTTTTTTCTGTCGGTAATATTGAAACCTTTTGTGATTATCTGAACTACAGTTTATCGGTCGTTCTTTCTTTTCATCGGCTAATTTACCGATGGAAATAGTCTTCCGTTGGAAAATTTTAGCTAAATTACAAACAAGCATAATTGTTGGTAAAATTTAGTAAATTTTACCGACGGACGGATACATAAAAAGTTTGTCGTTAAATTTACCTACGCTAGTATTAACGATGCCTTTGTTCGTCATTAAATTTTATCGGTATTTTTTGTTAGTAATCTACAAATTTGTTGTTGTGTCTATTATATTAATTAAATCTCATTCACATATTTATATAAACCCTATAAAAATATGGATGGAATTTAATAATTTTTTTTAAAAAAAAAGTAACCGTAACAAAGTTCTGATGTGTCGTCAGTGCTAGTAAACAGAAGATTTGATACATCTAGAATGAAGAAAAGATAGGTCTAGGTAGCCAACTAAGCATTGCTATTTGCTACAAACAATAAATGAGAATCTATGACAATATCTTCAAAAGCTTGGAGATTACTGTTTAAGTTAATTCGCCAGCCTTCGTGCAGACCCAATGTCTCGATCTCAGAGGTAGGCCTCATATTTTGGCGGTTCTTCCATATACAACGATGGCTGGTGGTTTTCAGAGATCAAAATTTATGACGTGGTCCTTAAAATTAGGTGCATGCTAATTATTATTTATCATATTTGTTTGCATTCAGGAGGGGAGGCTTCTTATTTATCTGCTTTTAAAGCAGATTAATCTTTTGATTAGTAAATTAACTGTTTTTTTTATAATGTTGAGCTAATCAGCTTTATTACTGTTACTTATTGCTTGCTTCTCAAGCGTGTATGATAATCCAGTTTAAACCACAATTGGTGACGTTAAGCTTGGACTGGTCTCGTCTGTATCTTGTTCATCAGAGCTTTTAAGCTTTCACGTAAGCTATATTCGGCATTCAAACTTCAACCATGAGACTGTTGTCCTGTTGAATGAGTTGTATTAGAAACTTTGGTAATTAAGTGTGCATAGAAGAGAAAGGTTGTCTTAAGTATAGTATAAATTATAATTTCAATATTACCTTTCTATCTGATTAAACTAATTAATTATTTTTTTTCCCCTTCATGAACGATGATGGATATGGACAATGACCTAAATGCGACACCATTAATAAACACGAAAAGATTAAACACTGTGATGCCCAATGTGGGGCTACCACATAAACATAAACAAGCCATCACCAATGGCTGAGATGAAGTAACACATGATGGTGGTTTGCGTTGGAAACACCTTCCATTGTTTCTACCCATTTTTAAGTCATGGATCCACTCATTCATCAACATATTATTCAATAAGCATCGAGTAAATTTTAGTTTCTCTTCACACATTATTAAGTGTAGATTCTAATGGTAAGCGAAATGGGTATATGATTAGATTCTTGAAGAAAATAGAAGATTTCATAATTGTGGAAACCCCACAAGAAGATAAGACAATGAGGGTTAAGCAACTTTGACGAGAAGTGTGTCTTTAATTAGAAATAAAAACCATAACGTTCTTCTTAGATACTTTTATGTGTTCCACCAGTTTCAAAATTATGAGAATTGGGGTAATGGTGGTGAAGAAGAGGGTCATTGCCTTCCATTAGGAGATTGCTGGGCCCAAATCCAAACAGTGGTATTGTTTCCGACTCTTTTTGAGTCGTAATGTCTACAAAGCCTCATAAAATCATGGATTTGAACAGACTTAATTAACAATTTCAACGAAATAGTTGTTACTAGTTAGAGAAAAAAATTGAAAGTAGGAAAATTCATGTGTATCCCAGGGTGAAGAAGTGAAAAATGTATCATATTTTCTACTTTTAAGTACAATTGGAATTCAATGTAACATCTTGAAAGAGCAAGCACCAAGCAGATATACAGTTGCACTTGCCAGTATTGTTGTTACTATCAATACAAACGATAATAGAAGTCTCGTATAGAGTGATTAAGGCATTTGGTGTTAAAGTTGAACAAGCATGTTGGACGAGGGTAACGAAATTGTGTGATTATGATCGCCTTCATAGGTTACAGCAAACATTGTAGGATCCTCCATACATCGTTCCACATGCTTTCTTGCAGGACATCCCCTCATGCTGCTACATTTGTAATAGCTCCTGATCAATGCTAGAGTTATTAATACTTTGCATAAATATCTTTGGTCCCAAAGTCACGGAAGATTATTTGATATGTCATCTCCATCATTTGATAAGACATAACGATCTTGCATACAGAGGAATCATCTAATAATGTCGGTGCAGTGCGGTGCAGTGCGGTGACAGAAGAGAAGCGGCAGAAAGCAATCTTTATTATATCTGACATACCTTGGATGTGGAGATCCTTTTATAGGTTTCTGTCCATATTTCCTCCAAGAATGATCATCCTGGGGTATGTCACATGATTTACTGCTTGAAGCTGGTACACGAACTGTTGTCTTGTGTCTTAATTTCCTGTAGAATATCTTTCCAAAATTCAAACTTCGGAGAATAATGCAGTAAAAGAGATGCAGATCAGCTAGTTGACATAACCTACTTGTGACATTGCATGTATTCAACTCTGTTTCGACAGAGTCCAGTAAATTATGTAATAATAGTAATTGCACAAATTCTACAGCTCTGATTCATCAACTATAGATGAACGCAACATTGAGCAAATAAAAAGATATCCCAAAAGGCTATGATAAAAGAATAACTGCAAAAACCACCCGAATCAAAACCATCGTTTTTGTATTTCTTCACTGAAAGTTAATTAAACAGAATGGAAAGTTTTGGACAAGGATTTACCTCCTCCTTGAGCAATGACATCCGCTGTTTGAGGATAGACATTTTCTTTTTCCCTCTTGACTCTTAATCCCACCGCTCATCTTGGAAAATATAGAGGAATCATCTCGTGAACCAACAATTTCCGACGATAAGGACATAATCTGCTTGTTTACGCCACTTGCATCCAAACCAAAATGTGATATGCTTGGCTTCAACGAGGACGAGGAAAGGTTCAACCCCATCACCAATTTGCCAGTGACATCGTTACTGGTCTCAGGCTTCTGTTCCTCCACGTAAAATAAACTCTTGGGAATTGACCCCGCTGTTGGTTGTATACTTTTTAAAGGAAAGTTCTGTATAACTATGTTTCTTTGTGTCAAGTTGTGGGCAGAATTCTGAGGCAGAGAGAATGGGCTATCCATCAACAAAGTTGGATTGATGTCATGATAACGAGGCACAGGACCTTTCCTGATCCTCTTACAATCTGAATGTATAGATCCATCAAGAAGGTTAAGCAGATTTCTGAATTCATTTACTGCACTTTGCGCAATCAAGCTTACTTCTTGATTGCTTCTTTTCTGAGTTTGGTTCGAAATACAACTAAGGAGATAATGAGCATGTTTGAAGCTGCTGGTAGCAACCTCCAAAAGTTCGAAATCCCGACTGCGGTTCCCTGAAACACAAACATCTGAAGCTTCCTTCATGTTTCGATCCTCAACAAATCATGGAAACCAAACAACCTGGAACATTCACGTTCCGGCAGAGGCTTGAGGCATATTTTCTACTAACAACATCCTTGTCCAAATTTGATTGACGAAGATATTATCATGTCCGGAAAGCAGCCAAAACAATCTACTTCTAATAATAACGTTCTGTCAGGGCGGTTATTCTTACAATCATATACTTTAAGTATATTGTGTATCAATACACTTGTTCAAGCTTGGTTGATGCAGATGCCTTTATGTCAAACAGATTGCCAATACAGACAACGGTAGCTTGTTTGTCATCACTAATCTATAGAAATCTGGAGGATTCCGTACAAGGCATGCAATTAAATGAGGGAGAAGATAGATAATGGTGCTGTAGAGCAGTAGAGATATACGATCAAGTTGCAATTTGCTGGCCTAATTCATGCTTGACTGACAATTAACACACTGATGAACAGAGCGAATTTTAGAAAACACGTAACGAATTTTAGTCGAGGAGCAAACCTCATAAGCCATGACCTATTTCGTTCATGGAGCTCTTTGAATGGCTAGTTCCAGATGATTAGTTTGCTGGGAACTGTATTCTTCCATGTTCACTCTAAAACATAATCATAAGATAGCCGAATGACAAGACAAGACAAATGTTGCCAGTTCAGGAATGAAATAACACACCAGAGTGGATTTCAACATAAACAAGGGGGGAAAAAAAAGGGCTTATGGAGCGATCAGTTTGGCTTTTGACTTAATAAATAGTTATCCCGTTTATGTATTCTGATTGTGGGGCATGCAAATGAGTACAAGATAAAACGTACAAATATTCAAAGGTTTAGGTGAATAGTTTTGACCTCATCTGTCAAAATTCCACTTGCCCGCGAATCTAATCCACTAAACAATCCAATCCAACCAACCAAACGCAATCAAGCCGTCACCGTCACTCAAGAACTTGGACTTTTGGTGTATTGGTGTTTATCCTTTTCAGAGTCTATTATTGGAGCATACTTGTTCCTATAGGCTGGGCTTCAGTGGCTTTGCTTCCACTCTTCCCATTATTCCTTCCCCCCCCCCCCTCTTATCACATTCGTGACGTCTTGTCCAATGCACATTTTAGAAGAATTCTATCCTCAACTGGCCTTTGAGTTCAGGATATCTTGAATGGCTAAACCTGCAAGTTAGAAACTTGGGGGGTTGATTATCTCAAATATCATGTACTATTCTGATGCGAGGAATTCAGTGCTTTGCTATTAGGAACCTATTTGCTCTCCGATAAACAATCAATATCAGCATTGACATCACACACCAAAATTTATTGCGGTTGACTCACAGTTGCTCTATACTTCGTGTAATGAAAAACTTGCGTAATTGCAACGTACTTGTTCAATTTGTTTATCAGGGAAGCTCAGTGTTCATGAAATAAAATTAGTTTGATTTAATTTGGAAACCCGAGTTAATGTTGCATTGGAGTTGGACGCTTGTCCTTACTGCAGAGGGAAGCAACAAGAGCACATGAAATTGATCAGCTGACTTCATAAAAAAGAATAGAACATGAACCACTCAGTATTGAGATCTGCTCCTGTCGCCTGCTTCACTAGGAAGAACTTGATATAAGTGCAAATAAAGACACTGACAGCCAAAAATCTAATCTTCAATTGCCATAACATATTCTGGGCTGTACCGTAATATCTGATTAAGAAACGCACGTTACGTCAGCTGAGTACATGGATGTAAAGTGGCGATATTAAGAGTCCATAAACTGTAGCATGCACTTTTTGCTGGGAACTGATGTTCTTTGTTGTTTTATTTTCAAAACAAACAGCTCTGCCCAGCACCCAGAAGGCTCCACCATGCATTTCTCAATTGAATATCAGCTTAGTAGTTGCTCTTCAGTGCCTACGAAAATCTTAACATCTCCTTTCCTGATTCCAACTCAATCAAAATTTGTCTAGGCAGCTTTCTTTGCCTTTCGTTAAAGAATTAACAAAGAAATAAGAATGTAGCAACCCACAAGATGGTAAAATGAATTAATTGCTCCAGTTAGCGTTTAAAGTCTGAATATCCAAAATGATCCTATTGGTCTAAACCCGGAAAATAAGGTCATGCAATGCAATACTTGCATGCTATCTGGACTCCAGTGAATTTTGTCGAGCCTTCTAATGCCACCATGAACTTCTAACTGAACTTTCCTGAACCATATCGTCTTCTAACAGAGTTAAGTCTTGAACGTCTATTCTTGACTAATGGGATACAATTATCTTCACGAACCCCCATCTTCGCTCTCATTTGACGGTACTCCCTTGATCTTAAAACGCCTTCCAGAATGTTTATGTCTTCAAGAATTTCATGTGCAGAAAGAGAAACAAGATCAGGTAGTATCTCCCTCTGGAAATCTTTCATTCTCCTCCCTCGTCTCAACTTCAACCCAAAATCTTTCATAGCTGTGTCATTTACATCAAATGCTTTTGATGAAGCAGAATCGTCCATCATATTGCTTTCTGCAAGGTTCAGTGTCATTAACTCAAAGGTATCTGAAGAATATTGTGGCCGCTCCATCTTCTCATTTTCAGCCTCTTTGAATCCAATATTCGTATGAGAATCATGAAAACAAACTGAATTCTCTGAGGACATATGGATTAGTGATTCGGCTGCTATTTGGATCAAATCATTAACTTCAGCTGATTCTTCTTTCTTGTCAGAGAGGTTGGTTTTCAGGTCAAAACTGTCAGAAATTGTTTGTCCAAACTCACATAATGAGACTTCAGTAAGATGACATCCAAACTGGGATTTAGAACTTTCATTAGGAACATCAGAAATGATCCGGGAGCATCTTATGTAGGAGGGGGCAGTCTTAACATTGCTTGAATCATTGTCTGAAATGCAGGACTTGCATGAAACAGGAGATTTAGTTCCTTCTTGTTCTTGAAGTTCATTTTGAACTTTATCATTGAATGATAAAACATTATCATCCACTTCACTCTTTTCACAACTCAACTCTCTTCCACACGGAGACCCTTGGTGCAGATTATTTGAAGTATCATTGGAAGTTTTTGACTTCAGGTCAAATTTCTCAACCTTATGGTCACCACTGCAGTGGCCAATGGACCCAACCATTTCTAACTGTGGCCTGGACATGGATTCTGGAGCTGAGCGGCTTCCTATATTATCACTTATTTTGTTGCACTCAGATATTCTGGAAGAAATGTCTATGCCCTTATTTGGGCTTTTCAAGTCCACAAGAGCAAGATTTTCAACACTGCCTTCGCAAAGCACGTGAGTATTATAGATGTTAACTTCTTGTTTCCCCGATATAGTTGGAGATATTCTTTCCTTAATACTATCAAAATGTGTTGCTGAACTATCTGCTGGGCTGGCTGTTGGAAAATAAGCGACTGTACGATCATCAGGGTAACAAGCAGATTCATCAATGTAAACTTTGTTAAGATCTAAATGGCTTCCATGATGGGGAATCAACTGCAGTAATTTTGTAAAGGAATTGTTGTTTGAGGCAGCATTTTTGTACTCTTTGATTCCTGCATAATAGATAAATGAGAAGAGCTACACCTTGCTAGATCAAATCTGCAAGAAAATGTTCAAAAGCCTATAATATCTGGTTTCATGCAGATAGTAGCAATTACCATTGGTGGATAGGGTTCGTTCTGGGCAGAACTGACTATATTGTTTGGAAGAACAACTTTCTGCAATATCATAAGGAGGATATTTCTTAGCACTCAATGAGACGATTGGATCAGGGAAGACACAAACTTCTGAATCAAACTTGCTTTTGGGATGTAACTCCAAAGTGGCAGATCCAAGATATTGTCTGTGTCTTAGATACCCTTCTGATTTCATACCAACTGAGGCCTCCAAATCGATCACGTCAGGAGAGAAGGAAGGAGTCTCCTTATCCAACAAAACCCCACTCGAGTCTATTAGTCTCTGATTGTCATCTGTAATGCTTAAGGAAAGCTTCAACTCTGCTGGAGTCAAAGGCATAACAATAGAAAGACGCTTCTTGGCATTTCCTTTAATTGGTTTATGTTCCTCAGCATGGTTAATGAAGTCATCTGCAGAAAGTTGAAGATCAAGAGGTTCCTGCAGAAGCCTAAGATGTGTACTTTGGAAATCCTCCAGAAGCTCACAGCTCCCTGAACGTGAGTGGTCACCCTGAAGGACAAGTTTATCATATGAGCTTCAGAGATGCATATCATATTATGCCCATAACAACATGAACATAAAGTCCACTTGTTTATAAACATATGACCTACAAATAACTTAAGGAAACGCTTGCTAAGCATCCAGCTTAAATAACAGAACAAATTAAGTGAGACCACCAACTTTAGTGATCAGATTTGCCAACCATAAATGGAGGTCCTTGATAGGACCTTAACTAAGGCATGAACTCCAGGTCTATAAACACCAAACATGGAAAAGAAAAGAACACCAGAGATTCAAAATAAGAAAATAAAAACCTTCTTTAATCAAGGACCCTTCCCAGTCACAATCTGTAATTGGTAGCTTTGCTTACCTTGCTTATTGATAAAATATTTACTTCTTTAGCATATGATTTGCACGTCATAGAAAATGGAATGGGTGGCAGAGATGACTGTACTTTTGCAGTCCATGAACTGTATCTGATGCAGTCCTGGAAACCAAGATCTTTCATTAGGGATTTTTGTAGCCTGTAGAGCCGATGGAGTTCATGGACCTGTATATGTATCATTATCAATAAATGTAAAATAATTTTTGCACATGAATAAACATCTATACCAACATTAATAGCATCATGACTATCCTTAACAGCAGAGCCACATTGGTGCCTATCAACCAAAGATCAGAGGAGTCCCCTTTACTTATGTAGCCAAAATAAAATAACAAATGTTCAAGTCAAGTTACAAATAAGGTTGGAAAACCAAGGACTTGTTTCAGAATTACATGACATCAAATGTAGCTAAAAACATACAGGATCCTGAGGTGAATTCAATACCTGATTCCTAAATACGAACTCCTGTTCGATCATTGTCTGTTTAATCACTTCTTGTAGGGACGTATATCTTTTTATGGAATTCGCATCAATCTCTTCTAGCATCAGCATTGTTTCCTAACAGGAACTCAACAACTACTTCAGCTCCACTTACATTTTCAAATGCTTCATGACAATTAGTTTCAGTAAGAATCTTCCTAAAAGCTTCATGCTTGCATGCATTCCACAGAAATTGTCAGCTACAAGATCAGCAGCATCAATATTACTTCCAATTCCAGAAAGACAAAGCTATACACAATCCTAGTATAATTAACTTCAATAAAGAGTAGCAATTCTGACCGGAATAAATTCAACAATTAAAAAGAAAAGACATATTATTGGTATGGAAGTCAAATGGAGATAATGAATGAAAACATAGAATATCAGGCAGTGTATGGCACTTCCATTTTTAGCATTTTGTTCTATCCCTTGTTTCCAGCTTCTGTGGAGTTTTCTGCTTTGCAAAACTTTGGCATATACATGTACTCAAATTGTTACACCTTCCAAATGTTTGAAGAACTTTCTAATTCAGCTAATCACCAAGCAGCAGAACGGACAAATATGAAAGCAAGGATCAAAGAAACTATTTTCACACGTGCAAGGGATTGAAGAGCATGAACTATTTTTATTGGCACTGAAACATGTTCAGATTCAGTTATAGGTCCATGTCCACGATCTTGGACATGATACTTAAGCACTAACCTATGGGCCCACGTAGAACATGTCTCTATGAATTTTTGGACACAATCACTTTCATCAATAAACAAAGTACCATTCAATAGTTCTTCATTATCACTAGCACTTATATCCCTTATGTGAACTTCCAATATGGTACCATTCCAGATATGTCTTCACAAGAAGGCAATTCACAGCACTAGTTGCTGCAGCAACCCTCATTTTATAAGTGGGGAAAATAAGCCGCACAAGGAAAAGCCACAAACTGACAACTTCGGTGCAGGAATATATAAAAAGTTCCCATATTTTGGGCAAATTGACACAACATCAAAATGCAGTTTATCGGAGTCGCTGCCATTCTGTTCCCGTCCAACTGTTTAGTTTCTTAAAATTTACTTGAAAACATTCCCCAGTTGCGGTTACAAAAACCTTTTCTGTACCCAATGGGGCAAAACCGCTGAAATATTCAGTGGTTAACAAACCCAATCGACCACGAAAGCCTCATTGTGCTCCCAGATATTCTGCTCGACATCATCGAATAGCTAAAAATATAATCGATCATTAACTTCGTAACAACCACCTAAATGCCAATTAAATATATGCATATGAACCTCGTGACGACCGAAACATGATCAAAGTTCTTGTCTTTGGTATGAAAATCCTGAACTGTAAAGGATTCTTGTAACGTAAAAATTAATCTGATCAAAATCAGAGGGCATTGGTGCAGTAAACAAAGAAGCGCATACGACAAAGTTCATAACAGAAAGGTTACCTAATAAATAAGTAGCTAAAAATCCCATAAAAAGCATACACAGTGAGAGAGTACCAGATGGAGAAGAGCCCAAAAAGAAACAATCAGCAGCTTCTGCAACTGGGTTGGCTTCTTCAAAGTCCCATGTAATTAAGGACAATGTAAATCATACAACCCATTATGATAAAGATAATTTAAGTCAGAAATAGAGCGATGGGGTATAAAGTCAGGACAGGAAACGATTTAAACAAAAGAAAAAGAAGAAAATTGAATCATGGAAAAGAGAAGCCATGGAAAAAATAGAAAGAAATAAACTCTCTCGCTTGCTCTTTCTCTCCCTCCCTCTTTGTTAGGAGGAAGGAGACTAGCGAGCTTAGTATGTGTTGGGGTTATGTTCGTGGGATCATATCATTACCTGTTATGGTACTTCTTCCAGTTCTAGTTACCAACCTCTTTCTCTCTCTATGTATATTTTAATGTATAAAATTATTATTTATACATTTTGTTTTGCTAACTTTTTAAGGCAAGTGGGTTACTGCTAGGCTTTGAAGACACAAGACAGAAGACAGATTCCAACTGCAAGGGCAGGCTGGTTATCTTTTAATTATAGTACATGTCTCTTGGGCCAATCTCTGTCTTTTACCATTTTGTCCCTCCACCTTTTCCTTTTCTTCTGATGGGCTCATGTGGACATTCTCCAAAAGGTTTGGTTAAAAACGTCATTTCTTCTTTTATGTTTTGTTATGTTTGTGTAAGTGCAAGTCAATTTAATCCTTAGTTTAAATGCTAGAAGCAATTGACCCATGACTTGATGATAGTGATGAGGTGAGGTCAGTACTCAGGACCACTTAGCTTTACGGGAGTGACGGGTCATAGACACCTAGGATTCTTTGCCACTGTTGGACGCCATTATTGTCAATTTATCATCGGGTACTTACTTATCATTCCATAATATTTAATTACAAGCACATGTTCTTCAATTCTTTACTTTGACTAGGTGATAGATAAAGGTTAAAAGTCCTTTTTGGAAAAGGTGGTAAATTTGCATCCTTTATAGAAATCCATATATTTTAACCATAGTACAGTGCAAGTGCAGTGTAGACTTTCTTTTACATGAAAGTGAAGATGTTTGTTACTGTGAATTCTCCAAAAGTTCATGAATCGATTGCAGTAAAGATAAGGTTGTTCCTCTTTTTATTATCATATCCAGTGCATATTCAATCATGCTCAAATCCAAGACAAAAATTAAACACCCGCATGGATGAACCGGCTCAGTGCAATCACGCCATAAGTGGCGTTACCGCCTCTACTGCTATCTTCTGGAATTAAACACAACAATTTTTGTTTTTCACCTCCAAATGAGCCACAATGACAAACCCATCATAGTTGAAGAAATCAACAACCCGCATAATAGAAAATACACAAATTAAAGGAAACACAACATGCATTGTCGACCAAGCACCGGTGACTTTCGTCATCTCTGCGGTTGCTGCTTCTTTCGATAACACGTCGTTGCTTCATTCGGACCAGCGCCACTGCCATCACCTGGGAAATCATTCCCTCTGCCCGTGGTTCCTCCATGTCATCGTCAAATACCTCGCCCACCACTCCATGCCGCTGGTTGTAAGATGTTTACATGGTTGCAAGGTGACCCTCGATGAGGGGCTGCAGCGAAAGGCAGAACATGCCTGCATTCCACCGGACCATCACACACCTCTGCCATTGGTTGTTGGCCTACCGGGTCCGGGTGTCGTACCAGTTTTGTTGTCCGGGTGTCGTACCAGTTTTGTTTTCTCAGGCAATAGGATGAAGGTGGCGGCAGGAACAAGGAAAGGTGTCAGAATCTGACAAAAGAAAAAAAAAGGGAAAACTTTTAACGGAGTTTTTGGTTTGGCTGAAATTATTGTTTCAATATTAATAAAATGTAACTGTTATTAAGGTACCCTCGTCAAAGAAATAGATATGAAATTAAACATCGAGTTTAGTTTGGTAAAGCATTATGATTATAAATTTATTATTTTGATTATTTATTTTTATGTAATATCTCATTTTTTTCTAATTTAGAATAATACGTATCATTGTTCGTAAGGGTGTGCTTGTTACAATTAATTAAAATATAACTAATTAAAATATAGTTATTAATTAACTATAATATAATCAATTAACTACAATATAATTAATTAGTCACAATATGTGTAATTAAAATATAATTATTCATTAATTAAAATATTGTAATTAAAATATTAATAATTAGTTACAATATAAGTAATTAAAATATAATTATTCATTAATGAAAATATTATTAATTAGTTACAATATAATTAATTAAAATATAATTCATTCATTAATAAATAATTATATTATAATTAATTAATTACAATATAATTAATTAATTAATATATAATTAGTTAGTTACAATATAAGTAATTAAAATATAATTATTCATTAATTAAAATATTATTAAT
>JANSVA010000217.1:39173125-39194538 GCA_025504915.1 Erythroxylum reticulatum | reverse complement strand
TAATTGTGATGAGAATTTTTTTTTAGGCCATAAATATAAGGGATGTCTCTTTCTTTTGTTGATTGAGGATGAGGATGTTGGGGTCACCATTACCGATGTTGCTACTTCTTCAAGTTCATCGAATAATCAGTCTCTCAAAGAGACACCTGAGATTAACTTTCATGCCATGGCAGGCCAACTTTGTCCGCGAACCTTGAAACTAGAGGTATTGATATCTGGTTTTCATATCCAAACCTTAGTTGACAGTGGGAGCTCCCATAATTTTATATAAGAATGGGTTGCTAGATTTCTTAAGCTACTTATTATCACCTCTCCACACTTCAATGTGATGGTAGGAAATGGACAAACTCTTGTCTGTGAAGGATATTGTCCATTAGTCCCACTCCAATTGGGAAATGAAACTTTTGCCATTGATTTTTATGTCTTACCAGTTTACGGCACTGATGTGGTCTTGCATGTACAGTGGTTGCAGTTGTTAGGCAAAGTCATTATGGATTACAAAAATCTCACTATGGAATTCACTCATGAAGGTCGCCAGATCACACTACAAGGGAACTCTCCATTCTAAGTCTAACAGGTCCAATCCAACCAGCTGCGACAGATGTCTCGAACTGATTCAATTTCACATTGTTTTTAGCTTTTTTTTTTACTACTGATCCTATACACTAGCAGGTGGTACATTCTGTCCTAGTTCTTTATTGTCTTTGCTTAATCTATTTGAGGATATATTCATGGATTCAACTGCATTACCACCTCATAGACTCATTGACCACAAAATCCATCTTTTCCCAAACATTGCCCCTATCAATGTCAAGCCATACTGTTACCCTCATAGCCAAAAATCTGAAATAGAGAAGCTTGTATCAGAAATGTTGGGTGTCGGTTTAATCCGCCACAGTCAAAAGTCCATTCTCATCCCTAATACTTTTGGTAAAAAAGAAGGATAGGACTTGGCAGTTCTGTGTTGATTATCAAGCCTTAAATCTAAGTACTATCAAGGATAAGTTTCCCATACCAATTGTGGATGAATTATTAGATGAACTTCAGGGTGCCACCATTTTCTCTAAAATCGACCTTCGAGCTAGTTACCACCAAATTCGTGTCCACTCTCATGATATTCCTAAAAAGACCTTTCGTACCCATGAAGGTCATTATGAGTTTCTTGTCATGTCTTTTGGTTTGACAAACGCTCCCTCCATTTTTCAAGCCACTATGAATATAGTCTTTAAACCATTCCTTTGACGTTTTGTCTTCATTTTCTTTGATGACATTCTCATCTATAGCAAAACACTTGATGAACACCTTGAACATATGAAACTTGTCCTGACTTGCTTACAGCAACACTCTTTTTATGCCAAAAAATCAAAAAGTTTTTTTGGCTAATCATAGATAGATTACTTCGGCTATGTAGTGTCAGCTTTGGGGGTTCAACATGATCCAACAAAATCACAGCTATTCAAGCTTGACCTACCCCGCATAACCTCAAATCATTGTGAGGTTTTCTTGGATTATAAGAGTATTACCGAAAATTTGTTTAAGGTTATGCTTCTATTGCCAATCCCTTAACTAATCTACTAAAAAAGGACAACTTCCAATGGTCAACTGAAGCTCAAACATCATTGGAATCCCTCAAAACACCCCCATTTTTAGCTCTTCCAAACTTCTCCTTACCTTTTCAAATTTACAATGATGCTTCGGGCTCGAGCATTGGAGCTATTCTCACACAATCAGGCCACCCAATTTCTTATTTTAGCAAAAAACTACCTCCTAAACTTACCAAATCTTCTACTTATATGAGAGAACTCTATGCTGTGACATAAGCAGTGGTAAAATGGAGACCATACCTACTTGGCCATCACTTTTCCATCATTACTGATCACCACAGTCTCAAAGACATCCTATCTCAACAAATACATACCTTAAAGCAACAAAAATACATCATTAAGCTTATAGGCTATGACTTTGATATCTCTTATCAACCCGACAAAACAAATATAGTAGCTGAGGCCTTATCCCGTAAATTTTATGACCTTAGCCCAACTTAGTCACAACCCATTCACTTGTTTCGTTTTACCGTTCCAATCACTACTCTCCTAAATGACTTAAAGCTAGAAATCCAAACTGATCCATATCATGTAAACCTTTTATTCCAACTCATAGACCTCAGCCATAAATTCTCCTTTACACTTTAAAGATGGTTTCTTGTATAAAAACAATCACCTTTACCTTAGCCCCACTTCTCCCTTAAAAACAAAAGTGCTTTTTAATTCCATAAAACTCCTATAGCAGGTCATGCAGGGATTCAAAAGACTTTGCATAGGATTACCTTTACTTTTTATTAGGAAAACATGGCTCGGGATGTCAAAATTTATGTTACAGATTGTCATACTTGCCAACAAGCCAAATATATTACAACAAAACTAGCTAGAACATTACTACCATTACCTATTTCCTCTAATATTTGGGAAGACATTTCGATGGATTTCATTACAGGCCTCCCTCTTTCTAATGGCTTCATGGTGATACTAGTTGTGGTTGATAGACTTTCGAAGCATGGCCATTTTGAAGCCTTAAAGACAGGGTTTACAACCATTGTTGTTGCTACATTATTTGCAAACATGGTGGTTAAACTCCATTCATTTCCCAAGTCTATACTTTCAGATCGCGACCCTATTTTTCCTAACAAATTCTGGCAAGATTTGTTCCGTTTCAGCGGCACATCTCTCTGTATGTCTAGCTTCTATCATCTATAGTTCGATGGGCAAATTGAGATTCTTAATCGATGTTTAGAGTAGTATCTCTGTTGTTTTGTCATAGATCAACCTACTACATGGTTTAAGTACTTGATTGGGGCAGAGTTATCATATAACACATCAGTTCACTTCTCCATCAGTATGACACCATTTGAGGCTATTTTTGGCAAACCTCCACCCATCGTACTAGCTTACAAGCTAGGTTCCTCTTCTGTTAAAGTTGTCGACTCACTTCTTACTGATCATGAAGACCTCTTTCACACCTTGAGGACTTGTCTTCAACAAGCTCAACATTGCATGAAGATACAAGCAAATCGTCATCGCCAAGAGTTGTACTTTCAAGAAGGTCAGTGGTGTTATGTGAAACTCCAACCACATAAGCAAACCTCAGTGATAGGACAAAAGTACACAAAGCTCAGTAAGCATTACTATGGGCCCTTTCAGATTCTTAAACGAGTTGGAGTAGTTGCTTACAAGCTCCACTTACCCAACTCAAGTAAGATACATCTTATATTTCACGTCTCATTACTTAAACTTTGTCATGAGCCAGACACTACACCTAATTTTAACCTCCCTCAAGCTTTAATTGAGAACCACCCTTTAATATTTCCTTTAGCTATTTTGAATCACCGTACTACTAAGGCTCAAAATAGGTGGATTTCTCATGTACTGGTTCAATAGAACGGGTTACCTTTGGAGGACACTTCTTGGGAGGACTTAGAGACATTTAAAATGTTATACCCTGAGTTCCACCTTGAGGACAAGGTTTTTTTTTCTGATGGAGCGGTTACTGATAGGAATAAGGGTACAACTAATCTGCCCAAGTCCATACGAATAAGGAGTGCACCAAGAAAGCTTGTGGATTATGTTGCAGTAAATTAAATTATGTCACAGTTGGAAAACATTTTACAATTGCGTTTTGAATTCGTTAGTTGTTGGAATTCTGTAGAAATTCTGTTAGAAAATATTCTATAAAATGTACGGTGAACAATGGGAAAGAAAAAGGAAAATTACTATCAACTTGTCTATCTCTCTTATTCTCTTCTACCTTCTATTGTTGTTGTTTTATCTCTCCTTTGCTTACTCTCGGGAAATCAAAAGGAGGCTAGCCACCTCAAATTGGCTCTCTTCTATCACTATCCTCCTAAATGAGGTCAAACAAATAGTTATCAAATGGAAAACTTGGGAGGCATTTCTTTAATTGTTTATTGGCCAATAACGATCTATTTATAAAATATTGTTTATGAGATAAAAGTGTTGAGATAGATGGATGTAAGCCTGTAAGTGAGTGGGATAAAGTTAGGTTCATTGTTAGATTGTATATTCAATCTTGATCCAAAGAAGTAAGATTTGAGTTTGTTCATGATTCCGAAAATCAGTTAGTAAGAATTGAACTTTAAATTTACAAGTACCACGATAACATGATTTTACATATAGACCATCGGATTTTAAAAAATCGATAGTTATTCTCATCATAAATAATAAAAGTAATATTTTAATAAAATAAAAAAATTATTTAATAATAACAATTATTAATAACGACCAAGTAGTAATCATATAATTAAATCTTTTTCTATAATCTTTTTCAGGTGAGTTCATTTAATCTCCTAACTTTGAAAGTGAGTTGATGAATTTGTTTAAAATCATAATTTCCTAACATTAAGAATATGGTGACATACAATAATTCATTTACATCATCGACTAGTGAAAATCCAATAAAAAATTAATAATCAATGTCAATACTCACATTCTATACTTCTTTATCCATAAGCACTTTAACTTTTGAGTGGATTTTATTTTTATAAAAGTGATTAATTACAACTGAATCATATATAGGAAAATTGGTATCTTTCAGAAGATAGGTTACAACTGATAAGAAGTGTCTCTTAAAAAAAGATGAATCCCATACAAAGTTTAATGTCATCGCAATTATAATATAAATTTTTGTTATTTTGATATGCAAAAATTGACATAAAAAATATAATTATCTATTTTATCAAAAATTGATGGTTAATGAAAATAATAAATTATTACTATATTGTGATACAAAATATACTTTACTTTCAAATTTTAGAATTGTTTGGTTTTTAATTTGAAGATGAAGGAAAATTTCTTTTCCAATCACAAGTTTCAATAAAGTCATTTGAATACAAGTTCATTTATTTATCATTCAAATGTATAGATGGTAATATATGTGTGTGTGTCACACACACACACACATGTATATAATATTATCTTTTATGTTTTGGATTTGAAATTTTTAAGTTGCTTTTTTATAGTTTAAAAATTAATAATTTCACCCAATATTAAACACTCTAATAGAGGATGTCCAATATGGCGATGCATCCCCTTTTTTCTCCATATTGGATGTTGACATGCCTATAAATTAGACATATTCATATAATGAAATTCAATTTAATCAAAGTCCAATATAAAAAAATTAGAATTCTTAAGCTTATATTTGATCTGATCCATGAAATGGGCTAATTTCAAATATAAATCCAATAATAGCAAAGGATTGCACTCATCAAAACATACCAACATATGGAGGAATTCTCATATTCTACCACGTGCAATTGGTGTTAGAGGGTCTAGTGGATGATTAGCATAGAGGAGAATTGTGCTTGCTTCAAAGACATTTGTAATGGTTCCATTATCTTATTGTTTATGGTTCCTTAGTCCCTAGATTGCTCTAAATGGACTAGGCTACTAGCTAGGTTTTAGCCAACTTTGTATGACCTTTTGTTTAAACTCTTCTAAAGCGTACTCTACTCAATTTTTTTAATGCAATTTTTCTTAATTTCCAAAAAAAATTGAATTTTTATAAAAATTTCAAAATTTGAACCCAACTCTTAAGTCGATATCTTATAATTTTTTTTAATAATGATATAAAATATAACCTTGAAAGATTAATATTACTTTATATATTAGCATATAAAATCATATTACATTTGAATAAAATATTTAACTATTTTTCAAATAAAGATAATCATAAAGTTATTGTAAAATAAAAATATAATCTCTTTAAAAATCTATAACAAAAATCAAATAAACTAAATAAATATAAATTGTACAATTACTATAAGATTTAATAATAAAAATATTTATTTGAATATTAACTAAGGTAGAGTTTCTTAATATCATCATCATTCGAAGAAAAATCATCATCTTTTACTGTGATAAACGGTTAAAATAAATAAATAATTAAAAATATAATTACTTACATAAATAGCTTTGTGTTTTTGTTCTTTTTCTTGATAAGTATGTGAATAAAAAATTGCACTTGTTGCAACGACTCTTGGTGCAATAGTAAGCATCAGTTTGACTTGGGGCGGTGGTGATTTAGTGGCTGTGAGTAGCAAAGTTGCTTTGTTACCTACATCACCTTCATGGAGTGTAGAGATATTTCAAATCTTTCTATCCCAATCACTGGGTCTTCAAAGACTTAAGCTTTATGATTCTTTAGTACTCTATCTTAATTCCTATACTAGGGGATTTCATTTGGAAAGGAAAATGTTCCATACTAATAGATTCAGGTATAACCATGGAGCCCAACACTTGGAACATAATATAGCCCCAAGTGGCCGACATAACTAGAAGTGACTTTTGTTTGATATGACAATTATAAGTTGACTTAAATTTAGGATATTTATAAATATAAATCTGGACTGGGTTTCGATAGATTTTCTTCATAACCTAAACTCAACCTATAGACTTTTTAGTTTGAAATTTTAATCTCAAACTCAAGTCATAAATTGATTTTTAAAACTCAAATCCTTTAAATTTTGAACTTAACCCATTGGGCCATATGATTTCAGACAATATGTACAAGTCTATTACAAATGACGCATTATATGGGAGACAAATTCACACCACATCCATGTTTCGTCAGAAATGGAAAATTTTTTTTCTCAAGGTCCCTTTTGTTCTAGGCTGTTAATCCCTCTAACTTTCTGATGAGCTCATATTAGATAAAAGTCTCAATTGATGCTCAATCATTAGGAAAATTTGTAGCACTTTGTCTACCAAATTTGATAACCGTAGCTAACTGAATTGGTTGCTGAAGGTGAAGTATTAAAATTTCATCATATGATAGCTTCAAATTATGATTTATTGTGTTTCATTTTGACCTTTTAGCTTCAAATCATAATTTTTGTTTTTCTTTTTGACCTTGTTTGTTAGTTTTAGTAGATCATGTTTGTCAAGAGCTCATTTTGACCTTTTAGACCATGTTTGATTTCTTGTGTTTCACATTGATAATATGGGCCATTTTTAGTAAGGTATAGGCAGTTTGTAGGTCAATACTATTTTAGGTAGTTGACAATGAGTAAAATATCTAAATATTTGTTGGTATTATATAATTAGGAATGGTGTAGTTTTCCTTAATATGTTTAGTAAGATATTATGAATAAATTATAGCTTTGTATTGGTTCACAAGAAAAGAATTGTTAGAGTAGAATATACTTACCTTTCTAATATTCTGGAATACGCACAAAATTTTAAATTATGAATTAGAAGCTCCAATGAGAACATATAAGACAAGAAAGAATCCTATAAAGTGATTTTTTTGTTGTTGTAAAAGACTTGGAGTGTGTTTATTATGAATTCATTTTATATTTATATGATGTTTATGTTAATTAATTTAACTTTATGATCTCTTGTATAAGGTAATGGGAACTGCAACTTATTTATTTGGTATGATGGAAAATTCACATAATGAAGTTTTAAAGTAATTACTAAGCTAATAGACAAAAATGTTTAACATGTTAAAATTATTGAGTTATTTGCTACCAAAAAATTATATATATTTAGATTTTGATGCATGTTTCTTAGGTTGTATATGTAGTCGTGATTACGTCAATGTTTTATAAGTTGTTTAAGTCAACTTAATATAATGATGTTTTTTTTAAATTGAAATTAATTTATTTGATCCCCAAAGGGAAGATAAGGTTTGTTACAATCAATATCTTCAATTTTAGAGCAATAAAAAGCTACTCATAAAATTCAAATTTGGGAGTGAGTCTTTCCCAGCTTATAAGACTATTTACCTACACAACTTCATCAGTTATTATTCTTATCATCTTTATTTGACAAGATAAGACCCCCTTTGTGTGCGTCACTTTGCTTATTGTAGCTAATCTTTTATACATTTTTTAAGTCTTATTTTAATGCATTTAGTTCCTAAGATGAGGAAAATCCCATATATTGGCTATCTCTAAGCTTAACTTAATCTGGAGGGTAACATTTTGACCTCTTTGATATAATTAATGTGCTTCCTATATATGCTTATGCATCTTGCTTAGTATGTTTGAATTTTCTAAGATTACTTTCTCACAGAATTGCATATATTGTTCAGTCAAAAGTAATTTTTAAAAAAACTACGTAGTAACATATGCTCAAATGATATGGTTTCCTTGCCCATTCAATAATATCCTCCCAATTACCTTATTAGTAGTAGTTATCACATAACTGAAAATTAACATTTAAAGAATAACTATTTCACACTTTCTAACTACAAGTTACAAAGGCTATATTCAATAATGAAGTTGTTATTGTTCCTTTTTATTTGATCCATGGTTTTAGGTCTGTTTTTTATGGTTGACCAAAGTACAAAAGATGCTTTAGGTAGTCTCTACTTATGCCAGATTGGCCTGAAATAAGGGACCCTTTGTATTTGTATTTTGAAGATAATTTGATATGATTGTTTTTTAATAGCTTAGAGGAGTATGGCAATTAGACTTGAATCTTCGATGTCTGAGTTTGAATTATTGTTTAGGATGTTTTCCATTACAATAAATGTTGTAGAGTCATTCACCTTCTTGTATGGAGATGTCTCATACTGTTTAATATTATATGTCTCATACTGAAAAGCTCAGGGAATTTATGGAGATGTCCAAGTTCATTCTCATTATTATACCAAAAGGAAGTGGATTCACCATTACCAATTTTTCTTTTCATCACTCCACTTATATTGTCTCTCATTTTGAGGAGTTTCACCATTGATTAAGATTAGTTTGATCTTGTTTCTCTCTTTTTAAGATAGTATATATGGATTCATCTGATCCATAGTGCTTGTTTGTTAGTGAATATCTTCTTTATTCTCTTGGTTGTCAACACTTTGGTTGTTAATATGATTGAGCTTATGCCTAAACCTCCCACCTTTTTAAGCAATCACACATTTAACAATATCACCTTATCACCTAAGGAATTATAAATTGTTCCTAACTATAACAAGTTTCGAAAAAGTTGTTCTACTACCTTCAATAGGTTTTATAGGAACATGATGTGTGAGAACTAATATACAAGCAAATTATTAAGTACTGAAGTACAAGCTGAAGTCTTCCAATAAATGAGAGCATTATATTATTCCATTAGCTAACTCTCTTATAGATTGTTCTGACTAGAGGTTGCCAATTCTTGGTTGTTATATAGAAGCCTAGGTACCTAAATGGTTGTTCTATAACTCATAGGATTGAAATGGAGATAAACTAATAAGCTTGGTGGGCTGGTCTTGCAAAGTCTATAAAATGGATCTTATCCATATTGATTGTTAACCTTGATAGCTTGTTGAAGACTTGTAGTGGATTCACTAAAACCATGATTTAATTGGTGTTAACTACACTTAAAACCAACAAATTATTCATAAAAGAAAAGCTAAATATCTTTAATTCTTTACATTTGTTATCAAAAAGTAAATTTGTATTCATTCCTAATATTATACTTATTTAGTCTATTTAACACCTTTATACCAAGTGTAAATAGGTATGAAAATGATGGATTATCTTGCCTCAACCCTTTAGCTCCTTGAATTGACTTTGTTGGTTCTTCATTGATTGGTATATTGTATAAAGTTGTTGTTAAACAATGTTTAATATAACTCCTAAATTTTAAAGGGAATCTAAAAGCTTCCAATGTATGCATAATGAAATTTTAGTTGATTAAGTTAAAAACCTTATGAAAGTCAATCTCCGTAACAAAACTTTGAGGCCCCTTTTTTCTGGTGATAGCTTTTAACAAATTGTTATGCCAAAAGTATATTATCTCCTATTGTCCTTCCTTTTATAACCGTCCTTTGACTTGGTTTAGCAATGTTATGTTAATGTAGCCAAATTTAGCTTATAGAAATATGGTTTGTTAGCTTAACTGTTATTTGGTTTCACTTATATTTTCCTAATATGATTTTTAGTTTTTATTTCCTATGTTTACTTTCTGTTTTTAAATTATTTGGTTATTAATGTCAATAAGTTTATATTTTTAGTTTTATTATTAAATATTAAATAAAACTTATAAACAAATTAATTTTATGAACTATTTTAAGTAAAAAAATTTTATTTTAATAGTTTATACAATAATTATTAATAAATAATAGTTAAAATAATTATATTTTATTAAAATAAATAGTTAAATAAGTAAATTTATTTATAAACTAATATTTATTTTAAAATACATTTCAATTATTAAAAATAAATTTATTTTTATGTTTATACATTTTGAAAATATTTTAGATTTAAAATACATTTATTAAATAATTATCGAATTTGAAAGTTTTTGTTTTCAAAAATATTTTTAATTTTTAAACTAGTTAAAAATTAAATTAATTAAATTATATTATTATTCAAAATTATTATTAGAGGGCGAGCTTTAGAGCAATTAGTAAAGTTGTTCCTTTGTGATCATAAGGCCACATGTTTAAATCACGAAAACAGTCTCTTTGTAAATATACAAAGGAAATATTGCGTACATTATGACCCTCCCTAGGTCTAGACCTCCCTAGACCTCCGCAAAGCATTGGATAGGTTGACTTTTTATTCATAATTATTATTAGTAATTAATCCTAAATAATCAAATCATATATATTTATTTAAAGGTAAATCATATTATGACAAAAATGAAAATAAAAAATTAGTTTTTATAATTTTTTTGAAAAGCTAGAAATATTCATGAACTTCTAAGGAGAGTCTATTACAAAATTACTTAAGTCTAAACTGACTTGAAAACCACTAGAAGAAAACTAGATCAATTGATAGATAATGAAAGCTTCATCAATTACAAATTATAGATAGTTACTCGCTCTTCACTTCAGTCTTTTGCATTTAATGGTATGAGAAGAGACCTTTAAGTAATTTCCATTAAAGCATTTCTATTCTTCAAATAGAAGGTTCCATTTGGGTGCCAAATCCCTATTGCATCTCTACTTTAACTTATAGGCAAGCAATCGGTCTTTAACATTGTTCATTGTTGTAGAGGTTAACTTTTGTTCATATGCAAACTCCTGTATAATTTTTTTAAAAATCCTTTCCATCCATATACCAATGAGCTTAAATATTATACGATACGTATCCTTTCTTTTTGTGGTTTTTAGCATTAGTATAACAGATTTTGCCTTCTCAATGAGGGAATATTTACCAAGACGAAATTATCCTTAGGTATTAATAATCAAAATGTAGATTATCCATAGATTTTGTATCTTGATTACATAATACACATAATGTAACATCGAACTCTCTGAACCCTTTTATATTGTCCTATACTTGGAGATGCTACTGTATATTGATAAATACATAGTTGTATATTAGTTCAAAGATATATTTAAATCCTTTGGGTATATATGTCAATGATTTATAATATTTTATGCCCTTATACGAACTTAGAATTTATCGGTATGCGAAATCTTGGAGATTTCTAACATATAAGCTTCTAAGTGTGTAAAACCAAGTCTATTGGATGCATATGACTATGGTGGTTGAGTTAAATGTGTTCTAATGCCTTAGAGGTGATTAGACATGATTTATAGACTTATTAGATACTTAGAAAGTTTAATTGGAACAGTTGATGTACATAAAGGCTTATTTGCAAATTGTTAAAAGTCAAAGGACTTAAACATAATTTTTTAAATCTTGGAGGACCAATATGTAATTTTATAAAGTTAAATGGCTTAATTATTATTCTAAAAAATCTAAGGACCAAAATAAAAATAAATGTTTTGGTGATTCCCAAATTTTGGGCTTAATTGCAAATTTAGGAAAAGTTTGGAGGTTAAAATGGTAATTCCACATAACGTAAGGGCAAAAAGGTAATTTCACCATATTTTGGTCAAAGAAGAGTCAATATTCTAGACCCTTCTTCAATCATGGTCATGCATCCCATTACTAAAGACTTAAAAACATGTTTTAATTAAAAGAAAGGCGAAGAAAGGAGAAGAGAGGAGGAGAAGACTAATTTTCGGTTATTCACTAAACCCTACCCTTTGTTTTGATTCTCCAACCTAAATCATAGTGTTCTAAGCTAATTTGAGTCAAGGAACTCAAATCTATCATTAGATTTTAGAAATTCTCAATGAATTTTAAGATAGCACTAAAGGAAAATTTAGGTAAGTTTTGTTTGATCTTTCTCTACATTATAATTTTGAGTTTGGTTTTAAGATATATTGTTCTTCATTCTTGAATGTACATGAAACATGGTTTAGATAAATGAAATGAGTAATGGAGAAGCTCCCTTAAGTCAAAACCGAAATGCCCCCTTTTCGTGAAAGTTTGTGAATTTTTGGATATCTTTTGAAATTGATGATTTAAAAGAATTCTATGGTATTAATTGTACATGTTTAATGTGAATTGATGATAAAAAAATGAAGATGATGTGTATTGGATGAGGCTTGGTTGAAATGATGGGAGAAGTAATGCATATATGTAATGAGTTATGTAATTATGATAAATGTAGCCTAAATGAAGGGAATTAGATTGAATGGAGTGGTGAAATGTGCCATTGTTTGGAAGTGTTTACTATATAACAAGATAGGAGTGTGAATTACCATGATAAAGTCTTGAAAATATGACTTCAAAGTCATGCACATTAAGTTTTTGATGAAATGTCTAAGTGAACTTGGCTTAGGATTTAAGGATTCGTAATGATATACATTGAAAGTGGCTTTCATGTTTACTTAGAGTAAAGTTGAATTGTTGCTTAGATTGATGAATGATGGCCTAATGTGCTTGGATAAAAATGTGCTTAATTATGTTTCGAAATAAGTAAGTATTGGATTAAAGGCATTAAATGCCTTAGAAAATGCAAAATAAAAGCTAATGTGAATAATAAGGAAGTAACCATGTGAGAAGCTTAATAGTCGAATCCTATAGCTTAAAGAGAGCGATACTGTGTTTTATACACTTATGTGATGGTGTTTAAATATGAAACTCATGTTTAAGTAGTAAATACACTGTATGTCCTTTTTGATGTATAAAGGCTCAGAAGCTGTAAATCAAAGAGCTCATACCAAGGATTGTTGAAGTTAAGCGAGTGTACATCTTTTTTTGAGGTGAGTTAGGGAAATCATATCTCTCAAATGGGATTGGAACATCCTAAGACATGCATGATGACTTATATGTTAATTTTGAACCTAGGTAATGCATAGTAGAACTAAATTTCAAATGGATGCTAATGTACTTATGTATTTAATAAATGACATTGTTTTGAAACTGATGTTTTTATTACGTATTTTGAAAAATGATATTGTTTTAAACAAACCTACACTTGAAGTGTAAAGGACAATGGTTTTTTTCTTCTGAAATTACATTTTTGAACAAATTTGCATTTGGAGTGCAAAAGATGACTTTTATTGCATCAAATAATGTTTTGGAATTTACATATTCATAATTGAGTTATGTATGCTGTGTGTATTTCTTCTCTTTTGGCTTAGAGCCATGGCACAATTTTATTTTATCGGTTGGACCAATAAATAAAAACATAGTGCCTTACTTGATTTTTGTAATTAATTTTTGTATATGTTTTTTGTGATTGGTGAGGAAATGATTGGCCAATCGTGTGCTGGGCACAATAGATTAAGCGACCCCCGTACCCTTGACACTGGTATATAAAAGTCGAGTCCCCGTATCGACACCTTTTTATAGGACTTGCGGGTGATTCCACATCTAGGGTTTGGACATCGATGAGGTCATCACCTAGGGTTATGACTCTCTTGTCGACTGTAGTCCAAACTCATTACGAATGAAAGTCGAGTCAACATCGAAAATCGGTGGGTGTGCACATTGGTTTGACTGACTAATGGTGGCACACATGATTATTTTGGCTTATTCTGATATTTATTTTCTGACGAGATTTGATTTATACATGTTATGTTTTTCTGCTTCTGTGTATTGGAACTGGAACCTATGTTCACCCTATGAGTGATTAATAGGCTAGGCCTATATGGTTCCTGATCAATATACATTGAGTCATAGGCTAGGTCTATGTGTTTCTACGTAATGTATGTTCACCTCATAGGTTAATTATATTGTTATCAAGTTCTATTTGCGATATATGTTTTTCCTACTCATTGAGTATATAGTGTACTCACCCCCTCCACCTTCCAACCATGCAGGTTAATTTAGTGAGCTTGAAGCTCTGAGTGGATTGTCCAGTCTTTTAACATTTTCGAGGTATTATCACATGTGGGTAGTTTCTGTTTTGTACTTTAGTTGCATAGTGGCTCGTGAATTTTTTTACTGTTTTTATTAGATTGGTTATGTTGATATGCTTTATGATTATATAATTTTAACTCTTGACTATTTTATTATTATAAAAGACCTTATGTATGAACTTTAGATACTGTTTTTAAGATTGCTTTGAATGGACTTTAAAGTCCTGAAGTTATAGTAAAATTTTTTATGTGAATATAGAAGTGCGTTTAAAATTGTTTGCAAGTATTTGATTGAGTTTTGGGAATTTTAAAATATAGCCATTATGCTGCCCAATTTTTGTAAAAGGGAGAGATATTCAGTTAGCCTTACATAGTAGGATTAAGGATACCGTGAGTGTCCTTAGGTCGGGTACACGGTAGTTGTCATGGGCCCGATGTGATACTGGGTCGTGACAATTAAATAGTATTATGAGAGATCCCACATCGGTTGGAGAGGAAAACGAAGTACGCCTTATAAGGGTATGGATATCTCTCCATCATAGACGCATTTTTCCTGAGGATGGGAAGACCAAAATTGTGAGGGGTTTGGCCTTAGGGGCAACCTAAAGCGGACAATATCTATGGACGGGTGGTCTGCGTTGTTGCAAATGGTATCAGAGCTGATTCCTGACTCGTTATGCCAGCGTAGGACGCTGGCCCCTAAGGGAGGGTGGATTCTGAGATCCCACATCAGTTGGAGAGGAGAACGAAGTACGCCTTATAAGGATATGAATACCTCTCCCCCACAGACGCATCTTTCCAAGGGTGGGAAGAGCAAAACCGTGAGGGGTTTGACCAGAAGTGTAACCCAAAGTGAACAATATCTGTAGGCGAGTAGTCTGAGCTGTTACAAGTGGTATCAGAGCTGGTTCCTGACCTGAAGTGTCAGCATAGGATGTTGGGCCCTAAGGGGATGGATTATGAGAGATCTCACATTGATTGGAGAGGAGAACGAAGTATGTCTTATAAGGGTATGGATACCTCTCCACCACAAAAGCGTTTTCCCTAAGGGTGGAAAGAGCAAAACTATGAGGAGTTTGGCCTTAGGGGTAACCTAAAGCGAACAATATCTATTTGTAATAGCCCAAACTACCCGGCCACAGATATTATTCGCTTTAGGTTACCCCTCGGGCTAAACCCCTTACAGTTTTGCTTTTTCTACCCTTGGAAAAACGCATCTCAGGGGGAGAGGTATCCACACCTTTATAAGATCTACTTCGTTCTCCTTTTTAACCGATGTGGGATCTCACAATCCACCCTCCCTTAGGACCCAACGTCCTACGCTAGCACAACGGATTGGGAACTGGCTCTGATAATAGAGTGTGAGATCCCACATCGGTTGGAGAGGAGAATGAAGTATGCCTTATAAGGGTATAAATATCTCTCCTCCTAAGACATGTTTTCCTAAGGGTGGGAAGAGCAAAAACCGTGAGAGGTTTGGCCTGAGGGGAACCCAAAGCGGACAATAGCTGTGGGCGGGTGGTCTGGGCTATTACAAATGGTATCAGAGTCGGTCCCTAAACTATTGTGCCAACTAGGCTGGGGCCTAAGGGAGTAGAGAGTATGAGATCCCACATCGGTTGGAGAGGAAAACGAAGTATGCCTTATAAGGGTATGGATATCTCTCCCCCTAAGACGCGTTTTTTCAAAGGTGGGAAAAGCAAAACCGTGAGGGGTTTGACCTGAGGGGAACCCAAAACAGACAATATCTGTGGGCAGATGGTCTGGGCTGTGACACATAATTCATAATTATAAGGATTCTTTTAAGCCATCAAGTGTACAAAGCTTGCCTTTAATAAGTAACTAGAGAATGATAAAAGCTTAGGGGCAGGCTTGATCATACTAAACTAAATCATACCAGGGGATTTTGGGTATTTACTCCATTAGTACGCTTTTACAAGAGAGATTTGCGAAAGTTCCAGAATGATGTCTTCTCTACCTAATTTGATCTTCTTCTTAGTTTGGATGAATATTAATCATCAGGTTGCTTACAATATAAGAGTTAGAGATCAGTCCACTATATTCAGTTAAAGTTTCAAACATAGTGGTATTGTCTCCAATTGTTCTCCTTAAACAATTAAGTTCATGAACTTCAGAAAAAGGTCCTAGAAAGGACCAGTTTTCTTTCTAAAATGAGGTTAAAGTGCCATTACTAATCCAATTCTGAACTCAATCATATATCTTTGCTAACTTTAATATATGAGACAGTGTCCATAAGGTATTGTATTTAGGGTCTTACTTCCAAATGCTCAAATCTTTTATATAGTAGGAACAAATCTATTTAAGCCATAATGAGCTTTTATCATTTAGAAACCACCAAATTCTTTTTAACATCTGCACCGCGTTGATAATTCTAAGAGGAATAATTTTAAGTCCCCCCTCCCTCTTTTTCTTGTCCCTATATAGCTCTTCCCATTTTACTTGAGCCAAGGATCTACTAATGTATATCAAAATTAGATGAACCTCCTTAACATTTTTTCAATATATTTGTTTGTATCCTATAGTAACTAAAGGTGGGATGACCAATAAACATACAAGTTATTTAATATTGAATTAACCAATTGTATTTTTCCTACCATTAATAGACACTTGTTACACCAACTCATAATTTGAGAGTTAATAATTTCAAATAGAGGTTTAAAATCTATATATGTGGGTCTTTCGGAAGTTATTAGGATACTTAAGTAGGTAGTTAGAGGTTTAAATGCCTTTAGGATTGTTATAAGTGCTAAGTAATTGGAGATTGCTCCTACACTTGTAGATACTATAAGTTGGCTTTGAAAACATTAAAAGTTATCATTAAAACATTAAAAGTTATGATTAAAATAAAATTGAATTAGTCCACTTTAAAGAAGAGCATCAAACCATTTGCAAATGATACAAGTCTCAGAGAACAATCAACTTATCATTTGACCCTTTATTCCCCCTATTCACTCTGGTTATGGAGGTCCTTATGACTTAATCAAAATAAAAGCTTCATGTTCCACTCTAGATACAAGTCTCAGAGAAGAATCAACTTATCATTTATGATTGGCTTTAGCTTATTAGCTTGTAACTTTTCAATTATCTTATATATAGTTTTACAATAAGAAATAGGATGAAAATAATTTAGGTGATTGGGGATTGTACATTAAAGATGAAGCAAATATATGTCATGTTTAGCTCTTTTGACATGCTTCTATTCTTGAAGAATTTAAGAATTGGATTTGTCACTGTTGTTTTGGTTAAAGGACAAGTATTGTAAAAGAAGTAGGCATTGAAACCATTAGGTCCCAGTAACTTGTTATAATGAAGAGAAAAGAGGATCTCCTATATATCTTTATCTTCAAAAGGTTTGATTAAAGCCTTAACTGATTGAGTAAGGATATGTTCCTTATTAATGGATTTCACCATATTGACATTAGATGATGCATTGGAGTTTGTTCCATTTATTTTGGTAAAAAAGGTGAAATCCTTATGAAGATCTTCTTTAAATTTAATCACAAAACCATTTTCATCCCTTAGTTAAGTAATTTTATTAATATTCATCTTTTTAATAAGAGTTATGTAGAAGAAATGAGTGTTTATATCCCTATCCTTTAGCCACAATGTCTTGGACCTTTAACTCAATAAGGAATTGCTTAATTATGTCCTTTTATTATAGTGAAGTAGAGAAGTAGAGTTCTTTCCTCTTCTTTCTATAGTTGATTATTATGAGGGGCTTTATAAATAGCACCATAAACTCTCTTAAGTTCCTTCTTAGCCTTTTTAATTGCTACTTGATTGTTGGAGCATTTTATATTATTAAGTTTATTTAGTACATGTTTTACCTACTGTAGATTTCTCATATAAATAATTGTTGAAATGAAATAAGAATTTCCTATTTTGCTAACTGAGAATGTTTTGCATAAGAATTACGGTATGGTCAGATAGTAGAAGACTGTAGATTGCTTATTTGCTCTTCAGAAAGCTTTGCATCTATAAATGAATAACAATAGATTTATTCAACTTCTTCCTTATTAGCTAATTCCCCATTCTGTTTGTTAGTCAATGTGTAAAATTGTCCCTCCATTTTGAGATATGTAACTTGGATTTGATTGCCACATTCTTTAAGTTTATCTGAATGATTCCTTAAGCACATAATCCCTCGTGTAGCTTCTATTGAATACAACGTACTATTGAAGTCCACTATGATCATCCATAGCTTGTAAATGTTTATATCAATCTCCTTGAGTTCATTTCACAATATAGTTCTTTGAAAATTATAATTGATAGCATAAATTACTAAGGTTTGGAAAACTTGCATTTGTATGTTTCATCTTGATTAGTAGGTGAATCAAATGTTACTCCACAAAATTGGTGTAGCATCCACTTCATTAGTATCAAAAGCATTAGTAATCTTCCATTATAATGACAAATATAATTTGTGATAAAAGACCAGTTCTTTTTTAAGAAGTTTAAGTTCTTATAATTATTCTCCTTAATTCTAAATCCCAAAAGGCCTAACAAAAAAAGGCTTAGATTTTATACATAATTTATGACCATTTGTTGTTTATTAGGCTATTAAGGCCTCTTATGTTCAAAACTATATTAGACATTAAGAAGGAGATGATGATTTTTTCCCTTCCTCTTAGAGATTCTCCTTGTGACTATTTGAAGGTTGGGCTCTAACTGTGCATCTTTTCAAGCTTTCTAGTTAGATTACTAGGAGTTTCCAAAAGAGCTTTTATTGT
The DNA here is from genome assembly GCA_025504915.1 of Erythroxylum reticulatum. NCBI lineage: Eukaryota > Viridiplantae > Streptophyta > Magnoliopsida > Malpighiales > Erythroxylaceae > Erythroxylum > Erythroxylum reticulatum. The sequence continues at coordinate 39,175,621 of JANSVA010000217.1, read as the reverse complement.
ATTATAATTAGTTACCTCACGTTGGTTGGATGGTTCCACAACCTATATGTCCTCTATTGATATTTGTTAAGCCTGCATTTCAATAACTCATAATATAGGTACTCATTGTTATTAATAGTATTAGAGGGACCATCTTCTAAAGTCTTACTCTCTCTTTTTAATTAGGAGATTTTATCTGATGATCCATCTCAGACGGTATTAACATCTTTATCATTTGACCTCTTGGAGATGTTATTGTTCCTTACCTCATTATTATCCTCAAGATGCATAAGTTCCATATAACCTCCTGACTGAAATCATTTCCCAGTTGCCCTCCAAGTTTATTTTGGTTAAGCTTTCTCTACCCTCCAATTATAAGTAACTATGATATGATCTTCAAAGACATTGTTAGCTTCATCTAATCATAACAATGGGATACTTTATCAGTTAACACACATATTTGGGTATAAATAACCCTTTTAAGGCTATTTGTTGCTTCATTAATGCACAGTGGCTTACCCACAGAGTAGCTAAAGGACATAGTCCTTTAGTTATCTGTATGTTCAACCAAAATAGAATTTGCTTTTTCCTTAAGTCTTGGAGCTTGATTTTTAGTTTACATGATTTAAGGATTAGTGGCTCGAAATTAAAGTGCCAAATGCTTAGATTTAATACCTTTTAAGCTTGAATAAAGGAGCGTAATTTAAATAAAAAAATATTATCATCATTAAGTAACACTTCCTGCAATCTAAAGTACTTCCATTGATTATTTTCCCAAGCATAGGTCATTTATCCATTAAAAACCCTAGCAATGTTGCTTCCTATTTCATTGCTCCATCTTTAAGTATATCAATTTTTGGTTCCACAATTTGCTTCCTTCCTGAGGAGTTTAATCGATAATATTAGAGCTTAAAGGAAGGGGATATATCATTTAGGACTTGTTTATAAGACTTCCTAGCATTGGCATTAATAAATGGATTCTCAGTAATGATTTGAGGTCCTAAGCCTCCATTTAGAGTTGAGTTTGAGGGGCTTAAAAAGCAAGGCGTATCCTCCACCTAGGTTAAATAAGCAAAATACAACTATAGAAGCCAAAATCCTTATATAGAATCATGCAAATCTTAAAGAAAAACTAGAAAAGAAATCGAAAACTTAAGCAAATAGGTTTTTCACCATGTGGAATCAAAACCAAAAGCATATGTCAAAACCTCAATTAAATAAGTTTTTTTTACTTAATTTGAAAATGAAAATAGAAACAAAAAATCGTAGCAAAAACAAATAGAGCCTTAATTAAGTTCTTGTCTTAAAATTTTTAAAATGTGGTGGTCATTTCTTCATGTTACAAGTCCTACAAGGGATTTACTTTTATGGATTTTTCCTCTTATTTTTATGGAAATGAATAAACCACTTGTTTAATGTTAATTCTTCGTATAATTTTACTAAGATTGCAAAATGTTTGAATAAAGTGAAATAAATATATTTGTACCATTTATTTGTCCATATATATATATATATATATTAAGACTTGTTTCTAAGATTTCCTAGCATTGACATTAATTAATGGATTATTAGTAATGACTTGAGATCCTGAGCCTCCATTTAGAGTCGAGTTTTGAGGGGCTTAAAAAGCAAGGTGTATCCTCCACCTAGGATAAATAAGCGAAATACAACAATAGAAGCCTAAATCCCTATATAGAATCATGCAAATCTTAAAGAAAAGCTAGAAAAGAAATCAAAAACTCAAACAAATAAGTTTTTCACCATGTAGAGTCAAAACCAAAACCACAAATAAAAAAATCAATCAAATAACTTTTTTTTACTGAATTTGAAAATAGAAACCAAAAGTAAAAACAAATAAAGCCTTAATTAAGTTCTTGTCTTAAAGTTTTTGGAAGGTGGTGATCATTTCTTCATGTTACAAGTCCTACAAGGAATTTAGTTTTATAGATATTTCCTCTTATTTTTATGGAAATGAATATACCACTTGTTTAATGGTAATTTAAAGTTCAAACTTTAAAATACAACGTGAGTACAACAAAAAAGAAGCTTTGCTTTTTTAGAGGAAGCAAGAAAAAAAACTTTAAGGAAAAGATTCCATAAGCATAATCATACACATAACTTTTAAAAAGCAAATAATAAAAAGGAATAATAAATAGGAAACATTGGGTCCTAAAGATTCTTTTACAAGATAAGCATAAATACTTTAAAGGTGAGCTAAGAGAGAATATGGGTCACCGTTGTCATTATCAAAATCGTTTTTTAGTGAGTGAAAACAACAGACGAAAATAGGCAAGGATCCATTTTGCTGGGAAAGTCATACCTGAAGAAGAAGGGCACAGACCTTTCACATTAGTTTGAGAAGAGAATTGTTGCTTTGACCAACGAACTATGTGGGGAATATGAGATTTAGGTAAGCCGTTATATTGAATCCCCTTGCCCTTGAACAATACAAGAACAACTTTGGTTCTATTAAAGTTGATATTAGAAGGCTAATGGCGGGCCTTGTCTCAACAGGAT
>JANSVA010000217.1:39151767-39173025 GCA_025504915.1 Erythroxylum reticulatum | reverse complement strand
TCATACAACTCTACTCAAATTTCAAAGTCATCAAAACCCATCACTTATTTCTCATCAATTCCCTTTAAGCATAAATATATCTTTAACACAATACATATACTAACTCACTCATTAAAGTTCATTTAATATTTCTAAATTTCACTCAAAGATCGGGGTCCAACAAATGATGAATTCAGGGACAAAATACTGAGTAGCAATGTATTGGCGAAGATCTGCATGTAGTTGGGTCAGTTAAGCTTTGTAAGATTTATGTAAGCTTCAAACTTCAACAGAGATTTCATCTAGTCGCTGGTGAGTAGCTTGGGTGTGTTAAGTTAAACCATCAAGTTTAGAATCAATTTATCGAAGGACTTTGAACTAAAGCATCGTTAGTTTGCCAGTTGAGAGTTTCAGCAATAGAATTTGAAAGCATGGTTCCATGAGCACTCATGCTAGAGGCACGAATATATAGGTTAAAGATTACCCTTTGTTAATTATTTATACGTCTCTCCAAAGGAGGAAAATCTTCCTCGTAGGGATTAATCATCATACATGGAATTGGAGAGGGTGTAGGAATAAGAGATGAAATAACTAACTGAGGTCTATTAGAGATTAACTCTTTTGTGTTCCATCCAGAGTTAATAGCTTTGAGAAATGCTCGAATACTTCTGAGTCTTGGTCTTAGATTCTCAATCCAAGGTTTATAATCATAATCATGATCCTCATGTTGATAGTTGAATTGTTGAGCAAGTTAATAATTATAGATCTCCTTTTTTTTTGTTCTTCTTATTCCTTCATTCTTGATTATAAAGTTCATCATCATCATTGTCTGAATCAAGGTTCATACATACTTTATAATCTGGTTTACATATAGAGGGATCTACATCCCAGACAAAATATGTACGATGATGGCTAACATATATATGTTCTCCATCTGATTTGAAATAATAGATCGGAGGTCCATCTTTGCATTCTTTATGTGAGAACACTAGTTGAATCATCATAATAAGACCAGAGGTTGTTGAGGGTCCAGGTTGATCTTCTGTAGGCCTGGTGTAAATTGATATGACTGAGCCATCTCGAAGGGTTTGAAGAATTGGAGGAGTTGTGATGTGGAAGGAATGCCTATGGTGAGTATGAAACATTTTCTAGTAGTTAGTGATGCATTCAATCGGCATTAGCTTTTCAAGCTCCATCAACGGTAGCTACTTTAGAATTTAGATGATGGTAGTCTAATCATGAGTTCTGTATGCTACTATATACAAGGCATTTGAAGTGGAATTGGGAAAATTAATATCTATAACATGATTATGCAAACGGTAGATCATCTAGTGGTGTAAAGTCACTATAATGGCTGTAGGATCTTACTATGCTCTATCGATTTGGATCTAAACTTAGAGTCATTTAGACAAAGTAGGATCATCTAACCTGATATTGAAATCAAGGGCAATATTGAGGATGACACTTCCATTATTGAGGATTGTCAACAGAGTACCAATTAAGGTGTTTGGTATGTAGTGTAAGCAGTGTCTAGAAAAGATATCCTAGTTGCAGAAGGTATTCCCTTTCTTCCATGAAGGGTAAGAACAAGATGAATAGCTTTAACGTGAAACTCTCTCCAAATATAGATAAGCTCCTTAGGAATCTCGAGCTTCATATACTGCTTTACGGTTGTAGCTTTTAGACCAAATTGTTTCAGTCTAGAACTTCGGATGAAGTTTGGAAAGAATAGTTTTTATGCTTCCTGTCCAAGAATGGTCACGAGAATATATACTGTGGGACTAAGCAAAGGTAAAGAAGTATCTGAAACACGACTTTCTTTAAGAAGATGGGTTATTTCTACAAGGTGTTTTATACAATTAGATAAGGTACATTTCACACTAAAAGGGAGATTGGTAGTAGAAAGGATAAAAGAAAAACGAACAGAGTCACTGGGTAGAGATTTTTCACTCATGGTTATGAAAGACTCCTTACTCACTCTCATCAAGAATATTATTGTCACAGTCAATAACAATTACGACTCTAATATCACTTAGGCTACCCTTAGTCTGAGAGCCACGGGGAACACTAGAGGAGCACTAGATCTCGTGCTTTTGAACATATGACATTTAATTGATAGGGAGTTAATTCCGTCACATTTTTCATTCTTGTAAAGTTTGCTCTAAACATTTTAGAAATTTTATGGTTTAATTTGAATGTTTCAAAACGTTATGATTCAAGTTGTATTATATTATAAATGTTATAAATGTTGAGTTTCAAAATATAATTTTGACAAAAAAAGGCATAAAGCTTTAGGTTAGGTCCTTTTATTCAGGTCATGACAAAAACTTTAACTACTTCCCAATCAAATGGAAAAGAAGGGTAACTAAATAATTTTAAAAAAAAGGAATGGTGAGGGAAAGGAATGAATTGGTGATTAAAACTTAAAATCATCATCAAACTGTTTTATGGGCAAAAACTTGATGGCTTAGGAACTTTACCCTTTTTGCTATGGAAAATTACCCAAAAAAAAAAAGAGAGGTTCTATCTCAAAAAATTATGTTATTGTCCTGAAAAGTTTCCAATTGATGGAAACGGTGATAGTTGGCTGAAAATGAGACACTACATCTTTTAAAAGTATAGTTTTTAAAGTTACTTAATTAACCCTTATACGTTATGCTATCTAGGAAAAATCTTTATAATTTTAATATTCTTAGTATTTTGAAACATCTATATGCTCTTAAACAAATTACATTCTTCTCAAATTAATTTCTTTTATTCTAATTAACTTAAATGGCTTTATTTATTTTATTAGCTTGTAATAATTTAGAATTAGTAAAAATAATTATAAAAAATTCATTTACTTAAAATTTATAATAGTAAAAATAATTAAGATTTTTTAATGTTTAATATGTTTAAATCTTCATTATATAAAAGGTAAGTTTTGTCATGCTAACAATTATGCTAATAATATAAACATTATTACACTATACTTTATCAACAACAATTTCAGTATACAAGAATTTTCACTTTGTAAAGTTGGAAGGGAAGATATCAATTGTACTTAACCTTCTTTTTGTATTTAATAAAGAGTTTATTTTCATGATCGGAAGCATTGAGCTTTTGTTTACAATGGAATAAGTATAATGTTATTACACTATATAAGATAAAAAAAATAATGTTATTATCATATAATAAGTATGCTGCTAACGGTTGAAAAAGCTATTAAAAATTCATAATTTAATTTTCGGAATATTGACAATCCTAAAATTCCACGTGACGACTTTATAATTTAAGCTTGCAATATTTACAATCGTCAAATCTACATTGCGACGACGACCGCCAGAATTTAAATTTCTGTTTACGAAAAAACAACAATTCTTGGAAATTGGCTTGTTAAGGCATTGCATGAGCATGACTGAGCTCGCTGAAGAGAGAGAGAGAGACAGAGATTTGTAGTAGAGGGGGAAACTCAGGGAGTCATAGGTTTTTCCTCGAACTATTTGTGGGCTGTCATAATCGCCCTGTTTTATATCACATACATGGACCCTGTAAAGTTCACCCAAAGGTCAGACCTTTTCAATATTTGCCCGTGTGCTTTGAACGCCTCTCTTTAACGTTCATGGTCTCCCATATAAGAACTAATAAGTCAAAAGATCCCTGCTTTTTGGATCTTTAAAGCACGATCAGAGTGTTTCTTAGATGGCAAATGCATCTGGGTTTTTTAATCCTTCATTTCCAAGCTTAAAGAGTAGGATTAAGCCTTCAATAGAGGCTTCTGGATCTAGTTTTTACTTCACTGATAGAATCTCCAAGAGGGTATCGTGCTCCAGCAACGTTGAAGGCGCAGAGAAGCTATCCCCCTCCCAGTCTCGAGCACCTTGGTGAGTGCTTTGGCGATTTAATCATTTCTTTTTTAATGCTTAATTGGTTTTTGATTCTATTGGGGTTTTGCTTCGGACTGGGGGATCTCTGCTTCACTAGTCTGCTTACATACGGAATGAACGGGAGATTTGTGTAAAAGTCAACTGTCTTGACGTGGCAGTTGCAGTTGAAAATACCGAAAGGCGTTCATTTGGACTGAAAAAGAGAGAACATTTGACTCTAGCTGTAAAAAGTGAAGCAGTATCTGACACGGATTAAGGGCTAGTCGTCATAGTGCGGTTAACTACTATTTCATCAAGTTATAGTCGATTAAAAAGTCGAATTTAATATTCTTTTGGCATGACATCGCTTCAAGGATAACTTTCCGGTGGTTGAGCGTTTGGTTTAATCAGGCCATAGAAAGCTAAGGTAAGAACTAGCAGTGTACTAAACTTATGTATTGATTACAGCCGAGTGATGGAGCTAAAGATAATGGACTAAAAGATTCAGCGTGATCTTTCAGGTAGACATATGTGTTTTTTCAGGTGACAAACTGGCTGAAATTCATCATATGTACAAGGATAAACAATAAGTTAGTTTGGAGGGACTACAGAAATTAATTTAGTCTCAAAGGTCAAGTTTCATGCAGTAATAGAATTTGCGAGTGCACAAAGATTAGTAGCATTATTTATCAAAAAAAAAAAAAAAGATTAGTAGCATTGGTGCAGCAATTTGATGTTTTGCCGCCAACTGATTCCCCTGAATGTTAACCGGGATTCTGTTTCGTTAGCAATGAAGGAAGGGATATTGATCTTGGTGGATAAAATGGATTAAAATAGCTGAATCTCATTCTCAGCTACGAAAAGTTGTGCAAGGACAGGATAGAGTAGGCGAGTCAACTTCCATCGTAATGCATTAAGTTATTACTCCAGCTGACAATTGTGTCTCTGTCCTGATTACCAATTCGTAGACAAAGCAGTTAGTCTTTAGCCAAAATAGTGATAATGAAAGACAGAATTTCCAACTCAGGCTCTATATAGGTTTGAGAAATGGTTGAGATTTATGTTTTTAAATATTGATTCTTATATTATTGCACATAGTTCTAGTTTTTCACTTAATTAAAAGTTGCTAGCTACAGATATGGTAAAGGAAACAATTTATACATATTTCTTGTGACCTTACTATTTCAACAGGCTTGTCAGTAAAGGCTGCAAGTTAGTTGGTTGTGGCTCAGCAGTGCCCACTCTTCAAGTTTCAAATGATGATCTTGCAAAAATTGTTGATACTTCTGATGAATGGATATCTGCTCGGACTGGGATCCGAAATCGAAGAGTTCTTACTGGTCATTTACTTTCTTTTATGTGCATCTTGGTTTTATATGGTAGAAATCTGAAAAATCTGGATGTGTACCTTTTGCTTGTGGCTTGCTCTGTCAAGTAGTGGTTGCAAGCTCGGTTTGAGCTTGTTAATGGAGTTACTTAAAGATGACTTGAAGCCAAGTAAATTGATAGTTTCCCTGTTAAAACTGTGATATTATTTGTCATCATTTCATTTGATGTTATCTCCTGAATAGTCCTGGGAATCCTTCCATCCAATGCTTTCTATTGTAATTATTCAAAGAGCAATAGCTTTCTATTGTAATTATTCAAAGAGCAATCTAACTCATGATTGCTGGATTTCAGTCATCAATATAGTTTTGGGGTTTTCATCATCTACAACTGTACAAGCTGTAGTGCTTTAGTGACTGATTTCTTCTCTGTGGAGAGAGAAATACAGTTCTTTTGAGGTTTAAGAGATGTTTATATTCTAGCAGGTAGTAACTTGATTCCTGTCATGACATTTCAGGAAAAGAAAGCTTAGTATCTCTAGCAACAGAAGCAGCAAGAAAAGCTCTCCAGATGGCAGAAATTGAACCCGATGATGTCGACATGGTATTATTTTGCTCATCCACACCAGAGGATATGTTTGGTAGTGCTCCTCAGGTATAAGGTGCATGGCTTATAGTTCTTATGCTTTCCACATTGCTAGTTGCACAACAAGAAATTAAATTTATGTACATGCTTGCATCAAGCAGTTGTGATTAATGTGATAATCTTGTTGCTGTTTGAATCCATAATTGTTTACTCTTTTCTTCCTGTACAATCTTTCATCTACTTGTAGATAAGATCATTTCTTTCCTTAATTTAGTTTGTACTACAATTTACAAAAGTTCTTGATTGCAACTTGATTTTGTTAGATCTAAATCCACCATGTGTATTAACTAAATCCAGGCTACAATATGCCCTCCCTGCCACATTCCTTGAACTCATGTTGCAGGGGAAATTTTCATAAGAATGTGGATTTAGGGAAGCCCTTCACATATTACAATATGTTTATAAAGTTTCTTGAGGGATTAAGGTTGATAAATTTCTTTGAATTGAATAAAATTCTTTCTTGAATTCGTGATTCATTTACCAGATTAACACATATACATTTGGGGAGTTATTGTCTTGTTGAATTTGATTTCACTTGATTCTTAAGCAAGACCTAAAATTGAGTACCATAGTGAACTGTTGACAACTCAAATTCAAACATAAACTGAGCCAAATTGGTTCTTTATACTAAGTTCATTGAACACGAAGCTTTGAAATTTGAATTTGAGTTTTACTTTAGAAGTTGGGCCTGAACTTTTTTGTTGGAGCAATGCATAAAGCTTGATACTTTGTAATATCTCATGAAAAAGTGAATTTCTTATTGATTTACTAGAGCATCATTCCCTGGAGTTAGGTTACAGGCATGAACTGAACTTTGATAGAAATACATGGAAAATTATGTTTTCCAAAGTGCATTCTTGCTTGCAGACTTCCTGGGGAGCATTATGAGGAATAACTTGCCTCCTAAATGATCCTTTTCAGTAGCATACTTGTTCTGCACCACTTGATACACAGATAACATTGCGCTTTATGATTTGTTTAGCAAAGTGGAAAAAAAAAGGAACTTCAATTGGATGATAAGTGCCAAAAAAAACAGGTTTTGGACAAAAGACTTTTGTTTGTGTCCCATTTACATCCAAGTTGTGGTAGTGAAGAAGTTGAAATATTAACACTCAGAGCATTTGCTTTTGTAGTGGAAAATCAGAAATGCGTTTTAACCTTGAATTCAACCTTGCAAGTGCAGATTATAATCACATTTTCCTCCCAATTTTCCATCCTCTTATTTTTCTTCATCACTCCTCATGTTATTAATCTACATTTATTATCATTCATTTATCCTGAGTTGGGCCTCAAAACTGGCCATGAGTTTCATAAAATTTCTGATATTGTTTGAGCTTAAATTATGATTTGGAGTTATAAATAGCACATAAACTCTGTCTTCAATAATTCTTTTATAAATTTCTTTACAATGCTTTTCTTTTCTACTTAATGTTTTCATTTCAATATCAGATTGAAAAAGCGCTGGGTTGCAAAAGACATCCTTTGTCTTATGATATTACAGCAGCTTGTAGCGGATTTATGTTGGGTCTAGTTTCGGCTTCTTGTCATATTAGGGGTAATAAAGCCGTTTTGTTTTGTGCAACAAGCATTAATTAGAGTTTCAGTGGTTAGAAGATATTTTAACATGCGGTGGTAGCTACAGGAGGACCATTTCGAAATATATTAGTGATTGGTGCTGATGCTCTTTCTCGATTTGTTGACTGGACGGATAGAACGACATGTATTCTCTTTGGTGATGGAGCTGGAGCTGTACTATTGCAGGTAATGATCCTTCTTTCCGTATGATTCTTAGTTTTTACATCTGCAGAGGTGTCTCTTTGATATGGAACATATGTGCCTGATGTCATGATATTTGTGTGCTTGCTAGGATTAATATTTTGATTACATTTGGGATGTTTGGTTTGAATAGTACTCGGGTATGTGGTAAGAATTCTTAGTATCATCTTTCATCAAGTTGCAGATGTTCACAAAGGGTTAGTTCTTTTTATCAGTTAAGCTTAATGCTATTTGATGTCAAGACAAAGCATTGACTGGCTACTGAATGTAGGGATGTTTATTAATCAAATGTTTACTCTGTGCTGCCTTTTGCTTGTTATGTATATATGTGATTGTAAATACTCAGTTAAAACTGGAAAAATATCAATATTTGGAACCTTTCTCTAAAAATACAAGGGTGAAATTTTACATCAAAATTGTTTTCAAATTTTATTACGCGGAAGGCATCCAGGAATTATAACACCATCCCTTCTCCTTGTCTAACAATCCACAAGTAAATTGATGGTGGCTTAGACTATTCGATGCTTGTTCATTTCTGTTCCAATCTTAATGACGTTGCAGGCTTGTGACAGTGAGGATGATGGTTTGTTCAGTTTTGACTTGCATACTAATGGTGATGGTCAGAGGTACCCTGCCTATATCAATTGAAAAAGAAAAACATGTAGTCACTTCTGCTATAAATCTGATGGAGCATGCAACTTCCTTCTATGCAGGCATTTAAATGCCGTCATAAAAGAGAATAAAGTAGATCATGCAGTGGGTTCTAAGGGTTCAGTTTTAGGTTTCCCTCCACAACGCACATCGTATTCCAACATTCATATGAACGGTAAAGAGGTTTTTCGTTTTGCTGTGCGAAGTGTGCCTCATTCCATAGAGTCTGCTCTGCAAAAGGCTGGTCTCAGTGGATCTAACATTGATTGGTTACTGCTTCACCAGGTTCGCATATCAAGTTAAAACACTCATCTTAAGCTCAATTGACTTTAGACCTTATGAGTTTATTATTTACAGCTATTGACTGGATGCAATTGCATTGTAATGCATGATGAAGCCTCATTTAAATTTAGAATGACTATGCAAGGCGTAGTAAATTTTGCTTTCATTATAGATGCAGAACGTGGTAGCACTATATGTCTCTTACAGGACATAGTTTGAGATTTCCCAATTTTGAAATGATCGCTAAAAGGAAAGCATATTTTTAAGGTGTATAGAACATTGCTATGTTTACATCAAGGAGTATGCTAGTCATGTTATCACTTATGATGATGAAGCTGTGGAATGGACCAATTTTCTGCAGGCAAATCAGAGGATCATTGATGCAGTTGCAACACGTTTAGAAATCCCGCCAGAAAGGATCATAGCAAACCTGTCAAATTATGGCAACACAAGTGCCGCTTCCATTCCACTGGCATTGGATGAAGCTGTTCGAAGTGGAAAGGTGAAGTCTGGCCACATCATTGCAGCTGCAGGCTTTGGAGCTGGTGTAACATGGGGTTCGGCAATTCTTAGATGGGGGTGAAATAATCATGTTTGTGTAGTGCATCTATCTGGAGTCTGGAGATAATGTGGCTGCAAAAAACCATATTTTGTTTTTAGCTTTGTTCCTTAAAATTGAAGACCTTGATGTTTTTTTTTCCCTTTCATGTGTAAGCATTACTGAGTCCCCTAGTCCTTTGTGCCATCTTCTTCTGTAAAGTGTACGTACATCAACATAATTGCCCAAAATGTGTATTTTAGAAGCAGAACCTCATAAGTGTCAACTTATTACTTGTACGAGCTCATCTGAACCATCGAATGAGTGGGAAACAATAAATATATATAATAATCCCCGGGGCAAGACTCTACTAATATATCAAAAAATGGGTCTTTTTAGCCTGGACTTGATCCTTTGCAGTTCACCTTCTATTGCAATGTCAAAAGCATCCTTTTCCAACCTCAAACCCAATGAGCTTCCATGTTTTCTGTACATTATTCTTGGCATCACCTCTATAACTCTTTCCCTCAACCTCCTAACTCTTCGTCTCGGCATCGCCATCAACGCATCCAAAATCTTTATCCCTTTGTATACCACATCCTCCTTTGGTAACAACACAGCAAACTGCTGATACGTCTCCGATGGTAAGTGCCAATCATATTGTGCTTTTGCTGTCTGTTCTTCGAAGAAAACTGGTATACACCCGGCAATAATCGCATCAAAAGTGGACCTACGAGTTGGTGTGTCACCAGGAGGTTGCAAACAGAAGCTGGCTTGTAACATTGGCCTCATGTACCTTCCAGGGTCGTGCTCGCATATCCCCTTAGAACAATCAACAACGTCACACGCCTTGTTGTATCGATAACCGCCATTAGTCACCAAACCACTGTCATTGGTACTATTTTCACACTCATTTCTAATGCTTCTCCTGATGTTCGGAGTCGCAGCCACACCATCAGCACCTGCAAAAAGCATCAACGTCGTTCTACGTGAAGTTTTTACTCTCCTAACCCAAGACTCCAACAGTGCTAAACTTGGAGGGTGAAATGAGGTCAAGTAAGGCACTGCCTGTTCCTGCCAAGGCCAGGCTCTGGACTCCACAACCAAAGCATTGACATTATAGAATTCTGGCAATTCAAGAAAAGAAGTGCCCCATCTTGGAGGATAAGCATCGGGAGACTGCGAGAAGTCCCAAGCTGGACGTGCCATAACCAAGAAATGATCAACCCCTTCACGCTTATTCCATATCCAGCCTTCATTCTCACGAAGATAATGGTACAACTCCATTCCGTGTTCCTTGCTCCTTTTCACATCAGGACCGTACAAGTACCTTAATGAGTCGATCTCTGCATAGTATGGTAAATAAATAGCGTTGGCGAGATTAGGATCTGAAGTGAGACATGGGTATTCTAGCATTCGTCTATGGAATATGAGCTCAAGTAACAGAGGGTCTGTACGGTACCATGACTTAGAGCGGTTGTGAGTCTTTGGACCAAGGCCATGGTTTGAAAGATACGGGCAGAAACTGCCAACAAGGGGGTATTGAGAGCAGTTTGTGAGGAGATCAACGTTGAATCTTGATGGCAGCTGTCTAATGTGGATCCAACGGTCAGTACACTCTACTGATTCTGTCTCGGCTACAAGGCCTCTGATTGAAATGATGGAGTTGCTGAAGAAGAAGAAGAAGAAGAAGAAGCAGAAGAAGAAGCAGAAGAAGAAAATGGCAAAAGATTGCAACTTGCGTGCCATTGTGACACAGAAAGATGCAGCGAGACAAAAAAGAAATGTAACCTACGGTTTTAAGACAGGAAAGAAAGGGAAAAATAAGCTTTGGAGTGTTGTCTACTTTGCATTAAATTTAAAACAGGTGGACAGATTTGACTGTTGTTGGCTTTTCCAACTGTATATTAATATTGTTGGTACATTAACATTTGAAAATATCCTTGTATGCATTGGTCATGTCCCTGAATATTACACTTGGCTTTTGCAGGTTATGACTGTTATGTCCCTTGTTATACTGTTAATTAACTGTAATAGAGTAGTTTGACCACAATTGTCGGTGAAAGAGAATCGTGGTTAAAGCCGAGCACTAATTTCCTTCTTCTTCGCCGCCGTTTTCTGCTCGATTGCGTAAGAAAGGTCCAGGTGCGTTGTTTTAACTTTACTTTTGCCTTATTCTTTGTTCATCACAGATAGGTCAGTCGAAAGGAATGATTTCTTGTGGAAACCCATTTTGATTCCTTTAGAAGCCCAATCCGTCAATATTTGTTCCACTTCTGATCCGCTCCAATCTGACTATAAAATGTTAATTCTGTAAAAACCTGCTTAATTCCACACGTTTTCCCCAACTTCACCACTCCCTTGAAAGTTATTCTTGTTCTTCAACCATGTCAACTAGTCATTTCTCTCTTCTCTCCAAGAGGAAAGACCCTGCAACTCTTCCTTTCAAGCACTACTACAAGAACTGGTTTCACGCACTAAAAAACACTCTCCTTCCTATCCTCCATGAATCTTTATCAACTCCTTCCTCACCAACCCTCCTCTCCTCTCATGTCCTTCTCATCCTCCACCATTTTCTCTCCTACTACGACTCGCTCGACCTTTTCGCAACCACTGACATCAACAATCTTCCTTGTCTTCTTTACCCTTCATGGAGAAACTCCATTGAAAGACCTTTCCTCTTTCTTGGTGATCTTCACCCTTATGTGTTCACCAATCTTGTTCGTTCGTTTCTTGATAAGGAGAACAGCGACGATGATCTTGGAACTAGTAGTACCCCAAATGTTGTGGTTGGCAGGTATTGGAAGGTGGTGATGGCATGGAAAGAACCCTCAGACGATTTGATCGTCAAGATTGAGCAGATAGAACGTGGTCTGAGGTTGATGGTGCCTGCTCTTATAGACAGGGTGAGAAATGCACAGGCAGGACTTGTTCGTAGACTCGCAGAGGATTGGTTGAACTTCAATGGAGACAAGGGAAGGATAAAGATTGACGAGGCTGTGAAGGTAGAGATGGAGGAGTTGGTGAGTGTTTTCGTGGATGTTAATCGATTAAGGAAGGATGTGATATCAGAGATAGTTGGTGCGTTGAATGTGTATCAAGGTGCTCTCTTTCTTGACGGTTTAGCTCAATTTCTTGTTGGGTTTAAGGACCTCCATTTGCTTCGTGAAATAGAAGGCTCCAAGACTCTGATCCTCGACTGACTTTGACATGGCTTGCTTTCTATTTATCTGCTCAAAGTTTCTTGGCGTGGCTTTGTCTCTCTGGGATACCAAGATAAGTTGTTGTAACATGGCAGTTCCATTTTCTTGGTTAAATTCTAATGATCAGGTTAAATCTTCAGTCAGACTTCTTATTTGTTACTGTCGGGTTGGTATAGTTTGTAAATAATCGGTGGGACGGCTCCGAGTTGGTGATGTGTTATACCCAAATGAAGTTCATCTTTGTATGCGAGTCAGATCCTACGTAGTGAGTACTCCGATACAACGTTTCTTTGTCGTGACTCCAGAGATGGTTAAAAGATTTAAGTTTTGGCGGGTGCAAGTGTGACCATTTGCAGCGGTGATCGCTGATGATTAATCGACAATTTAAATTTGTTTCTTTGGTAGTGAATCGAAATCTTCATTAGCTTGATTTGTAGACTAGTTTGGAAGTCTTGGGAATTGCATGATATGCATTTGTAATTGATAGACAAGTAAATTGCCTGACAGTGGATATTGAAGCTTAATACTTTTAGATAAATTTCTTTTGTTTTTTTTCTTTTTCTTTTTCATTTGAGCACAAGTTCTTGCAATCTGATTTTCATTACTAAGCTACATATTAATCAATCTTCTGCTTTATTTGGTTGCATTTCGTCGCATGAGTCCTGTGAAGACTAAAGAGCAAGCGATATGTCATGCGAGTGATTCCATCAAAGCTAAAACTATGACTTTCCTTAATCTAATGCTTTCATGATTAATTCCAACAGCATGAAAACCTTTTTAGGTCCATAGTTATTGTACCTTCATATTTAATATTTTACCATTAGGCTTAGAGACTCCATGAGAAAGGAAGGTATTGTTATGAATAAAAATGAAGAACAGAAGAGAGAAGAGTCCAGAGGAAAAGACAAGGCAAAGAACTTTAGAGAGAGAGAGAGGAGAGATACATAACTAATTCATCTTCATTTCTGCGTAACAAAACAGTTACAAATATTCCACCCATCCTGGTACAGTTGTATAATGACTATACTATTTTTATACGCAACAATTCCTTCTCTTTTAGAAAACCTTTTCCCTAAGGTTGAGGAGGTTCACAGAGTCGATAAAAAAGAAACAACCATAAAATGTACTTCTTTTCATTGCCCCTTTTGGCAGCCTTTGCATCATTAGCCAAGCGTGCTCTGGCATAATCCAATGTATGAACAAGAAGAAGGGATGAAGAACAAACAAACCCACCTAATGCCAAATTCTTAGCAACCCATTTCCAGTATTCAGCCTTGCCTTCCTTGAAGTTAAACATCCTCTTGAAGTAATCCTTGAATCTACATTTGAGGGCCTGGGTGTGAAAATATCTAATAACGTTTGCAATACTATAGCAAAGGATTTTCACAATTCTAACTTCTGACTTGATAATTTAAACATAAAGTTTCTAAATTTTTATATATTTTTAACTTACTAAATATTTGAATATATTATAATTAGTTTGTAATTTGCCATTCACATGAATACCATATTAACATTTTAAATCAGAATGTTAATATTAAATGATATTGTGTTTATTTGTGTTTCTTCTTTTTTATTTTTATTTTTGATTACTTATTATTTATAAAAAATATATTTAAACATTAACAAATAATTTAATTTTTGTAATTGTAATTTTTATTATATTTTGCCACAATTATAATAATAATTGTTAGATTTGTGTTCTTGTAAAAGTTCACATAAGTTTAGCAATAATATGACTAAAGTTAAATTTAAGGATTTGATAAGTTAATGTATGAATAATTAATAATATAATAATTAAAAACCTAAATAATATTCTTAATCATTAGATCAATGGCATAAAAGTTCACTACATACAGATAAAAATAGAATATAGTAGAAGTATTGAAAAATAGTATTTAAGATTTTTAAGATCGTGATTTAAGGAATTATTTTCTATAAATGTTTTCACGTTTTCTGTGCTTATGTCCTCTTGTAACTTAAAATTATAACCCTACCATGTTGATGCTTTTCAATAATGGAATAAAACAAGCATCTCCTTCCGATGGTCAGATATAATATATATTAATATTTATTTGTCACAATGACATAATTTAAAAGATTCTTTATTTGAAAATTAAATAATACCATAAATAGTTGATAATACTACATCTACTATTATGTTAATTCTCATAAAAGAAAATTTTTATTGATTAAATTTCAATAAAATTTCTTTGATAATTAAATAATATCGTAAATAGTTGATATGATATACTACATTTACCGTCTGTGAATTATCATAAAAGAAAAAAAATTATTACTTAAAATTTAACAAAAGTTATTAATAATTTAGACCTTTATCTAGTTGCTTGACAAAATAATATTCAATCATTTCCATAACTTGCATAATAGGATAATATTTGGCTCGACAAACTTAGAATAGTTAAAAGTCAGACTAGTTAATAAATTACAATATAATTTACTCCTTAGTATTTAATTTCTTGTATTTTAGAAATTAGTGTTTTCTATCATTAAAATTTGCTCTTTATTTTTTCTTATGTCACAGATATAATATCATTGATATATTTTTGTGATATATTGTTAAGCTATTGGTGTTTTGTTGTTCTTGCACACTTCTTCCAGTTCCATACATGTGTTTTTATTCTTTTTCTAGTCTAATTGTGTTATAATTGATTGATATTATGTTGCCTAAAAAGTATTTTTTTGAAAGTGAAAAAAGGGAAGAAAAAGAAAAGAAAACAAGTTAAACAATTAATAGATTCCCAAAAAGGAGCAATTAATAAATTTATTTAAAAAGTAGGCTCCTCTAGTGAGAATAATGAGAAATTAGGTAAAGGTAGTTTTGAACAACATAAAGAAATTTTATTTGATCATATTCATATTCATAAGGATATTAGAAATGTGAATGAGCATGATCATGTATCAAATGCATCTACTTTATAAATTTTAAAAGCAAATGAGCAAGTGAGCCTTATATTGGAAATTTGTGATCCTAGAAATTGAGATAATCTTGATAACAAAGCAAGGGACATTTTAATTGAAAAAGGGTCTGTATGAGAATTGAATCTTGTGTTTCTTTTAGACAATACCTTTGGACATTTTTCATATTCTTATTATTATAGAAATATAAGTAATGGAGAGATTAGCAATAGAAAATATTTGGTTTATTCTAAACATATAGATAAAGTATATTGTTTTTGTTGTAAGTTGTTCAAATCTAATAGCAAACAATGTGCGTTAGCAAATGATGGATCTAGAGATTGGAAGCATTTGATCGCGGTTTTTCGATATGTGTAAGTTTTAATATTTTAACTTCAATATTTCGCAAACATACGGGTCGTTTGTCTAATACCTAAGGTGTCGATCCTACGAGGAGAGTTAATCTAATCCTAAAATCTAAGGCCAAAACTAATTGCAAAAATTTAAATTTAACTAAACTAAAACAATGATGCAATTCAATCAATCAACTCAATTAAAGAATTAATCATGAAATATTAACAAATCAGCAAATTGCAACACACACATCAAGAATCAACCTAAGGAATTACCAATTGAGAGAAAGGGGAAATTTTTACCTATCTTTACTACTAACCTAATTAATTATGAAATGTCGGATTATTGGTCCTAGACTATCCTAGGGATTATTGCTCTCTCTCGAGTTATAAATAAAAGCCCTAAATTATAAACCTAATCAGATTATGGAAAATTATAATTTCTCAATTCACAAATTTTCTAAACCCTAATTAGATCTGAAGTTTTCCACTAGACTACCAGAAACCTATGTGAGATCTCTCTTTACACAATTATCGATTTATTATTCTTATTAAATCATCTAACTCTCGTCAGCCCAATTTAATTATTTTTCATTTGATTCACCCTCTCAATCTATCACCAAATTATGTAAGTGTGGAAATCAATCACAATGAATCCAAATAACATAAATAATCAGATTTTTATTGAATCAAAGATATAAAAAAAAAACAACCCAAAGGTGAGTTTAAACATTCCTCAACATTTGTAAAATCCTATCTCAACAGCTATAACAATTCTGTACATAAATAAAATTGAAATACATTGGAAACTAGATCTGAACGAATGACAGAGGCAGTAACATCGAAAAACCTCCTGTTCTGGGAAGTATTTCGTGTTGACTCCTTCTCCACATCTCTTTTCCTTTGTCTCTTTCTCAATCTCTCAATGAACTCTCTCTAGGGTTTCTTGATGGTGGCTGATGCAAGAAGCTTTTCTATTGTCCTCTTTTGTCTTGTTCTTTTTATACTTGATATGTTTATGGCAGCCCTAGGGTTTTTTTACAGTCGAAAAGATCCAGAAATCAAAATTTGACTTTTTTATGTGTCTGCACATCTATCAGACACAAGCCACGATCGTGGCCCAAATGTAGCCAAATTTGATGCTTTTGTCACGTTTGTGGCAATCAATTTGGCCACGATCGTGGGTTGTATCCCTCGTTTTTGTAACTATTGTGGTAGGATGGGCCACGATTGTGGACATTGTTTCAGTCCAAGTCTTTCCAAAACTTCTCTGTTTTTCACTGTTGACTCTGAAATAGTAACAAACACATCAAGGTACCTCAAAGACATAATAATTAAGCTCAAATACTTGTACTAACCCACAAAAACACTTAAACACAAATAATTCACAAACTAACACAATTATACCAAAAACACATACTAAACAATCGAATAAATAAATAACTACATATCAAACTATACCCTAAAATACGATGCATTTCACACTTATCACATCCCCACACTTAAATATTTGATTGCACTCAAACAAGAAAAATAACAAATACATAGAAATTCACACAACACACAATGCAGTAATGAGTCAATGGCTTCAACTTCATGAAATAAATTTAATTTAAAACACAATCATTCAAGTCATTTCAAATCATTAACATGCAAAATCTATGTCTTGGGACTCTGAACTAAATATACATATTAATCCAAACTCAAGTGTTAAATTGTTTACCCTTCTCAATTACACACACTCATTAATAATTTTTTGGTTATTCAACTCTGTAACTAATCCTAAGTACGTTTTCATGAAAAATCAAACTATTCCAAGTTATGTAGGTTTAATTCGGAAACATATATTTATTTTTATATACTTTTTATGAACATGGACTTAGTCTTTTTATGCAAAGGCAAACATTGGTAATGAATGTCGATCCAGTTATTCAACTAAATCATGTTTTTTATTAAGCTGCTTGGTTAAAATGTCATTATAGCCTTTTTACGTGAAGGCACACATTTGTAATGTGTGTCAATCCGGTTACTCAGCTCTATCACGTTCTCAACTGGCTACTAGCCCTATTCGTAACTCGAAGGCTAACAAAATGTTTACTTATTTTAACAAAATAACAATTTTTATTGCCTACCTTGTTGCTTTAGCTACACATTTTAATTAAAAAATACTAGCAAATCTACTTAGATTAAAAGTCCTCAAATTATGAATGAATGTGACAATTTAAAGGGCTACATTTAAACACTAAATCCTAATTAAGAAGCATATTTAATCAAAGAACCCCTTGTTCACTAATTATGTCAGTTACTAATTCTCTACAACCTAATAGACCATCTTCAAAATTAAATAAATTTCAATCCATCTAATTTGTTGACATATTCACACGATTCATAAAATACAACCTAACAAACTATCATTTACTATACAAAATTCTCATTCAAATAAAAGACATAAACCTCCCCACACTTGACCAACATATTGTTCTCAATATAAGAGGGGGATAAACAAACACAAAAAGATAGAAAAACATGAATTAAAGTAAAACAAAAAAACAACAATAAAAATAAAAATAAAAATAAAGACTAAATTTAAATAGAAAGGGGGTTAGAACAAGTTTCATGGTGATGGAGGTGGTGATGGTGTTGGAGGTGACAGTTGAACGCTATGAGCCTCAAAATAACAATGAATTCAGTGGACATCTCGACTCTGACGTCGTTGGGTTCAGGCCATCTCCTTCATCCTTCTGGAGTTCTCCGCAAGTGTATCTATGATTGCCTTATTGTTTGTGGAGATTGTATCCAGTACCTTCTGCTAGCCTGTTTCTTCTACATTTTCTTCCTCTTCCTTGGATTCCTAACTACTCAAATCCTCTTCTGCCTGCTGAGGCGGCTCTCTGTTGGAACTCGACTAACTTGCCCTAATCTTCACATAAGTCTTTTGGTTGATATCCTAAAGTTCCATGTTTTGGAACTTAAGGATTTCAGCATGCTATAAATGATGATGGTTCATGAAATATAAGAGAAGGACGGTTAAACCACTATAGTCTACGTCATAATACTCAACAATGGCTGAAACTAAATATCATATTCATAAATTATTGCTCCTCTTGCGCAGAGTTGCAACAACAACATTCAATATATGTGTGGAGGTGCACACTGGAATGTTGTGATCCATATATCATAACATAAAAAGTTCCTTTGTTGAGAACTTGTTGGTTTCTAATTTATCAAAAACTAATTGGCACATGAATTTTTGCAACAACAAATGCTCATGTGTCCTTATGATGTTGATATGGGCATTTTTGGCATTGAAGCTTTCTAGCCCAGTGAGCTCATTTCAATAGCGAGAAGCACAAAATCATCGTGCTAGTTGATAACGGAAGACTCAGGGAACCCACACATATCACACATAATTTCTATGTTCAACTCATATGCTCATCCCCGCAACCTAGACTACATCTCTCTAGGGTTCTTAGGTTCGTAATGGAGGGAATTGGAATGATACAAATTTTGCCCACTGAATTCTTTCTGCTAAGTTTTCTACCCTATTGCGCAGTTCTAGCTTATCAAGTGTTTCGAAATCAAAATATTTAGGGACTGTAATTTGTTTAACATTGAGGGTTCGGAAGCGAATATCTTCCTTCTCTATGTAGATATGGAATAGTGCTCTAAAGTCTACTGCCCTGTTTCTTCTTCCTTGTCCTGATACTTGATTTTGCCTCAATGATTGATCATGTTTGGCTGATTGCTTGATGTGCGACATATTGGCTTGTGAGTTCATGGAAGTCGAAAGAAATTTGGAGGTAACTTTTGTAGAGAGAAGTGAGAGTGCTTTGAGAGATAAAGTTTAGAGAGATAAAGTTAAAATGAAAGTGAGTGAAAAAGTGAAGTTAAAATTGTATTTATAGGTGATTGGAAGGTAACATGGTAAAATTTTAAGATAACTGCATGTGTCTGCCATTTTTACCTTACCGTAGATCATGATTGTAGCCTACGGTTTTCCACCAATTTTAAATTTCCCTCTTTTGTGGTCTTTCTCCACTTTTCCAAAATCACTTCTTAGCTCTTGATGATCCTTTCACCTCTCTTTGTTTACTTCATTGATGACCTACTTCGCGAAGTACTTCCTGATTTATTGAAAACGAAATAATCTAACTTTGAAATTCAAACTTCTAAAAAAAACAATCAAGGACATTGAAATTCCATGGGTTGCCTCCTATACAATGCCTCTTTTAATGATGGTGGCTCTCTTTTATCTTGCTTATAATGGTTTAAATGAGTGGTGCAATGGCAGTGCAGTTATTAATTTAACAATTTAGACATTAGCTACCATGCCCTTGATTATACTTTCCTTGTGATTTTTCTTTTTTCACTTTCTTTTATATGATCGTTTCTTTCTGAAGGGACTCTTAGGATCAGAAGTATCTTCCCATCGCCCTCAAGATTCAGGTTCCTTGATATTCTTTGGAGATAAAGGAGGACTATTGTCTCTTTTTGACACCTTAAAGGTTAATCGTTGCTTTCCTACCCTTAGAGTTAGTTCCCACACCCCCCCCCCATCAACATCAATGATTGAGCAAGTAGTGGCCAGGAATGGTCTTCCAAGGACCATAGAGGTTTTTACATCTTCTCCAATATCTAATATATAGAAGTCTATGGGTAAAGTAAAATTATTAACTTGTACTTGAACATCTTTAATAATCCCCTTTGGTTGATGGACTGTTCTGGCAGTCGTCTTTACCAACATCTTTGTGGGTACTAACTCTCATAACCCCAACTTTTGAATAAAGGTTTAAGGCATCATATTGATACTCGCTCCTAAATCTGCGAATGCCCTATCTATGTTGACTCCATTTATACTTCCATAAATGTAAAAATCTCCCGAATCCTCTTTCTTTTTTGCTATGTTGGGGTTTTCTTCTGCTTTGTGCTCCTTAACCTTCTTCTTCACTTATTCTGTTAATATGAGCCTCGTTTGTAGTTGTTCCGTTATGTTCTCAACTTTGTTTAAGTCAACCTCCTCATAATTCCACGTTATCCTACTTGACAATGATTTTCACTGTGCTAGAATAGGGTATGATAAATTGGGTCGAGATTTCTTGATTGGCTCAATTTCGAGCTCACCTGGAAGGAGTTCCACAATTACTTTTCCTTTTCCTTTATCTCCATTATCCTTTATGTGATCAAGTTCCTTTTCCTGAGACTGATTGGTGGCCATGATACTTTCCTTTGGGTTAGACTCGGTATTGGTAGGAAGTGTTCCTGCATTTCGAGTAGTTATTGCTTCAACTAGTTGACTTACTTGGACCTCTAGATTATATATTGAAGAGGCATGGTTCTTAGTAACTTGCTCGAATATGCTTTCAAGCCTCCTATATGCATCTTCCATACCTCCAATCTTATCCAAAATCTTATCTAACTTAGATTCTATGAGTTTGTCTTATCTTGTTAGAATCCCGATTGTCCTTAACGTCTGAATTGTCCTTCAAAATTGTTCGTCTAAGAGCAGTTAGAGTGATTCTTTCACCTAATGTTGTAGGTGTTCGAGTATAGATTGTTCCCCTTCCTCATCCATACTAGGTTCCCTTGTAATTTACTCGCTCTAGATCACCTTCCTTTATTAAGAAACAGTCCACTATGTCATGGTCTAATTGTCCACAGAGTTTACATTTAAGTTGTACAGCCTTCACCGGAGTTGAGGACGAAGCCTTCATATTGTTGAGCTTTTGAGTCAAGTTATCAAT
>JANSVA010000217.1:39130563-39142887 GCA_025504915.1 Erythroxylum reticulatum | reverse complement strand
TGGCCACTGCACGGACCATCATCGATGTGCAACGTGGAAAGCTCATCTTGAGACTTCAAGATGAAGAACTAGTGTTTAATGTGTTCAATGCTATGAAGCATCCTTCTACTCTTGACTCTTGCCATTTTATTGACATTTATTCTTTTAATGCTGATGATTCTTCTATTGTTTATGCAGGTATGTTAGAAGGGGGAGCACAAGGAATGATCGAAGAGTTAGGGGAAGAATTGCAAGAAGAGTTGGAGGATATTGGAGTTGCTCTAAAGAGCAGGCATGTTGAACAAATTATAGAGCATACGAGACCCTCTAATGTCCAGCTAAGCTATTTCCGAAGCCTTCAATTGTAGAGCCTCCTTCTTTTGACCTTAAACCTCTTCCAAGTCCTTTGAAGTATATTTATCTTGACCAACCTGAGTATTTACCAGTTATCATTTCTTCTTATTTGTCAGGTGCCATGGAGGAGCAGCTGTTGAGGGTATCGCAGGACCACAAAAAGGCCATTAGGTGATCCATTATAGATATCAAGGGTACAAACCCTTCCTTTTGCACGCACCACATTTTCATGGAGGATGGAAGCAAGGCGATAATGCAGCCCCTGAGGAAACTTAACCCACACATGAAGGAAGTAGTGAAAGATGAGGTAGCAAAGCTTCTAGATACAGGTATTATCTACCCCATTTTTTATTCTGGTTGGGTTAGTCCTATGCAGGTGGTGCCAAAGAAAGGAGGCACCACTGTGGTTAAAAATGAGAAAAACGAATTAATAGCCACTAGGAAGGTAACTGGGTGGAGAATGTGCATAGATTATAGGAAGTTGAATAATGGCACCAGGAAAGATCATTTTCCTTTACCTTTCATTGATTAGATGATTGAGAAATTAACTTGGCATGACTTCTATTATGCCTTAGATAAATATGGTGGATACTTGCAAATTCCGGTAGCCCCAAAAGATCAGGAGAAAACAACTTTTAATATCCTTATGGTACTTTTGCATATAGACGCTTGCCATTTGGGTTATACAATGCTCCAGCTATATTTCAAAGATGCATGATGGCTATTTTTTCTAATGCATAATGGCTATTTTTTTCTAACATGCATGAATCCTGTATTGAAATTTTCATGGATTAATTCTCTGTGTTTGGTACTTCATTTAATGCATGCTTGGATAACTTAGAGAAAGTCTTGATTAGGTGTGAAGAAACCCATTTAGTGCTTAATTGGAAAATTTGTCATTTTATGGTACATGAGTGCATTGTTTTAGGTCACAAGATTTCTAGCAAGGGTATAGAGGTAGTCCTAACAAAAATTGATGTCATTAAGAAACTTCCACCACCAAACAATGCTAGATCCATTAGAAGTTTCTTAGGCCATGCTAGTTTTTACCATAAGCTCATTAAAATTTTTTCCAAAATTGTTAGACCTTTGACTGAATTGCTTAACAAAGATGTTGTGTTTACTTTTGATGATAAATGTTTGACATCTTTTCAATTATTAAAGGATATGCTTGTGACTGCACCTATTCTTATATCTCCTAACTGGTCTCTTCCTTTTGAATTAATGTGTGATGCAAGTGATTATGTAGTGGGTGTTGTTTTAGGTCAAAGATGAGATAAGACCTTTCATCTCATTTTTTATACAAGTAGGACACTAAACAGTGCACAACGCCATTATACCACCACGGAAAACGAGATGTTGGTGGTTATGTTTGCTTTTGACAAGTTTTGTTCATATTTGGTTTTGTCTAAAGTGATTATGTATACTGACCACACAGCCTTGAAATACTTAATGAAAAAACCCGCACTAAACCAAGACTAATTCATTAGGAGTTACTTTTGCAGGAGTTTGACACTAAGCTGAGGGATAAAAAGGGAACCGAGACTTTTTTAACTGATCACTTGTCAAGATTAGATGAAGCTACCATGGAGAGTGAAACAAAAAAGTACATTCAAAAGACTTTTCCTGATGAGCAATTGATGGTTATGATAGTCACTCCTTGGTTTGCAGACTATGTAAACTACCTTGCTAGTAATATCTACCCCCCTGATTTTTCTTATGCTAAAAAGAAAAAAATTTTGTCTGAGGTAAGATACTATCTTTGGGATAATCCTTTGCTTTACAAGATTTGTGTAGATGGGATTGTTAGGCGCTACATTCCTGAAGAGGAAATATCCTCTGTGTTACATCATTGTCATTCTAGAGAAGTTGGGGGACATTATGGTGCATCTAGGACAACTCATAAGGTTTTTAGAGTATGGTTTCTATTGGTCCACCTTATTTAGGGATGCATTTGCATTTATCAAATCTTGTGATAGGTGTCAAAGAGTCGAGAACATTAGTAGGAGACATGACATGCCATTGACTAACATTCTTGTTTGCGAGGCTTTTGATGTTTGGGGTATAGACTTTATGAGACCATTCCCTAAGTCTTTCTTCAATCAATATATATTGGTTGCTGTTGATTATGTTAGCAAATGAGTGCAAGCAGAGGCATTGCCCACAAATGAGGCTAAAGGTGTTGTTAAGTTTTTGAAGAAGCATATTTTTACACGTTTTGGCACACCTAGGGCTATCATTAATGATGGGGGGTCACATTTTTACAATAAACTTTTGATTCATTATTAGATAAATACAGGGTGACCCATAAGGTTACTACTCCATACCACCTCCAAACTAGTGTACAAGTTGAAGTCTTAAATAGGGAATTAAAGAAAATACTAGAGAAAATTGTTAATGCTTCTAGACAGGACTGGTCTTTAAAGCTAGATGATACACTTTGGGCATATAGGACCACATTTAAGACACCCATAGGCATGTCACCATTCAAGATAGTGTATGGAAAGTCTTGTCATTTTTCAGTTGAGTTAGAGCATCGTGCATAGTGGGCTATCAAATTTCTTAACTTTGATTTATCTTTTGTAAGTACTAAGAGAATTATGCTACTTCATGAGCTTGAAGAGTTCCGTTTGGATGCTTATAACAATTCAAAGTTGTATAAAGAGTGTGTGAAGAAGTGGCATGATAAGAAGATCCTCCACCAAGACTTTAAGGTAGGCGACCAGGTATTGATCTACAATTCCCATCTTCGTCTTTTTCCAGGGAAGCTTAAGTCCAGGTGGTATGACCCATTCAAGATGCTTCAAGTCCTTCCTTTGGGGGTCCTTAAGGTAAAATGAGAAAATAAAAACCCTGTCAAAGTAAATGGACAACGAGCTAAATTATATATGCCTAGGTTTGTGGATAATTCTGAGGAGTGATCGTCTCTTCATGACACTTCGCCTCCTTGATCGCAGTGTATGCCTTTTAGTAGGACTATATTTTTCTTTCTTTTCTTTTCTCATTGTTTCCTTTGCGTTTCTTTCTAGTTTAATGCATTTTTTGAGTTGTTTTGAGTTTTCTTTAAAGTTTACGTGGTTGGTGACAAAGAGTTCTTGGCTGATTCTTTTTCAGGGAAGTTTCTTCTTTCTCTTTTTCCTCTTTATGTTTGATTGTTGATTACTTGAACATTAGGGACAATGTTCATATTAAGTGTGGGGGGATTGAGATTATTTATATGTTAATGTTTATGATATTGATGTTGATGTTGAGAGCTACACACTTGAATGATTGTGACTGTTTTGGCAGCTAACTTAGGACCCACTTTTGATGAATTTGACTATACAATTCTATCAAAGTAGTTGGAAGGAGAATTGAGTTGTATGCGTGAATTTGGATTAGGCAGCTTGAGAGGATAGTGATCCATGTTGATTGATTGAAGTAATTGATTGCATAAACTTAGTCAATAACTGATGCTACATGATGAGGCAATGTATAGAGTTTTGATGGATTTTCATTTAAGCACATGTGAGTTCTTGAGCTATATGACTGCATCTCATAGTTATTTATTTTCTTTGTTATATGTGATGCTTTCCTATGTGGATTACCTTCAGAACTTGCCCTGAACCTGTTTGATACTGCTAGTTACATGCTTTATGGAAATGATAAAGGCCTTCTTTGTTTTTAACCTTTAGCTTAAATGACCGACTAAGTCATCTTTCCCTTGTTACGCCCTTTAAGCCTTTGACCTTGTTTGTTTTTGTATTAATCACATTGCTTCGAAACCTAAAATTTTTTCCTGAACCTTTCACAAGTTGAATGAAGTACTAAGTATTTAATGTCCTTGACCTAGAGACTTTTGTTTTATATGCTATTCTGAGATGTTTTAGAGGTACATCTACTTAGTTGTTGCTGAGTTGTGCTACTACTATCTCTTTTATGTTGATTGTTACCAAACTAGAAAAAACAACAAAAAAAGATCAAACAGTAGCATTGGATAGTGATGAGTAGTTGTAATCATGTTTTTCTATTTACATATCTCATAATTCTTTTTTGATTATCCCACATTACTTAGTCTTTATGAATGCTTATGAATAGCCTTTGCCCTTTTTACTTTACCTTAACCTAAGCCCCATTAGAACCCTTAGTAAAAGCCCTTTTGATCCATGGTGACATGTACTCTATGTAGTGGAAAATAGGTGAATTTGCAAGCCTATGATAGTGTCATCTCTTAGAGGAAGCTTTATGTGCATTGATGAAAAGATTATGATATATGTAGTAGCTTGATACTTGAGTTTGCCAAAGTTTAAGAGATTGCAAACACTTGATTTTCCTTGAAAATGAAATGACAGAATATGTTGGTTGTGATCTAAGTATGTTGCTTGAGCACAAGCAACAATTGAATTATGGGGGTGTTGTTAATGAGCATTTTATATTGATTTTAGATACATAATTTGATAAACTCTTGTCCATTTAATGTTTGAATTACACTAATTAAGAGTTATTTGTTTTAATTTTAGGCTCACATTAGATTTAGAACCTTGAAAAGCCTAAAGCAAGAAAAGCTCTAAGAGGAAGCAAGGACAATACGTTAACGTTTTGACTAAAAAGAATGAGGGTTTTTGATGTGAAGGAGAGGTTCAAACGTGAATCAAGAGTTGGACCAAAGGAGCTGGATACATATCAATACGGAGAAGAGAATAAGGTGCGTGGCGATAGAGAAAAGACCTAGGAGGACAGCTGGAAAAACATTGAATAGAAAGAAAACAAAAAAGAGTTGGATTGGCAACGACAGAGGAATGAAGTGAGTGTGTTTATTTGATAAAGGTGGATTAAACTACAAATTTTATTTGTCACATCAAGACATAGGATAGAGGAGGAGGCAGCTAGTGGTAGCAGAGAGACAAAAAATGAGAGACCTAGAGGGACATTTAATACGGAGAAAAGAAAAGAACACAGGGGTGGCGTAGCGAGAGCAACGCTGCAGCCCCCACTCAAATTTATACTCTCCACTCACACATAAAGTAGCTTCATTGACTCATGGACACACTCCACTCATTCACAGAAATGCACGCAGCCTCTACTCCATTCAACAACGCAAGATGTAACCTCCATTCACTGCAAGCTTGCAGCAGCCCCTATGCTAACAACACACACTCCACTCCGTTCACGCAAGCGTGGAAAGAAGATAGCATTGGTCAAAACATTTTTCAATTCCAGCAGCCACAGTTTTGTTGGGATTTACTTTGTTTTTATTTCCTATTTATTTTAATTTTTGTGGATTTAATCAATGCATATATATATATATTATGACCATAAATTTGTGTTACATTGATGAATATGTGTAAGTAAGTTCTTTTGGTTGAGGTTAGGATTGATATTAGATGAGGAAAATTTTTGTGGTATTAGTTTTTTCTTGATTGAATGCATATTTAGTCCTACTTTAGTTTGATCACCTAGATTAAGGCTTTAGATAAATAAATGTCATAACCAATAGGATTTAATTTGTCGAAAAATTAATCAAACAACATACTTACGACTAAAGTGTAGACCAATCATAAGATCTTGTCTAAGGATACCTAAGATTAATGAACTTAATTTTAGGCTTCTTGTATTGATTGTCTTTTCTTCTAAATTATCTATGAACTAAGTAGGTAACTCGGATTTAGAAGAGAAGGGAATTCCTATGAGTATTGTGTTCGACCTGCTTAAGTGAAGTAAATCCTAAAATCAATAAACCGTTATAAGTTTTAGTGTCCAATCCAATTGAAATCCGATACCTTAGCCAATTTCTGTCATTTGATTAAGTCTAGTCATTTTTAATTCATACTTTGCATCTTTCATATTTCCTTATTCGCTTACTTTATTTTATTTTCAAATCAATCAATTCTTGATCGTTTGAGTACTTTTGCATCATTTAATTTAATTGTCTTGTGCGTTGGAATCCCTTAGGTATGATATCTGATTCTTACCATTTTATATTACTTGTCAACGGGGTACGCCTGCCTCCAATTTGTCTGGATAGAATTCAATTTATATTGTTTTGTTTAGACTGTAACATAAGGCTACAGATGAAATAAAGTATATAGGAATTATCAGGTCACTATTATATCTTACAAGCTCAAGACCAAATATTATGCTTAGTGTGTGCCTTTGTGCATGCTTTCAATAAGATCTAAAAGAAAGTCACCTTCAAGCAGTCAAAAGGATCTTTAGATATTTTCACGGAACTGTGAATTTCAAATTATGTTATCCAAAAACTAACTCATTTAACATAGTTGGCTATTGTGATATAGATTATGCAGGTGATAAAGTCAATCAAAAAAGCAAAAATGATCACTGTCAATTTCTTGGAGGATGTATAATTTCTTTGTCTTACAAGAAACAAAATTGCATAACGCTTTTAACAAATGAAGCGAAATATATAGTAGATGCTAGTTGTTTTGCTCAAATCTTATAGATGAAGCATAAACTCCAAGATTTCTCTCTGAACTTTAATCAG
Organism: Erythroxylum reticulatum; assembly: GCA_025504915.1. Taxonomy (NCBI): domain Eukaryota; kingdom Viridiplantae; phylum Streptophyta; class Magnoliopsida; order Malpighiales; family Erythroxylaceae; genus Erythroxylum; species Erythroxylum reticulatum. The sequence continues at coordinate 39,136,073 of JANSVA010000217.1, read as the reverse complement.
ATTCATATGTTATGTGATAATACTAGTGCAATAAATATTTCTAAAAGTCTTGTGCCTCCTTTTAGGACTAAGCATATAGAAATCAAGCATCATTTTCTCATAGATCATGTTTTAGATGGAACCATTGACCTTTAGCATGTTAATACTGAAAATCAAGTAGCTATTATCTTTATTAAGCCATTATCTGAAGATAGGTTTTGTGTGTTAAGAAAAGAGCTTGGAATGTGCAGACTCTTTGATATTAACTATGTATAAAGATTCTATGCTACTTCTCTTTGCAGACATTAAGAGGCTCCTTCTAACCATGACTGTGAGTATCACTATTTCTTGCTTGGTTTGTCTTTACATACTTGTGATATTATTTAATGCCTTAGTTACTCTTTCCCTCTATTTTTTGATAATGATAAAGGGGGTGAATAGTTAATGATATACTTTACATCTTACTTTGCATCTGTGATATATTTTCAATATTGCCTTGATGATATATTTGTTACTGATGATATATTCTAGAAACTGCTGTTGAAATGTTGTTGAACTTGTGAAGTTTAAATCTGGGATATACAAATAATAGGCTCCTTCTAATTATAACTATGAGTAAGAACGTATAAAGTTTACAAGTATCTTTCGAAATCCTTTATTATTATTTGAATTTTGAAAATATATCTATTATTGTTTGTCGTCACCAAAATGGGGGAGATTGTTAGCTCAAGGGTTATGTTAATGATTTTGATGATAATTTTATAATATTTCAAAATTCAAATTGAAATTATTTCCTTATATAGGCAATGGTATAATTCTTATAAGGAAATAAAATCATAAGATAATTGTTTCTTTTCTTGCAGAACCTTCTTTATGAACTTACCTAATAAAAAATGGTTCTATGACATCCGGAAGGGATTTTACTAATTCGAGTAATCAGCTCCAAAAGCCTTGACAGAACGTTCTTCTTAACATTTGAATATCGAAGATTTCAGTAGAAATGATATTGTAGATTAAGCAATGGCTAGTTGAGGAAAATGTTTACTTAAAGAAGAGCCACTACATTTAAAAGACACAAGACTTACAAAATACCTTAGAAGCATCAATATTCTTGAAAGTTATACCAAACTCATTATGCGTTAGAAATTGAAATCATTCTATTGAGAGAGACTGTTAAATCCTTTATATATTTTTTGTTGAGAGCTTGTAGAGTTGTGTTAAACACTACAAATGTAGAAGGTTGAAGAAACTTAAAAAATATGTACTTGTGAGCTTGGAGAGACTCGTGAAAATTTACCACTATATAGTGAAATACTCAAGTCGAATACTTGGGGACTAGATATAGGCTTCTTTTTAAGTCGAATCAGTATAAATCGACTATCACTCTCTTTCTCTTAACTTTTAAATTTTCACATTATAATGTTTTTGTTTTTTAACTTGCAAGAGGCTCCTTCTGTTTTATATCGCAAGAGGTTCCTTTCATTTTTTAAACAATTAATAGACTCCTATTGATTATCAAACTCCTTTCGTTTGAGCGTTAGCAGGCTCCTATCGATTCATAGGTTTCTTTCTTTTTGAGCACTATCAGGCTCCTATCAATTAACAGACTTCTTTCTTTTTTAGGGATAGCAGACTCCTTTCAATTAACATGATACTTTTTGTTTTCAACGTTAATAGGATCTTTTCAAAAGTTGATAAGACCCTTTTATTTATAAAGTTATTTTGCTTAGAAGGATATTACCATTTTTAAAGTACCTTGCAAATTTGTTTTACACATAATTTACTCCCCTCTTGCGCATGTTTGCTTTGTCAGTAAAAAGTTGCAGTCTAAATCTATATGCATTGACGCTACCACAAAGCAATTAGAAGTTATGATGATATTTCTTGCGAAATATAAAGATGAAGGATTTGGCTCTAGCATGAATATTGCCAAAAGTCTTACATATGAGATGAATGTAAAGCTTACATTTCCAACTAGACGTTGTATTATTAGGTTAAGACAATTTGATGAAATTGATCACGATGGCAAAATACAATCAGCTGAGAATTCTTTCAGAGTTAATTACTTTCTAGTTGTTGCAGATATGGCAATTACTTCGTTGAAGAATATATTTGAACAATTAATGACATTTGAACATTTAGGATTCTTATTTGATTCAAAGAAGTTGAGGTCGTTGGAAGATAACCAATTAAGATAATGTTGCACTAATTTTACAACAACTTTTTCTCATGATAATGTGTTGGATGTGAATTTAGATGATCTTTTTTATGAATTAAAAATATTGCAAACGACTTTGCTAAATGAGTTAATGTTATCAATTGAAATTTTAGAATTTGTTGAAGCTACATATTGTTACTTAAATGCTTCAATTGCTTATCGAATTTTATTGACTATACCTATGACTGTAGCATCTGCTGAGATAAGTTTTTCAAAGTTAAAATTATTGAAAACCTACTTAAGATTATCAATGTCATAAAAAAGGTTGAATGATTTAACTATTATATATATCGAAAAAGATATGTTGGACAATATTGATCTTGCTAATATTATTAATGATTTTACATATAGAAATACACGGAGAAGTTTTTTTTCTTCATAAATCATGATCATCTGTGTTTGTTAGTGCAATTTTCTTAATATTTTGCAGTCTAATATTGTTGTTTGATTATTGATATTTCTATTTTGTTGTTACTGTTATTATTTTAGTGATTTTATTATAACTGACATTTGTAAGATATTATTGGTTAATGTTATGATCATTTAATATTTTATTATGTGAACTTATAAATTGGATCACTTATATATGGATATTAAATTTTAAAAAATAAAAATACACTTTTAAAGTTTACATATTTCTATACTGCCGATTTATTGGAACCTTTCGTTTTACTTTATTTAGAGCCTATAAAATGTCAGAAACGACCCTAAAGAGAAGCCAAAGAACTTTAGAGAGAGAGTAGAGACACATAAATAATTCATTTCATTTCTGCCTAACGAAACGGTTACTGGTATTGTTATATTATCCACTCATGCCAGTGTAACTGTATAATGGCTATATTATTTTTATACGTAATAGTAGTGTGGAACCTTGTTTAGAGATGAAAAACAGGAAAAGTAGTCTTCGGACTGTTACAAAAATGGGCTACCTGGCCCAACGGAGAATAAAAAGAGAAAACGCAAGACAAGGTTTCAATCTCACCTGGCGAAGAATTAAAACTTAAAAGCATCGTGCTCGTGTCATTAAGTGAATCCATGGATGATCGTCTTCTCAGTCAACAGTGAAATGTTTCACAACTTAGGGAAAACCGAAAATTTCCTTCTTTTTGCTGATTAGGACAGTATTTGTGAAGACCACGAAAGTGTCGCTCATCCCCCCTAGGGCTAGGGTATTCTGCTTCCACCATATGCATGTCTTGAAATGAGTCGTTTGTTTACTGGGATAAATAGGGTTGACGATGAAGTTGGATTTACGTTGCTTATGGCTCGAATTTAATTTAAATTTTTTTATTCAGTTTGAGATTCAATCAAATTCGGATAATATGATCTGGGTCTGAATTTGATATTATTTCGTCCCATCGAATCAAATCCGAAGATAACTTGAATGCTGAAGTTTTCTGCGGAAAACATTTCCTTCCTTGGAGTACAAACTACAGGCCATATCTATAATCACAAGTTGGACCTAACTAATCATGCCAACATGTTAACAGATTCCACTGAACAACCAAAGGAAAGTGGATAGTGAGGGAAACACACACCTACAGACACAAATACTTATTAATATACAAAAATTAAATACTCAACGTGAATTACCTAATAATTAATTAGTTATCACTTAAATAAGATCGTTTTCATGTTGCTTGAATCCTGATGCTAAGGCAGCTATTTTAATAAGAGCATAATTATTAGTTTACTTTTAAAGAAAAATTTATGAAACCATTAGTCTAATGGTTCTCATAATTATTACAATTAATATTAACTAAATTACTAATATATTTCAACAAATAATTTATATTATATAACATCAATTCAGTCATTATAAATCATAATAATTATAAAGACCACTTAAATAATAATTATGTAGTTATGTCCAATTTATTAATAATTTTTTTCATAATTATCATATACACTTCTAATTGCTTCATGATCACAAATACTTGCACTTACACATAAGAAAAGTTGAAACTAATAAAAATAAATTATTTCATATAAGTATTTTGTTTATTAAAATAAAGAAGATATACCAATTTGTACAAAAAAATATTAGACTAATTAAGAAGAAACTTAAATAAGAATCTAATTAGGAAAGAACCTAACTAATGCCTAAATATATTTATATCGATTGCAACATATATTATCGTTATCATCTCATCTTAAACGTAAGGTAGTAGAGAATTGAGCATTTTGAGTTTAAAAACAAAATCGCAAAATCAAGGAGCAGAATGAGCTTTGGTAAATAGAATAGCAATCTAATCTTAAGAGAAGATATAAACAAAATCAACCATATTATGATGAACATGGTAACGTAGAAAGTAGAAATTGATCTTAATATAGTTTGTGCATTCACGAGATACATTATTATAAACAATCTACATAACAATTTGATTATCACAATAAAGAGGAATAATACATGGAAACGAAATGCTCATACTCTTAAGTAACTAACAAAGCCATAGAAGCTTAGAAGAGCTCGATATTTAACTTCAGTTCTAGATCAAGAAATAATGATTTGCTTCTTACTGGTCCATGATATAAAAAAAATCACTAAGTAAGAAGCATTAATCATCGTAAACCAACAGTTTGTGATATCACCAACTCAATCAACATCTAAATAACCTCATAGTTGAAGAGAAGATGAACTAGAGCAATGAAGATCATGAAACTAGGTGCCTTTGATGTAGTAAAGAATTCAAAAAACAGTTGCATAATAAGAAGTGCATGGAGTTTTAATAAATTGATTATCGATGCAAACAACTTAAGCAAGTATGAGTGACAATAATATAAATAAGATTGCCAATAAGCTAACAATAGTAACGATACAAAGTAATGTTAGGGAGAGGAGAGCCATCTAAAGCAAAATGAAGAGCACTTACTTCAATAAGAGTATTGACAATTATATTATCAATAGGACCTACACGAGAAATAAGATTAGTATTATAATTAGCCTAAGATTAATTATATCCCGTAGAATTATAACTTCAAAACATTAGTAATTGGTCAAATGTTCATGGTCTTCCATCTTGAATTAGCATATGCAGCACGTGGGTCAAAAGGTAGCAACTTCAAGTAGCTTATGTGAGTGCGTGTAGACCGTGATGAAGGTTCAGCCATCGGTGTTAGAGTTGCCTTGGTCAGAAAAATCTTTCAGAATCTTCAAAAAAGAATTAAACAACATATCTGGTGCCTGGTAAAGATCATTGCAATTTAAAAAAGGAAGGACTAATTAGAATAAAATATGTTGGGAATTTAGACCTCCCAAACCCACACCCAAGGATATTTAATAGACAAAAATATCAGAAAATAACAACACAAG
>JANSVA010000217.1:39095683-39107576 GCA_025504915.1 Erythroxylum reticulatum | reverse complement strand
ATGAAAACTACATTTCTTCATAGAGATCTTGAAGGAAGAATAAAAAGGAAAAGATACAGGTTAAACAAATTTCTATATGATCTTAAATAGATGTCGATGTGTTAGTATAAGAGAAATGCTTTTTTATCATAAAAATTGATACAAAAAAACCCTAATTTATATTTTAAAAGGTTTGTGATAATAATTTTATTATCTTACTATTGTATATAGACTACATATTGGTTACATGCCATAACAAAAATTGTATTGAAAACTGGTCAACTTTTAAGGGAGTTTTAATGGGATCAATATAATTAAGCTTGAAAAAATTGGAGGTATAGTTGGGTAACAAATTTAAAATGAAGGATTAAAGACATATGCAATTCTGTGGATGCAAATTCACTAAGACAAAAACAACAAGAAAATTTGCTTTTATAGGAAAAACTACATAAAAGAAGTTTTGTGACACTTCAATATGCAAAATTATAAGCTTATATATATCTTCTTATTAATTTCAAGTTATTCTCTAGTATAAGCCTTAAGAGTGAAAATAAAAGAACGAGGATGTCTTGAGTACTATATGCATCTGCAATAAGGAATTTAATATTCCTCATGATTTGTAATAAGATCGAATATTGCACATGTAATAGAAGCAGTTAAACAATATATGACAAATCCTATTAAAGAGCATTGGAGTGTTGTAGAGAAGATCCTAAGTTAATTTAAAGGGGCTTCTAATGTTGCATTACAATATGAATGATCAAACCTTATTGTCAAAAGATATGTTAACTTGGATTATTCAAATGATCTTAATAAAAGTAAATCCACTATAAGTTATATGTTCATGTTTGTTAGTGGGATTGTAAGTCAAGTTTCAAAGCTATAATTAGTTGTGGTTAGTTATGGCTATTTAAAAATAAATGCAGAATATTTAGCAAGTATACAAGCTAATAAAGAAATTGTATAGTTGACATTGATGTTGGAAGAATTCAAACAGAAATTAAAAAAAGTTTTATTATTTTTTGATATTCAAAGTCCCTTATGTCTAGCAAGGGATCTAATATTTCATTCAAAAAAAAAGTATATTCAAGTTCAATTTTACTTCGCTCGTGAGAAAGTGGAAGAAGAAATTATGGATATATAAAAAGTTCATGCCAAATATAATATAGCAAATTTTATGAAAAAAGTAGTCAATAAGGACAAGTTTGTTTGGTTTCAATCTTTATTCAATTTGATAGAAATATAAGCAACATGTCAATGACAAGGGGGTGTGAATATTAATTAATTCTCAATCAAATCTAAAAGTGGCAGAATAAGAAAAAAATTATATATTACTCACAATATCTAAATATTATTCACATTAGAAGAATCTAGATTTTATTCACTAAATGTGTATAGATAAAAGATAAATATCAAAATGTATGATAATTATAGTATATTAAAATGAGGGGCTATAATTAGTTTGATTCGCCTATTAATATTTATTCGTCTTCTTGTTCAATATATTAAGAAACAAATGTAAACATGAAAAAGTAGAAATTGTAAAGATATCAATCTTGTAGGTTTTAAGTTAGAAATTAAAGAATGTTTATATTGTAAGTCTTCTTTTTACTCTTAATAATATTTTATAAGTCTTATTCCTTTCAATCTTAATTTATTTATGACCCTTTATCCACCTAATCATCCTAACATTTTCCAAAAGCTTTTTACATTTTGAACAATAGCTTGTTAACTTGAAATAAGAAGAAAACTAAAAGTAGTTTTTTAAAGGCTACCTCTAAGTGAGATCTAGACTAGAGTTAATTTACAAGTTATAATTGGCACACTCTCCATAAGATTAAGATACTTTAAGTTTGGAAGTTCAATTAAATAAGGATGGTGAGGGTTACTCGCCTGTAATCAAAGTTATATTTTTAAAAGAAAGGGATAAACTGTGACTAACTAGTTAATTATACACCTTTTATATTTCATAAAAAAACACCATGGTTTTTAACTTTTTACAGGAAACAAACCCAGAAGCTGACATATACCAAAACCATGGACTCTTGAATGTAGCTGGAGCAACTTAATTGCCAAAAGTAGTTTTAAAACTTTGGAACAACTCCTTTGCTTCCATTTAGGTTACATTCTTGTGGCCACAAGGCAAATCCACCAACATTTCGATGTTTCAATTGAAATATAAAAATTAAGGACTTGCTCATTTCCACTTTAGTCTTTTTTTCTTTTTTCTTATTTAAATTCAGTAACAAAATTTTTTTTAAGTCTTTAATTTCTGTTTTTATTTTCCAGTTTTTATATGTAGTTTTTGTTTTTAATCTAATTTACTATCAACTAAATATATATTATTTAATATTAAGTATTAATAATTATTATGAGTAATTTAATTTAATATTATATTTAGTTATTTAATAAGAATTATGAATAATTTAATTTAATTTTATCATTAAATCTAAAAATAAAATAATATCAATTTTAATGATCATTAACATATATAATTTAAATTTTAAATAAAAGTTTGTTTTAGTAATTAAAATATGTACTAATAAATAAATTAATAAATTTAATAAAAGATAATAATTTATTGATAATTTATTAATAAATAATAAATAAAATAATATTATTTATTTTTAATGAAAATTAATAATCTAATTAGGTGATAATGAGGACTCTAAGAATTACAAAGATAGTAAAATGATTGGTTTATTTATTCAAATCATATTGCCTTTCTTCCCATCCTAAAAGCCAATCTATTGAACTAATAACAATTAGGAAACAGAAACAGAGAAGGTGAATACTTTCTTTTGGTACGTGAAGGGTTAATATAACAATGAACACCTAACGTTGACACTTTTTTTTCGGTTTTGATGAATGAAAGTCTAACACTTTTACTATGAATAAGGTGCGCTTTCTCCACGTGTCAACAGATGGGAGTTCACGGAGTCACGAGGAAAAGGGTGAAACGGACTTTTCCAGTTAGAAGAGTAACTAATTCATCGTTGGGGGTTTCCACCACACTTCTAGAATCTGGATTACAATTGAACTTCAGGTGAGTCGAGACGCATTTTTAAAGTGGCGTTTGTTTCTGTAGTTTGTAGTTTTTAGTTTTTAATTTTTAATTTTTATTTGTAGTTTCTTTTTTTTAATTTTAAAAACAAAATTTTATTTAATTGAGATTTTAATATAAAATTTGAAAATAAAATTTTATTTAATTAAGGTTAATAATAAAAAGTTAAAAATAACAATATATTTGATTTTCTCATCTTACTTCTATTAATTATTTTTAAAATAATATATTATATTTTTAAAATTAATTAATTTTATTATTTTTTAATTGCAGTCTTTGTTAATTATTTTTAAAGACAGTCCGGTAAAAGTGGTTAGATATTTTAATAAAACATTAAATATTTCTAAAACAAACATTGAAAAAAAGAACTCCGGTCAAAGATTCGCAAAAATCTACATCAAGCAACAGCTTTATAATTACGAGAACCATATCATCATTATCCTCGTAGGTCGTAGCTTCTCTCATGCTTGGGACTCTTTTCTGCATTTCCCATCGTCTCAATTGCTCATTTTCTGGCTACCGTCATCTTCTTTAGCAACAAGTAATTGCAGACCGGCGATAAAAAGCCCGGCGAGACGTTGCTGGGCAACCCGATGAGTATGCTGTGGAAAACTTCAATCTTGAATAATAGAAGTTGATAACCAAGGAATAATAACGATGTATGTCCTTTTTATCCTGACATTAGAATAAACAGATCCAATCTTTTTTATTGTTTTTTTTTACCCTTTACTAAATTTCTTAGTTTTTATTTTCTGATTTTTAACAAAATAAATGTTGATTTTCATCTTCATCTTGATATACTATTATTATTGATAAAAATTAAGTAGTAAATAAAAGTTGGAGATAAACAAATTTTATATACAATATTTATTAATAAAAAATTATTACAAATTATTTATATATTTTAAAAATAATCAAGTAAAAATTATAAATATTTGATTAAAAATTTTAAAATAGTAAAAAAAGAGAATTATTAATTAATCACGTACTTTATATTTGAGAAATAGAAATACTTAATTCTATTAATATGACCATGTTTCGTACTCACTTAAATAAAAGGGATATACTTTTCAGTATAGGATCTAAGTTTAGATCGCATCCAAGATGCTTCAATCATGGATTTGTTAAAGAAAAGCAATACTTGAAATTTTCAACTGATTCAACCGAGATAATTATAAAAATATTAATTTTTTATTTCGGTTTTTAATTTTTAGTTCGATTTTCGTTAATAACTTTTGTTGTTAAATATTGATCAATTTTTTAAAATTAATAAAGTTTATAAATTAAAATAAATCAATTAATTTTCATTTAATAACTTTTTTTAATTAAGCTTCTAATTCTTTTAAAAGATAATATTCTTTAATTATATTTTAATTCTTTAATTATATTTAAATTTTAGTCAGTTTGATGACAGTTTAATACTGATTGAACCCTTTAAATTTTAAATATTTTGAGTTATTAATTTAATTTTCGATCATGATAAAAAATTATACCAAACAGTTTGCAACATTATGTTTGTTGGAGAAAAAGCAGGGGGGAGACGGAATTAGTAAAAGAAAGCCGTATCAAATACAACCACAGCAAGTAATACTCTATCTTTTCTTATACACGAAGAAATCGAAAGACTATTTAAGTTGAATTATACTACAGAATGACGTTTCGGTAAGGTTCACTGTTGTGGAGATTTTGGAACAGGTTGTCATGGATTAAGCATAATGCTTGTTTGAACAACAAATATATATATATTTACTTTTCTTACTTGCACGTCTCTATATGATTAGAAGATTCATAACTTCAACTTTTTATAATAACCTTTTTACTCTTTTGCACGAAAATGTTAAAAAGCTCACGAATATACGATCGAAGTGACGCATACATTCTAAATTAAAAGTTAATGATATAATATAGACAAAATTGGAGTGTATGAAACTAATTGTGTGTTTTTGGCATTGCTGTTAGGAGTTTAAAAACGTGTTTGTACCCAAAAAAAAGAAAAAGCTTTAGAAAAACTCTCCCTTAAAGTTGTGATTTTTGAAAAGCACATTCTACGAGTCTTTTCAAACCATCATTCGAACAAAAACAATGCTTTATAATAATCTTATATCTATAGAATATTATATCAATATTACATTAGAAAATTTACATTTTGTATTTTTTAAATGATTGTCATATGATTGATTGGTGAATTATCACTAAGTTGGTGTTATATTTGTTTCAAATTACATCCGATATGAACTAAATGAAATGGATGCTTATTATATATATTTAAGTCTAATTTCAAAATTGAGGAGTTTTTTTTTTTTGAAATTTAGGAGAAAGCTCTTTTAAAAAAACACAAATTAGTTTTTTTTTTTGGACTTAAATGTTATTTGTTGTTTTCTATTTTCAAAAAGAGAAATAAGATTTATGTTTGTAGAAAAATGGTGGGTTGAAAAGTCGAGAGTTGTTTCCTGGCACGTTCAACAACCAAGTTTTTACTGGGTTACCCTGATAACCACGTTGTCTTCTGCAAGTTATCAAACTCAAACTCCATATATACCCTCTCATTTTTATCTCCATTCTTTCTCTCTGTGCATTAAGGATATCTCTCAGACTATCTTCATTTTCTTGGAGAGGTCATTCCTCTTGCTTACTTGATTGTGTGTTCTTTTCTTCCTGTTAATATATAATTCGTACCCTGCTCCGTTCCTTGTTTCCCTATTCTGGTTGTTTATGGTTCTTCAGTTTGTTTTTAATCTGAGGACTGCATTATACTCACACTTTCTGTTTTGGATGGGATGAAAGAAGGGAAAAAGAAGAAAGGAAAACAAAGAGTAGGGCTCCTCACGTCTTGTTGACAGGCGGATTAGGTAAATTCCGCATGCTTTGTGCATTTTGTTCCCTCTTATTGTTAAGTTTCATGTCCAATGCTGTAGTAATCTTCATCAAGAACTTGGAAAAAGATGAGCAGTTTGGGAGATCTGCGTTTATCCTTTTTCTATCACTCTTTCTGTTGGACATGCAATTAAAAGCTTTTTGTGCTTTGCAGCTTAAAGGTTAACTTTTCGTGTTGATTATGAAAATCAAGGTTTTGTTACTTGATGTTATTTTATTATTTGGAGGGTTAAATGCCCTCTTCTTTTATCCCTAGCGTTTTGATTAAATGATACGGCCTCATTATTACCGGTGTCGTACTAGAATCTCTTTGGTTGACTGTCACAAGTTATGGGAAAACGATAAAGAAAAACTCTTGTTATACTATTTTTATATTTCAATGAACTATTGTCTTGTCCTTTGCTGTAGGGGGTTTGAAAATCTATTCTAATAATTTTTCTATATCTTATATTTATGCTATGGTACTGTGTTGTGTTGCTTAGCAATACCGTTTGCACTGAATCCGGTTTTTCTGCATAATGACTCTGAAGTAGCTAAATTTGGATTCAAATAATACAAAGCACACATAATGACCTCTTGTTTCATTTTCTGTTTTCTTTTTCGGGTCTTCGATTCCTTTCATGGGGTACGGAAACCTAATTTAGTTGGTCCTGAACTATATAACCTTGAAAGTGATGTATTTAGATCTAAAAGTGACTTATCTTTTCCGCTGAGCCACATCGCCGTAGCTTATACATCATCACTGATATCACATACATATATATTTGAAGATTATTATCATCAGCATATAATATGAAGCTAAGACATATATTATGTCTATCGCTACGAAATTTTATTAGCATTAGTCATCAATTATATTTTCTCTGCACTTGAATGCATCTACATCACGAAAATGGCGGTGGAATTGATTTCTAAGTATATTGATTAAAAATATTGGGTCGATTTATGATTCTGTTTCTTTGGTGAATAATATTAGTTCTCATTTGGTGTTATTGAATGATGAAACATTTGTCTTGTATAGTGTTTATCTTTCAAGCTACAAAAGTGGTGATCAGCTGCAAAATTTCCTATTTGGAGTGTTGGATAAGCTGTAAGTGTGGAATCATCTAGTAAATACAAACCGTTATCGGTTTTTATGCTTCCTTCTTAGGTGGTAAGGGTTGCCCAGGACTTAAAAGGGCTAATATCACAGTCAACTCTTCCTTATTGGGGACTAGAGTACGTTCCTTTTTTATGTAAATGTTTCTTCTTTTTAGTTGTTACCTTGAGCTACTTGATTTTGTTTATGGTTTTTGTCGTCTCTGATGTTGAAAAGACAATTACTTGACAGCGGGTGTTAAATTTCTTGAGAAAAAAGAAGTTGATATTGACAGGGTTATGTTCTTGGGAGTTCACGTGCTTCTTTGATCATCCTTTGAGCCGATACTGAAGTCATCTTGCTGGCATACACCATATATAAAGCTCGAAGTAGTACTTTGCGAACAATGGACAGCCACTTGATATAAATGCGGTGTAGCTTGGAGATGAGAAGGTATGATGCCAAGGATGTTCTCTTTCTGTTTCAGAATGCCTTAATTTGAATTTTGCTTTGGCGTTGCTTCCAGTTTTCGGGGAGTCTACACTTGATGGACTGTTCTCCCAGCAGCAGTGACAAGAAAACTTTGAAGAGGTGGTTTTTTATTGACAAAAGGGTTGGGTAAAAAAAACTCTGCAGAAAACACAATTCCTCTTTTTCTAAGTTCAAAACTTATTAGACTGCAAGCAAGTTTTTCAGTAATAAAAAATCGAATGGACGTGAAGTCAAATCATTCACCTCCCGTTCTCAGTGATCCTATACCAATAAGCAAGTCAAAACTCAGCATCCATTCTAATCCGTTGCCTTACCCACAATCGGGACCGGTATTTTCTTCTGGCAAGTACATCGGCATTTCTAGGAAAAAGCCAGGAAAACTAGATGATGTTCGCTCCAATGGGTGGCTGGATGCCATGATATCCTCATCACCCCCTCGCAAGAAACTCAACAAAGATATTGGTGTTGAGTTTCCCTCGGATGATATCGACGTCGCTTACGGCTCCTGGATGGTATGTTTTCTTTGTTGTTAATGATAAATTCATTTGGCTAGTATATGCATTGCACACTGTTTATCGCTGGCGTTCAACAAAATTTATATTTCTTATCACATGTTCTTATCCATTTCTAACCGAGGGCTTTAATCTGACTCCTTGTATTTGGTTGAACTCGTATCCAGCTTAAGTATCCATCAGCATTGAACTCGTTCGAGCAAATAACCAATTTTGCCAGAAACAAGAAAATAGCAGTATTTCTAGATTATGACGGGACACTTTCTCCAATTGTAGATGATCCAGATCTAGCGCTCATGTCGGATGATGTGAGGACTAGACTGAAGTTGTTGATTTTACATTTGTCCATCTGTGCCAAGTTGTTTGCAGTAATTGAGATGGGATTATTTTTCAGATGCGTTTAGCTGTAAGAAATGTTGCCAAGTGCTTCCCAACTGCGATCATTAGTGGAAGAAGTTGCGAGAAGGTGTGTGTATCCTGATTTGACCGCCATTATGCCTCTGATTCAGATAGATTAGTTTTTCTCTTTTTTTAAAAAAAAAATTCAGTTTAGTTATTATGGTGATAATACTCTGTATTCTTTTAGGTCTTTGAGTTGGTAGGACTAACAGAACTCCATTATGCTGGTAGCCATGGGATGGACATCATGGGACCAATCAGTAAGAGAATGTCCAGTGACCATCAAAACTGTGTTGAATCTACTGACCAACAGGTTATAAGATGTCTTTTTGGACCCACACGGAATATTAGGCTTCTGCTAAACTTATGATTGCAGATTAATTAACAGGTTATCTTAAGCTGTTGGAATTTTGCAGGGCAAGAAGGTGAATCTTTTCCAGCCCGCTCGAGAATTTATACCTATGATCGCTGAGGTGCGTGAATATTTCACTTTCTAGTTGTTCATAACTGCTGGTAGCTTAATTATAACAATCCTCTGATTTTACTTGCAGGTTTTTAGAGCCCTTGTCGAGAATACTAAAGGTGTCAAAGGTGCAAAAGTTGAGAATCACAAGTTTTGTACATCTGTACATTATCGTAATGTAGAGGAGCAGGTATTCAATAACATGAAAACTAGGTTTTTCTGATAAGAAGTTTATCTCCTGCTGTGTTATATCGGATTGAAGTGAGCTTTGTTCCTTTCGCTTCAGCACTGGCCTGTCATTGCACAATGTGTTCATGATATTCTGAAAGAGTATCCTCGTTTAAGATTAACTCATGGTCGGAAGGTATTCTCTCTTTTTAATACACATTTTTTTTCCTTCCCTCTCACTAATGCAATAACACTTACTTACTGGTGAATCTGCTTAGTTCTTCAGTAATTTTTTGTTCATTCAAAATCCTTTGCTTACTTCAGTTATGTGGCAGGTTTTAGAGATCCGGCCTGTGATCGACTGGAACAAGGGGAAAGCAGTTGAATTTCTCCTTGCATCTCTTGGTACAAATTCATAACTTTTAGTGAAAATCTTTTCTACTTTATTACGAGCCTTCTGATTTTTTGTTTTCATTTTCAGATTTAATTAAAAAATGTTTTAGTTGAGTTTATGATATTTTGTTTTTAATTTTAATTGCTACAAGGAGATACATATTTTTTTAGTTATTTAATATTAACTAATAATAGGAAATATGATTAATATAACTTAATTATTCCAAGCTAATCTAATTTATTTTAATAATTAATAAAATAAAATGTTTTATATTTGAAAATTATTTATTAAATGCTTTTTACATTTAAAATCTCTTTAAAAATTATTTAATAAATAAAATATTTTTAAAAATAAAAATATATTTTGCATATGTAAATATTAGTTTACAAAAAAAAATTTATACATTTCTCACTTATTTGATATTTATTTCAATAAAATATGATGAACATATTATTAATATTCTTTAATAATATATTATATAAGAGATGAAAATAAAATTAATGTATTTATCTTTAACATTTATTTGATATTTTATTAATGTTAGTAATAAAATGTAATTATATTAATATTAATAATTAAACATTTTTGCACGATTAGTTCTTGAAGAATCTTTAATCGTTTATAATCTAAAAATAAAATTGTGGTGCAGAACTAAATGATAGTGATGATGTTCTCCCAATTTACATCGGTGATGATCGCACAGATGAAGATGCCTTCAAGGTAGTTAGTGGTTCAGAAGTTTGTGGTTTATGTACTTTGAGAACAAAAAGCTGAGTCTGATTGGCTGGTCTTATTCCAGGTATTGCGAGAAGGCAACCGAGGTTATGGTATTCTGGTGTCCTCCATGCCCAAAGAAACTAATGCATGCCACTCTCTCAAGGATCCAACGGAGGTGGAAAATGTGTACTTCTATCTTTTCTTAGTTTCTGCTTCTTGTCTGATGGTTGAAGTTTCTACACAGGTACTGAAGTTTCTCAAGTCCCTGGTGACATGGAAGAAGTCGGAGGAGTATCCATGAACTTTAGGAGAACCATGTGACAATCTGCATATAGCAACAGTTATTTAGTTTCAGAATAAAGATGAAGCCGTCACTCTGGAATTAGTGTTTTATTATTTACTATAGAAATTTTATCCCCTTACTCAACAGAGGTCCGCGACGCTTATTGATTACGAGGTATCATGCTCGTGATGTCCAAGGCTTTAAGTAGAATAACACTGGATCCATGTCTAAGCAATCGAGTTGTGTGCATGTCAAAACAAGTTATAGGAGGGGAAGAGTTATTTACTCTAGCTAGCTTACAGCTTAATCAGTATTAAATCCTACGTATTAGGCAATGCTTTAGCTTTGTCCTATGGTCCTACTGCTTGTATATATAATCAAGAACGTGCCGGGGGCAACGAGAATTCTTAAATTGTAGGATCAATATATTTGTAGACATGTCCACTTTTTTCGTCAATTCCTAAATTAACGGACATTTAGGATAGAGGAAGCTAGATAATCTAATTAATGCGGAATTATTAATATAATTTATAAAAAAGATACATAATTATTCACATAATATTAATGAGTGAAAGTCAAGGAATTATGATTAACATTTTTACTATTATATTATTTGTTGATATGAAAATAAATCAACAAATAGTATTTATTAAGTTAATAATACTAATAACTAAGATCTTCAATTTCCCATTATTATTTATAATATATAATCTTAAGTAAGTAACAATCAATCATATTTATTTGTTTAGTAGGATAATAATTAACTACTTTATTAATTATTAACTAATTTATTTTTATTATTAAAAATTACAATATTCTTATTATTTTATTGATGTATGGTATTCACTTATTATTACTTATATCTTATTTGGATAATAGCAAATAATATATCTGTTAGTTAAATATGATAATGAAGTAAGTCTTTTCAAAAAAATTTATTTATTAGTAGATAATACTAATAAAAAGGATGGAATACTTCTTCACATTAAATACTATTGACATTATACTAATACTAATTCAAAATATTAATTGAAATTTAATATATTAAAATTTTTATATACCTTTAATATTATAAGTTTTATTTATTAATGCCAAAATCAATCGAGTGAATTGTTACTTATTTACAAAATATGAATATATATATTAAAGGTATATATATATATGAGACTATTTATTAATATTATTTCATATTAAATAAATATTTAATTTATTATCTCAATGAACTCAATATATTACTAATTATAAGTAATAAAATGGATTAATATTACACATTAATAATAAAAATGATAATCCAACTAAATAATAAGAATTTCTATCTTAACAATAGAAATCAACGAGTCAAGTTAATAATCAATTCTTTATATAATAGAAATCAATCAATAAACTTAATATTCCAATTCAGATTGGAAAGTTGGAGTTGTTTGGTGTCCAATTGTTACCTGCATAAGCACCATGTATTCATAATGCAAC
>JANSVA010000217.1:39077001-39089250 GCA_025504915.1 Erythroxylum reticulatum | reverse complement strand
AACTACAAACTTGTTTACTAAATCCTTTCCATGTGTTCGCGTCAATTTTTTGTTGCCTTTGTATAACATCTATTTGTTTCCTGTTTCTTTATTGCTTGTTGCTCTTAAGTTTTGCTCAAGCTGCAGCTGCAGCCCAAGCTGGAGCTTCTGTTATTCAGATTTTTGTTGGTCGCCTTCGAGTAAGTACTCCTCTCACTGATTAATAGCATTGTTATTTCAATAGTATTTACTTTGATTTAATTATTTAGGTGCTTCTGTGTTTTTCAGGATTGGGCACGCAATCATTCTGGTGACCCTGAAATAGAAGCTGCGTTGAAAAGAGGAGAAGATCCTGGGCTGGCTTTGGTGAGTCAAGAAAGAGATTAGCTTTTCTAGCTCTTCAGTTTTCAACTCTGTATTAGGTGTTCCCTGACATATTTTATTGGCTTCAAAATTTATATATTCTATCCTTTGGTAATTAAGATGTGACTTTAGAAGAGTAGCTACAAGTTTGATTCAAAATATGTTTCTCTTTTACTTATCTGTAGATTATTCTTACCTATGAGGAACATTTATTCGATATCTTGAGTGGTGATCGTGATAGAATAACCTTTATCACTAAGGGGACCTTTACAATTCTTAATAAGTGAATTATTGGAAAAGAAGCGGCAAATCACAATGCCATTAGCTCCTGACGTCCAAGGTTTGAGTCCATAAATAAGTGGGATTATGATGTGAATGCTGGATGAGCGAGAGAGAGAGGAAAGGTATGGCGGATATGAGGAATATACTGACAGTGACTCTTCTGCCTGATCATTGTGTGACCTTAAATTTGGACACTTGTCACTGCTACCATATATTGCACAGATTAGTGGTGGAGTGATAGTACAAGTGACCATATCCTCCTGTTTTACTTTGTGCTAATATGTCTAGCAACATCTATCTATTTACTGTTGGTGGTCTTGATTAGGAGGCAGAATATGTATTCAACATAGTAGCATTCTTGTTGCTTTAGTGAAGTGGGATACTTTTGCTTTACTGATTCTTACTTCTAGCATTCCTGCTGTAATTCAGACCTCTCTTTTGATTTGAAGGCTGAAGTATCAATAAATTTCTAAAAAGTTATGCATTACACTACTTAATTCATAGTAGCTACGTTATAATTTACTTCTTAAAGCATCATGATTTTCTAATCCCATTTTCTGTTATTATCCACAGGTAACGAAAGCTTACAATTACATTCACAAGTATGGATATAAATCAAAGTTGATGGCTGCAGCTGTTCGTAACAAACAGGACTTATTCAGCCTTCTGGGGTAATGTTTAGGTTCCTTTCCTTTTCCCTATGCAATTTATTTATTTTTTTCCCTGGGGGGTTACGAGTCTGGTTTGGATCATGTAGTCATATTTATAGATGATTACTTTTGACTGCTGAAAATTTTAGTTTACATTTGATTCATGTTCTCGTTTTCAGGGTTGACTATATAATTGCACCTTTGAAGGTACTGCAATCTCTGAAAGAATCTGTAACTACTCCTGATCAGAAGTACTCCTTTATCCGAAAACTATCACCACAATCTGCTGCCAACTATAATTTCAGCGAAGAGGAGGTCTGCTTTTCATGCACTCTCACCATTGCTTGTTTACGTATTTAGTTTACTGTCAAATCGTATTTATAATCACAGACCTAGCATTAGTCTTCCAAAGCTTAATCTTTCCCTCAAGCTTTGTCCATTCGTTTCAGCTTTCTTGTTGCTCTAGTTTCAAATTCATAAACATCTCTGGTTGGAGAAACAAGATGGCCTCTTTTATCTAGTGCCTTGATAACAGAGGTGTAACGCTAAATTGTTGTTTGGTAGAGGCATCTCTACTAAAATGTCATCTCCATTTTAGCTGTCTTTATTAGGGAACAGGGATCTTTCTGTTTCATGTGCATATCTTTAGGTATACAGCGTCCTTTGAATTTGCACCACAGATATTTTTGCATCATATTGAGGCCCTTCATTGGACTAAACTTAGTTTAACTCTTTATCTGTATATATTTTCTGATTGATTCTTCTGTTATGTTAAGCTTGCAAAATGGGACCAATTAAGTCTGGCATCAGCTATGGGACTTGCATCAGTCCAGCTTCTGGCTGCTGGACTGGATGGCTATGTAAATCAATCGAAGAGAGTAGAGGAGTTCTTGACAAAGATTTGGCCACCCCCCAATGTGTAAGGCTTTTTCAGTCATCTGGGCAAAAATTGGTTGAGCCTCTTGGCAATAAGTCGAAAACACACACACCGAGTGCTCTTCATTCCACCCCTTTTCCTGTGTCTAACATGAAATTGAAACCTTTTGTTTTCATATCCACCACAGCATTAGGAATTTCCAAGGTACTTGATTTTTCTCTTGCATGTATGAACGTAAACCTTCAAGTGAATCCCAATCTGTTGTGTTTGGTTTACCCTAACCCAATAGGAAGTGATTCCTTTCTAGTTTCTGTTTCTGTTTCTTTTTTTTTTTTTTTTGTCTTAATGGTCCAGTTATTTCTTCAAACTACTGGCTGAACTGAAAAAATTAACCCAAAAAAAAAGCAAAAGAGAAGAACTTTCATGAAATCCAACATTATTATAATTATCTTCAATTCTTTTCCCGCTGTTTTTCCGTATATAACAGAAAACTTAGAAGGTTGGATATTTGGAGAGTTGCGTCTCGGATACTTAAAGAGTTATTAATTGCGTTCTTGGAGGGTTGCTGTACTGTCAACCTTTGGAGCTGAGTTGAGCTTGGTATTGTTGAGTGGTTAGACTTGTTTTTCAATAGTCACTGCGTAGCTAGCCACTATGTGTTAGCTCCGTGTTTTGTTTGTTATTAGCTTCGCTAGCTGGTTATTCAATCAGAACATAATTTGTTACTCTAGTGTAATGAAATTCACAGGTATTATAAAAAAACGAGTTTTTGAAGTTTCTCCTACTTTCTTGCAATTTTCCCATATTTTCTCTTCAGCCAAACAGTCTTTTTTGCTAATGTTGGTCAGACCTTGATTTCTTCGTGAATTGGTAAGAATTACCATCCAACATGTTCATGAAAAATCCAAGCAGTTGTGTCAGTATCCATGTTGACACATTCTTCCCTTATTTGATTCCTGCAGACCCGCTCCCTTTTCCTCCCTTGTTGTCGCATTGCTGCTTGTATTTATTTGTTGCCAAGCCAAGCAATGATGAAAATCTGCGACAATCGTGGCGAAAATGCAATTCAATGGTAATTGCATGGATTTTCAGTTCACTCTTAGTTTAGTTTCACTCCAGCGTTGTGTCTGTGGAGACGGCAAAGGAGACGGGGATGGACCTGTAAGATTTAAAACGAGCAACGCTCCCAGAGTCCACGAACTCAAACGAGAGATCTTCCTAATACAACAGAAGGACTTGTCCCTCGTAACCTACTTCAACAAAACCAAAGCATTTTGGGAAAATGCTTCCAAATCACTGGAGCATTCCACAATGCTCGTGCAGTGCAGCAAAGCAATTAATGGCCAAAATAGAGGGTGAAAAGTTACACAATTTTCTTATGGGACTAAACGATCATTTCAATGTGGTCAGGTAACAAATCTTAAACATGGAACCGCTGCCAAGTTTGAGCAAAAGCCTATGCCCTTGTGACAAAGGAAGAGAAACAATTAACTGTTTCTCTCACAGAGGACCGGAAGCTACTGCCTACGTTGCAAAACCCATTACAAAGAAGTTGACCTTTGGCTGTGAAAAAATTCGTAACTAAAGGTACTAAAATTGCTGTTAATAGGTATTGGTGACAATATAATTTTATTGTCAAAAATGTCACCGAATTTTCATAGTTGGAAACTGTAGGTGACACGTGTGCTAATCATTGTTAATAGTTTTTGCCTACGCTTTAGTAATGAAAAACTATTAGCGACATTTTGAGGAATTGTCAATAGAAAGTTTGGCAATGCCTATTTTTCGTAACTAAAAACTATTAGCTACGCTTTTAAAAATATAGCTAAAAGTTTTTAGCTACGTTTTTTGAAATATAGCTCAACTTTGTCATCTAAATCGGGCAATTCTAAAAGAAAAATCAAATCCGATAACGAGAACACTCTCATAAGGTCTCCAAACAAAAATCGTTTTGAGGAATCGTCACTAATATGTTTTGGCGACGCATATTTTTTGTTGCTAAAAATTATTAGCTACGTTTTTAGGAACATAGCCAAAAAATTTTAGCTGGAACGTAACCAAAAATTTTTAGCTATCTTTTTAGAAATATAGTCAAATATTTTTAGCTAAATTTAGTAAAATGTAGTCAAATTTTTTATTTACGTTTTAATGAAATGTTATACTATGTTGGAAAAAATTATTTGTTACATTTTAATCCATATTATTGTATATCATTTTTTGATATATTTTTATTGATAATTTATTATACAAAAATAATTAATAATTTGAAAATTTGTTTATACAAAATAAAATATCACTAAATTTCTTCATATACAAGATTTTAATTACGACTTCAAAAATAATAATAAATACAAAGACTAGCTTATAAATTATAATACAAATCACTCAACCGTTGCATCTTCTTCAAATCTATAATCGGAGAAAAAAGTATTAAATTTAAATTATAATACAAACAGGAATTAAAATAAAAAAAGTATAAGAGATTTAATTAATACCATTTACTTTCATCGTAACTACCATTATAATCGAGGCCAATTATTTTTTTTAGGTATTTATCATACTTGACTAACTTTTTTTAGTATGTTGTTATTTAGCGTTAAGTGTCTTGTTTTCCTCTTTAAGACATGGAGCGTATATGGATCTTGATGAGGTTGAAACATTTAACTTAGGGCCAAAGTCAAGACCTTTGATATAACCAGAACATATACCAAGAATGTATTGTAAATGTCTTCTACGTTGACCTTAGACATTGATTTATATGACAACTCTTGCATCTTATTCTAAAATTATAAAAAAATATTCAATGCAAATATTATTAGTTAGTACTACATAAATAAATAAACTTAAATTTTAAACAAATTTTTATACTTACAAAGTTATTTTCTACTTCTTATGACATCCATTTGTGACCTTCCTTATAGTGAGTGACTTTGTCTAGTATGATCCTACACACTCTTGTCCATGTTCCTTCTCACTCTGAGTTATGAGAGGAAAATACAAGGCACAATAAATAATATAGTGTTTATTGATATAATTATAACTTGGAAACAAAGATCTTATATATTCATTTCGGATGACTACAAATGATTTGGATCTTTGATTGTGAGGTGCTTTCATTTTTCCTCTATTGATCTTTACCTTCTCGCATTTTTCCTAAATAAAGAAAAAAAGATTAGGTAGTTATTAAATCGTTTGACAAGATTAATGGAAGCAAATGTGAAGGGAAAGAAAACAAACCTGAACATTGGGAGAGACCTAATAATCACATAAATTACTCCAATTTTCTTAAGACATTCATTTCAGAATATGCTTCTTTGCCTCCGCATCAGAAGAAAAAATTTTATAAATTTGATGTAACCTATAACGCCAATCTTTGGTCATTTGTTTCTACAATGAAGTCACACAATATGAAATATTAGGCTTCTCGATATCAACAATGTTCAATTTCATCTGTGAACAATATGTAAAAATGTGATTAATCTTAAGTTAAGTGAAATAATATTGCATATAGTTAAATAAATTGAAAATTTACTGTAACTTTATCCAAAGCATTTTCAAACAAGTTGTCTTTCATCAAGTTCTAGCATGTTTCAGGCAAGATAATTTTGTTCTCGCAATAATTCCCAACTTACTTCAAAATTTTGCAGATTGGGTCCTGTCTACAAGATGACCTTGCGAAGTATCAATGTATATTGACAACTTGCTATTCATTGCAACATTTATTCGTTGCAATTCACAACCTCTAGTTATATCTTTACATCTTTTTTTTAATATTAACATTGGAACCTAACAACAAGTCAATAATGATAAGAAAATACACATTAAACATGTAAATACATATTTGAGCATAAGTTTATTTTTAGGTGTTAAAGATTAACAAACCTATAGATCCATCTGTACTAGTTGATTCATTATTGTTTGAGGAAAAATGACGTTGTTCCTGACTAATTTCATTGGTGGCTAAGGTTGAATGGTATTGTTCGCTAGGAATTGATTGATCTGGTTAAAGTTGTACATCCCTCAGTTCTACAATTTTGATACTTGCCACCTTTTTACCTTTGTTTCTACCAAGTGTCATTATATTGGATATCTATAAAAACAAACATTAATTTTATTAACATAACTCAATCATCAACAATCCACATTAACATAAGTCAACTATTAACAATTTGCATTAACATAACTTAATTATCAATAATTTGCATTAACACAAGTCAACCATCAATAAAATGCATTAACATAACTCAATCATCAATAATATGCATTAATATAACTCAATCATCAACAATTCGCATTAAATAAGCCACTCATTAACAATATGCATTAACATAACTTAATCATTAACAATCCGCATTAACATAAGTCAACGATCAACAATATGCATTATCATAACTCAATCATCAACAATTTGCATTAAGATAAATCAATAATCAATAATCAACATTAACTTAACTCATCAATTTGCATTAAAATAACTCAATCATCAATAACTCATCAATTTGCATTAAAATAACTCAATCATCAATAATTTGCATTAACATAACTTAATTGACAACAATTCGCATTAACATAAGTCCATCAACAACATGCATGAACATAACTTTGTTATCAACAATCTGTAATAACATAACTTAAACATCAACAATATGCATTAATATAAATGTTACCAATATTACATTTCAAACAAAATAATAAACACTTTTATTACCTTCAATCATCATGATCAAGATCTTGAAAATCATCATCATTAATTGCATTATGATTCAACTCTTCATCACTATTATATTCAGCCAAATTATCATCATTGTCATATAATTCATCCTCAATATAGTCTTAATCTCTTTATATGACAAGATTTGCTTGGGCTTCATTTGCTTCTAGTATATTGAGATCAATATCTCTCGTATGGAATGATGTTATCTCTGCATCTTCTATTTATAGGGTTCCATTATTCAACTTCATTTCAATCTCTTGATATGCTTCATCACCATCTTCACCCATTAAACCATTTTTCCTTTCAAAAAAATCAAAAAGATTTTGGTGTTGAAACTTTTGAATAACTTTCTAATTGCTTCCTAATACAATCTCGTTGAGGTAGAATACTTGCTTCACTTGTATTACAAGCACAAAAAGGTCATTATCATATCAAGTGTTACTAACACTGATGCTATTAATATTACCATTCACTTTTATGTTCATCCCTTTTTCATCAAGATTAAACCATTTACACTTAAATAGGACAACATTTTTTATTCTTGATGTAATGCATCAAAAATCAATAAAATCGATGTTATGTTGTCCCTCAACAACAACCCCACAATTTTGGCTTTTAAGTTGACTGTCACAATCTTCTATTTGAAATCTAACTACATTAACAATGCAACCCGTATATTTTTTACCATACGTATGAGGCCTACATGCTAAAGCATATAATGTTGTTGTTGCCTCTGGAAATTTACGGTTATGTAACAATATCATCTATAAGAAAAAATATAAATAGACACAGGACAACCATATGATTTTTAGTATTCCATCTAGAAAAATTGTCAAAAGCTAGAAAATCATTTATCAATGGTTGCATGTATACATCGATATTCTTACTAAGAGCAGTAGGTCCTACAATAAGTAAAGACAATAACAAAAATTGCTCCTTCATACACTTCCATGGAGGTAAATTGTATGGCATAAGAATAACCGGCCACATGCTATTAAATTCATCAGAGGTGAAACCAAGTCGAACATTACAACAACCCTCTGCAAACCATGGAAACTTTCCATAAAAGACTTTTCATGCGTTTGAGCCTGATGGATGATGCATAATGTTATCATCAATGTGTTTCTCTTTATTCCACCTCAAATTTATGGTTGTTTTTGTTGACATAAAAAAACCTTTGTAATCGTGGTTTAATAGGGAAGTATCTCAAGATTTTATGGGGTGTCTTTTTTCCTTTTCTCATCATCTACTTGTCACCTTGATTTACCACAAATGGGACATTCTTCAAGATATTTAATGTCCTTCCAAAATATAATACAATCATACTTACAAGCATATATTAATATATATCCTAATCTAAAGTCCCTTAATAATTTCTTTGCTTTTGTAGTAAGATTAGGCAATTTGTGTCTAGTAGGTAATGCATCATTGAACAAGTAAATTAACATGTCAAAAGATTTGTTACTCCATTTATTATATACCTTCAAATGTAACAACTTGACAACAAAATATAGTTGTAAGAATTTGAGCACTCTGGATATAATTCTTCTTGAACAACTTTCAATAACTTCCCAAAATTATCTTCTGTAGTACTACTAATTATGTTAGGCAAACCAGTATCATTTATAGTCTTCATATAATTCCCCAAATCCTCTAACAGCTCTCTAATCCTATCATCATGATCTTCGTTAATATCGCAATCCTCTACATCATTATTGTTACTACGGTTATCAATTGTATCAACACTTATAACAATACTTGCTTTAGAACATTTTCCATGATAAATCCATAGAGTATAGAATTTATCTATGCCTTGGATTAGCAAGTGATTGTATACTATATCTTGACTTTGAATGTTCATATTTAATCAATCTATACGGGAACAACAAATAAAACATTCTAAACCTATTTGATCTTCTACAAATTTGATGAAACTCTTAACTCCTGAGCATTCAGTGAATTATTTCTGATAAGACATACAACTTTTGTCCAAGATGCTATACAATTAAAGTAAATTACTAAATGCAAAAGTTCTAAATAACATAATGAAAAATCAATACAAGTTAACTTACTAAGTTTTAATTCAAATAAACAATGAAATTGAGCATGGTAATGAAATTGACCATGCTAAGAATAAGAAGCAAGAACCCATCTCAAAAGCAACATGTACAAGTAGTGAGTTTTAAACATACCTCTTAATTCTCAAGCAAAAACTGTAAGATCTAATTCAATTTATGCTTTCATTACTATAAGCTTTAGCACCTCCTGTTGGAAAGCATTTGTAAATAAAGTATGAATACCATTATTCCTAATAAGCATATCAAACTACTCTTAACAAACAATCAATTAAAAACAAGTATAAAGAAGGATGATGTTTTCCCTTTCATATTCGATTTAAAAACCAATTTTTAAAAGATTATAGAATTACGATCCTAATATATCAATAACAAACCACTATCTTTTTAACAAAAATAGAGATAAATCTAGACTTAGAAATATTGAATATTAAGTATATCTCTATTTGGATCAATTTTCATAACATACCATTTGGAATAGTAGTCCATTATAGGGTTGAGTTACCTAGCTAGTTACTTGGGCAAACCTTTATGCCTTGATTAAGTTGTAGTCGAGATAAGGAGAATATGTTATGTAAGGATTTACTTTAAAGTGGAATTGGATCAAGAACCACCTAACAAAATCCCTATAATTAAGCTTAAAGAAGGCAATATTCTTATAGAGGCTAAAGTTTGCATCTCATACAAATGAACACATATATGTAAATCTCATTCATACAAGAACTTCCTTTAAATATTCTTATTCATATATACAAAAAAAATTGAAGAAGTTCTTAGAGAAGAAAAAAATCAAACACTTGAAGAATAAGAAAGTACTTAAGACCATATAAGATGACAATACTTGTTGGAAGAGTAAGGAATCAAAAAAATGGTAAAAATTATTTGATTTATGGACAACAATAATGAGATACCCTCTTTATCAAATTCTTATAATGATAATGATGATTGTGATGTCGATCTTTTATATGATAACTTATTTGAAGGCTCAGAGGTCATGAGGTTGAAAAGGAAGGAATTATCTTTCAAGAATAAAGATATTTTAAAGGAAGAAATTATATGTATGACGTGATAAAACCTAATAGCATGGTTATTGTCAATGATAATGAGCATAATTTGTTGCATATGAATGAGACACTGAATAAAAGAGATTAATGTCCTAAAAGAATCACTGCCTAGATTCACTATAAGTAGTGAAAGTTTTAACAACATGTTTGGAGCCTAAAAGAGTCTAAATAATAGGCATAAAATTGGGTTCTCTTATAAAAATGCACCATAAATGCCAATACATTTTTCTATAAAGGAAAATTATGCTTATCGTGATGAATCATTACTTTAAGTCATCTCATAAGTATGTGACTTTAAATTCTAGGCAGGAAAACTTCAACATTTATACATCATCTTCTAGGTCTAAGGGTAAAAAGAATTTCAATTTATGAAGAATCCCTAACTTTATTCTTTAAAAGGGAGTTAGGGCTACTAATGGAATCATCACTTGAATGACCACTAATCAAGAAAGATATGAATGTATACCTTCTTACAAAGAGTAGAGAGAAGAGAGCAGATAGGTTATATAATACACAAATTACAAATCTACATATACTCCTCTTGATCACCTTTGGGTTATAGGGATATTAGTATAGATTGTAGATTTATCTCAAACGACTTTCATAAGCTAAATAATTTATTTAAGAGGAAATTTCAAGTTTACTTAAGAGTGACCAATGGCTCATATTAAGATAAGATTAAAATTCATATTCACAAGACCTTTCCAATTCTTGAGACCACTTGCTAATATTGGGAGATGTTTCAAGTTTTTTTACTTCAAATTAATGTGCGATAAGTAGACTTGACAATTGGACAAACCTTACATGGTTTGTATATGGTCAAAGCCTCTACTAAATATTCTAAATTCAAATTGAGTTTGGCTCAAGGCCTAATCAAGCCCAAAGCTAACAGCTCAATCCTAAGTTGTGTCAGTGTTCAATTGGGCATATAACTTATGGCCCAAGCTCAAGCTTATTCAAGCTTAGTAAGCTTAGCTTAGCCAGATCAAGCCAAATAAAATTGAGTTGTTTAAAGATTTTATATCGATTCACTTAGTAACTTAAAAATGTTGGTTTGTTATAAAATGATGTCTTTTTATATATAAATGAGTTTAGGTTTCAAGCTAGACTCAAAGTATGGAGCTTGAGCATAAGTTACATCAAAAGCTCAAAAAATGTCGAAAATTGACTTAAAATCTATTTAACTCATATAGAACTTCTTGATTTAGATTAGGTCGAACTAGCTTTGTCCTGTTTACTAAGCCTAGTGACAAGCTGATAAGCAAACCAATAGTTCTCAAACTTGTAGATCAATTTCTATTTTTTATTGACAAGAATTTTGATTGATGTTATTGTGCTCTAAGTAGCAAAAGTTATGTTACTTTTATTGTAGCCTTATAACTACGTTAAGACTTAAAAGGGCAACTGATACTTCAGAAGCTCATCACGTAGCCCCTAAAAGGTTCATATAATGTTTTGTAGCCTAGCCCACTATATAGAGACTTATGCTCTACCTCAGCCAAACACCATGCTCGCTTTCTCCTACTAAGAGACCTGTGTTCCTATTTAGGGATTGAAAAAAAAAGGCTAAGTCTAAATTCATATACTTTTATTCAACCTAAAGTTAATGAAATCATGCAAAGTTAAACCAAAATTCAAGTTTATACTTAAAAAATTAGAATTTGAGTTGAGCTCAAACTTTTCTAAAAATTTTAAAAAATTAGAATTTAAGTTGAGCTCAAACTTTTCTAAAAATTTTGGCATGCTTAATTTTAGGACTTTTTTCGAGTTTTGAGTCAATCTCGATCTTTATGGTCTAAACTCAATTCAAAGTCCAAACTTCTTTGTCATACAAAACAGTGTCACTTTATATGTTTAAACAAAATATAATTATTTTATGTTTAATAAATAGTTACTTTTAGGCCTATAAAGTTCAATTAAATTAAGTTAAATACTATTGGATCAATTGAATTTTAGATTATCTGCAATTTGATGGGACTTAAATTTGAACCAAAAGTTTTAGACGTGATCAAATTTTAGGCCAACTAAAAAATTTATGGCCGTTACCATCTCTACTCCTGTTCACCCCTGCTTTAACTTTCATATTCAGCCACTCTTCACGTAGCCGTATTTGTCAACCTTAATATAAAAGTAAGCCCCTAAGTCGAGTCGATAAAGCTACAATGGGTCAACCAGGCTCCTGTTAGTATAAATCTTCCAATAATATGAACCATGAGTCATGCTTCAATCAAACTAGAAAAGTGCT
>JANSVA010000217.1:39001673-39012320 GCA_025504915.1 Erythroxylum reticulatum | reverse complement strand
ATTAATAATAAATATTTTCATTACAAAACTGTAACTGAAGAAGATAAAGTTACATGTAAATACACTTACTTTCCGGGGCACTATATTTTCATAACTCCAACAAACAAATCCAATAAACACATAAACAATTAGATTTCTTTAATTTAAGAATAAATTTTAAAGGTGAGATTAGAACATCCTCAACATTCTAGATCTTATCATCAACTATTTAATCAAATTATATACAAAGATAAAACTAAAAATAAACAGGAAATACAATATAAATGGAGGCAGCGACATTGGGAAACCTCCTAATCTGAGAAGTATGTCGAGTCAGCTTCTTCTCCTCTTCTTTCTTCCTTTTTCTCTTCCTCTATCTCTAGATGAATTCTCTTTAGGGTTTCTTAAGGTAGCTAATGCAAAAAGCTTCGTGCCTCTTTTTCTTGTTTTCTCAATATCCTTTTATGCTCTGAGCAATCCTAAGGTTTTTTCAGGATTCGAAAGGTCCCAAAAATCCCTCGAAACTTGACATTTTTTAGTGTTTGAACGTCTTCCCGATGTAGGCCACGTTCGTTGGCCATTTCTTGAGCTTATGTCACGATCGTGGGCCATCTCTGGTGCTTCTATCATGATTGTGGCCTGTTATGCCACGATCGTGGGTTGTTGTTTCGGCCCAAATGTCTTTGAAACTTCTTCATTCTTTGATGCTGACCCTAAAATATTAGCAAACACATCAAGGTAACTCAAAAACTTAATAATTAAGCTAAAAGACTTATACCAACCCATAAAACACTTAAAACATAAATAATTAACAAACTAACATATTTCTAACCTAAACACATACTAAATGATTGAATTAACAACTAATCACATATTAAACTATATACTAAACACGATGCAATTTACACTTATCAACATCCCCACACTTAAATGTTTACTTGTCCTCAAGCAAACAAAACAACAAACACATAAAATTCATAAAGAAAACAATGCAGTAATGAGACAATGGCTTCAACTTCATGAAATAAATTTAACTTTAAGCACAATCATTCATGTTATTCTAAACCATTATTATGCAAAATCCACGTCTATGAGCTTTGGAGTAAACATACATATTACTCAGGACCCAAATGTCAAGTTATTCACCCTTTTCAATTGTACACACACATTAATAATTATTTGGTCATTCAAACTCTACAACTACTCCTAAGTACATTTTTATGAAAATTCAAGCTACTTACAAGTTCGGTAGGTTTTAATAGAAAACACACATTTTTTAATTTAATTTTTATATTTAAAATTAAATTAATTTCAATCCATCTAAGCCATCGACATATTCACACAATTCATAATATGCAACCTAACAAACTGTCATACAATCTACAAAATTCAATCTAAAAACAAAACATATAACCCTCCCCACACTTGAACAACACATTGTCCTCAATGTGAGAAAGAGGCAAACAAACACGCATGGAAGGAAGAAACATAGAATAAAATAAAAACAAAAGTAAAGACTAAATTTAAAGGAAAAGGGTTAGAAACAAAGTCCTACGATAATGGAGGTAGGGATGGTGTTAGAGTGGAAATTGAATGCCTTGAGATTCAAAGTATCAATGAATATGACATATATCTTTGCTCTAACATTGTTGTGTTTAGGCCATCCTTTTCATCCTTCCAGATTTCTCCGCAAGTGTATTTGAAATTACTTTGGTGTTGGCATAGATTGTGTCGAGCACTTTCATCCAACCAGGCTCATCTGTGTCTTCTTCCTCTTCAGACTCCTCACTAGTCCAATTACCTTTGACCTGCTGAGGCGACGCTGTGCTAGAACTCGCCTAATTAACCCTGATCTTCATATAATTCATTCATATGAATCTTTTGGTTGATGTCTCGAAGTTTCATGTTATGGGACTTTAGGGTTTCAGCATGCCACAAATGATGCTAATTTAGGAAATTAGGGAGGTAGACAATTAAGCCACTACTATCCATGCCATAATACTCAGCAGTGGAGGAAATCAAATACCCAAATTATTGCTCCTCTTACCTAAAGTTGCAACAACAACATTTAGAACATGTGTGTAGGTGCACACTGGGATGCTGTGATCCATAAACTATAAGAGAAGAAGTTCTTTTGTTGAACACTTGCTAGTTTCTGATTTTTCAAAAACCATTTGACATATGAATTTATGCAATAACAATTGACATATGAATTTATGAAATAACAAGTGCTCTTGGGATTTTATGATATTGTTGTGAGCATTTTGAGCTTCAAATCGCTCTAACCTAATGATATCATTCCAATAGCAAGAAGCACAAAAATCATCGTGCTGATCGATAATGGAAGATTTGGGGAATGCGCAAATATCACACATGACTTCAACGTTTAGCTTATAAGCTCATCCTTGTAACCTAAACCACATTTCCTTAGGGTGGCTAGGTTCAGAATAAAGAGAAGTGAAGAATTCGAGTGTAAGCTCTTGGTAAACAAGATATTGGAACTGTATAAATTTTTTGCCTACTAAATTCTTTCTGTTAGATTCTCTACCCTATTTCACAATTCTAGTCTATCAAGCATATCAAAATCAAAATATTTTACGACTACTATTTGTTTAACATTAAGGGATTAGAAATGAATACCTTCCTCCTCTGTGTAGATTAGGAAGGGTGCTCTGAAGTCTGCTGCCCTGTTCCTTCACCCTTGTCCTGAGACTTGATTTCATCCTGATGATTAGTTGCATTTGGCTTACTACTTAATACGTGACATACTAGATTGCAAGTAGGTGGAGATTAGAATAAAATGGGAATTTAGAAGTTTGGTTAGAGAGAAATGAGAGTGTTTGGAGTTTCAAATCTTAACGAAATAAACTTAAAATGATAGTGAGTGAAAAAATGAAGTATGACAAGAATATATAGGTGAAGGAAGCGTAAAATGGTAAAAATTTTAAATGAAAATCGCACGGACTGTTTTACCCTGCCGCAATCCATGATCGTGGCCTATAATATTTTCACCAATTTTTGATTTTTTTCTTCTTTTGTCCTTCGACACATTCTCAAGATCACTTCTTACTCTTTATAGCTCTTTCACCTCTTTTTTCCATACTTCCTCGATCATCTAATTCATGTTGAAGTCCTATACCTTCCTGATCTTATTTGGAAGCAAAATAACCTAACGACAAAATTTAAACTGTCTAAAAGTCAAAGAAAATAACATGGAAATAACAATCCATAGGTTGCCTCCCATGCAATGCTTCTTTTAAAAACGGTAGCTCCACGCTCTTCTTATATTCAAGGTGGTTCAAATGAATTGTGCAATGGTAGTGTAGTCATTGATCTAACAATTTACACATAAGCTACCATGCCCTAAGTTCCACCTTCCTTTTGCTTCGCCTTCCTCCTCTTTCTCCTTAGTGATCATTTCTTTCTAAATGCATTCCCAGGATCCTCAATATCTTCCCATTGTCCTCAAGGTTCAGGTTCTTTGATGTTACCTGGAAGTAAAGGGAAATTGTTGTCATTCTTCGACACCGTGAAGGTTATTTGATGCTTTTCTTCCCTCAGAGTTAGTTCACCCTTATGAAGGTCAATTATTGGGCAAACAGTAGCTAAGAACGGTCATCTAAGGACTATAGTGGTTTTCACATCTTCTCTAATATCCAATACACAGAAGTTTGTAGGGAAAGTGAAAGTATCAATCTGTACTTAAACATCCTTAATAACACCCTTTGGTCGATGAACTGTTATGTTTGTTGTCTTCATTAGCGACTTTGTGATTTCTAACTCTTTTAGCCCAAATTTTTTACTAAAGTTATACAAATTATATTAATACTTGCTTCAAAACCTGTGAATGCCCTATATATTTTTCGATTGATATTGCAAGGAATGTAAAAATCCCATGGATCCTCTTTCTTCTGTGCTATATTAGGGTTTTCTTTTGCTATGCGCTCCTTAACCTTCTTCTTGATTGATTCCTTTAGTGTAAGCCCTATTTGTAGATGTTCTGTTTTGTCCTTAGAATTCCTCATCACCTTATTTGAAATTGACTTCGGCTAAGCTAGAATTGTTGGACCCCGAATTTTTCTTTAATTTTTATTTATTTTATCATTTTTTCTTAGAATTTATTCCATTAAATTAACAAGCAAGGATAGAAGCTAGAGTTATTAGATAGAGAATGTTAGAATTAAATTAGAGTATAGATAAGGTATCAGATTTAAATAGGCATTACATTAAAATGAAGGGCATAATTGGAAGGGCAAACAAAGAAGAGGGGAAAATAGGAAGAAAAAGATAAAAATCAGTTTTGAATAAGTGAGAAAGAAGAGAGAATTGAGGGAAGCTAAGAGAAGAGAGGAAAAAGCGTAAAGAAGAAAGAAAGATTAAGAAGAGAACTTGGGAAGCTAAGAAGGAAGAAGAAAGAAAAAGATTTGAGGTAAGTTTATCTTTCTTTCTTGTTTAGGTAGATAAAGAAGTAGAGAAATGGGTTTGTAAAGGAAGAAAGAATAGAAACCCTAGTTGGATGTTAAAGGATTTTCAACTAGGTTTTAGTTTCTTTTTAATCTAGATAATCTATGGGTGGATTAAGTTTAATCTTAATTTTGTTCTTGATTATCAAAAACTTATGGGTTTTCTTTTTGTATATTGGATTGAATGGAAAACGTGTTTGAATGAATGAAACATGGTTTATTGAAGGAAACTAAGAAAACCCAAGGCAAGAGTAAGAGGAAAGGCAATCTTGAATTTGAAATTTCAAGCAAATTAGGTGGGTAAAATGTTTATGGTTATTGTGATAATGAGTCAATTCTTGTTTGCTTGAGTGTTTAATTGCTTGAATTGAAATGTTATGATTGTTATGAAAGGCATGATGATTTATTACCCTGATTATGCATTAAATGATGTTATGACATTTTGCATGGATCAAATATGAAAAAGCATAAGAAATATGAAACTATGATGAAATGGATTTGATCACAAGAATTTGCTTATGATTGGGCAAGAGAGGAACCATTTTGTTCATCACATGCATGTTGACTAAAGCCTTCTCCCGGCTTCCTGCTTGTGGCATATGAGATCCTAAGAATTAGATTCGTTTTGTTCACAATGTATACTTCAGTTTCTCCGTTTTATTTCATAGGACCTTTGAGTCATTTGTTTATGCATTTTATTTCGATCTGTAAGCATGATGCATAGTTGAGTGTTATATTGATGATTGTGAGTTAGATGATATGATTTATGTGAAAATGTGTTGAACTATGAGATTGAAAGTAGGATTGTGGATAATTGGATTGCTAAATGTATGAGATGTATACATATATGAATAGGTAATATGCTTAACATATGGCTTATTATCAATTGCTATAAATATATTATCCACTGAGCTTAGTAGCTTAAACCATTATTTCCCACTCCTCAGGTGTAGAACAAGAGAATTGGTGATCCTTGCAAAGATTGGCAACTTTGAGATTAGAGACTTTTGTAATTAAGTTAGTAACTACATTTTGGGTAGCTTTATAGGCATTTCAATATGAGCATTCATTGTGGGTTGTATTTTATATTTTATACTAAGCCAACGATGTGGCTTTTGATACGTAACTAAAGTTATTGTATTAACTCTTTGATATAGGAATGAAATCAATATTTGAAAAGATCTTTGTGTATATTCATATACATCTTTTAGCTGAGTTATTGGTGGTTAGTTGTGGTTCGAATTGTATGTGTAAATTTTTGTGTTGTTGGATTGTTGGGAACTGAGTTTTCTTCGAGGGTTTTGCTATGGTGAGGCTTAGAGGTCGCCGCGACGAATCTTTTTAGAAAGGTGATTGTGTTAAATTTTGTATTTTGTCCGTGGCGAACCTAAACTTTCACCATGACGTAATTTTCCTGAGGGGTTTTCTCGCTGAACCTCAGGAGTTCGCTGCAACGAATCCAAAGTTTTCCACGACGTATTTTTCCCGAGAGATGCTTGATTTCAATATGGGGACTTCGTCGTGGCGAGGCCAAGCTTTTTCCGCGACGTATTTTTTTTTAAAGGTGCTGTTGCATGACCTTAGGACTTCGTCGCGGCAAATCCAAGTGATGGTCGAGGTAAACTTTTCCTGATGGGTCTTTGGAAATGATTCCTATAGTTTATTACGGTGAACCCACCACTGCTACCTTTGAAATTTTCTTATAAATTGAATGTTTTCAAATGTATCTTTTGTATGATCCTTACCCGATCACCACAAATGGTCCCCTCAGGATTAGTCACGAGACCCGACCCTAATAAGAATAGGGCACAAAAATTAAGGTTGTGGTTCTTCAATTGACTTAATTACGAGCTCATTTAGAAGGAATTCTATAATTCCTTGTTCTTCTCCATTATCTCCATCTTCTTTCATATGTTCAAGTTTCTTTTACTGGGTCTGAGTAATGGCCATGATCTATCCCTATGGGATAGACTTGATATTATTTGGAAGGTTCCTACTTTTCGAGTTAAAATTCCCTCTGCCAGTTGACCTACTTGGACCTCTAGATTGTGTATTGAAGAGGCGTGGTTCTTAGTGACTTGCTCAAACTCGCTTTCAAGCTTCCTATGTGCATCCTCCATGCCTCTAATTTTATCTAAAATCCTATCCAACTTGGATTCCATTGAGCTCGGTTTATCTTATTGGAATCTTGGTTGTCCTTGAGGTCTGAACTGTCCTCTAACATTGTTCATCCATAAGAACTTAGGATGATTCTTGCACCCAGGGTTATATTTGTTGAAGTAGGAATTGTTTCACCCTCTTTGTCCATATTGAGCTCCCATATGATTAACTTACTCTGGGCTGTTATCTTTCATCAAGAAGTAATCTATAGTATCATGATCCATCTGTCCACAGAGTTCACACTTTAGTTGTATGGCTTTTACCAAAGCCGAGGTTTAAACCTTCATATTGTTGAGTTATCATCTTAAGTTATCAATTTTTTGCCTACATCTCCATCATTTGATCAATAACTACAATTCCTTTTTGTTCTCAAAAAGTAGTGGTTTGTCTACGCCACTTGTTCGTCTATTGAAAGTTATTACTTGCCATCTCCTTTATCAACTCTCCTACTTCATCTACTGTCTTTCTCATCAGTGATCCTCTTGAAGCTGCATCAATCGTGTCTCTCGTATGTGGGGTTACTCCATTATAGAATGTTTGCAACAAAAACTCTTTAGGTAAGTTATGGTGTGGGCATTTTCGTTGCAAGTCTTTGTATCATTCTCACCCTTTATAGATTGATTCCCCATCACTTTGCTGGAAGTTGGTAATCTCCTTGATAATCTTTGTGGTATTGGTAAAGGGAAAATACTTGTCTAAAAAGACACAAACTAGTTGATCCAAAGTGGTAACATTGGTTGGGTTGACAGAGTGGTACTAAGCCTTTGATCTATCTCTTAAGGTAAAAGGGAAAAGCCTAATTCTTACCACATCCTCCGACATCTAGTGGTACTGAAGGGTATCGCAGATTTCTAGGCAATTTATTATATGTGCATTGGGATCTTCATTTGTTAGTACATAGAATTGCACATTCTATTAAAGCATGTTTAGCAAGGCTAGTTTAATTTCGAAAGAGGCTACTTGTACGGATGGCCTATCTACTCTTTGGTTAGCCGCATTGAACCCTGGTCTTATTAAATCTATAAGGGTTCTTTGTTGATATCCTTGGTTCGCTCCGTGATCCAAATCTTGCTAAAATTCCTTGACCATTGTTACTTTTGTGATTTGTTCTTCTTCTTCTCGTCAAGCTTTCCTAATTGATCGTTTTAATTGAGTGATGTCAAACTCTAAGGTTTCAGCTAAATGACTTGAACTTCTCATGACTCTTGTGTTCATGCAAGAGAACGGATTTAGGAATAGAAATAGAAATAGAAAGAAAGAATAGAAAATAAAAACTAACTAAAACACTTTAAATTGAAGAATTAAACTAATCGTCTCCCCGACAACGACGTCAAAAACTTGATCAGGTGGTTTGGCTATGTGTAAGTTTTAATAATAACCCTCGATAATCTACAAGCACATGGTTTATTATTGTAGTACCAAAGGTGTTGATCCCACAAGGAGGGAGTTAATTTAATCCTAAAATCGAATGGTAGAAGTAATAACATAAATTGAAATTGCACAAAACTGAAAATGAGAACTAAATTCATTCAAACAATTTAAGAATCAAACACAAATATACTAATCATTAAGCAGTTGCAACATACCCAAGAATAAACCAAAAGAAATTACCATATGAGAGAAAAGGAATTTTACCTTTCCTTAATGCATTACAAGAAAAAAGAGGTGTATCGACAGAACTTACCGACAGAAAGCATAAACAAACCGTCGGTAATTAAATTTAGCAACGGTATTTAACGACGGCTAAATGCTTCGTTAAATTGGCTGTCGATAAATTTACCGACAGAAATAATTATCCTTCGGTAAATTTTTTGACGGAAACAACTTTCCGTCAATATATATACCGAAAGAAAAATTGTTACCGTTGGTATATATACAGATGGTTATGTCAATCCGTCAGTGAATTAACAATAATAATGTGAATATTTTCTGACGGTTTATAACCAACCGTCAGTAAATATCACTTAGTTTATAGATGAATTTTTAAGATCCATTACTAAATATCACTCAAAATTACCGATAGAAAATAAAATTTCATTGGTAAGACCCATAAGTAATTTGCGACGAATTATCATAAACTATTGGTAATGATTCTACCATTAAGATATTAAATCCTCTTTTTTAAAATCTCGCCATTAAATTTTATTAACAGCTATAAATTATCTGTGCATTATTTTGTTGATTTATTTACATAATTAATTTGTTTAACTAGAAATTTAATTGATCATATAAAGCTAAAATTTTCTTCATTCATAATAAAAAAATTAAATTGTACATAAATTCAATCCAAATGACTACAATAATCCTATTGCCCTAGTGAGCACAGATATCTGATCTTTGGTCCATCCATATAGGCAAGTTGATAACATGTATAATGAATAAAAGCTTCAACTCCAGCAACTAATTCAAGATTAATATAACCATCAGGTGTTAATCGTCTATACATCCAAGATCTATCAACATAACTCATTTCTAAAAAACTGTTAATTTAAAACAGTGATTCCATAGTCAATATCCTTCATGTTCGTCAAAGTTTACAGAACATCTAAGATAAGACTTGTGAATTAGGATAACAAGTTTTGGTTGTGACTCCTAAGCTCCTCGTACTTTTTACGGGTTATGGGTTAAAGTTTATGGGTTCAAATCTAAAAAACGAACCTATACTAAAGATCAAACATATATGTTTATAATAATATATTTTAAAAGATCTTTTCAATCATTAAAAGTCCTATATTAAATATTTACTAATGCCAAATATAATAAGTGTTCATCAAAATATGAATGCTTATTTTAATAAATTGTTTAAACATTTAGCTAGTTTTCAAAAGATGCGTGTAAAAATTCACACATGAGAAGTAAAGAGAAGCTAATCACGATGGAATACGAATCAATGAAATAACGGATTGACAATTTAACGTAATTGGAACTATAATATAAGTCAAACTCATCCTATATTAATTAAATGATAAACCAAAGTTCATACCACAAACGAATACCCAAATTAAACCAAGTTCAAAAAAATGTTATAAAAAACAAATTCACTTACCTCAACCAACACGCAGAAGGATCTTCCCGAAGTACGTAAACGAAGATGATGACGACAGAGCTAGAATGAAAAATATAGAAACTGATACAAATGTCATTAAAATGTGTGAAAATTAATTTTTGACATTGTCACACCATAAAATTTTTTATTTTATTTTATCCTTAATCTTATATATTTAAACTAATTAAATTATTTTACCTAACAAAATCCATAATCCTAATTTCACAATCCCCATCTTTATTTTTCTACAATTTTTCTATACTTTATGTCTATAATAGGTTATTTTAATTTATGGATATAAAGAAATAGAAGATTACTATATTGATTAATCAAGTACACTTAGACAAGATTTTTGGTTATTTCTTGTATTTAGAGAAACTCTTGTTTTAGGTTCTTTAATAACTTATGATCTTATCTACTTTGCAAACGGTGATCAAATCCTAAGATTTTATCACTCTCATTCCTATCTTTGTTTTAGTTTGGCGATTTATACCATTCTTCCTTTTTGTTAACTTTGAATATGTTCTTTCAATCAAATTTCTCGATAAAGTGATCCTTATTCCTACTTATATTATTATGGAATCCCACTCATCATAATGATGATGTTCGTATCATTATAAGTCTTTATATTAGTTTTGATTTTAGGAATAATTAATTTGATATAAATAGACTCACTCATGAGAGATATGTTGAAAATTTAGAAGTAAAAGTAGAGCTACTTCAAATAAGTGATTGTAGACTATGATTTTATGGTTTTGTATTGATTGGATTTCCTTTGTTAAACTAAGTTGGTTAAAACATAAAGTTTTGATGATAACATCATACAAAAGTGTCAATAAAGTTGTTTAAGTGATGATAGGTAACCTTAAAGAGCAATGTTGTAAGATAACTTATAAAAAAACTTTACAATTAATGTTTAAAACTTTTAGTAGATGAACAAGCTTTGACTAGAGTTAGAATATTTGTTTAGAGATGTTTAAGAGGTGATTTAAGGCTTGG
>JANSVA010000217.1:38930542-38954858 GCA_025504915.1 Erythroxylum reticulatum | reverse complement strand
CATTCACTAGAGTTAATGTTGGGGTTAAGTAGTTGAAAAAGTTTAAGTTGCATTAAATGAGGTATGTCAATTTTAGGATTTTGTTGCTACTTCAAGATTTTTTCCACGGCAAATCCAATGGTTCGCCGTGACGTAATTAACCCGAAGCTCTTTATTTTTGACTAACATGGTCAGTTCACCACGGTGAGACGAAATGGTCATAGCGGCGAAAATACAAATGCACGTTTTCCACGGGGAAAGTTCAATCGTTCACCGTGGCATAAAAATCCCGAGGGGTCCAAGGGATTTTCTTGCATGGCTTCACCGGGGTGATGGTCTCCTTTACTTCAAAAGGATCTTTTTTAAAAATTTTGAAATTTCCAAGCCTCCCTCCATGTTCACATTTCACGATCCCATGTCCGATGTTGAGCTTCGGAAATGGGGTCCAACAATATAGGTAAGTCTTTGCATGTGATTGCTTATGCTTCTAGGACATTGGATGAGGCTTGGTGTAATTACTATACAATAGAGAAGGAATTGTTTGCTGTTGTGTTTGCTCTTGAAAAAATTCGGTCATACTTACTTAGCACAAAAGTTGTTGTTTTCATCGATCATGTAGCTATTAGGTATCTCTTGAAGAAAAAGGAATCCAATCCACACCTTATCAGATGGCTACAAGAGTTTGACCTTGAGATTAAGGATAAGAAGGGAGATAAGAACCTTGTTGCTAATCACTTGAGCTGACTTAATGGTAAGGGAGTTAATGTCATTCCCATCAAGGAGACCTTTCTTGATGAACAGTTATATGCCGTCCTTCAAGCTACTCCTTGGCCATAATATGCTGATTTAGTTAACTTTTTGGTTACTAATGAGTTACCCTCAGGTATGTCTAAATCCCAAAGAGATAGATTCCATGTTGATGCTAAGTATTATTATTGGGATAATCCATATTTGTGAAAGTTCTGTGCCGATCAAGTTATTAGGAGATGTGTGTCATAAGATGAGTTTAATAACATACTTTCTTTCTGTTATACTTATTCTTGTGGTGGTCATTTTGGTGCTAAATGCACAAGTCATAAGGTGCTTGAATGTGGTTTCTTTTGCTCTTCACCATTTAAAGAAACATTCCACTTCTGTAAATCGTGTGAAAGATGTCAAAGAACTAGTAACATAACTCAGAGACATTAGATGTCGCAAACTACTTTGATTTTTAGTGAGATATTTGATGTTTGGGGTATTAATTTTGTGGGTCCCTTTTCCTCTTCTTATGGCTATCTTTATATCTTGCTTACTATGGATTATGTATTTAAATGGATTGAGGCTATTCCTACAAGAATTGATGATGCTAAGGTTGCTGTTGGATTTGTTAGGGCTAACATCTTTGATAGGTTTGGAATTTCCAAAGCAATAATCAGTAATTGGAGGACCCACTTTTGCAACTGATCTTTTTAGGCCATGTTGAAGAAGTACAACATTTTTCACAAAACTAGCACGACATACCATTCTCAAACAAGTGGTCAAGTTGAAGTTTCTAACCATGAGATTAAGTCTATCTTGGAGAAAACAATTCAACCTAATCAAAAGGATATGAGTCTTAGATTGTGAGATACATTGTGGGTTTATAGAATAACTTATAAGACCACTTTAAGAATGTCACCCTTTAGGACAGTTTATAGAAAATCTTGTCACCTTCCAGTAGAACTTGAGCATAAAGCATTTTGGGCCATTAAGCAATGTAACTTGAACTATGATGAGGCTGGAAATTTTAGGAAGTTACAATTACAAGAGTTAGAGGAGATAAGGAATGACGCCCACGAGAACATGAGGATTTACAAGGAGAAGTCGAAGGTAGTCCATAACAAGATGATTAGTAAGAAGTAGTTTCATATGGGTCAGAAAGTTCTTCTCTACCAATCAAGCCTTTGCCTCTTCCTAGGTAAACTTCGATCTCATTAGATTGGACCTTTTATTATTACACGTGTTTTTGATTATGGTGCAATTGAGGTTGATAGCATAGATACAAGCAAGAAGTTCATAGTCAATGGACATAGGTTGAAGCCTTTCCTTGAAGGTTTTCAATCTACTTTAGAGGCGATACACTTTGTCGAGTCTGTCCATGAGGAGTGAGGAGCCTTAATATGACATCGAGCGAACGACATTAAATAAAAGTGCTGAATGGGAGGCAACCCATCATTAAAAAAATCAATTTTGATTTTTCTTCCTTTTCCTTTTCTCTTTATGTTTCTCATCATCTTCTTCTTCTTCTGGGAATTTATTTCTTTTTGGTGAGTCTTTAGTGTTTTTTTATCTTCTCTTCTTACTTTGATTTCAACATTGAGGACAATGTTGTGCTTAAGTGGGGGGAGGGGGCATTTAGGTTAGTTTTTACATTAAATTTTTGGGTTTTAGCTAGTTATTGGTTCGAATATTTTCTCGATTTTCATGCTTTAATGTGCCATACCTTTTCTTTTGCTTGAACTTGAAGGTTTTCACTTGCACTTGCATGATTTATTCTAAAAACCCATAAACATTGAAAAAGATTTAAAAAAAAGTCAAAAAGATTTTCTATTTTTGTATGTTTTGTACCTTAAGTGTTTGGTTTTGTCTTTTTATCTCCCAATGTTTGATAAGAATATGAATGTTATAGATGATAATTAATATGTGATTTTTGAATCATAAATTTAATGAATGTGTTTTTGTGTAAGTTCTGAGCATGATGGTATTTGAACTGACCTTGAAACTACACTATGTTGATGTAATAGATGATTGTCCCATACGAGCTTTTGAACTTT
The DNA here is from genome assembly GCA_025504915.1 of Erythroxylum reticulatum. Classification (NCBI taxonomy): domain Eukaryota; kingdom Viridiplantae; phylum Streptophyta; class Magnoliopsida; order Malpighiales; family Erythroxylaceae; genus Erythroxylum; species Erythroxylum reticulatum. The sequence continues at coordinate 38,952,087 of JANSVA010000217.1, read as the reverse complement.
CAACATGTCTCTTTGATGTGTGATTTCATTCAATGATTTGTATCTATAGAACTTGCTTCATATCTTGTTTAGACTACATTTGTGCATGCATTATACAAACGTGATAAAGGCCCCTAAGATTTTAAACCATTTAACCAAAAACAACCCAAAACATGTTGACCACTAGTTATCCCACTTGAGCTATTACCTGTTCTTTGCTTTACACATGTTTAACTTAGCCTATTCTTATTTCATTTATCTTTCTAAACCTTATTATGGTTAGTAGAGCATGCTTTTGTTGAGTTAAACTTGAGGAGGTTGCATATGTTTGGTTATCTATAGTATATGGCTTACTTTGTGCTTAATTATTAAGGGGAGTACTCGACCATGTAACATCCCATGTTCGGGGTTAGACCCCAGAATTGTGAACTAAGAATAATGTAGAGTGCATTGCATGCTCGTTCATCATTGTATATTCACACACATGTGAATATTTATTGATGAATTTTAAAATAATTGTTCATCAATTCATTGACATTTTTCGGGTATAATTGACTGAATAATGTGATTTAAAATGTGAATTGCGATTTATTGGTGGTCAAAATTTATTTGGAGACTGTTAGTATTATTTCGAAATTTTTGGTAAATTTTAGGAATTTCTAAAATTTGGAATATTTTTGGACTAGGAAAAATTTTGAAATATAGAACAATTAGAGTGTGACACGTGGACTGACTAAACTGATGACAAATGACTTGCATGCTTGCTGACACGTGGACTAATGATTTAGTGAAAAACGTGTTACATGCGAGAGAATACATAATTAAGTGTTATAGATAACAGATTATTTCCTGCAGCTCTCTCTGGTTGTTCTTCACCGAGAGTAATCTTGTTATCAAAATTTCTTCTGGTTTTTCAAACACCGAATATTAATTTGTTAATTTTGTATCATCGATTCACTCACACTGTCGAAAGCTTTGTTGAATCAAGTAAATAATTCTTGATGATGGTTTATCATTCATAAATGAATGCATGCATGGGTGGTTTGAGAAGTATAGTTTCGGTGAACAAACCTGAGGAATGAGTTAAATGAAAGATCTATGAATAGAGAATGTGTAGAAAATGTATAGGATTGTGAAAATTTGAGTTTAATGAAATTATATGATGAAATGAGGTTGTTGTTAGATATTAAAAGACACACAGAAACATATATGCGGTAAAGTTGATGAACATGCTCTGTTGTTCGTTGTATATGCATAAATGTTTAGGTATTGTTAGAGATGGATTTAAATTAGGTTAGAGTTAAAGAGAAAATAGAGCAATGAGGTGTTGTGTTTTAATAAGGAGTAAGATGATAGAAAAACGTGGATTGATGAGGCAAGAAAGATAGAAAAGTGTAGAAGTTATAAAAACACAGTAGAGAGAGAAATCGTATGTGAAGTTTCGATTTTGATCAATTACTATATAAGCTTGCATTTGAAATTGTTTTGATATTGTACTGGAGTAGAAAGATAGAATAGAAGATTAGGAATCAATAAATCAGTGGGAAGATATAGAAAAATGAAGGAAGTAGGTGCACTTTCACGACCATGCATGGACATGCATGGGTGTGCAAGGCATGCACGAGCATATATAATGTCGCACACATGTGACTGAATATTGTTGAGAAGTTTAATTTGGAATTGTAGATTTTTTTGTGTATTATGGAGCTGAAATGGTAGTAGAGAAGATGGTTAGTGCACGAATATATTGATTATAATGTGTAAAGGAGTGAAAATATGGAAAACAAAGAATGAAAGAAGAAGAAGCAGAAAACTGGTGGTGAAGAAAAAGGATATTGTGATCGTGCAGATAGTGAAGAAGTAAGAGAATCGTAATCATGCTGAAGCATGATCACAATTTTGTTGGTTTACCCGACGTATTGCGGTCGTTCATGTGCACGATTGCGACTCCTCTGCTTATCCGAAGGGGTTATTTTCTGAACATACTTTGATAATTTTATTATAACTTCTTCATCTGACATCCAAATGACTTGATTTTTGAACCAATAGATTTATAACACATTGTTCTACCTCCATATAAAAATTAGTAGCCTTTTGAATTGTTTTAAAAAAGATTGATTGAATGAAAGGGAGGCAATCTGTTGAATTAGTATGAACTGGAATTTTTTACTAAACTTACTACGGTAGTTTGGTTATATCATGGACTGTAGAGTTCCAAATGAATTGATTCATGATTCAAATGAAACTAAGGAAACAAGTTACAATTTCCCTGAAGAAGTGAAATTGTAATTCTGGTTGAAAGAATTTGAAATTTTGTTCCAAAGTTGAAGTAAGAGTTTTGTTATAACTTAAGACCAGAATGACGTATTTTGAAGTTGAAGTTGAATGATCTTAGTGTCATTAGAGACCTAAGAAATATAGGAACAATTTTCTAGAAGGAAGTGTTATTTAAATCCTTCATTTTCTAGATCATTTTGATAGTACACAGTTGGCCTAAATGGAATGTTTTCAGAAACAGATGAAATGGAGAATGAGTGATTGAATTTTGATACAATTGGAGTACATTTAATATGTACATCTTTGTAATACAAAAATATACCCGAGAATTTTTCAATAAACATGCATGATATATGAAACATTGATAAATGTGTTTATTCTATTACATAAGCACTCTAGTGATATGAAATTGTTTTATTGCATATGAAAGAGCAAGTAGCGTGACCGCTTCCAAATATTGCCGGAACGTCTAGTCAATAGGCATAAGGGAGCAACTATGAGTAACATAAGATGGTCTCACTTTATTTTTTCTATTATGTATATTACTGAATTGTATTGATATATTAATGATCTGCATTGCCTGGTTGTGTATTGAATTTCAAAAACCATATATCTGAGGCGATTGATGCATGCAAAGAATATTGGAAGTGCTACTTGTATGTGAATGAGACTGCCTAATTGAATATTTTGATTCTTAATGAAAGTTGAACTCCGGACTGAGGTTCGACGACTATGAGATTCTGATTGTGCATCATATATGAGTGTTATATATGGCATATTTTGTACTTTATTCATCTCATAAAATGCATGCTCAAATAAAGACATTACTGGAGTATTGTTAGAGATGGATTTAAATGACGTTAGAGTTAAAGAGAACATAGAGCAATGGGGTGTTATGTTTTAAGAAGGATTAAGATGATAGAAAAACGTGGATTGATGAGGGAAGAAAGATAGAAAAGTGCAGAAGTTATAAAAACACAGTAGAGAGAGTATATGTGAAGTTTCGATTTTGATCAATTACTATATAAGCTTTCATTTGAAATTGTACTGGAATAAAAAGACAAAATAGATGATTAGGAATCAATAAATCAGTAAGAAGATACAGAAAAATGGAGGAAGCAAGTGCGCCAAGGCATATATAGGCGTGCGTAATGTCACGCACCTGTGATTGAATATTGATGCGAAGTTTAATTTAGAATTGTGGATTTGTTTGTGTGTTATGGAGCTTAAATGGTAGTAGAGAAGATGGGTAGTGCATGAATGTATTGATTATAATGTGTAAAGGAGAGAAAATTTGGAAAACAAAGAATGAAAGAAGAAGAAGAAGAAAACTTGGCAGTGAAGAAAAAGGATGTCGTCATCGTGCAGATGGTCAAGAAGTAAGTAAATCAAAATTATGCTTCAGCATGATTGCGACTTCGCTTGTTCACCCAGCGTATCACGGTCATGCATCTTCATAATCGTGACTCTTCTGCTTATCCAAAGGGGTTGTTTTCTTAAAATGCTTTGATATTTTTGTTATAACTTCTTTGTCCGACATCCAAATGACTTGATTCTTAAGCCAATAGATTCCTAACACATTGTAATACCTCTCTAAAAAAAATTGGTAGCCTTATGAATTGTTTAGAAATAGATTGATTCAATTAAAATGAGGGAATCTGTTGAAATAGTATGAACTGGAATATTTTACTGAACATACTACGGTATTTTGATTATATCTTGGTCTGTGGAGTTCCAAATGAACTGAATCTTAATTCAAATGAACCTAGGGACATAAAGCTACAATTTTCCTCAAGAATTCAAATTGCAATTCTGGTTTTAAGAATTTGAAAATCTGTTCCGAAATTGAATTAAGAGTTCTATTCTATCTTAAGAACAGACTGACGTATTTTGCAGTATAACTTTTAGTATATTGAACTAAATTGAACGATATTGGTGTCATTAGAGACCTAAGATATAGAGGAACAATTTTATAGAAGGAAGTGTTATTTAAATCCTACATTATCTAGATCTTTTTGATCATACACAATTGACCTGAATGGAATGTTTTAAAAAATAGTTGAAATGGAGATTGAGTTATTGAATTTCGATACAATTGGAGTACAATTAATATGTACATCTTTGTAATACAGAAATATACCTGAGAATTTGTCATTGAACATGCATGATACATGAAACATCGATAAATGTATTTAGTCTATTATATAAGCACTCTAGTGATATGAATTTGTTTTATTGCATATAAAAGAGTAAGTAGCGCAACTGCTTCCAGATATTGTCGGAACGTCTAGGAAATATGCATAAGGGAGAAACTGTGAGTAACCTAAAACGGTCTCACTTTAGTTGTTTTGTTCTGTTTATTACTGAACTGTATTGATATATTAATGATCTGCATTGTCTGACTGTATACTGAATTCTGGACAATATATGTCTGAGACATTTGATGTATGTAAACAATATTGGAAGTGCTACTTGTATGTGAATAAGACTGCTTAGTTGAATATTCTGATTCTCAACGAAAGTTGAATGCTAGACTGAGGTTCAATGACTATGAGATTTTGATTGTGCATCATATATGAGTGTTATATATGGCATATTCTATATTTTATACATTTCATAAATTGCATGCTCAGATAAAGGCATTATGATTGGAGTAGATAGTATAAAAGAGCTTACATGTAGAGCATTGCTCCTTGATTTTTTGTTCTACACGTATAGCTTTGCTCCGTGATTTCTGTTCTAAATGAGCCCAATAGGCCATATCTGTATATATGTGTGAAAGGCACTCGGTTATAATAATAATAACAAATCTGGAGTCTCATATGTATTTATATTTGTAAATATCTATTCTGAATTCACAATGATAACATGTTATGCCATGATAAAGTGAGTATTAAATTACTCATGATCTGAATGAATATATGTTAGATAATATGATTGATTGTGTTTTGTTATATGAGTGAACCATCGAGGATGGTTACTCAACTGAGTTTGCAAAACTCATAAAAATTGCAATGTAGCTTTCCAGGATTAATAAAGGAGATAGGCTCCGAGTCAGAGTTCTAGGTCAGGATCAGTTTGCACCTGTATATGTATTTATTTATGTTGTACAATGTATATGAAAATGATTTTTAAATTGTAATGATGTAATGACTACAAGTATTTTGTTCTGTAATGGGCCCAAGTGATTACTGAAACTCTGAGAAATTCAATAATGATTGGAATTTTTGTTCCTAAAATTGTTTATACACAAATTGGGCCAAAAATTGATTATTTATTTACCACATATTCACTAGTTGTTTTAAAATTAAAAGTAATGAGTCTGAATTACTGACTATTTTAACATGCCACTCTTATGAGATTCATACTCGAATATCACTCAGTATGTCGGGTATGTGTCCTGTGAGATTGGGGTGCTATAGGCAAGATAAAAAAACGAAAATGATTGAGGTGGAGAGAAAAAAATAAAAGAAAAAGGTTCCCCATATGATTTTCTTGTTTTATATTATTGGGATTGAAAGTTCAAATGAAAAGTTGAGTTGTGCTTGATTGTTTGATGTTATGCATGGTTCACAATATATATGTCATTGATTATTTTTATGCTCTACTTTCTTTGATACTTAAACTTTTCTTTACCATTCTTTTACCTCACCCCAAGCCTAACCAAGTTACATCCTTGTTAAGTCCTTTTGATTTGTGTTATACATGTCTATTTAGTATTGTATTCGAGATTGAAGAGAAAGCATAGGTTAGAGCATTGCATTGTTTAAATTTATGAGAGTTAAACACATATGAGCCTTAAACACTTTGAATGTTGGAGAGTATAACAATGCGAGGACCTATTATTTTGACATGGTGTATATTTCCTCTAAGTCTTATATGCTATCTTGCTTGTTTCTTACATTTAGAGTAAGTTCATTAATTTTACGGATTGAATGTCATGATTTCTTTTTTTCTATGATGCTTGGGCCTTTTTTATGTTGTTGGGAGGATGGGAGAAAAGTTATAACACTTAAGAAAAGTTTCCCTGCATTTGCATACATATTTTCCTTTGCGTTTGCATCTACACTAGCTTTTTGAATGTCATGTCTTTTCCTTAGTATATTTCTTTTGTTTTTATTTCTTTTTCCTTACTCGACAATGAGCAAGAGCTAAGTGTGGGGAAATTCCATATTTTCTTATCTTTTTATACTCTTACACTTAGTTTTTATTCTCATCTGTTGCCAAAATCAAGTGACTTATATTGATTTTATCATTTCAAGTGTTTTAGGTATCAAGTGACGAAAATTATGCTAAGGAGGGAGATTTAGGACTTTTGGATGCCATTTTCAGAATGAAGAGGTCGAAATACCCCAAGGTGACCAAAGTTACAAAAATGCTAATCCTATTAGTATTAGGATTCCCCAAATCCTAATGCAACTAAGATTTCCTGTTTTGGAGAGAATCTAGAAAAACTAGAATAAGGAGCTAAACCTAGCAAGAGATAGTGAAATCCAAATCCCAAAACAATTAGGAATCCTACTTTAAATAGGATTTCTACATTTCGGAAGATTCTTATTTGCCACTGCGAAAAATGAATCCAGGAACAATCTAGATGGTTAAGGGACATGTAGATTGGGAGGAATGAAGATCCCTAATTTTTAGGAGAATTGATGAGTTGGTAGCACCTGATTGGTACATGTGGATGACACTTGGCGTTTGGTCGGTATGCCACTTCACCTGCCACGTCAACATATTGGGACATATGGCACCTATATGAAAGCACGCGTGGACTGCCACTTAAGCCCTAGAAAGCATGTCTAACTTAGAGGGAAGCTTTTAGAAGATCCTAATTCTACATAGAAAGAAAGACCTACTACTACTTGGAAAATAAATCCTCTTCTACAAGGAAAGAAAGACCTACTTCTACTTAGAAAAGAAATCCTCTCTTTCAAGGATTTGATGACCATACCTCCTCTAATATAAATTGGGTCCTTTAGCATTATTTTTTTAGGGGGTATTCATGTTTTCTCTCTTTTCTTTGGACGTGAATCAATCTTCTACTCTTTCTCTCTCCTCAGTTCTATCTTTCTCTCTTTAGGTAAAACCCTAGTTTTATTTTCTCCTCTTCTTCTTCTTATACCTGAATTCTACACTATGTTTTCTATGATGATTTTTAACTTTGTTTTAATTAAAATCATGATTAACTTTGTTTTAATTAAAATCATGAACTAAATTCTTTATTCCAATTGTAGAGACTATTAGCTAAATTCATGGTTATTTTTATAAGAAGCATACGCATACAATTGATAAATATATGATTGGAAATTTGTGCTCTTAATCTAGATATGATTGCTGAATTATGCATATGGATTTGAAGTCATGAATTTAAATTTTCATGAATAATTTGTATGCTATTTAACTAATATAATTGCTGAACAATAAATTGATTACGCTAAGTAGCAACATCTAAATAAAATTGAAACTTGTATGTAGGTTTTAATTAGTTGGATCAAGACATAGGTTAATTTTATTCATGCCATCTTTTTTGAAAATTAACTTAGGTTCGGCAGACTTAATTTTGACCTTAATGCTCTTGTTATAATGTTATTGTAACATCCCATTCCTAAACTAAGGGTTAGAACCTAAAAATATGATACATGAAAGATCAATGAGAGATTTAGAAAAATGCATCTCATGCTAATGCATAAGGTTAGGATATATGCATGTGAATTTTAAATTTTTGCACATGAAAATAATTGTACATGCATCCATTGACATATTCCAGGTATAAGTGATTATAAATTTGATTATGTGAGAATTGTGAATTAAATGAATTGAAAATCGATGTGGAAAATATGTGTATTGATTTAGAAGTTTTGGAAAATTTTAAGAGAATTTTAGAATTTGTTGACTATTACTAGATTAGGAAAAATACCAATTGGTAAGTAAATTAGTGAATGAAAAAAAAAGAATAAATGACGAGGAGGAAATTTGCAAGTCATCTTCAGAACTTTTGAGATAATGATTTTTTAAAATCCAAGGACAAATTAGAGAAAAATAGGGAGAAGAATAAATTAGTTAATTTAGAAAATAGTTAATGCTTTTGAAGCTAGATAAGTGACATGTTTCATTTACTTTAAGTTAACCTACGATGGTGTTAGTCTTACACTATAAGATTAAGTTTGAAAGACCAAGCATAGTATCCTTCTCCTAGTTATCTTCTGCATAGCTTTCTTCTTTAAGTTTCTTTCTAATAGAAATAGTTTTTCATCAAATATCAATGTTAAACTTTACTTTCCTTTATCTTCAACCACTCTTACTTTGTTATCAATTACATTTGCCTTAAGAAAACCTGACCCAAACCATCTGTAAGATGAATTACGTGGTTGTATGAAAGTTTGGAGCTTCTTGATATTCAAAGATTTTGAAGTTTTAATAAGTAAGTATTGTGTAAATCCTTTAGAGTTTTTGGTTTATGAAACCAAAAAGGTGATTTATTTGTCATTGCGTGATTATGAAGAAAAATGGGTGTTTTCCATAAACACCGAGGGTTTAAGATATGAAAAATTTTGATGTATGGATTTTATATATGATGATTATTATGTTATCAGATAGTGTAGAGTTAATCTAGTGAGTAAAAAAATCAAGGAAAATATGCATGGGAACAGTGTAGAAATTATGCAAGTGGTAGAGATATGTATGCTCTGTTTTCCTTTTTCAATGTGTATATATGTATACATACATGAATATTTTTACTAGTTAGAGACATGAACCAAAAATAAGGGTAGGGTTAATGTAAAAGATAAATTTGTGATATAGAGATGAGTTAAGATAAAATGGAAGAGTTGACGAAACTGAATGAGTGTAGTGGAAGATATGTATAATTAGGTGTAGAAACATTTTGAAGAAAACAGAAATGAAGGCTCTGTTTCTCTTTACTGAGAATGTATGCACATACGTGAATATGTGATTGATTTCAGAGATGACCAAAATAATGACTTTAAAGTTTGAAAATAGTTGTAAGATGATGGTCTGAGATGAGAAAGATTGTTTAAATCATAGATAGGGGAAGAAATTTAAGAGAATGGAGAAAATGAAATTTGAAGTTTCGAGTTTAGTGAAAGAAGATAAGTTAGAGAAGTTGGTTTAGAATAAAAGAAAGAAAAGCAAAAAAAAGGGATAAAAATGTATTAGAAACTTCCACGATTAAACTATATTGATATAGCAAGATTTTGACAAAGTTGCCTTCATCTTTTAGCCTTTTATTCATATAAAGTTTGAAATTTTTGGAGTTCTGGATTGAAAGTTATGGAGATTTGAAGTTAGAGTATGCAACTAGGAAAGCCCCAGCTATAATCTAGACGATCGCGACCCCGCTATCATCCAGACGAACGTGTATTGTCCAGAAGATCGCGAATTGAAGGTTGGAGGCTGACGAACATCTTTCAGTATTTTAGCTATATCTCCTTCGTCTGACCTCCAAATGACATGGGACATGAACCATTGGACTGGTAACACATTGATATTCATCTCCAAAAGAAAATTATAACCATCTGAAATCATTCAGGAAAGATTGATTTATGAATTTGGGACGGAATTAGTTAGGAGTTATGGAAAATGATAATTGGAGCATTTTCACTGAACATGCATCAATATTTTAGGCATAACTTGTTATGTAGTTATCAAAATGAGATGATTTTTGAATTGGATTAAATTAGAGACATAGAGCTATGGTTATAAAATGAGATGATTTTTTAATTGGATTATATTAGAGACCTAGAGCTACAGTTTTTCTGAAGGAGTCAAAATTTATTTCTATCTCTAGAATTCTATATTTTTGAATTAAATTTGAGTACATGATACTGTTTAAGCTTATGAATAGTCCAACTTATTCTGAATACAACTTTTGGATTACTAAACCAAATTAAATGATTGTGGCATCATTAGAAACTTAAGACAATGGGAAACACTTTTCTAGAATGTGTTAAGAAATTACTTCATTTACTGATCAGAATGATTATGGAAAATAAACCCAAAGGTTTGGATTTTTGGAAGTGATATAGGACTAAAATGAGAGTTTGGATAATTCCTTGGTGTTGTAGTGCTAGAATAACATTAATGATTGAATTGTTAGGATTAAAGTACCAAATACATGTGTATAATGGAGATGAAGTGGTTCATGTGATCAAAGTTGTGATTCAAGAGAGGAGTAAAGTTTATCTATTAAAAGTGAATGCGAAATGAGAATGTGATAAAATGTGAAATTTGATAATATACCTAGGATTGCCATGAACATGGATTGTACATATTCCATATATACACGTGTGCATAAATGTATGCTTAAAATTAAGCAAAGTTGTTAATGTGTGTGTGTGCAATGTGTGTATTGCATAATTTTGATGTGCAGGATGAATGTCCGCATTCAGATGTTTCTAGATCATGGAAGCTAATGCTAATCTAGAGAGTACTGTGAGTTTACCTAGATGGTCTCATTTCATTGTTTATTCTAATTTTCAATTTTTGTATTGAATGACTATAGTTATGATTATTATGCAACGTGAATATAATTGATATGAATGTGATTTGTTTATGTTGATACCGGACAATAAAGTTATGAGACTTGATGCATAAATGTGATATTGAAGTGCTACTTGTATGTGAATGAGAAGAAATAAGTGTTTCTCTACATTTATGATGACTGACGGACCACGATCCGATGATAAATATATTCTGAATGTGAATGTGTATATGAATAAGAAAAGTGATTATCATCTTAATTGTTGAATGGAAGACGAAGGTCTAATGATGAATGTCAAAATGATTGATTGAAATTATACGAATGTGATGCATTCCATTACATGAATGCATGAAACATAAAAGCAGTTGTGACCGGAGTAGCCACCGAAAAAGAGCTTAAAGCTCAAATTGTGAAAAGAGCTTCAAGCTTAGAAATTGTATAGGAGCTTAAGGCTTACTATACAAAATAAGTCCAGTTTCTCTGACGGATAAGGGATAGTTATCAATGAGTCCGAAATCCACAATGGATATGGGACAGTTATAGGCACTTAGTCACAACAAAGAAATGAATGAAAGTGAGTCTTACGTGTATTATATATATAATTGATATGTATGTTTCAAATGAACAAAATGAACTTTGTGACTACACTGAATGTGAAATGTGAAATAAGTGATCAAAAAGATATGTGATGCTATTTGATTATGAATGAAATCCTGTGACTTAAGTGATTGTATGATCTGTGTGTGTTTTGTGGTTGAGTTTGACATCGAGGATGGTCACTCACTAAGTTCACAAAACTCACCCAAAATTTGCAATATTTTTTTAGGCTCTGAAGAGTACCCCATTAGACAAATGAGAGTATACCTACTGCATTCAAGTAAGAGATAGAGTTTAGGATCAGATTGCGTCTGCATTTATATTTTCTTATTTTTATCAAATGGAGTCTTGCAATTATTTTGTATTATGTGTATGCGATTATTTCTGTTTTGTAATAACTTTCCAAAGTGGAAAGGTTTGTAAAAGAGATTGATCAAAGTGTAATGACTTTTGTGATTTCGATTTTTATGAAATAAAAGTATGGACCCAAATTTGAATATTGATTTCCACACATATGTATGAAAAAAATTTCACTGAGTTTTAATGATTTTTTATTGTTTTAGCATTCCGCCCTGTGGGATTCGCACTTGGACATTATATAGGATGTCGGGCATGTGTCTTGCGAGTGTGGGGTGCTATAATTTGGTATCAGAGCCCAGATTTAGTATCTTACATGGGTGTTTTTCTAAAACATGTGTTAAGGTACATGCATTTTAGACATGTCTTAGCATGCCGTGGCAAGTGATCCCTAATTAGAGTCACACATGTTTGAGTCACGCGCATGAGCATTTGATAAGTTTTTAAACTGATATAAGTAGTGAGTTAAAAAAAATGATGATCTGTCAAAATATAAGAGGACGGAAGTTTGTGGACATTTAGAAATGAGGAATAATATATGGTTAGATATGAGAGATATAGATTCAACACATTCGTATTGGTGGATGTATCCGGGAATACAACATCAGTGTTATACTAGGGTAATATATCCTTGAATTTGGGATAGATATGAATATATTGATGTGGATTGATAGAGGAAAATAGAGATATGGTATAAATGACAAGATCTAAAGTGTATAAACAAAGTTGGATGAAAACAAAATTTTCTATGACCTGGAGAGGTTAAACTTAGACTTGAAATGAATGTCGGATAGATGTGATAAGAGTTATGATTCAGCCTAAGAATAAGTCTATCAAATTGAGATCAAAATTTTAGGATGATTATGTATCTATGATTCCAAATTGATTGCGAACATATGTATGTACAATGATATATGGCAATTGGAAGGAGAGATGATGATAACAACAACGACTTATGAAAAAGTTGTCAAGGTTAAGTTGATTTGTTATTGTGACTATATATGAAATAATGGGATCACCATGACAAGTTTGAATAATGAGCATATATGTATTACATGTGCGGAGATGGTATAGGAAGCCATCTATGACTTAGTGAATAATTGCTAGTCATAGTTCCTATAGTTTAAAGTCTAAAATGAATTAGAGTAAGATATGAAAGTGCTTATAGTAATCAATTGGGAAAGAATTGAGATTATTAATGATGTTATTATATATAATGAATTAGAGGAAATAGAAACAGGAAACGAATGTGGTATAGTACCCATGACTATGGATGAGGTTATTTGGTTCTGTCACAATAAAAAAAAAGTGTACCTTGCTCGTGGCAGGCATGTAACTAGAAATGTTGTCTAGAATCAATTGGAATCTAGGTATCATTAGTGGATGTTATTAATTGGTGAATTATCATGAATACATCTTTATACAAGATGTAATGATTTTGATGATATATGCCAAGGTATTAGAGTAAATGTCATTGCTTAATGCCTTGCTAAGCCTTATTATAAAGGATGTTTTGATCATATAAGTTATGGCATAAATTGATCTTCTAGATGTACTAAGAATGACTGATAAGTAATCATAGAAAATAGTTAATTGATAAGGATGATATGAACAGTATCGAGGATAGTAGCAAGAAATCTTCTTTCAAAGAAGAATTTCACTGAGATAGGATCAGTAACCCAGATTATTCAATTTAAGAATGATCAATGAAGCAACAAATTAGAAATAAATAAGTAATGAGTCAAAAGTGAATATTAGAGTCATATCCCTAGCGGAGACTCAAGCATAAGAGGTAGAAAATGCTACTGAGAGTGTATGCATTTTTTTATGTAAATTATCCGACTACATTAGTGGATTTTTGGAATTTAAGATAAAACTATTGCTAATGTGAGGAGAACTTAGGTTCACGTCATATTCTGTGTAAATATGTATAGGAGATATAATTATATCTAATGAATGTGTTACCAATATAGGAAGTTAAGTTTGCAAATAAATTGAAATGTGTGGAGAAACTGGTATGAATAAGCAGACATTAGAATAAGTCAATGTGAAATCTAAGAAAATCTAAAGAATGGAGAAAATCATTCCAATTGGGAAATTGAAAATAACATGAGATAAAATTACCTCATTGAGGAACTAACGACTTAAGGATTATGAGAACTAATTAAGGTATGTGGAGTTTTGGCAATATTTGTTTGAGTCAACAAATTCCCCCGACAGTATTATCATATTGAAGATTAAAAAGATCCAAAGAAAGTTGAGGTGACAATGAAGTGACAAACTCCAATGAAAGTATAAGATATCTGAAGACCTTTAGAGCTAGCTATATATATTGGACACTACCAGAAGTTGTTAAGGGGTTTTTAATGATCTTAACCTTTGACAAAAATGTCTGAGGAAAAATGTATAAATCATATGGACCATTGAATGTAAAGAGAATTTTGAGGAATTATAACACCAATGATAATAATAACATTAGGAATTGGAGATTATATAGTATACAATGATGTTTCACACCATAGATTGGGATGCGATCTACGTAGCAAAATAAAGAGAGTTTGTATACATAAAGACAATTAAGCCCCATGAGTTGATTATTTGATATATGATGTAAAACTTGCTGTAATAGTGATTGCTTGAGAGCTTGGAGACGTTATGTATCTAGTGAAAGATTTCGGATCTATATAAATATACAGACCATTTAACTTTGAGGTAATTATTGAGCTGAATTTGGGGCAAAATGAAATGTTATTAGTGATTGAATTTAAGATCAGTATCACATGAAAAGATTAGCAAAGCCTAAATTGAGGATTTAGAAATTGTGAATCTTATTGAGGAATTGAAAATGAATATGAAATTTGAGTTTGAATTGGAAAATGATACTTGTGATTGAAATAAGAAGTATATATACCAGATAAAGATGATTGCAAAGACATTATTAAAGAAGGATCTAATAACAATTTAAGCTATGCATTCTAGTAGGAATGCACTGAAACTACATTTAGCGGCTAAGAATGTAGAATCAAGTGACTGAATGTTTGAATTACCAACGATTTTAACGGTCGGATATATGTTTAAAGCTTATAATTTAGGGTTCATAGGAACATGAGATCAATGTATAGTTCTATTTGACTTAAGCATCACAATCATTAGCATAGTGATATCATTAGAATAGTATATGAGGCATTATACGACAAAAAGGAGTCTTTCTCACCCTACATTGAAATGAATCCTAAAAATGGTTGAAGGACAAAATTGATTCGAGATACTATTGATGAGTGACATGAATCTGTAATAGGAGCTAAGTGATCCAAGATAATGATGAATGAGTTAAGTGGATCAACAATGAGGTTATGGAAATTATGAGATAGACATAAGAGTTGAGTGTATTAACATTAAAGAGATGTAAAATATCAAACGAAAGATGAAATACTTCAAAGAGTATCACTTTGACAAAGTGTACTTAGCTAGAGATAGTGGTGTGAACAGGTTAGGAAAAAGGGGGAAACTAAGCTTACATAAATTGGTCTATATGAAACTATTGTGAGAATAGGACCATAGATTTTTAAGTTAGTATTACCAATAAAAGATGTTTCAGATTCACATAGTGTTATATGGATATGTTTAGGAAATATCATTATGATCTGGTATATGTGTTATTGGAAATGAAAATTTTTTAGTAACCTGAAATTATGAGGAACCAGTTAAGAAAGTGAATGACTAAATAAGTGATTGTAGGACTTTTAAGACCATTGATTATGGTCACTTAGAAGAAATTAGTTAAATGATGAAGTTTAATGAGAAAATGAGGAGTATATGAGGAGACAATGCCCCTGCCTTCATGATCAATCAGAAATGAATTTCAAGGATGAAATTTGTTAAAGAGGGGAGAAATGTAACATCCTATTCCCAAACTAAGGGTTAAAACCCTAAAATATGGTACTTGAAAGATCAACGAGAGATTTACAAAAATGGATGTCATGCTCATACATAAGGTTAGCATACACACACGTGAATTTAAAATTTTTGCACATGAAATTCATTGTATATACATCCATTGACATATTTCGGTTATAAGTGATTATAAATGTGATTATGTGAGAATTGTGAATTAATTGAATTGAAAATTGATGTGGAAAATATGTGTATTGATTTATAATTTTTGGAGAATTTTATAATTTGTTGAATATTACCAGATTAAGAAAAATACCAATTGGCCAGTAAATTGGTGATTGAAAATGAAAATAAGAAAAAATGATGATGAATAAATTTTGGAAGTCGATTTCAGAACTTTAGAGATAATGATTTTTTGAAAATACAAAGACAAATTGGAGAAAAATAGGGAGAAGATTAAATTAGTTAATTGAGAAAATAGTTAATGCTTTATAAACTAGATAAGTGATAAGTGTCACTTACTTTAAGTTACCCTACAATGGTGTTAGTCTTATACTATAAGATTAAGTTTGAAAGACTAATCACAACATCCTTGTCCTAGTTACCTTCTTCGTAGCTTTCTTCTTTAAGTTTTTTTGTAATACACAGAGTTTTTCATCAAATATCCACCAAAGTTAAACTTTGCTTTCCCTTATCTTCTACCACTCCTACTTTGTTATCTATTACTTTTGCCTGAAGATAACTTGACCCACACCATCTGTAAGATGAAGTACGTGGTTGCATGAAAATTTGGGGCTTCTTTATATTTGATGATTTTGGAGTTTTAACAAGTATTGTATAAATCCTTTAGAGTTGTTGGGTTATGAATTTAAAGGGTGATTTATTTGTCATTGCATGATCATGAAGAAAAATGGTTGTTTTTCATGAATATTGAGGGTTTAAGATATGAAAAATTTTGATGTGTGATTTTCATATATGATGATTATTCTGTTATTAGATAGTGCAGAGTTGATTAGTGAGTAGAAAAATCAAGGAAAATATGCATGAGGAGAGTGCAGAAATTATGCAAGTGGTAGAAACATGTATGCTCTATTTACCTTTTTCATTGTGTATATATATATACATACGTTAATATTTTGCTAGTTGGAGACATGAACCAAAAATAAGTGTAGGGTTAATATGAAAGATAAATTTATGATATAGAGATGAGTTAGATGAAATGGAAAAGTTGATGGAACTTAATGAGTGTAGTGGAAGATATGTATAACTAGGTGCAGAAACATTTTAAAGAAAACAGAAATGATGGCTCTATTTCTCTTCACTGAGAATGTATGCACATACGTGAATATGTGAGTGTTTTCAGAGATGACCAAAATAATGAATTTAGAGTTCAAAAATAGTTGTAAGATGATGATCAGAGTTGAGAAAGATTGTTTAAATCATAGATAGAGGAAGAAATTTAAGAGAATGTAGAAAATGAAATTCGGAGTGTCGGGTTTAGTGAAATAAGATAAGTTAGAGAAGTTGGTTTAGAATAAAAGAAAGAAAAGTGAAAAAAGGGATTAAAATATGTCTAAAACTTCTATGATTAAACTGTATTGACATAGGAATATTTTTGCAAATTTTTCTTGATGAAAGTTGTAAATCTTTCTTTTATATTTTTACTAATATAAAGTTTGAAATTTTTGGAGTTCTAGATTGAAAGTTATAGAGATTTGAAGTTAGATTGTGCTAGTAGGAAAGCCCCAGATATCATCTCGATGATCGCGAACCAGCTATCGTTTAGACGATCGTGACCCTGCTACTGTCCAGACGATCGCGTATCGTCTTGACAATCGTGACTTGAAGGTTGGAGGCTAACAAACATCCTTCAGTATTTTGGCTTTATCTCCTTCTTCCGACCTCCAAATGACATGGGACTTGAACCATTGGACTCGTAACACATTGATCTTCATCTCATATAAAAAAATTTATAACCATCCGAAAGCATTTGGAATAGATTTATTTATTAATTTGGGACGGAATTAGTGAGGACTTTTGGAAAATGATAACTGTAGCATTTTCACTAAACATGCTTCAGTATTTTAGGCATAACTTGTTATATTGTTATCGAAATGAGATGATTTTAGAATTGGATTAAACTAGAGACATAGGGATACAATGTTTATGATTTTAGAATTGGATTAAACTAGATACATAGGGATACAATGTTTTTGAAGGATTCAAATTTTATTTCTATCTATAGGATTCTGTATTTTGAATTAAAGTTGAGTATATGATACTTTTTAAGCTTATGAATAGTCTGAATTATTCTAAATACAACTTTTGGAGTACTGATCCAAATCAAATGATTATGGTGTCATTATAAACTTAAGACAATGGGGAAAGCTTTTCTAGAAGAAAGTGTTACTAAGTTACTTCATTTACTAATTAGAATGATTACGAAAAATTAACCCAAAGGTCTAGATTTTTGGAAGTGTTATAGGACTGAAATGAAAGTTTAGATAATTACTTGGTCTTTTAGTGCTAGAATATCGTTAATGAGTGAATTGTTGGTATTAAAGTACCAAAGACATGTGTATAATAGATATGAATTGGGTCATAAAATTAAAGTTGTGGTTCAAGAAGATGAGTAAAGTGTATCTATTAAAAGTGAATGAGAAATGGGAATATGATAAAATGTGAAATTTGATAATATACCCAGGATTATCATGAATATGCATCGTACATATTCCATATATACACGTGTGCATAAATGAATGCTTTAAATTGTGCAAAGTTATTAATTTGTGTGTGTACAATGTGTGTATTGCCTAATTTTGATACACAGGATGAACGTCCGTATTCAGACATTTCCAAATCATAGAAGCTAATGCTAATCTGGAGCATACTATGAGTCGACCTAGATGGTCTTATTTCATTGTTTATTCTAAATTTCAATTTCTACATTGAATGAGTACGATTATGATTATTATGCAACATGAATATAATTAATATGAATGTGATTTGCTTATGTTGATGTCGAACAATGAAGTTCCGAGACTTGATGCATAAATGTGATATTGAAGTGCTACTTGTATGTGAATAAGAAGAAATAAGTGTTTATCTACATTTATATTGCATGAAGGACCACGGTCTAATGATAAATGTACTCTGAATGCGAATGTGTATATGAATAAGAAAAGTGATTCTCAACTTAATTGTTAAATGGCAAACCAAGGTCCAGTGATGAATGTGAAAGTGACTGATTGAAAATATACAAATGTGATGCATTGCATTACATGAATGCATGAAACATTAAGGCAGCTGTGATCAGAGTAGCCACCAAAAAGGAGCTTAAAGCTCCAATTGTGAAAAAGAGCTTCAAGCTCAGAAATTTTATAGGAGCTGAAGGCTCACTATATAAAATGAGCCTAGTATCCTTGACAGATATAGGATAGTTATCAATAAGCTTGGTATTCATAATAGATACGGGACATTTATTATAACATCCTATCACTTGAATTAAAATTAAAATGGTGTTTATTAGAGATTAATGAGAAATTAGAAAGCATAATTCATGTTTATACATATTGTGACATATAGGTACATGATTTAGGAGACATATGGACTGAATAAATGGTGACATTTGGTGGCTTTTGGAAGGGATAAGTGGCTTACATACTTAAAGACACATGTTGAAATAATATGGTGACATCTAGCACTTTAGGTGTAAGGTTTCTGATGCTGTTTTAGCCAAGCTCATTCTCTTCTTTCCTGATCTCTCACCACCAAAACTTGTTGGTGTCTTCCCCTTCTTGTTTTTATGCTTAAAGCTGTGCTAAATTACCACACTAAGTACGTGCTTTTACCCATCACAAAATAGCTAAAGAACCAGCTGATTATTGTTGTTTCATCATAGCTGAAAGTCCTTTAATTCCATCTTGAATATGTGATGATTCTGCATGTTTGGATTACTAATTTGGAGTGATTTTTTAAGCTAGGATTATAACTGAACAAGTAAGTAAAAGTTAAGGGGTAAGATAAATTGATACATGAAAATTTGGGATGATTAAGCCTAAAATTGAGAGACGTTTGACATATTTAAATGTGTGATAAGTGGACTAGTAAGTAAATGAAAACTGGATAAATTAATGTGTGAATTGTAGACCAATAATTAGGAGACATATGGACTAATTAAATGGTGACATTTGGTGACTTATGGAAGGGATAAATGGCTTACATGTTTAAAGACACATGTTGAAATAATATGGTGACATCTAGCACCTTAGGTGTAAGGTTTCTAAATGTTGTTTCAGCCAAGCTCATTCTCTTTTTTTATCATCGCTCACCATTGAAATTTGCTGTTGTCTTCCCCTTCTTGTGTTTTACTTGAAGCTATACTAAATTACCACACTAAATACATGCTTTTACCCATCACAAAATAGTTAAAGAACCAGCTGATTGTATTGTTTCATCATAGCTGAAAGTCCTTTAATTCCATCTTGAATGTGTGATGATTCACGATGGATTTTGTTATAGGTTTGCCTAGGACTTCCAAGCAACACGATGCCATTTGGGTCATTATTGATAGACTGACTACATGAGGGAGAATTTTTCATTAGATCAGTTGCCTCGGTGATGTGTAAATGAAGTTGTGAGATTGCATAGGGTTCTAGTGTCCATTGTGTCGGACAGGATCCTCGACTTACCTCCAGATTTGGGGGTAACCTACAAGCAACTTTGGGTACAAAGCTGAATTTCAATACTGCTTTTCATCCTCAGACAGATGGTTAGAGTGAGAGAACGATTAAGACTATTGAGGATATGTTTAAAGCTTGTGTTCTAGAGTTTCAAGGAACATGGGATCAGTATGTGGCTTTCATTGAATTTGCTTACAATAATCAGTATCACAGTAGTATCGGTATGGCTTCTTACGAGGCATTGTATGGTAGGAAGTGTCATTCGCTTGTGGAGTACTAATTTGGAGTGATTTTTTGAGCTGGGATTAGAATTGAACAAGTAAGTAAAATATGAGTGTTTATGGCATGTTAAATGGTTTGAGAATGACATTTTAATTGGACTGAAATGCATGAGATATTGGTGAAGATGTTTATGAATTAAAGATTTTTACTTGAATAGACTTTGATATTTTGATTATATTTTGAACTGTAGATTTCCAAATATATTGATTCTTAATTTAGAATAAATTAGAGACATATGCCTACAACTTTCATGAAGGAGTTGAATGTTAATTCTATCTCTAAGCATTTCAAAATCTGGATGGAAATAGAGTTAGGAGTTCTATTGTAGTTTAAAAGTAGTCTGAACTATTTTAGATATAACTTTTTGTAAACTGACTCCAATTGTACAATTTGGTGTTATTAGAAACTAGAAACATAGTGGAACAATTGTCTAGAAGAAAGTGTGACTGAAATACACCATTTTCCTTGTCATAATGATCATGCAAAGTTATCCTGAAAGGGTGTGTTAGGATGAAAAAGTTGAGGTGTGCTGGAATTTGATAACTAGAATGTTTTTACTGAACATGTTCCGGTATTTTATCTGTAAATTAATCTGTAAATTTACAAATGAAATGATTCTTAATTTAAATTTAACCTGAGACATTTGGCTAAAAATGTTAAGAAGAAACCGAATTTGAATTCTCTCCTTAAGTGTTTTGAAACTGA
Organism: Erythroxylum reticulatum; assembly: GCA_025504915.1. Classification (NCBI taxonomy): domain Eukaryota; kingdom Viridiplantae; phylum Streptophyta; class Magnoliopsida; order Malpighiales; family Erythroxylaceae; genus Erythroxylum; species Erythroxylum reticulatum. The sequence goes on along the minus strand of JANSVA010000217.1, from coordinate 38,930,814 downwards.
ACTTGAAAGCAAGTCTTACATTAGGTAGTAGCACTACCAGGAATAGAAACTAGGTCCTGCTGTTATTGAATAAACCATACAAACGACGACATATCTTCTTAACTTTGCTCCATCCAAATTGGTGCCTAAAATACCTAGGGAGTTCTCAACTGGCCAGAGTGCCTTCATTGAGGCACTTGAGGACTTGGGGCTGCCCAGCCCATGTTTTAAAGCCTGAATCCACAAAGATGGAACCAAGGTCAGAAGTATGTTTATTTGTAGGATATCCTATT
>JANSVA010000217.1:38904734-38921104 GCA_025504915.1 Erythroxylum reticulatum | reverse complement strand
ATAAATTGAGGTGGCTGAGTAACTGCATTTCGTTTATCAATATGCATTATATTGTTGCAACTTAACATCTCGCTATCGATGATCTTGGTGTATTCTGCATGAAATGTTAATTAAGAAACTATGTATAGGTGGCACCTCATATCTCGGTTTTGGTGTCAACCCATAATGTTTTTCCTCATGAACCATAACGAAAGCTAGTCGATTCCTGGTGTAAGGTAGCCAAGGCAGGCAATTAAGGAGAAAAACATCTACCAAACTAGTTGGAATTAAAAACCTCCTGTAGGGTGAAAAAGAAAAAAGAAAAATGCAGCCATTTAGAGATACATTAAAATCAAATTAAAATGCCAAAGTGGATTTAATAGCATGCGACCTTCATAATTGTTTTGGGGCCTGAAAATCTCATTAACGTTTTCGTTAATACTTTAGCTACATCAGCTGAAATCCATCCATTAGATATACTTTCCCTTGTACTCGCAAACTACAATATCATGTCCAAAACAAACCATTTAAACCTATCATTAAATTTTCTATGCAAATAGAAAAGAGGATTTTTCTTTAATTTCAGGAATTATCATAGCGTATAATGTATTTTGGGAATTACATCATAATCGTTATTGAGCTTTTAAATTTCCTTATGCTAGAAATTACACTTGTATTAACTACAATCTTGACCTTAGCCGTATATGAACACCAAGCTTTTGGAATCTAATTTATTATCTTGTTGAACCCAATCCTCCTAATTGGTATCAAGCTAAGAGAACTTATATGATTTAGTTCTTAAATGATAATAAATTGTTGAGCATCATAGGCTTAGAAATTTAGATAGTTTCCAAAATAAATGTGTTTATCAAATATGTCGTTGAACCTCTACTATGTAAACTTTTTTGTGTAAATATAATTAGTAGACATCCTAGCATATCTAAGAATGAGATACCAGTATTAAGTTATTAAATTTTAGAAAGTACCTTCAATAATATAAAATCTCTACTCACCAATAAAAGCTTAAAGGTATTCACCACTTTTGTCCATCAAAACTTCCACAAAAGATTCCCATGTTGATATTAAAACATATGATGCATCAAAACCGTGAAACATAACGAAACAACCTATTAGGGAGTTACTGAGAACAGATAAATATCTAATGCTTTCAATGTCATCAGAAAACTGGAATGAATAAATCGTAAGACCTAGCTTAATTTGCTCCCTTTTCTTCAACATGCAGATGATCTGCAAGGAAAAAAGTTACAACCTATAATTAATAGAATCCTTCAACCGAAAATTGATGGCAAGAGATACGATTCAAGTTTTAACATTCAATAGCTGAGTCATCTCAAACAAAGCTCAACATTGTAGTCCAGCAGAAAGTACGTACTAAATAATGTTTTCATCTCTACCCTAAGCGGTAGTTTAGTATCCATTGACATGATTGACACTTTTCAAGTATGATAGCTAAAACAATAAACATTTAGGTTTTATTATATACAGCAACCTGGTTGACGTCTTCGTTTTTTCTTTCTTATAAACTGTGGTTACTATGATTAGTATGCCTCATCTAGTATAATTGTCATATACGTGCTTTCACTTCAATAGATCCATTTGGCAACTAGATGTTGAAGTTGAGGCATATCCCTGCACCATTTCATGCCTTCTGGATTCATTGACAAACATGTTTATCTGCTCGGTGACATGAAAATCAGCTGGGTTGGAATAACTGTGTTCCTTGGAAGCATCCTCATGACTAAGTTGAGAGGCAACAAACTTGTCAAGTACCCTCCAATCGGTGACTTGGTCCACAGATTGGTCGCCGTTGCTAATGTAAATTGAATTCAAATTTTGTTGATGGCCTTGTGGCAATGGCTCTTCCTGTGTAAGAGTAGAGCAGTGGATGTTGCTTCCATTGGTTCTATCGTAGCCATAACGAGATAATGAACCGCAATTTGCAGTTGGTCCTTGTGGAACTTTAGGGCTTTCTAGTTGAGGAAGCTGAAGGAAAAGATCGTGAGGCATGTTGTATTGATGAAGCTGATCCATCTCTTGCTTGCAGGGATAGTTTTGATGAATGTATGATGCGTAAGGTTGCGAATTAAGTTGCCTTGGAGAATCGTTTTCAGCCATGAAAATTGAAACTTGGTCATCATACCAACATGGTGAATCATAGTCGCCAACTTTCCGCAATGTAGGCATCCGCTTCTTGAACACCCTGCACACCACCCATCCCTCTTCCTGTTGCAATTCAGACTTCTCATATTAGAGATGTTACCGTCAGTAGTTCTGTTTGCACATTGGTGAATGTGTTTGTGTGTGGATACTATGAACCAAAGAAACGAAATGTGAAGATGGAATATTTGATGGAACGAAGCTCGGTGAAAGTAAAAAGTAGCTAAGAGTCAAATTAAATCTGAGAAAAACCAGGGTATAAGTTCCGTAATATCTAATATTATGAAAAAGTAATGGACTAATATAAAGTCATACGACGCAATATTCGCATCAAATGGAATTAACCAAGCTTAAGCTGATTTTATCTTTAGAAAGTTTTGGATCTTTCCCTTTTTTGAGAAGCCAATACATTTATTCTCTAAAACATATTATTTTGTAAACTCTGCGTAAGAATATCTGAGTATAATTAGAAGATTTATTTCGCTCTATAATGTTGTGGATGTACTTATTCTTATCATACGGAGAAGTTGAGTCTTTTTCCCTTGTTATCAAGTGGGGAAGAAATCCTAAATACGAAAACACGTTCCCTAAATAAGAAATAATAGAATAATTAGGTGAATGAACCTAAAGAATTTTTTTTAAAAAAATATGGTTATTAATAAAAAGCATGTCCAGAAGTATGTAATTATGCTACTTAATTCGTACTAAAAGGGTACAATCTATTACTTAAACACAATAAGTCCAAACAGTAATGAAATAAATAGTTACCTGAGGGGTTCCATTTTCATTTGTTTCTAGTCGATATTCGTGCATGATCCAATCAGACTTTTGCCCATTTGGAGCTCGTCCTTTGTAAAACACGAGCGTCTTTCTCATGCCAATCAAGCTATGTCTACAGTAGATAGCCTTGTCCCTTCCTGTGGCTTTCCAAAACCCAGCTTTTGTTGCCCTATTAGTGCGTGTTCCAGTTGGGTATTTCTTATCTTTATGGCTGAAGAAATACCAGTCGTTCTGTTCTTCTGTTCCTATTTTGCATAACTCTAACCAACCAAGGGAATACGATTAACAAAGTAGAGACATAGAGAGTGCCTATGAAATTTTGTTTGAACACCAGTATTTATTGGAAGATTTCTACCTTGAAGGTCCCATGGCTCAATCTTATAAAGGTCAACGTCTTTGATGACATCAAGATCAATCCGTTTTGAAGCAACCTTTTTCCTTAGGTAGTAATCAACAAGTTCCTCGTCTGTTGGATGGAATCTGAAGCCTGGCGGGACATGCGAAAAGTTATTCATGTTTTTTCAGTAACTCAAAACCTGCAGCCGGAATGTGGTGACAAGACATCAGCCTATCTATTGCAAACTTTAGTGAAAGGGAAAAGAATAAAAGGTTGATGCATATCTGGAGAATTTAAAATTACAAGTTATACTATAGTTACAATAATTATAGAAATTATGAATGATATATACTCAATTACGATAAATATGAATAGTTTGAATATCAATCATAATTATGATCACAATCGTAATTGTAGACTACTATTTAAAATTTTAATGTATCAAAAATATGATTAGATCAAACAATGTTTAATAATAACAATAATAAAAGAAAAACATCAACAACATCTCAATAAGATCTCGCTAAGACGAGGAGGAGTTTGGATAAAATCAAGCAATATTCAGAAGTTAGAAATTTGATACTAACTAAGAATGTATACTAACAGTACTAACCAAACTGCATTTGAACTCTTATTTTTTATTTGATTCCTTCGGAAACTTACCAATGGATGTTTGCATTCCAAATCTCAAAATGTTAGATAATATCCAATTGTCCATATAAAGCTATAAGTTCACAAGCATTATGGCTCAACTATTAAAATGGGAATGGAGCAGGCAATTAAACTAGTTGAATGAAACTATAGGAAAGTAGTGATCTGAAGTTTAATTTATGACCATCACAGATTACAATCCCACAATCAACCAATCTATGCTTCACAAATAAACAAAGAGCATTTAACCTAAACTTTAAACGATCAATTCAACTATCAATTTTATAACTTTGTGACAATACTTATACACCACATACATGCCCTATATTTGTTTATACTTTTGGATAATAAGAATTTAAATAGAATATTAGACTTTTGCTACTTTTTTTTTTCTCAACATCCTATGTAACTTATGGAAAATGGAATTAATATGAAACAAGTGTTGCTTAGAATTATGTTTTCCTAATTTGATAGGAACCTACATTAGGAAGAAAAAAATTACAATTCATGTACATTCTCATAATGTAGTATGCAAATTCATAATGTGATCATTCCACCCTAAACCGAACAATAAAGTTTAATAGGTAAAAAACAGTCATTACATCAACGGAGTCTCTCAATCATAATTAAGTCTAAACATCATTATGAGTGGAAAATTCATTTAATTGAACAACTACCTACCTGCTTTGAACAAGAAACATTCTTTAGGATTTTAATACTATGTTGTGTCTTCCATTAAGTACTTAAATCTGCCTTGTGTTTCAGTCAAAGATAGAATTACAAACAACTAACAAAGACACACACATATGAATACATATCTTGTAAGAAGTTAAGTGTGAATGGCCTTAAATATGTTGAACTTTATTTTAATATTAATCTAAAAATTGCGCGTTAGATCATTCCTTAATGGACCTCAGATTCAAATGTATATAGTTGGTCATTCATACATATAGGGAGAATCTATTCCTTCTAGGTGTCACGCTGAAAAATTGAATAGTGTTTAGTAATTGTTTTACATATTTTCTCTTCTTACCTCCTCAAAGGCTCTAACCCAAAGTTTTTCTTCTTTCTTTTTATGATTGGCATCAGAAGAACTAACCAATAAAACTTTGTTACGATGTATGTTTAAGGAGTATGGGGAGATACAATGGGTCAAGAAAGGAAATAAGAAGATTAAGAGAACAAGCTTACACGAAATATGAGGTAAATGGTAAATTATTTTGAGTTACCGAAAGATGGTGGATTTGTCATCACTAATTAAATCTCTCAAGAGCATTATAAAATTATTTATCACTTGGAACCAAAAGAAAAAGATATGTATATTACAGAAATGAGGTTTTCTAGACAAAAAGTGCTTTCCGGTAAAAAATAAAAGATTTAAAATCAAAAGCTAATTACTTGAAACATTCATAAGAAGAGGAGGAACATGAACGAAAATTGAATGATGTATGTGTACTGGAGGAAATCATCCAAAAGCTGGCACCTATGCATAGATATAATAGTATCATCTCCATTAATCAATCCCCATTATATTAGACAATTTATTGAACGCTTAACAAATACACTCAAATGTTAATCAAAACGTTCCTGGAAGATTTGCATCAAAGGAAAAGCAGAATTAAAGGAAAAATGAATAGGCAAAATGGCTCAACCATATATATATAACCATAATCCATCCACAAAAGAAATACAGACAGCACACAATACAATTGGGGGATTTGAAGTGCAAAACAGACTAGTATGTGGAATGTTAATTTGAAAAGAAATAGATTTTAAAGCGAAGTACGAATAAGACGAAGTGGCTATCCCAAAAAAAGGGTTAAAGATCTGTTGCGGGGTAAGATCTACTAAAAGATTTCAAGACAACACAAGTACCCTGAAAAGAAAAGATTGTCGTCAAAAAGATCATCAAACAAAATTAAACAGGACAACATGCTATACTTTGGAAAGAGAAAGTAATATTCTGATGTGTATGAAGTGAAGAGCATCAGACAATGAATAGCTTGATACAGACAATGAAAAGCTTGATACATAAATTATCTGTTCTAGTCCAACGAGAGACCATAGTTTGGAACAACATAGAGAAAGCAATTAAGTCGATCATGTTGAAACACTTTATTAGTTAAGTTTGAAGACTCCATATTAGATAGTATCGCATTAAGCACGAAACCAAAGAAAACAAACCCATATATGATTATGAACACGAGAATATGAAAAAAATAGTAAACGGAATAGCTGAAGTACTCAACCTTGTTTACCCTGATAGTGCTCTACACCCTAAACCGAATGATAAAGCACCTTCTTAGATCTGATGGAATATATATGAAGCCCAACTTCGTTCACCAATCAGCTTATAAGTAAAGTAGAAGGCACAGTAGCTAGCTTTTTGACGACACTCTTTATGACTTTCGACACTGAATCAGACAAAAACGAAAACCACTAAGAAAGGAAAAGAAAAGAAACCAGAAATATGAGTACGATACCAAAGTGATCCTCGGGAATTGGACTCAAAACCCTTCACCCGTGTACTTAGTCAAGATTAAAGGAATGTCTAGTGATTGTCCGAAGAATGCAAAAGCGAGAGAAAGGAGAAGGAGAGATCAGATCCCGAGGAATGAAAAAGGAAGAAGCTAAAGAGAGAAAAAGGAAAGTTGAGGAATGGGGAAAAAGAAAGGTGGTATGGCTAAATAAGCAAGCATAGACGAAGAGAAACTGCAAAATCACACACATACCCTAATAAACAATGTCTATCTATCTATCATCCTTTATCATTCTTTTATTAAGTGGGAGCTTGATTGCTGCAAAAGCTTTGTGAGCTAAAAGGGAGATGGATAATAGCTCAAACCTCCTACTATATGGTTTTAGAATGAGAAAGATATGAATGAGTTTCACAGACAGAGAGATAGAGAAAGCGAGAGAGAGACAGATATTCAATCAAAAAGAAACAGAAAGAGAGAGAGAGAGGCGTCAACCTCCACCAGCAACTGACAAAGACTAGAAGAATATGTTTAGCTTCAGCTCTTGCCTCTTGAGGTCGAGAGAGAGACAGGAGCACATGATGTTAGAAGATGATAATACGGTGAGTGAGGACAGCGTTGGCTTTTTATTTTTACCCTTTTAAAATCTAATATCTTATTATCATATACTTCTAACATTCTTTTTATTCAACAACTAGATTTAAAATTTTATTAAATAATATGAGTGTATTATATCATCATCTTAATTATGTACTTTAAATAAATAATATTCATATCAAAATTTCTTTTTCTATAAAAATTTTCATATTTTATTGTTAACACTTAAAACGTTTTTGCGTCTGATCTTATGAATTAAGATGTCAATTACAAGATTACTAAACGTATAATTCCATTATAAAATACGAGCTCGGTAAATTTAATCAACTTTAATGTATTACCGAAAATTAGAAAAAAACAACATAAGTTAATTGACTTGGGCCGCAAAATATTGTTTTCCTACACTAGGTTGCAAACCATGAAAGAAAGTAAAATGTAAAACAGCGGAAGAAAAGGGACAAAAAGGGGCATTGTATAGTGTGTTGGTGGTGCAATCAATTAGATAGATTATATCTTAAGGGGTGACGGTAAAGCACTCGAACCCTCACCGCCAGATTCTACTTCCAAAGGGTCGTGTGTTTGTCCACTTCTGCGTGGTGTACACGATCAGACTAATTATGATCCTTTTCACAGCCTAATATTAATCAGTATTCTAGATGTTTGACAATTACAAAGGTCATGACACCCAATTGATTTTACTTTAAGGGTCTTCATCTTATAGTGTTGATTGCAGTTTTCATGTTGGATTAATTGGTCTTCTTATGAGCCCTGTCTTTAGTTTCTCAAGGGTAGCATTGTTTTCTTGGCATATAAATAGAGGCCAAGAAAGATATGATATAGACATAAAGGTGTTAAATTCTGAGGTTAATCTAGATTTTCATCTTAATACATATGTAAGGTTTATATTCCAAGAAAAGCGGAAGAGAGAAATTTATTTCACTCTATAATTCTATTGAACTCAACAGAAATTACTATTCAACACTTGTAAAAAGATGAATTAACATAAGTATTTCAAATTAATCCAAATATTAACTAACATTAAAGTACAATTTAATCATGTGATTTTTTTTTTTTTTTTTTACAAATTAGTGGATTCCTTGGATTATAGACTTCATGTTTAGGAAATCCCATCCAATAACCCGTAGGAGTGGATTTAGTCGTATAGAATCTCACTTAACAACACATTCAAGCTTACTTATTAGCATTTGTCTAAATTTTAAATAAGTTTAAACTTCAATCTTATTTATAGAGCTGTGATAAGAACCTCTAAAGTCTAATGAAAAGAAGTTGTACATAATATGAAAAATGAAGCATAAATATCACCCATCAAAAGCCAATGTGTACCTTTATCAGTTCAATCTACCTAACAGCCACATTAACCAAAATGGCATTTATTTGTCTACTTATTGAAATTTATCCCCTTTTTTTTTGGGTTGAATATCATATTGAGATTTCAAGTTTCATTTCCATATTGAATGGTGGGATCAATGATAAGATATTTATTTTATTAAAATGGGTCTAATTGCATCCATCACATTTTTAATAAATAGGAAACCTCAAGCATAAGCATTTTGTTATCTTAAGTCACTCTATTTTAGAGCTGGTTCTCAAGCTCCTTAAACAGACAAACAAAATGAACAAAGACCCCAAAAGTGGGAACTAAGTACTTATTCCTTGAAAAGTGCAAATATTAAATTCTGAGAAAAAGTTAATATTTTAAGGTTTGGTGGCATTCCAAAAAAGTAAATAATCTCACCCGTCACCAGTCACCAGCAACAACTGCACGCGACATCTGGTTGGTTGGACTGTGGATTACAACAATACCGGTGTTTATTTAATCATTTTTTTTCCTAGAAAGCTGTTTCTACAATGGACCCCACCAACCGACTCAATGCATCTAGATAGTGACACTTCTCCAAATTTACTCAGCTCTGCTCTCAGCCAACAAGCCGAACCACAGTAGAACAAGCAAAGAATGATGGTTCCCAAATTTCACGCGGGACCCACCCAAATCGAATGATGTTAAACGCTTATCATTAGGCTCACAACATCGTTGGGCCCCACCTTTAAAATTTCCCTGTACAGTGGACCCCACTTTCCCCGAAGCCAACTAGCTTCCTCCTGTAAGGACACCTGTAAACTTTTTAGATTTTTATAATTAATATTTTTTTTGTAATCTAAATATGGACACTCAAGGTGGGGTGCTTATGCGTACCGATAAGTTAAGCTATAACTTCAAATTACTGTTTCCGGATAATCGGCCAGTGTTATGGACTTGAGGACTAAGGTATGGTAGGCTGTGACATTAATGCAACTGTTTATTACTGTAAGTTAGCATTTTGAAAAGTGGGTGGCCAGATAAGCATTCTCGCAAGAAGTAAAGAAGTGAAGCAAAAGTCTCACACGTGATCCAGGTGTCATCTTTTGGTCCCCTCCCCTAAGCTTGTGTGGCACCTTTCACTAGAATATTGACATGTTATGTTGGAAGATCAGGCAGGGTTAATTGTTGTAATTACTGTTAATATATCATTAGACTTTGTCAATTTTTAAATTTTGCTTCCTATATTTATTTTAAACGTTTATGTTATCTATTGATGATAGTGATCCAATTTTAGGTTCAGTATTTTATACGGCAAGAAATTTCAATTATGTATATTCCAAGGTTTTAAAAAGAATATTTTTATTTTTCATATTTTCTATTTACTTCCTTACATTTTTGTATTGTTTATTTTGTATATCGTATTATTATGCTCTTCATATTGTGTATGAAGTTTTTTTATACTAAAAGTTTCAAACCTAATCATCAATTAATACCATCTTTGGTCCTTTTTGGAGTATGATTGTCCATATGTTATGTGTTAATGTTATGATATTTCGATGTTTTTATTTTCAAATAAACAAAAAACCATAATTGATCTCTTCAATAAAAATTAAAAAAGAGATTGGGATAAAAACTATTAACACTGTCAATTTTGTAATTAATTGTCCACATTTATTCTTATTCTTTTGATTCATCCCACCCATTTGATTGTAAAGTTTCATACTAATAGTTATATTTCACACCAAAAATAATTTTAATAAGGCTAAGAGTAGGCTTCAGGTCAATTCTAAAATTATGGATAATAGAAAAAAAAAGAGATTTTGTTAAATGACTGTGAACTCTATTTGATTAAAATGCAAAATAAAAGCCAGTTAAAACAATCAAAATAATAGAAAAAGAGAAAGGAAAGATCGTTCTCTTTTTAGTAATGGCCATATATCTTAAAATATTGGATTGGAAAGAAGAGTAGAAAAAAAGCTTCTTGTCCATAACTAATATTTTACAAATCAAACCGGAAGACAAATAGCTAAAATAAGAAGTTTAAAAAGTTTAATTGGTATTAAAATATTATAGAATCAGCTAAAGTTTAAATAAAATTAAAAAATTTAAAATATAATTGAAAGAAACTGTTCTTATTTATCAAAAAATTTAAAGTTTAACTAAGAAAAGAAATTATTAAATGAAAATTAATTAATTTTTTACTTTATAACAACTTATTAATTACAAAAATTAATCAATTAATTAATAAATTGATTGATATTAAACAATAAAAATATTGCAATAAATCAATTCAAAAAATTAAATGGTTCAAAATTTTTATCATTAATGAACTAGCTAAATAAAAATATTGCAATAAATCAATTCAAAAAATTAAATGGTTCAAAATTTTTATCATTAATGAACTAACTAATCATTGTCCGCAACTAACCATGACTTCTTATTTTTGTGTTGTTGGCTTCTATATTTGTTAAATTTGATGCATTGGGTTTTTCTTGTTTATGATATATTTTTCATTCGTCTATCTCAAGTTTCTTATACAGGTTTAGTCTATTATATCACTAATAGTTTTCTATCATCTCTAACAAAAGTCGTACATTGTTATAATGAATATACCCCAATAAACATGAGTGAACCTGTGATCTCATCAATCGCAGGTTTATGATCAAGGGCATGTAAGTTAAGCATGATGGTGTGAGTCGTCTAGAGAATAGAGATCGTGTAGTGAGCTGAAACGCAACAAACGGTGGGGTGATGCATTAATCATTGCTGAAATGTACCCCAATATTATTTTGTTTCCCCACGTTCGACCCATGGTTGTGGAGGGCAGCTCAGGGGAAAAAAAAATCGAAGTAAAATAAAGGTTGCACTATTCACTGTTCATGCTCAAGTGTGTTCCTAAAGACCTATGTATATACATTTTACAAATATATATATATAGGTTTTTATAATCTGAGGTGACCTTAGTGTATTACAGTTGGTTATGTATTCAAAGGTCAACTGATTGATGCTTGGGTAATAGAATTTTTTCAAAATATATATTAATTATCACAGTATATGTTACCTCAAATTAATTTTAAAACTCCAACAAATTAAAATTAAGAATCGTTTAATTTCAATTATATTTTTTATAGTAATTTTAATTTTTAATGTAATTTTTAAAAAAGCAAAAATTCTTTTGATTGTTAATGTCTAATAATTACCTATTAAATAAAAACTTAAAGATAAATTTTTTTAATAAATATATAAATTAAATTTATTTGAATATCTCATATAATATTTATTGATAAATTATTAGTAAAAATATTATATTTTTAACATAAATAATCCAATAATTAAAATTTTGTAAATTAATATTTATTTTAATATATGCTTTTAATCATTAAAGTAAATTTTATTTAAGTTTTATATATTTTGAAGATATTTAAAATCTTAAATGATATTATTAATAATTATTAAAATAACAAATTTAATATTTAATATTTAAATTAATTAAAAAAATTTAATTAAATTATGTTGTAATTCTTTAAATAATTAAATATAAAATATCGAATTAAATTATTTATAATTTTTATTAATAATAATATTAAAAATTATATTGTGAAAAATGGAAAGAAAAAAAACCACTTTTATGAGTTTTATAAATTATAAAATCTGGACGAATGTCAAATAAACAAATTTTTACTAAAGGCGCAGGGTTTTGGATGTGGTACATGGAAGGAGGAAAGTACAACTGGAGCGTGTAGTCAATAAAATTTCTGTTTAATTTAAAAATAATATTTTTATCTTGTTTCGGTTATAGTACTGCTGTATACAATATTGTGTTTTGAGAAAGCTACTCAACATCTAGCTAGTTGATTCTGTAGTACGTTGCTTTTGCCTTTCATTGTCCTTCTAGGGATAAATTATAGATGCAGACTTTGTTTCACTCTATACAAATTTGCAGTAGAACTTGTTCGTATGGGTATTTCCTAGAATGTATATGCACCTACATTGGCATGGAGTGAAACTTGGGCGATATCAGGCCAAGTAGGTGACAAAAATTAGCCAACATAAAGCGGTAAATCTTGTACCGGTCCATTTTGTTTCATTGACAATTACACAGAATAAATTTAAAAAAACATAGAATGAAAATATCTAATTATTTCAACTGCCTTGACATTGAAATTGAGGAGGTGTTTTTACAACAGTAATCTGCAATAGTGCAAACTAATTTTTCGTTAATGACTTGATCTTTCTTACTTTCCTAAACTGTACCTGCCAGTCAGTGAAGTGAACTTGAAACAAAAAACTGGCATTATTTGGAAGTCTGAACCAAAAAGAAAGAAACAGAGGAAATGGAGTTGGAGGGGTTTCTATTTACATAGATAAAAGTACATGCGCAGTGCCACCCGGCAGACAAAGGCTTCGTCAAATGAAGATATTATAAATGCCTGTCGCCTTCTCTAAGGCCATCATTACTTCTTCACTAGAGTACTTATACTTTTAAGCACGTGAGCATTCTTGTTGGTTGATCTCCCAAAGCGAAAGCTCCAATTTTCCTAAACTTTACGTTAGAGCCTAATTGGCGTCACGGTTTGAAAGTATGGGTTGAAATCTGAAACTTTCATGGTGTCTGTTGCTCGATTTCTTTCTTGTCTGGGTTGGTGGGTCTTCTCTTCAAGCATGTATGGTCATTGGTCAAAGTCACCGGTGTACCTTGGGGATTTGATAAGAAAAAAGCATGCATAGAGTCAGGGACAGAAGAAGCTTTTAAGTGGTTTACTTTCAGTAAAGATATGGAGGTTAGAGTATGAATTAAGGAGTCGGTTATAATATGTCTTCTTGTTCCTATTTTATTAACGCATTTTCCACTCAGTTAAGCTAAATGCGTAAACACTTCTTAATTTTTGTTACGGTTTTAATTAAATGCATTCCTTATTGTAAACGTTTGTTTTGTATTTTTTTAAGAAAGGAAGGCAAAGCCTGTGAAGAACTCAAATTGAATGGTTATTGCATATTGTATGCAGTATGCATAACCCTAACACGTAATAATGCCGTCAAAGTTCACGGCGAATGATCCAAAAGATGCGAAGCCACTGTTATAGAATTTAAGATTGCACGCTCGACTTGGAAACGTAAGTGTTGAAAGTAGTTCAAAAGGATCTCAAATTATGCCTATAAAAAATTATGTTCTTTTCGTTTGCGAGTGAATTTTAACAGAGAGCAATCCAAAAAGGGCGGAAACAAGAACAAAAAAAAGGTTCGACAAACATCCCACAATCTTCTAAATATATAAGCTGCCATAGCAAAACAAGGGAGGAGCCAATAGCCTATCCCGTATGAGATTATACGGTGAAGGCAGTTACTGCTAAGTACTCAGGGAATAGCATCTACCCCGGCAGTGAGAAGCATAAGGGTTATAATCATTTGTAAGCTATTCGAAGCAGAAGGGGGTCTTCATTACTTAAGGGCTGTAAGCTACTAATTTTCTCTCAGGAAAGTCTTAACTAATTCCTAATTTGATGCGACAAAAATAACTAATGCTTTTAAACCCACCTGATTCAAGGTTTCAAAATTTTTCTTTGGTTGAAAATTGATCCTAGCTAAGACCACCAAAGTTACTTCCAAACATGATGACTCAATGAACATCGATCCACTGGCTATTTAGGCAAGCCAGTATATGATCACCTTAACTATATTAACTACCGACACGCTTTACAAGTTATATGAAATTATAAAACAACTCAAGCGCTATTAAATATATGGTTCAATATAAACAAGTGGCAGGACATCTCCCACGACAGAGGGTCGCATTCATCAAATTAGAAGGGGCACTTCCCTTTCTCAATACTTGCATTATTAGAAAGAGCATTTGCAATCGGAGATGAACTTCTCCGTCGTGCATAGAAAACACTAATGAGTCGTAAAAACACTTGATGCACACCAAATGAGTTTACTGTCATCATATTGCATGCAGCAGATAAGTGATAATATTATATACTTGTTATATTGATGATCTGCTATTGTTGTATTTGACTAAAACAAGTTTACATATTTCATTGATCAAACTGATTTATACATATAAAGAAAAACATAATAAAAATTCACAAAATCAGGGATCATAACAAATTAACAACTAAGATAACAAAAGAGAATTGCATAAACTAATGCAAACATACATTAATTGTTCCTTAAAAAAATAGGTGTTATTGTAGACTATGCTTTCAACTAGAGTCTTACTATCAGCCACGTTTCTTGACTCTTTCAAGTTTTATTTTGAACACAATTGATATTTGTTAAGTCAACTCAATTACTTTAATATTTGGGGAGCTGTAACTATTTCTCTAACAGCATCTAAACCATATTTTGAACATTCCTAGCTTTTGTGAAAATGTTAATTACTTATTTCTAAGTAGTACAAAATATTAAGGAAACTTTTCCTTCTTTCTAAATTTCTCTAAAAAAAATAAAAGTTAATCTTAGACAATACTGAATTGGAAAAGTTAACATGATTGCTTGATTATTGACAAAATCTATATTGATTCTTATCATACCAAAGTAAAACCCTCCATAATTTTTCATATTGCCTAATTTGGTGTTGTAATTACCGGAAAAAAACTTCTATAATACCTTAAAATATGATTTCTTACTTTTGAAACACAAGTTAGTTACACATGAATCAAAGATTGAAGTAACACTAATTTGTACTTTTCATATCTTCAATCAAACCTGCTCAATTGTTGTAAAAAAACCTACTAACTTAAAATTTTGATAATTTACATGCTTAACACCATAATCAATTGTTTCCTTGTTACGTCTGATTACATATTTAAAAATGTGCATGTGTTTTTCACATGCATAAATGTATAAAGTTAGATAAAGAAAAGTTGACATCATATGCAATATTAAGATTGGAAGCAGTGAGGTATATGAGACATCTAATTAAGCTTTTGTTGTGATTCTCAACCTTGAAACTTTTGACTATGAGCTGCATAAAAGTGTTAATATATTTACAAGCTTTTATTGAATAATTTCAAGATTATGTTGTTCTATTTGTATTGACTACTTAAGACTTTTTTTATTGCCTTGCTTTCAAACTAAGAAATTAAGACATTAATCTCAAGTTAGTCATATCAAATTCCTTCATCATTTGAATTAAAAAAACACCAACAAGCTCCTAATTGTTGTGACCAAAAGATCACAAATATAAACTGAGATAAAAATTACACTAGTACCTTCCTGTTTCACATAAAATGTTGCTTCACTTAGACTTTAACAAATTTTAAGCTCAATAGGTGCTCATTCATACAACTACAGCAGACCTTCTGGGCTTACTTAAGGCTATAAAATGTCTTCTTTAGCAAATGCACGTTCTCCTCTTGTCTTTTTAAGATAAAGCCTCAAAATAGACATCTTCTTTTGAGAAACAATTCAAAAATCTTAACTTTAAATTGAGTTAAAACATTTTCTAACCTTTTGAAAAATAATAAGAAAAAATGGATAGTTTCAGGTCTTATCACATGACTGAAGGTTTTAGAAAAATTTACACGAAAGACTTGTACGTAACCTTTCATCACAAGCCTTGCTTTATGTTTGTTTACTGATTTATCAATATTAAACTTATTCCTTAAGTACCATTTTATCCTAATAACCATTTTATTTTGGGATGGTTTAATAAGATACTTATTTTTGATATTTTTCGATCATTGGAGGGTCTTCCTCCATGGCAACAAACTATTTATGCCCTTGCATTGATTCTTCAACATTTGTTGGTTTTAGTATTACAATTGAATCATGTATAAATATTATAAAGCAATCTAGTGCCTTTGATTAGTTGCTCTTCATCATCTTCATCATCGAGATTAGTCCACTAAAATATTGATCACCACCATCTGTTTTCCAGTCTTACTACTCTTCCTCAAAGAACACAATATTTCTTCTAATCTTTTATATTTAAGGATGAAATATTCTATAGCCCTTGGAGTTATTATTAAAAGCCTATTAAAATAACGAATCAAAATTTTGATCTAATTTGTCTCTCTTAAGTTGAGGAATATAAAAGAAACACAAA
>JANSVA010000217.1:38890808-38904634 GCA_025504915.1 Erythroxylum reticulatum | reverse complement strand
AAGCCTATTAAAATAACGAATCAAAATTTTGATCTAATTTGTCTCTCTTAAGTTGAGGAATATAAAAGAAACACAAATAGTTAAACACTTTTAAGTTGGATGGGGAAATTTTAACCAAACCATACTTCATAAGGTGTCTGATTATGATGTGCTATAGCTGGTAATTTGTTCAACAAAAAATAGTAGCATTGGTGAACTCTACCTAAAATCTTTTAGGCAAATTCTTCTTATGCAATAACAAATTCTTCTCATACACAAAATCTTTATCATAGATTTTTCCTTTCACTAAGTTTGCTTTGCTACAAAGAGTAAGGAGCAATAAGTTGATGATCAATTCTAGCCTCTTCACAAAATCGTTAAATTGTTTTAAGGCATATTCATTTTTGTTATTAAACCTCAACCCCATTATCTAGCAATAACGTTGATTTTCTACCCAAATTTTGAATCATCAAAACAAAATAACTACTTTAGATTTGAACATAAGAAAGAAAATCTAACACATTTTTGATAAATCATCAATAAAGGCAATATAATACTTACTGCCTTTAAGAGATAATGTATTAAAAGGACCTTGAAGCTTAGTATATACAAAATGAAGCTTATGTGAGGCCCTCAAAGCTTATTGTGTAAAGAGTTTCCTTGCCTACTTGTCAAGCTAACAAGCTTTGCAACTTGAGATGCTTTCTTACAATGGATCTATGCCTTTCACTAATTCAAGTTTCTACCTTGAAAGGATACTAAAATGATAGTAAAATCCCAACCTTTTATGCCAAAGGATAGTGGTTTTTTATAGGAGCTTAATATGCAGGTTGTTCTTTCTTTATTAGATCAAGTGATAAGCTATTTTCCTTTATTTTAAAATAAAAAATTCTAGCCTTTTTGCATCTTTAATCACATATTTCATCAACTCAAAATGCAGTTAAAAAGCTTTCTCAAGTAAAAGTTTTTCTAAGGGTTTGATTAGACTAAATATTTGCTTTTGCTATGAATAAAAGTCACGTAATAAATGTAGTGAGTTAGGCTATGAGATATGCTAAATAACTTCTAATCAACCAAGCATAGATTAGTTGAAGGTAGGTGTTCGGCTAGATACATATGGCTAGATATTAACAGTTATAATGACTAATTTATAGTATTTTAAATTAGTACAAAAACTTTTAAGAGAATTTTATTATATTCACATATGTAAAAGTATGACATGAACCTTTAATATGTTATGTGATTAAGCACAGATATTTAAATTATATTTGAGTGATTAAAGTATAAATTGAGAGATCAATTGAATTGTCGAGACTCTTCTTCACTCATAATAAAGAAAATATGCAAATAAATCTTCTTCACCTTTTAAAATGCATACATTTTTTAATTAAAAAAGACAAACGCAGGAAAGATTTCTTTGTTGTTTGGCTATAGAAGAACATGAAAATTAAATTAATTATAACTTAAGGAGCAACCCAATCACTTATTTTACATTGAATTAAATGTGTTTGTTTTACATTGGATGAAATATGCTTTTCTTTCAAAGCTTCAATGCCATTAATTTTCTAAAATGTAGAAAAAGTATTTACTTATGCTTTTGGAACTCCTCAACTCCATGAAATGACTTGATTCTAAATTTACTACAAAGTTCATAGTCGATTTGCAATTAAAAATATTTGAAATAATTAGGCACGTTGGTCATTTATATTTAGAAGAATATGTTGGTAGCATTGTCTAAAATGCTCGTTAGCCCCACCTTCCTAATTATTATCACGTGCATCAGGATAAACTAATTGCAGTTGTCAAATATAATAAACACCACACCTAACACCTCGCCTGTGGACTGTTGACTTCAGTGGTCAACAGTCCTGCACAGAAAAACATGCACACTGTAGCAACATTAATGACCCCTTGTTGCTCGAGGCGTGATTTTTAATAATGACAATTTCGGTGTCATTTTCCATGGTCGTGACGCTTTCTAGGGTTACGTGCTGATCGCCAGGTTATGAATGAGAAATGAAATTAAACAATTGTCTCAATAGCAACAGAGACTACGATGATTGCGTTTTGGTTTATATGTCTCCCTCAATGTAATTATATCAATTATGACAACAATAATTATAAGGTTAAGAATTGAGAAGAAATAAAGGTCAGGAGAGTAGAGTGGAATTTGGAATGATTACCATCATATGCAATTTCATCTGTTGCCAAATTTTACAATAATGAGGCTGGCATAATGTTGAGCAGAAAGTAGAAATAAAAAAAGTTTAACATCTTGTCCTCAGGGTGTCTCATTTGATGTTTAAAAACTGGATTAGCTACACGATTCATGTAACTTGTCATAGAACTAAACGAATACAAACGATAAACTTGGTGTCCTTTAAGTAGTTGAAAAGGCTTGCAATTTGGAGTGTAATTAACCAACAGCATTTAACCATTTGGGTGGTCCAAAGATGAAAGTATCATTATCATAAGCATGTTGCTACCGTGTATTTTTCTTTTTCTCTGATCAACATCCTGAAGGACCTGAACTTAAAGGGGTTGTGGTGGAAGGTCTAGATTCACTAACCTACAACAAGCACAGTGTGGAACTGTTCTAACATTAGAGTAGGGTTTTTATTGTGTCCCATTAATAAATAAGGTTGGTATTGTCCCATTGAGAAGCTATATATAGTAGACTAAGAAGCAACCCTGCTGGAATAGATTTTTGTGGGCATCCACAAGATAATGTCAATAATAGGGAATCCTTATATAAGGATAAGAACTACCATTGGTGTTCACATCTGAACCTAAAAGGGTTCAATTACTTCCCCTTTGGTATGAAGAATGGTTGATCCTGTTTATCCTCAACTTTCTATGTTCAACACCAGATGTCATGAGTATGTTGTCAGGTTTGTTGTATGAGTTATTGGAGTGGTTCCAACAATGATGCCCTAGTTTTAGTGTAGGTAAACATGATATTATCTATCTACGCATAGCTCTTGATATTATAACGGCGATGTTCCAATGGCTTAAGATTAATATGACACAAATCACGTCCTAACAAAGTTGATTAATCCTTTAGCACCAATGTGCTCATTCGCCCTCCTAAATTGAGAAGAACTAGATCAATGTAAGAGGCCAAGGAAAGGATTATAAAATTAGCTCCAAAGCTATATTACTGTCAATTTTGAAATGACAACAAGAATGATAATAAATCTTGTACTTTGGCACCGATAATATCTTATCAGTTTGGCAACTTTCATATCGTTTTATAAAATTGCACGAGAATGGTAAATTCAGAGCCACCGAACCTTTTAGTTAAATGATAGAAGAGAACTAAAACTTGTTTTAATTAATATTCAAAACTGTTTTATGTTTAAAACAGTAAATTTGGAAGCCTACCAAATGAAATACAACCACAACCTCCAGGTCCACCACGCAAGGCCTAGCCTTTGATATCTTTTGGTATTTGAGAAACGATAAACTAAGAAGCCTGGAAATTGAGGTAGGAACCAAAGACCCGTTGAATTTCCTGATGCCTGCCTTTTTGCTTGCATGGCCTACACACATCCTACCTAGAGTTTCTACATGGGCTCTAAGAGCACTGCAGACGAACCTAAAAAACGACCATTTATCAGTCACTTCAGTATATATTTAGGCTATTCTTCGTCAAGCTCACTGATCAATTAGAAAATTAAAATATGCAGGGAGTAAAAATGAAAATTGAAAAGACACTACAATGATAATCGATCTTCTTTTCAAGGCCCAACGCTGTCTAATCGAAGTCTGCTTTTGAAGGAGAAGACGACTCGAGATTATTTTGGGCACTTATTATCTTCTTTAAAACTGATATTTTAGGATAGAAGTTTACAAACACAAAATTTAGAATCCACACTTTCTTTTATACACCAATAATTCTATACCTATAGAACCAGTCACTTTAAGAACAAAACGAGAGTTGCGCTGTTCCATTTGATTAGATAAATTCTTCATTTCAGGTCTATTAGATTTACATCTTTACTTACTCTAAAGACTAGTATGTAGAGTGTAACTTTTTAGGCTATATGGTAGCTTTTGATATAAAAGTAAAATTGTTTCAGAAGTTATACTACAAAAAAGGTATTTTAAATATCTAAGATCTATCATTTAAAACAATGGAGAAATTGATAAAAATATAGTCCACCATATCATATCAGAGTTACTTAAATGGAAAAATGCATAAGGAGTTTTATGTGACAAGAAAATATCACTTAAGTTTAAAGATAAATGTTATCATTTAGTTATTAGGTTAACCATGCCATATGAGGTGGAGTGTTACGTATCAAATAAGTATACAGTCATAAGCGAATGATGGGGAAGATAAGGTTATTCAATTAGATGTGTAATTTTACTAGAAGATATATAATCAAAAATGTATTAGTAAGAGACAAATTAAAGATGGTCAGTATTAATAAAAAACTAAAAGAGACGAGACTTAAGTGGATTGGATATGTTAAAAAGAGACACCTTGAAGATCCAATAAGAAGATGCGAGAAAATAATATTTAGAGACTGGAAGAGAAAAAAGAAAAGACTAAGAAGAATTGCGAGAAAGTGATCAAGAATGATATAACTCTGTTGGAACTTACCGATGACATGACACATAATAGAAAACTTTAACGTACTAGGATATAGATAAATAATCTCACATAGAGAGTCTTTCTCATTCGCTTAAGTTTTTTAAAAATATTTTCCTTTGAGTATTTCATTTAATAGTTAACCATAGTGTTTTGATCACGTAATACTTTGTTCATAGTTATTTAGCCTAAATATTTTCTTATTTAGTCTAGTGTTTTGATTACGTAGTACTTCCCTCGTAGCTATTTAGCCTAAATATTTTCTTATTTAGTCTAATTACTTTCTTGTAATGATTAGTTTAATTTATTCTTGTATTTGTTTGTGTTATTTATTGCATTACATATTTTTATATTTTTATTTATATGTATTTATTTATATTTTGTATTATTATTATTTCATTACATATGGAATTATAAAAAACATGCTCTCTGTTAGATGAGGGTAAGATTACGTATTATTGAACATTTCTAAACTTGCGTTTCAAAAAGAGTCTTATTATTGTTGGTGTTATTATTGTAGTAGTAATAATACTATTGTTATTACTTTTGATGTTGTTATTGGATCCCACAAATGTCTTGTTAGCTTCATATCTTGGCGTCTGGCAATTGACTTTGTCAACCATGAGGACTGCAAAGAATTAGCGTGTATGTGTACATATTGTATTCAAGTGTACATTCTAGGTGATCGCTTTCCAACACAAAACCAGGTTGATAAGTACAATTATTTGTGTGCATCCTCTTATTTTTACTTCTTTGGAATGTTGTGACAAAGGTTAGAAGAATTTGGAAGTGATTAAACTGAGCTTCTTGACTTGTACGTACTTCGACCATGAGTACAACCGTACAAGTAAATGTAATTTATGAAACAGTGCTTATCAAGGGACAACAAATATAAAATAGTAACCATGACACTGAACTACATAGCATTCTTCTGCATAACTACCTGTTTATTTTGCAATAAAGCTTCTGTACGTAACTTCATGATCGAATTCTACACGTATGTACTACTTTCATGGTCGATGGGCAATAGAATGCATAAAAGCTGGATATGGGCGGCTTGCATATTTTAGTTGGGATGGTACTTCGATTAATCTCTTACAAGCAAAGAAAACCTATTACATATGTTTGACTATACTAGGTGAATATCACTTTGTTTCCATACCTAGGGCTCTAATTTCTGAGCCCTGTTGTAACCAAAAAAAAAAAAAAAAAGTCGCTTTGGTTTAGATGTCTAAAATTATGTATTTTTTATATCAGAAATCAAGGTTGAAAAGTTTTCCTCCTAGCCCTGAATTTTCTAAGTTAATGAATTACGAGTGTCAAGTGGAATCCGCTTAATCTAAAGGGTGATCTATTAAAAGTGGAAATCAAGGCTTACTTTGAAGAGAATTAGATTTTAAGCTTGTGTTATGTAACTTAGTAATTTTAGAATTAAATTTTAAGCTTGTGTTGGGTACAAAGTAGATAAGCTAATTTGTTTTATTTATTTGACACTAATTAAAAATATGAATGTCATAAGCAATTCATCATTATCACCAAACTATAATATATTAAAACAATTAATAAATAAAGTTAGTCTATGTATAACGTACTTTTTATGACTAAATCGATGGCCAATTGGAAACAGACAAAATCGATCCTAATTAATTTTGCATGCTTATCTAAATCTCTATAATTACTTGTTTGATAAATTTTATCTCCTTTCGGGTGAGGCATAAAGCCCTAGATCTTATGTGTTTGTACGTTAAATTATTTTCGTATGTTCATTGGCTAGGCTACAGAATATCAGTTCTTGATTAAATTACGTGTTATGCTAAAAAATTTAGATATTGATCATAATATGTAAATATGATTCACACGAGAAGAATTTAGATATTATTTACAAAATATGTAGATAAAGATAAATCACCTGTAGTATAAAAGTAAATATATGAATATATGATAATTAAAAAAATTGATAATCATCAATTTTGATGCCACCTTGTCATTGTTATATTGTTTAAATTTCTATCAAGTCATAAGTAATTCAATACAAACAAAGTTATCACCATCGACTGCTTTTGTAATAAAATTTACTATATAAATGAACTTTTCATATATATTTTTCTTTAGTATGAACTTTTTGCACATTTATAGTTTATTCCTACACTTTTTCACAAACAAAGTGAAATTGAACTTGTATATACTAGGTTTCTGAATCAAATGTTGGATTTTTCACTATATGTAAGGCATCTAGACTATTATAATATCATGAAACTTTAGGTTAATTATGTACAAAATCTTCCAACATCAATTTCAATTATACTGCTTATTTACTGGCTTGTGAGTTGTTATATATTTCACTTATGCTATTAACATATCACAACTAATTATAAATTTGAAACTCAACTTACAATCCCACCAATGATTGTGAACACATAATCTTTGGACCTCTTAAAATATGTACAAGATTCTTTATTAAGTTTGTTATATTTAAGGCTTATAATGAAGGATAAAATTTATTATACTAATACCTTGTTGCTTATTTAAGACCATATAAAGATTTCTTCAACCTGTAGACCAAGTTCTTTTTTCTTTTTTCTTCAAAATCTTTTACTTTAGAGCTTATAAATTTCTTCTTCAAGATCTCTATAAAGAAAATTAGTCTTCACATTTATTTGTTCTGAATGTAAGTCAAAGACAACATATATTGATAGGACTACTTTAACTATTGTAAGTCAAATCATAAGAAAAAATATTTCACTAAAGTAATTCCTTCCTTTTGAGCATATCTTTTCTCCATAAATCTTTCAAGATATCGTTTGATCCTCACCATTTCGCTTGATCTTGAACACATATTTATTACCAATAAGCTTACTTCTTTGTGGTAATCGTATAATTTTCTAAATTTTATTTTTATTTAGAGCTTCAATTTCTTTTAGCATTGTTGAATGTTAAATGCTTCTTAAAAAGTTATTGGATCTTTATCTTCTATTAAAAGGTAATATGTTATATTTTTCTCCAGTATATAATTCAAGTTACATTTTGGTGATCTTTTATATGGTTTGGTCAACAAGCATAAGGAATCTAAGACTCAACTAATTTTTTGAGCATCTCGCTCTAGTAATGCTTAAGAAGAAGTTTGAAATTCTTTTTTTTTTAACCTATATAATAGTCTCTAAACTTCTTTGAAAAGTGTTGATAACTTCTTCTTCTCTTTGTAATATATCTTTCTTAAAGATAACATCCCTAAAGACAATATCTTTGCAAGCAATAAGATCATATAGGGGATACTCTTCACATTATCAGCATATCTTTAAAATATTTTTTTTATATTTTAGATCCAATTTTGTAGTCTTTTGGCATTATATATATATCACAAAAACATAACTTTCAAATACATGGAGGTTGAAATAATTTGCTAGCTTTTAGTACACATCTTCATCTGCATTTTTAACCTAATGTAGTTTATGGAACCTAATTCACCACATAACAAGTGATATTGACTACTTACATCTCGAAAGCCTTGTTTATGTCTATAGTATTAACATTACTCTTATTCTTTCTAACATATTTCTATTCATCTACTTAGCCACTTTGTTTTATTAAAGAGTGTATGCAATTGTTAGTTGTCTTTTGATACCTTCTTATTTTTAGAATGCATCAAATCCATATCTAGCATATCCTTCTCCATTATTTATCCCTAAATACTCTTTTTTTTTGGTATCATAATCAAGTTTAACACGTAAAAGAAACTTTACAAATTGAGAACATATTTGCTTTCCTCTTATAACAGGGTATACCCAACACATCTCATAATCATTATCATTAAAAAAGAAAAAGTACTTTGCTCTTCCCAAAGATGGAACTGGTGCTCACCATACTTTAAAATGAATCAATTCTAGAACAACTTTGCTTTTTGAATTTGATGTATTGAATTTTATACAATATTGTTTATTTGTAATACAATGCTTTTAAAAAAGTAATGATACCTTTATAATTCTAAAGTTGCTTTTTCTCAAAAAAGATCTTTACTCCTTGTTTGGATATATTTCCAAGTTTTTGATGTCATAACATTTAAGATCTTTCACTTAAACTAATTAAAGCAACTGTTACTTCTACTTATAGCAATATTTCTCCCTTTAATTTTCTGATTCGTATGGGAGTAAAATAAACTTAATAACTCACCAACAGACATCTATCAGAAATTGAGAGAAGCTTTATGTTTGAAGAAGATAAAACACATTTCATTCTTCTCTAATTTGAACTTTACATTGAACTCCCCTTTTACAGTTTTAAGGGGCTATTATAAATAGCGACTAGCTAAAAATACAATCAAGTATTGTCCACATATTTCTTCCTTTAATAATAATCACTAATCTATTAAAGGAAAATAGTTAATAACCACTAATCTAATAAAGAAAGTGCTTAATAACCACTAATTTTAAAATAAATATAAACCATTCATTTTAAATAATTAATAATTAATAATTAAATAATTAATAATTATATTAATTATAATACTTATTAATTATGATCTCCTGATCATTACTACCCTTTTTAAAGGAATCCAGCTCCTGATGGATCTCAAAATGAAAGATGAGGGAATGTGGATTTTTCCATTTCTTTAGTGAACCACTTCATTGCATTAGGTTTTTGCCTTTTCCTTCCAATACGAAATGCTTCTTGTACACCTCTACATGTTTCTGTAACCTTCTTTTCAAGGATGGTATCTTCTAGTAATGGAGTTTCATCAGGAATACTCAAATCTGCTACTGAAAGTATGATTTCACCTGGTTCATCGTCTAGCATTGATGGTTAAAAAATCTTAAGCTTTTTGACATGAACCACAGAGTACATCTCCATATAACTTGGTAACTCTAGTTGACATGCATTATCACCAATCTTTTTGATAATCTTGAAAGGTCCATAACGAGTAGGTTTCAATTTCTTGCCTTCTCCTTTTAACCTTTCTTTTCCTAAGTGTAGCCATACAAGATCTCCCACTTGAAAATCACCTTTCACCCTATGCCTGTCATGTCTAGCTTTATATTTTTGTTGAGTTCTCTGTAATTGCTTTTCCACTTCACCGTGTACTTTTTGAATACATTTTAGGAACTTTTGAGCTTTCTCTGAACTAGTCTTGTCTTGCCCTTCTTTTAACGTTGACTCAAGTGTGAACTCCATGTCAAATGGACTTTGGGGTAAGTAGCTAAGACAAACCTCAAATGGTGATTTGTTTGTGGAGCTATAAATAGCTTAGTTAAAGGCAAATTTCAAATATGGTAAACTCTCATCCCACTTCTTTGGACGTTGAGCATTATATCCTCGTAAGAGATGTACAACAGTTCGGTTGACAACTTCTGTTTGACCATCGGTTTGGGGATGAAAAGCTGTATTTCAATTCAGCTTTGTGTCCATCACATACCACAATGATCTCCAGAAGCTTCCAAGAAAACAATTGTTACGATCTGAGACAACTGAGCTTGGTAACCCAAAATGTGTCTAGACATTCTTAAAGAAAAGTTTCGCTGTTTCTTCTCCCGTGATTGTCTTCTTACAAGGTATCAAAATTATCATCTTGGAAAATCTATCAACTACAAAATATAGATAATCAAATCCCTTTTTAGTAGTTGGCAGACCTCCCATGAAATCTATAGAGATACTTTCCCATGGTCTACTTGGAACTGGTAATGGTGTGTAGAGCCTAACCTTATGATTTGAAGATTTCAATGTGTTGCATAAAGCACATCCTTTCATAAAATGCGCCATGTCTTACTGCAGCCGAGGCTAATAGATATAGCATTGTAGGTTTTGTATTGTCTTGTTTACTCCAAAATGACCTGCCACCTTTGAAGTATGAGCTTCTCATATCCATTGTATACGATTTGCTTCTTTAGGAACACGAAGTTGTGACCCTTTGTAAAGTAATCCATCTTGCAACGCAAACTCCGATGCTTTATGCATTTTTGCAACTAAAACTGCATCAAAAAAATCAGGATCATGATCATACAAATTCACATATTCATCATGTAAACTTGGTTATATCTGCATCATAACAGACAAACAAAGTATTGTTAGTGGTGGACGAGACAATCTATTAGCTAGTTTGTTTTGGATTCCCTTCTTGTACTTAATTACCAAGTTGAATTGTTGTAGGTAGGTCATCCATTTCATATGACGAGCCTGTTGTAACTTGGATTGGGTTTGAAGATATTGAAGGGGTCGATGATCTAAATAAACTACCATTTCCTTGCCTAGAATATACACGCGCCAATGCTTTACAGCTTGGTGTAAGGCAAGTAACTCCTTATCATAAGTCGGATAGTTCCTTTGAGATCCCTGAAATAATTCTAAATAGTAAGCAACAGGTCTTCCTTCTTGCATTAGAACAACACCCATTGCATATCCAGATGCATCAACCTCGAGTTCAAAAGGCTTTTATAAGCTTGGCAAGGCTAGAACAGGCGCCTTGCATATCTTCCTCTTCAAAAGATGAAACGTGTCCTCATGTTTCTGATTCCACATGAAATGTTGATTTGCCTTTGTCAATTTATGTAAAGGACTAGCAATGACCCAAAAATTTCGAATGAACTTCCAAACATACTGACAAGCTTCCATAAAGCTACATACTTCAGTAATATTTATTGGACTCAACCACTCATTTATGGCTTTCACCTTTGCTGGGTCAATTTTTAATTCTCCATTGCCCACTATGAAACCAAGGTATAATAAGAATTTTTGTCCAAACTCATACTTCTTTTTATTGAGGTAAAGTTGATGTTTGTGGAGCAACTCGAGTACCTTTCTCAAATGTTCTAGGTGCTCCTCCTAAGTACGACTATAAATCAAAATGTCATCAAGATAACATGAGAAATTGATCTATGAAACGTTGTAAGACATCATTCATTAACTGTATAAATGTGGTTGGAGCATACATTGTCCAAATGGCATAACAAGCCATTTAAACAAACCTTGCCTTGTCTTGAATGCAGTCTTCCAAGAATCACCTTCTTGAATTCGCACTTGATGACAACCTGACTTCAAAGTCAATTTTTTGAAATATTTGTCATGCTTCAATTAATCTAAAAGACCATCTATTCTTGGGAAAGGATATCGATTCTTTACTGTGATCTTATTCAGAGCATGATAATCGATACACATACACCAACCACCATCCTTCTCAGGAACAAGAACAATTGGTGAACCACAAAGAGAACTGCTTGGTTTGATAACACCATTTTAAAGCAATTTTGAAACTTGCTTCTTTATTTATTCATTCTCCAACATAGAATAACGATACATGCTCAAATTTGGAAATGTTGAATCTGAGATAAGTTATATCTCATGTTCCACTTCTCATTGTGGTGGTAAACCTCGTCCTTCAGAAAATAAGTGTTGAAATTCTTCACACAATTTCGTTAACTCATTTTCCATACTATCTTTGGATGGGGTGGCGATAGCTACATGATTTTGATCAACTTTGTGTTCTTCTTCATTAGAAGTTCGTATAAATAATAATACGAACTTCTTTGATGCATTAATCATGCATCCGTTTGGCTTAACAATTGATGATTAAATCAGTAACCTGTTTTACTATTTCACCAAAGAAGAGATATTTTCTTCCTTCTTTAGTGAATTGAAATCTTTGCGGTCAACGATAATAAATGGCATCTCGATCCCATTAATAAGGACTTCCAAGTATCACCTGGCATATGTCAAGAGGGACAACATCACATGTTACCTCATCAATGAATTTGCTAGTGATAGCAAATTGAAATGTGCATTGTTGATTGACTTGGGACCCCACGTCTTTGTGGATCCAACCTAATAGATATGGTTTAGGATGAGCAGTTATTGACAATCCTAACTTTTGAACCAATTGCTCAGAGATGAGATTCCTTTGGCTTCCAGTGTCCATAATCACACTGATCACCTCCTTCTTTACTTGGATTTTAAAGACAAATAAGTCTTCTCGTTCGTCAGGTTTGGTTAGCAACTCAGATCTCCCATCTTTTGATCTTGTTATCAAAGATAGTCTTCGATCAGCTTCTTCAACTTGATTAATTATCAATGGTTTATCGTCATTGATAGTGGTTGCCACCATCTTACCTTTTTGTCCTCCATTCGGGAATAATTCTGGGTGTAACTTCCAACACTTCTCCTTTGTATGCCCCTCAATCTTACAATGATCACAATACTTCCTCACTTGCGAAGTTGATGTTTTCTTCTTTAGATTTTTCTATTTTGATGAGTTTGATCTAAACCCCATAAAAGATTTTTCATTATGACCATTTTTCTTCTCAATGGTCATAGTTATAGTGCTTGAGATAGATAAGTTGTGTGGTCGTAAAGCGATATCATTGTATTGATACGGGGTGATAAACCCTAAGCAATACTTCATGAAAGTTTCATGTGCCTCTATTGAAACTCCCAATGCCATTGCTAAACGTCTGAACTCAGTGGTATATTCTTACACAGATTGATCTCGCTTTTGGCGTAGATTATGTCATCGTCTCCATCGCTTCTCTAGATGACCCAGAGGATAAAATTCCTTTCAGATAAGAGTAAGAAAATCGATCCATCTAATATCCTATTCTTCATGGGATTCCAAATAAGAATTCTACCAAGCCAATGCATGACTTGTCATTTTCAATTTTACATAAGAAACCTTTTCTTTGCTGTTGTATTGGTAAAAAGTAAAATAGGTTTCCAATTGATTAATCCAAGAGTCTAATTTTTCTGCATTAACCGTTCCATCATAAGATGGAATATCAATCTTTGCCTCGACCTTAAAAGGTCTAGGTGGTCTATCCTCATCATCTTGACGTGAGGAATCTCTCTTATTTCGTGAATTGGGTCCAGGACTCTTAATCGTTCCCATAGATACCATGTCAAAATCTTCTCCATTTTGATATGCTATCCATGTCATCACATTAGTCATCTGATCTAACAACATAGCCATTTGCTTGGTTAGGTCAGCAATAGTTGGTTCTGGCAATATAGAATCGGAACTCATTGCTTTCCTTGAGGGTCGATGATGAATGTTTAGAATGGAAAATGGTTCTCTTGACTGTTTATATTCACTTTTTGTATTCACCATACACAGGTAGGATCTGTGCTTTGATACCAATTTAATCCGTATGGGAGTAAAATAAACTTAACAACTCACCAACAGATATCTATCAAAAATCGAGAGAAGCTTTATGTTTGAAGAAGATAAAACACATTTCATTCTTCTCTGATTTGAACTTTACATTGAACTCCCCTT
>JANSVA010000217.1:38867236-38877950 GCA_025504915.1 Erythroxylum reticulatum | reverse complement strand
GGAGTTTGTTATGTGAATATGGGTATTGGAAGTGTTTTGTTTTGATCTGAAACCCTGTATGATGTGTGAATTCTCAATGAGAGTTGATTGCCGGACTTAGGTCTGATGATAATAATTGTAAGGAATTTTTGAAGTGATATCCGAGATTATCATGGACATGCATTGTACATAATTCATTTCATACATGTGTATTATCGCATACTCTTAATGGTGCAAATTGTGATATTGTGTATGCTATTTGTTACAGGAGCAACTAGAACGTCAACTTCCAGACATTGCCGAATCTTCCAGGAATTAGCTTCAAGAGTAACCTGTGAGTCAACCTAGATGATTTCCTAGGAATTATTTGCTTTGAATTATTTAAGATGTTAGTTTTCAATTATAAATTGTTTATGATTTAATTTGAGTTCCGGACTTAAAGTCCGAGGAGTTTGTTATGTGAATATGGGTATTGGAAGTGTTTTGTTTTGATCTGAAACCCTGTATGATGTGTGAATTCTCAACGAGAGTTGATTGCCGGACTTAGGTCTGATGATAATAAGTTTCTGATTTAATTTCGCATGTGATTATTTGATATGACATAATCCGTATGTGGTGCATTTCATAAAATGCATGCTCAGATAAAGGTGTTGTGACTTGAGTGGCCAATGAAGCGCTTCCACGTAAAGCTTTGCTCCGTGATATGTGTTTTGTGTACAAAGTTATGCTCTATGATTCTGTTCCAACTGAGCCCTAGGGGCCAGAAATTATGTATAACTATATTATAGGCACTCGGTCACAACAATAACAACAAACGTGAGTCTCATACATATAACATTATAAGATTGAACCCTTTGAGTGAATATTGGTATGATGCCATATGAAGTGAATGTAGTGTTCGATCGTAGAGTGCCCTTATCGTAAGATACGTGCCGGAATGACCTCCGGGCATCCCGTAGCGTATCCTGAGGTAAGAGGACGCTACATATAAAGTGTCATTCCACTTGCACTAAGGATTTCCAAATCAATACTAATCAAGATTAATGGATCATTCTTCTCAATTACTATAGGATGATGAAATTTATATTAATCAGTCAACTAGCTCGACATAGTTTATGTTATATCTATTGTCTAATAACTTAATTACCTTTGACTAGAATAGGTCATAAATAGTGTCAAAACATAGCAATCCTTATATAATATAACTTTGGAGATCTCAACTCAAATGATCATTTATATAATCATCACTAGGAGAATTTCTATGGGCATGCAAGTAATGTCCCAAATGGAAGTCTCTTATCTAATTAGTTCATTAAACTTGTTCTTTAACAAGCTACATATGTTTCTTTAAATATCTCCATACTTTAGCCTATAAGATCGACTATTTGCTTTATAAGGAAGAAACATAACGTGTGCTGGTCTTTCTATATTCAATTAATGTCTAGTCTCAATAAAACATTAAATAGGAATAATTTAGGTACAATACATAAATAAAATATAATCTCATAATTATGATCTCATTTTAATTTCATTTACAATGTAATTTCTCATATAGATTTTATCATATGCATTTAAACATGTATCAAATAAAATTTCATTTAAATAGTAATGTCACTAAAATACAACTAATCAGTTGGCTATAGGGCATAAATGATTTTGTTTGCATGTGTTTCCTATAACTTATATATAGCCTTCTCATTCCTTTTGATCCTTATTATATAGGAATGTACAAGTTGAGGTTAGTGAAACATTCTTCTACATGTGCCAACGACACACCTTTAGAATGGGAGGGGGGATCTTAAGTTGATGATGAGGAAATTAGGTAAAACATTTTGTTAAAAGTATAGAAGATGTCAAGGAATATACATGTTTTAGTGATGAACATTAAATGCTAAGCCCCAAGATGGCGAGTATTAAATGCACTTGACAAGCTTTTGAATAAAAAAAAAACAACCTCACAATGCCTAAGTGAATAGATTATTATTTCCATATGTATCAACATTCCCTAAGTTCTAGATATAGACTTATAGATGAAACTATACAAGTCTTAAGTAGTATAGGTAGACCTTAAGGAAGTACTCAACAGTCTTTAAGAAAAATATAAATAAAAAGAATGTACGTTATAAAGGAATTATCAACAGACCTCAGATTTATAAAGACGAAGAACCAATTTGAGTGATATGATATGTTGCTTTAAGAAACTTTTAATAATACACAATACTTGATCGATAAGTGACCTTTGGGTTTCTAAAAACTTATCATTTTCATTCATTCTTTTAATTTTACATGGATTCTTTAGTAGAGAGAAATAGGAAATTTTCATGCCTCATGTAAGAGTGTAAAGGTTCATAAGACTTAGCCATCTTAGTTATGTTAATATAAATCATCTAATGAGTCTATAAATAACCCTTCCCTTGCTTTCTTTAACATCTTTACACTTTTTCTCTCTTTTTTATTTTAGGAAGGTTGTCCTCATTCTTTTCCTACTTTAGCCTATTCACCCTTTTCTATATGTTTTCGCTTCTTCATCGATATATGTTTTCTCCTTCTTATTCACTACAAGAAAACAATCTAAAAACATCGCAAAAGATCCAAAAATGTCGCAGAATATCATTTGTGATGTTTCAAAAAAGTTACAAAAAACGTCGAAGAAGGTGGTGTAAGCAAAAAGTTTCTACGACATTTTATGAGAAATATCGCGAAAAACCCTAACATTCCGCGACGTTTTGAAAAACGTCACTAAAAGGTCAAATAATCTGCGACATTTTTTAAAAACATCACAGAAACTAGCAATCCCCGACGTTGAGGGCAATCTGTGACATTTAAAAAACGTCTCAGAATGGGTTATAATCAGCGACATTTCTTTTTTAAACGTCGTAGCTTGTAAGTAATTTTTTATTTTTTTGAAAATAATTTTCTTTTAATAATTTTTCAATTTTAATAATTATTTTTTCATTTATCCGAAAATAATTTTAATTTAATATTTTTTCAATTTTAATTTAATTTTTTCTTTTTATTCATTTATCCAAAAATAATTTTAATTTAATAATTATTCAATTTAATTATTATTTTTTCTTTTTTCATTATTTTAAAAATAATTTTAATTTAATAATTATTCAATTTTAATTTAATTTTTATTCATTTATCCAAAAATAATTTTAATTTAATAATTATTCAATTTTAATTATTCTTTTTTCTTTTTTCATTATTTGAAAAATAATTTTAATTTAATAATTTTCAACTTTAATAATTATTTTTCTTTTATTTTGTTTCAATTTTTTGAAAATAATTTTAATTTAATTATTTTCTAATTTAATAATCATTTTTAAATCACAAATTTTTAAATCTGATTTATTTAATAACTATTCAATTTTATTTATGAAATTTATTTATTTAATAATTCTTCAATTTTTTGAGTATATCATTAATTTTAATAGTTATTCATGTATAACAAGAATTTAATACGTGCAGACAATTTATTATTTAACTGCAATTCCCAAACATGTCATAATACAATAATTAATAGAAAACAATACGTCATAAATGTTTAATATATCAATATGAGTGCATATCTAATCTAAAAAAATATTATGTGTAGCACATAAAAGTTCTAAGACCTTTTTGGTTATTCGACTTCAGTAGTTAATCAATCCTGTATTTCTTCAATTTTTTTGGTCAATTCATCTACTTGAGACTGTAACCCCTGATTAACCTTCTTCGACTCCTCTAATTCGTCTCGAAGTCTCTTTCCGACCGAAGTCTTCCCTTGTGGTCGAGGCCCAATTTCCATGCTAACAACGCAATCTGATCTAGTGCCCAAGACTTTGTTGCACACTTCATCCACTGTCATCGAATGACCTTGTTCTATTGAATGTGTCAATTCGTGGCACATTAATTCCTGAAAAAGTAAGAATT
This sequence comes from Erythroxylum reticulatum, assembly GCA_025504915.1. Classification (NCBI taxonomy): domain Eukaryota; kingdom Viridiplantae; phylum Streptophyta; class Magnoliopsida; order Malpighiales; family Erythroxylaceae; genus Erythroxylum; species Erythroxylum reticulatum. The sequence continues at coordinate 38,874,056 of JANSVA010000217.1, read as the reverse complement.
AATTACATACACAATCTCATTAAGAAATATTTGTAGATGAACTATGTACTCACCAATTTTTCTCTGCATTCAGTAGTTGTCCATTGACCTTTACTTTCATCGTAATGAGTGTGATACCATAGCTTCATTCGGTCACACTCTTCTCTATCTCTGTCACTCAGTTATATAGAAATTTATTACTGGTAATATTTATTATAAATTTTGAAATGTCAATCAAAGAAAAATATAATTAAAAAGACAATAACTCACAATCTCATGCCATAATGCTACAAAGGCCTTAGAGTCGGAGTTTGGTCGACATCTGACTTGACTCCTAGCCAATTTAACTTTTTGACTTTTTTCCTAATCGTACACGTAACAAAATCTATTATAACATCTATAAATCACAATTCATAAATACTAAAATATAATCAGTTGTCAAAAAAGTTGTTAAATTAAGTTTTTTGATCAAATAAACTAACCTTTGTAGCTTATTGCTCCCAATATTCGCATAAATCCATCCACTCTAGCACTATGACATTATGTGGCTTAACATCCTTTTTGTACTTGGTAAAATGCTTTTTTAAATAAAATCTTTGATCTTTAGACCTTAAAGCAAGAAACTTCTTCACAGCAACATGTACTTCGTTGTTAGTCCTCATTCCCTTGACTTCCAACTTTTGCTGCAAAAAATTATAAATTATTGGTCAAACCTTTAGGCATATGGAAAACACATACAATTAGATAGTTTTATAACAGTTACATCCAACTTATCAAATGCAATGTCCAACTCCTTATTAGTAATTTTTTTCCACTTTGTTCTTACAGGTAAGGAAGTTCGGCATACCACACTAATCTCACTAGATAAGTTAGCAGACTGTACGGAGTTGGTTAATCGTTCTTCAGCAGGGGAGATCTCTATCTCCAATCTCTTACCTATCGCCTTATTAATCTTTGCCAATCTGCGTCCTTTTGTGACACCCCTTGTTTATTCGGATCAGTCGTGGATCCTAAAATAGCAAAGGAATAATTTACAATTAGCATATAACATACTCTTAATTGGTTAGATAAACAAAATAATTAAACGTAATAAATTTCACCAACGTCATGTGAAAGATCATACCTGCAATGCTTGCAGAAGAAGAGCCTACACTGGGAATAATAGTGTGATTTATTGGTGTCTGATTATTAGAAACTGGAGGCATCTTTTGAGAAGTTGATGGAAAAATAATATTGCGTTGCATTTTCAAAAGTTGTTCATACTTATCTCTAGGATGAGTAATAGGAATAGATGTGACATCTCTTGGTGTTAGAGTAGGCTCACAAGGTGCAGGTGTGTAATCTTCTGGTTATGTTCGCGCAGATGGCTCATTAGCTATACTTCCAAGAAATTGATGGTATCGTGACTGTAGTTGTGTCGGCGTTAAGCTGTTTAGTGCAACCTTTTTCTTCTTCTTGGGTAAACTAGGTCCCATGTGAATCACTTGCATTCGATTCGACATTAGATTTCAACGTAATATTCATCAACCATATTTAAAGAAAATACCAAAAACTGACTTGCTCTTAATAAATGATTTAAAATTCTTGTTTCTCCTCCCCAATCAATCAGTTCAAATCCAATAAAGTATAGTAGTTATAGTAGTTGAAGGTTCGGATGGCAATTGGATTTGATTAAATTATGACTAAATTCACAATATTATTTATGGAAGGTTTTGCTAGGAAAACTTGATGGATTACAAAGAAAGATCAAGAATCCAAAAAAGTTTGCAAGATTCTGCTGCTATATTCTTCTAAATGTGTGCATGCATGCGTGCGAATTTGCTTTTTAGGGAAGAAACATGAAGAAACTAACTTTCTGTAACTTTTCCATTTGATAACAAAAAAGCAGAGAATGTGCAGATTTAAATTTGCATATGTAAATTTGCAGATGTAAATTTCATAAATCCATTTTGATATGAAAATGTTTATTGCATTTTCAAGAATTTTGATAATAAATTGCATTTTCAAGTATTCTGTAAATTTGCATATGTGAATTTCAAGTATTTTGATAACATGTTGTTTATAAATCTACACTATGAGTTTGCAGGACCCATATTAACAAATTGTTCATAAGTCAAACCTAAAAGCAAGCAAAGAATGTGTATTGTATTCCTATCTTAGTTTCAACTCCTCCAAGCAAGCAGAGAATGTGTATTGCATTCATTATATGGAATTATCACATATTCCATAATGACCACCTCAGTGAAAGTTTACAAAAAGAAAAGTAAGAGAACTAGTAGAAAATTTAAAAGACTGGGACCTATTAAAAGAAGTCAAAAGGAGATGATTTCAACCTAAGAATCCGTATACCAAAACCCTGAAGAGGAGAGGACTGCAGTTCATACCTAACAGTTATATACTTTTGTTATAATGTCCTAAAAGTTTCCAATTTTCCAAAACATTTTATGGTATGGATCAAAGAGTGTATAATATTAACCTCTTATAATGTTTTAAAGAATGAGGAGGCATTTGAAATGTGCAAACTAATTTATCAGTCCATGTAAAAGATTGTCATTAGATTATATTATGTTGATGGAAACAAAAGATTATAATCATCTTCGGCTATTAAACTAGAAGATATGATGGTAGCTTTTAATAATTATTATTGTTCTTCTAAGAGAATGCCCTTATAAATGTCTTAAACTAAATTACCTAATACAAATTTTTTATTTTTTAAATGTATTTGTCAATTCAATATTGATTCCCAAAACATGTGATTCTATTTTTGAAAGGGAAAGGCTTCTGGATTATGGAACTTAAATATGACACTCCTTATAATGATCAGATAATGGATCAAAATGATGGCATCAATCACAACCTAGCTAAGCAAATTAAGACCAACCATAAAAATATTAAATGGATACAAAAATCCAACGACACTACAAACTAGATGAAACCAACGATGATACACCCATTCAACATATCCATCAAAGAAAAGGAAACAACAAAAAGTGTAATATAAGTGAATGGAATACAAGAAGGTTATAAGTCTGCCATTAAAACCTTCTTGTATTCTATTCACTTATACCCCAATTAGACTTCTTCAGTTGATTTGCAAGTGGGTATCAATACAAGATACAAGAATGTACAATTAAGACAGTTGATAGAAACGAAGCAATATCCAATTGCTACTGAACTAAGGTTACAGTCTTTGAATTATCAAAAAATAAAGCAACAGAGATTTGAATTACCACCAAACTTCTCAAGAACAAGTACAGAAATGGCTTCAACCTATACTTCCCATAGCTTGATTTCTTATTTGCACAAAAAATATGTATGTGTTGCTTATGGATTATTGTCCATTTATAATCAAAACAACACTTCTAAGGATATATGAAACATTAAAAAAGTAGTACCTCAACATTATATAAGATTTTGAAATCATTCCAGAATACAATAGCTTATGAGACAAGTTTCCAGGAAAGGGTTTTTAGATATAATCTTTATTTTCTGTTTGGATAAGAATATTACCTACCAAGCTTGTATAATTTTCCTGTTCTTTGTTTGGATGATAAAATTATTGACCACCATTCTATACTTTTTCTTTATTCACTATTATCAATTTTTAGGGAAAATGAAAAATAAACTAAAGGTTTTTGTCATAAACCTCAGTGAATAAGGTATAAAAGAAAGATAAAATTGAAGTTAATGCACAATAGGAGAGACTGAGAAAATAAGGAGGGTGAGGCCAATAAAAGCTATCATTGTTGGTAGTTGACATGTATGATTGCCATAAACTCATTCATCACAAACTAAGTACACAAAACCAATCTTGAAGTTAAAGGTAGTACAAATCCGTCCTTCATCTTTATTTTCCGTCATTATCATCTAAAGCATTTACCATCCTATAGAAACAATCATGCCTTTATTTAAAACCAACATAAATGAAATTGTAAACATATTAGATCTTTTTTTTTTGGAAAATGAAAGAATGTTTATTGTAGAGAAAGCTAGTAAACATCTTAATTAATTCGAGTTATAAGCATCCTAGCTTTTTATAAAATCGAAGAAAACTTCATTATACAATAAATTGATGAGATAAACAAAGCAGATATGTTGAAAAGGATGTGCAGCATGTTAATAAAAGGACTTATTATGGATTTTTTTACAGTACACAAGACTTTTAAATATACCAAATTTTGAGAGAATTCATAAAATTTCAAGAAAGATTTAATCAAAATTGACTAAAAGGTTACGTTAGTTTTGGTTAATTGAATTAGATTACAGATTTTGTGTTGTAACAGGAATGACATTGCTTTTGTATCATGAGTAGAGTTTGTCCCTCCATAACAAAAACCTAACTTTTTGTTCAACATTGGGATCAATTATTTTAGTTGCAAAGCAATTGAGAAGTAGATAATCAATAAATGAAGTTTAGACAACTGTCAAATACATAATAAAATTGATATTCTTATACATAAAATAAAGAACTAAAATTTGAGGAAGATCTCCCAAGCTATATTTGACACATAGGTTATATGCCTATAATCACATTGAAATTGATTAGACCTTCCTCCTTCCTACAGTTTTTTAAGGGTAATTAGTAGCATCATTTCAAAATATTAGCTCTCTCTTTTATTTACCTTTTTTCATTGTTTAAATACTATTGGTAATTAGTTGTATTCTATGTTTCCTCCTTTCAAACTACCAACTTTCTCTCTTTATAATGCTTTCTTGATCTCTCTGCTCATTCAACCTAAGTATTGGAGTGAAATTTTCCTTGGTAACTCCAACAAAGTATGTGGTATTAACAAAGAAAACATATAAACAAGCTCTCTATTATTAATGACAACAAAAATGTAGAGCAAAGTTTTATAATCTTTAAAACAGTCTTCCACTCATTTCCTACGCTTCATTACAAGAAGCAGAGGTTGTTGTCTTCTCAATGTTAAACCATATTTCTCAGTCATATCCAACTTAGTAGAACAACAGATAATGTGCAAACAACTTAAGAATTTTAAAGCTATGTATATATAAAGTTAAGGAAATAGGTGTTAACAATGTAACAACATAATTATGTTCTTCTTGAATCAAGTATCAGTATACTATCACAAAGACTAATTACCTCAAGATATTGCCCCACTGGAAATGGCACCACAACTGAAGGATCTTTTGAACCCTTAGGCAAAACAACCTAAAGTGTAACAATAATTTGCACTTTTAAATTTTTCAATAATTACGGATGAAGGGCCATAGGAACAAAATTCATAAACATAAAATGCAGCTATATGAAGTGAAGAGAGTGAAATAAATATTGGTGGAATTTAACTTTTGTCTACAAATGGAATTAAAGGGATAGTCTAATTATATGATGTAGGAAAGTAGATAAAGAGGATTTATACATTGCACACTGCAGATAAGTTCCTTAAGAAGTTAAAGAAGAAGGGTTATGAAGTCCTCTACAGGGTTGATGCTGTTGATAAGTATGCAGTTGGTCAGCTAAAGGAATTTGAAGGTAAAAAGCTTGATCAACAATCTGTTTATAAGTACCAAGCTTTTTTTTTTTCAGGATCTCTTCATCTTTAGGCATCCCTAACTTTTGATATTTCTTTATTACTTTCAACAGATATGAAACTTTGATTGAGTCTTCAAAGAATATCTTGCATCATTTAGTTTCACTATCTTTATACAATAAGGAAATTTTCTATTCAAATATGTTTCAAAGAATATTTTAGTAAATCCAATTCTTTTGAGTTTGGTTATATTTTCATCAAGACTTATTAGCCTACCTAATGAGCTTGTTATACGGTTAAGCTCCTCTAAATATTAGCACTTAAAGTGGACTTTCAGAAAGTTAACTGATATTAGAATAATACTCATCCATTGGATCTTTGACTTTAATTACTACTTAACTAAAACAAACACAAACAAACACAAACGCCAATTGTAGGACCATTCCTAAATAAACATTCTTGAGCCAAACTAAATAAGAAGGAAAGGATTTGGACCAAACATAAAAGGTTAAGCACTAAAAAAGAACAAGTCAGTATTCTCTTCAAATCTGTATACAACAACGGAGATAAAACAACAAAGGTTCAATTGTATAATAAGAATTTATTCATCTTCGTCATCAGTGGACTCTTCGAATTCAATATCACATATTCTCACTACTGCTTATCTCTAAGTCATCCAAATCGTTATTTAAAGATTGCTCAGAATTCAATATAACATTATTTATTACATCAAATGCAATATCATTTTGATCTAAAAAATCTAAGGAACATTCCTCGACTTCCACTGAAACTTCATAAGACTCCTCAACGTCATTTTAACCTTCTTCGTTACCATGCAAAGGGATATCATACGCACGTCTAACTTCACATTCTTACACAATCTACAAATTTGAACCGAGTAACAAATCTTCCACAAAAAAACTTGCTTCGCTTGGTTTGACAAAATAAATGAGTCATCCTTGAACCAAAACTTAGTTACGTTGATGCTTTTTGCAATGTCGTTAACCCCCATACTCGAATTTCCAAGATCGTACCATTTGCATTTGAAAAGCACAACACTTTTACCCCTAAGATATTCAAGCCTGATAATATCTATCAGTAGCCCATAAAATGTAATATTATCTTTCCCATAATTCCTAATACTATAACACCATTATTTTGTGCAATCCTACGCAGATCACGATCCTCAGTGTGAAATCGCATGCCATTTGTATTGCATATAGGATACTTCTACATCAAATTATGAGGTCCACATGCTAATGCATACAAAGGCTCAAAGATATTTCCTTCACAGGAGCTAGTTAATGTCATCATCTATAATAAGAAATGAAAATTAGTTAATAATATAT
>JANSVA010000217.1:38846833-38857503 GCA_025504915.1 Erythroxylum reticulatum | reverse complement strand
ATGAAATGCATTCCTCAATTTCAGTCATCACATTTGATCAATTACATTTGCATTCATGTTCTTGTTCATAATAATCATCGGACTAGGTCCGGCATAAACATTCAAGTTGAGAACCATGCAATCAATTTCATTCATATTCAAGTAGCACTTCTAATTTTTTAATCATGCATCAAAACTCCTCGGACATTTCATGTCCATAATTTAGTACACATTCAACTATATCAAATTCAATTAAGTAATAAACCAAACAAGTCAAGGTGAGACCATCTTAGGTTACTCACAATTGCTCCCTTTTTGCTTATTGCCTTGAAGTTCTGGCAATATCTGGAAGCAGTCGCTCTGCTTGCTCGTTTATATGCAACCAAATACAATTTCATGTTACCACATTCTTTTATGTAACTAAATATTCATTTTTATAAATTTATCATGTAACATGCATCTTCAATGACATATTCCCTAGTATACTTCTGAAATAAACCAATGCAAAGATCAATTGTACTCCAAATGTGTCAAAATTCATACACTTATTAACTATTCCAGCTTTCTTTTCAACACAAATTTTTAATCTACTTTACATTATCATTATGATAAGGAAAATGGTGTATTTAAGTAACATTTTCTTCTAGACAATTGTTCCCCTATGCCTTAAGTTTCTAATGACACTAAGATCATAAATTTTGGTTTATTATTCTATGTGTTATGTTCAAAATACTACAGACTGAGTACATTTGAAATTTTGGCTAGGGCATGATCATTCATTAAAAGTTATACAACCCATATCTCTCAATTCCAATATCCAAAAATTACAAAATTTATACCAATTGAAATATAAGAGAATAAGATAAAACTTTTCTGAAGGCAACTTTGTCTAATTCGGCCTACATCAATACAGTTTATTCAATAACAACAAGACATGATTTTTGTCCCTGGTAATGCTACAGCCTAAGCCAAGTCTCAATTTCATGCTAAATTTTGAAATTCTTAAAGACAAAATTAAAATTTGACTTCTTCAAGAAAGTTGTATCCATATGTCTCTAATTTAATCGAATTAATAATCAACTCATTTGGAAATAAACAGATCAAGATATAATCAAAATACCGAAGAGTGTTCAATTAAAATATTCCAGTTCATATATTCCAGCAGACTTCCTCACTTTCATCCAATCAATCTTTTTCAAATCAATTCAAATGGCTCTAAATTTTTATGGAGAGAAAAAAAATCTTAGGAGTGTATTGGTTTAATTTTCAAGTCATTTGGAGGTCGGGATACAAAGTTATAACAAAATGAATGAAAGATGTTCAAAATAGTCTCTCTTCAGTAAACCTTTGGTGCAACTCCTCTTCTCCTCTCTCTCTCTAGATTAACAAAACACAAGTTTTCTTCTTCTTCACCGTAAACTGCAGATTTCTTCACTCTTCTTCCTTCCTTGTTTTCTAGATTTTGCACTCCTAACTTATTTAACTAACACATAAATCATCTTTTCTACTTCTCTTTCAGTCTAACGTAACACAATGAATCAAAAATCCAAGATTCATCATAACCATCAAAAATTCGATCCTGACTTGTGCATTTTTCCATTTTCTGCATTTTTCTATCTTTTGATGCATTTTTTTCACCTTCTTTTACACTTTCAAATCATCAAACACTTTTCATTTTATCATCTCTATATCACGACCTTACCAACTCCTCATTCCTCACCATTATACTCACTTCAATTCATTTCTACCTATACTTAACAAATTCACATATGTACAGTGAAAAATAGAGCATATGTTCATCGATTTTCATGAATTTCTACACCCTTCCTAACATAGTTTCAATGATTTTTCAAGCTCAAAACTCACTTCAACACTATCTTATGACATATTGATCCTCAAATATGCAAAAACAACATATCCATATTTTCATCCTTTATTCACCGTAACTACACCTCTTAAACCACTCATGCATGTATTCATTAATAGTGTTAAAACATCATCAAAAATCACTTACTTGGTTCAACAAGGTTTCCAGCAGTGAGAGTGAATCAAATGCTCAAACATAAGCAACTAGTTGATTCGGTGATGGGTGAGCCAAGAAAGAGTTGTGGTCATGAGTAATTTCGGTGAAGACAAGAAGAGAGTGTTTGTAAAGATATTTTCGATGAAGACAAGAAGAGAGCTAATGAATTTTTAATCCAAAACACTTGCTAAGTGTCTTCCTTGCATGTAATACATTTGTCACTCAAATAAGATTGCCACATATCACACTGTCACTTGTCCAAAATATCCTAATTTTTCGAAAATTCTCTAAAATTCACCAAAAATTCTGAAATAATCACAATACTTTTCAAATAAATTTTTAACACGAACAATCCACAATTCACATTTTAATCTCATGTATAAATCAATGATATTCAGAAAATGCCAATGAATGCATATACAATTATTTTAATGAGCCAAAAATCAATATTCACATGTTATGCCATATGATACATGAAATACACTTCTAATTTTTCAGTATACTCTCATTTACACTATTCTGGAGTCCTAGCCCCTAGCATAGAATATTAGGACGTTACATTTTACCTATAAGCTTACAACATTTTTTGGTTAAACTAGGCTTCCACGGGTATGAAATAGGTACTTCAACCCTCTTGAACTCATCATCTTCTCCCAACTTTAGAATAGGTAATTTATCTGGTAGATTAGCATTTTTGCTTACCTCAATATGAATTTTAGCAAAACAAATCCTCTCCATTTTTGCCGTTTAGGTGTCCATGTACAGTGGTTAACCTAATGAGCTTATCAAATAACTAAGGCCTTTTAACATTCAGAATTCAAAAGAAATACTGTAAAAATTAACCTAAATGGGGAATACATATATGCTTTCTCTGTCACAATCTAATGCTTCCATTTCTGTAAAAACATAGGCTGACCTCTTATCTACCAAGGTATCGTCTTCAAAATTTCATCCTACTTTTGCTCATATGAGAATTTAAAGACAAAATTATCCTCCCCGTGAGCATCGTTCTCTTAAGGCCCTTCTCTCCCTACCTTGCATTAGCCCAAGCACTCACTACAAAAATGTTGGTTTGCCCTTCTCTCCCCACCTTGCATTAGCCCAAGCAGTCAATGCTAAAAATGCTGGTTTATGTTTTGATCCATTCCGGAATGCATTCTTAAGATTGCTGGTTTATGGTTTGATCCATTCCGGAATGGATTCTTAAGCTGTATCTTAGGCCTAGATATCCTGATTTATGGTTAGACCCATTAAGGGAATGGATTCTTAAGCTTCATATTTCTTCAAGTTCTGTTTAATTAAGTGTTTTTTCGTGAAGAAAACTCCCACACATGGAAACGGCTCCAACTTCAGGGCATTAGGTATACAACAAATCGGTGTCGAACCGTCCTCGGAACCGGATAAGAAACAATGGAAACAGTAAAGGACCTCCATCATTGCATGCCTTCAAACCTAATAGTAGACCACTATCACCAGTATTTACAAGCAAGGAAAGGAAAGTCGAGGGGTAATTTTCAATATTCCATACGTAACTCCAAACATATCAGTTACATTGCCAACTTTTCTCACACATTTTTATCATATTTCAAGCACTATAGCCTAGGTTTGAAGGGTGCCAAATTCCGTTGTAGCCATTGCACGCAGCAACACAAGCTTCTTCCATTAAGGCTTGTGCGACTCCATTATTGCAGACATTGGCAAATGCACGCATATGTTTCATTCCATACTGAGTTAGCGATCCACAGTGTGTCTCAAACAATCGAACCTGAATAAATGTACAAAGTTGGGGTTTATCGATGCAAAGGGTAAGAGGAAATACATGCAAAAAAGGGACTTTATCATGTTATTACCATAGATTTTAAGCAATTCCAATCATCTATCAGGGGCGAACCAGGTTCTCTAACATGTTTAAGGATGTTACCACCTTTTTTGGGTCCAAATAATAGCGTTCCAATCAAATCTATGCTACTGTCCAGATGAGCTCTGTGCTTTGTTGTATGAGTGATCTGCTTCAAGATTTGTGTCTTCTTATCTGAACCATCATTCAACCTTTTGTACTGCAAGGCACATTAGAAAATGCAACTTGTTTTACTTCCATGTCGAGTACAAACACAATTAAGAACACTTGCATGGTAGCAAGTGTGCATAATGAGAGTTCCAAACTATTTTTTGGTTTTAGAGTTTCAGAGCTCACCATTTCCCAAAGGAAGAGGAGCTCTGCATCTCTCTGGTTGATGACATCCATTCTTTTTCTGATAAGGCCGTTGTTGTGCGGGGGGAAGTTGACACTGGCAGGATCAAAGCCTTGGTACAGGTACAGCTTCTCAGCTGTAATGTTTGGATTCCCATATTGCATCACATGAGATCCAATGTTGTAAGTGTTGCCATTTGAAGTTCTAGCCTTTACCTGCTCAACCAAATAAAATCTCTTTTTGTCAAATAAGACCACTTTAATTTCCATAAGATAGCATACAATCAAGCTACCGTCTTATATTGCTGCTCCACTGTTTCTCTCTTGAGATTGTGAGTTTCGCTGCACAATTAATAAAGAAAAGTTACTTAATAAGCCGTATACAACAGAACAGATCAGAAATCTAAAGAGGTTTTAGTTACTTCACAAGTCTTTGAATGTACATAAGTCCTACCTTAAGGCATTTATATTTTACATACAATTGGAACTAAATTTTGTTTTGGAAGGCAAGTTTAATTATGGTGGATCAAATCAAGGAGCCAATATGGCAATATTCACATACCTATCTTCAATCCAGGCAACACTATACAGGTCCCCTAAACAAGTGATGTACTCTGGGGGTGGAGAAGGGTCCATCCCGGGACAGTAAGTCCCAAAACTACTTTCTTGGGCATTCGATGCCGTTGTGACATAAATGTTCAGGTCTCTAGGCATTATCCCTTCGAAAATGCTTCCGCTCTCGCAAGCCTCTACATACATGACCTACATACACGCACAGTCAGGCCACAAATGTGCCAAACTCCAAGTTGGGTTAAACAGTATATTCCAAAGGGAAAGCGATCTTTCTACCATTTCTTTATAGCTCCCAGATGCATGCTTCTTCTTCAAGACACCAATGAAATCCATCGCATACAAGAAAGGCATATTGGGCATCCCTGCACTTGCGAGATAAATTAGTAGGTAACGAATCTATTCTCTATATATTTGTATAGAATATGTGGATCGGAAAAGAACAATGAAGATATAAGGTCAACCAACCAAGAACTCCAGGGCCTCCATGGTCAGCGTAGTATAAGAAGATCCTGTCATTTGGTTTGCTATCCACAACCTTGCCACTTCCACCTTTAACAGCACTCTTGTTACCAAGAAGTACTGCATAGAGATTCTCAGTGGTGACATGCTCCCCAGTGTAATCCTGTAGTATATTTGATCAATACGAGTATTGCCCATGTATGCTGTCACACACATACTGATTGCTGATGATGTTTCCTTTACTGGCACTTGTACTAATTAACCATTGTTTCTTATGTTAGCATGTACTTTTTAAGTAATAATTCTACTGGAAAATAACAAGTTTCTATTAACTCATTTCACCAGATAATAGTATTGAAGTAGAATATTGGTAATACATACACTATTAAATTCAAGTTAAATCGACAATTTCAGGGTCTTTTTTTTTGTGGCACGTAATAGTTCTAAGATCATGATGGCGATACGTTGAATTGCCAATGGGACACTGGTGTTGTCTAATCATACGATGCCACTATGACATTAAACAATTATAAGTTATTTTATCATGAGTCCTTAAATGGGTACACTTTTAATAAACGTGTAGTCGTTTTCACCAAGAATTAACTAATAATGATATTTTCTGTACACCAATAGCTTTAAAAGCAAAGACCTTAGTAAGCACGCACCTTGGAAGATCCTAAGATTATACCTGGAATCTAATTATATGACATTAAGACATTAACAACCGTAGTGACAAATTCAAATTAGAAAAATCACGGCTAGTATGAAAACGCCCATCACTATCAATCAACTTGACTAGATGGACATGCCTAATAATTTATTAGTATGCCACCAAATTGAACTCAATCACTTGATAAGAGATTAAGAAGGTTTGATAATGAATGTTCAACAATAGGATTATTTCAAGGTTTAGGAAGGTAGACCACTTAATTAACTAGTACTCAAAATTTTCATTTGGTTCAGTTTTTCAATATAGGTAGGTGAAGATAAGAAAATGACATTGTGAGTTAATTCTAAAACCCGCATCAGTCTTAATCGTGTTTTTATCGACATTTATTTTGTCTAAAGTATACTTCATCTACCCACCCAACCCACTTTACCAACAATGAAAAAGTACTCTGCGCTCCAAAACTTTTCTGCCTCTAGTTCTTGTCTTTAGACTGCTTTGTCGCTGTAAACACAGCCGGCCAAAGTATGAAATGGTGACGATGATCAAGTCGAAGAAATGAAGCATATGCATACCTTGGGCACACCGGCATAGACATCGTCGCCTTGTGGATGGTTGATAATAACACCAGGCCTTGGGTTCAACTCGTGGTTGGCTATATCATCATACATGAACACCACTATGTTCTCTTCCTTTAACCCACCTCTTCTTAACAGTTGATATGCATGGCAAACATCCGCCTACTTCCCCCTCAACCCACCAATGAAAAAGAGTATTAACAAAGATAAAGATAAATTTATACACTAGATCGGGAATAACACAAAACTTAGAGTCTTTATTGATATACCTGATGTCTATAATTGCCATAACCCATAGAACCGGCCACAAGAACTGCCCATCTTATGCCAGGAGTACTACCATCAACATCATCATTATTATCAGCGCCAGCTTCATCTCTCTCTGTTGGCATCCGAATTCCAGATTCAAACCAGTTCAACGAAGCAGCAAGACCAACTTCTGTTGTAGCTATAAGAGATAGCATCAAAAATAGCATCACAACCCCATCATAGAATAACAAGGTCTTAACAAGGATAGCCATGAACAGAGTTTCGGCTGGCCGGTCCAAGAAAACGAGCAAGGCAGCGATAGTGGAATTAATAAAGGTGGCTGTACACTATAGATGACGAAATAGAGTATGTGCACACTGCACATATACATAGAGCGGTGGAAGATGGCATGCAAAATAAGAGATTGACACGTCTGGAAAACGGTCAACAACGGTGGGTCCTCCTTGACGGCAAGTGGCAGTGTTTTTGGGTCGGGGCTTTTCTTGTGGGTTTTGCAAGGGTGGCTCAAGGAAGAGATGCGGTGTATGAACGAGGCTTTGTTGCTAAGATTCTTAAGAAAGTCCTTTACAAGACGCTTTTGTCCATCAAAATGTGTTGGTAAAGGATGTAAGAACTTAAGTTAGGTAATGCTAAAAGGACAAACTTAAGGATCAAGAAAAGCCTAAGTAATTGTAGTGTGATCATGACAACTTTGTTCACACCACTTAAAAGAAGTAATCTTTCTAAACCTCCTCCTGGGTTCTACCAAAAAAAAGCTATTCCTTCTTTAACAATTTATCCCACAAACTTTTGGCAATAATACAATCATAAGGTTTCTTCTTTCTATAATTGGCTATTATAATTTGATAATTGGTATTAGTAACACCAAAATTTTGTGTTTCCAAATGTTTCAAATTCAATCAATTCTGCCTACCCATTCCATCTTTTTAAGAACTATGACAAGGAAATATATTTAAATGAGGGTGAATATAACACAATATTTGTTGTGCGGAAACGTTAATATATTTGGAGTAAAAATAAAACAACAATACGAACACCAAGATTTTTATACTGGTTCGACAATACCTACGTCTAGCTTGGAGACGACTAAATATTTCACTATAATCAATGAGAGCATACAATAGTGTTTATCACTCAATTTTCCATAAGACCTAAATTAATCCAAGCTCACCCACTCCTAGAAAGAGAAAACAAAAAAATATATGTAATTTTATCTTCTCTCCCTCTAGAAATTTCTGCTCTCTCTCACTTCTGGAAATTTTTCTGCTCTCTTACACTAGAAATCTTCTTCTCTCTTCTAACTCTCATCTCTTCCGTTGTTGTTGCTTCTCTTTTATAGAGAATTCAATGGGTGAAGGTGAAAGCCAGCTGCACCAAAATCCACCGAAAAACAAGCCACCATTTCTAACTCAACAATCATCGAAAGCAAGCTACAATTTCTGACTTTGAGAAGCTAAGATTTCTGACTTTGAGACAATACTCAACAATCTCCACCTTGACTTAAATCCTCGAAGTGGAATTCCCAATGACCGTCTCCCAATTCCCTATGGAGCAATCAAAAAATTTTACAAATGTCAATCAAGTCTAAGCAATGCTTAAACTTGAGTAATGAAATTGGTTTTGTCAACATATTAGTAGGATTATCGACGGTCTCAATCTTCTGAAGAAAAATATCTCCCTCATCAATAATCTCACGAACAAAATGAAACCTCACATCAATCTATTTTGTACGTGCATGATGAACTTGATTCTTTGCTAAATAAATAGCGCTTTGACTGTCACAATGAACATCCACATGGTCCTGATGGACCCCTAAGTCATCAAGCAACCCTTGAAGCTAGATGGCTTCTTTAATGGATTCTGTTACTGCCATGTATTCTGCCTCAGTAGTTGATAAAGCAACTATAGATTACAAAGTTGATCTCCAACTCACTGGCCCTCCAATAAGAGTGAATACAAAACCTGTAGTGGACTTACGCTTGTCCAAATAACCTTCATAATCAGAATCTATATATCCAACAACACATTTACCATTAACTTTATCTTGCTAAAATAATAAACCAACATCCACAATACCCAAAATATACCATAGAATCCATTGCACAACTTGCCAATGCCCTTTTTCTGGATTATGCATATATCTACTAAAAATACTAATAGCTTGTGAAATATCAAGCCTAGTACCCACTATAGCATACTTCAAACTACCAACAGTACTTGCATATGGAATTTTAGCCATGTAATGACTCTCCTCATCTGTGTTAGGAGACATAGAAACACTAAGTTTGAAATGAGGAGCAAGAGACGTACTAACCGTTTTTGAATTTTCATTCATCCCGAAACGTTGTAGTACCTTCTTCAAATACTGCTTTTGACACAGACTAATCTTGCCTTTTGCTCTATCTCTTTCACTTTTCATACCTAGTATCTTCTGAGCTTCTCCTAAGTCCTTCATCTCAAATTCGTTACTCAGTTGAGTCTTCAATCTTTCAATCTCCACTTTTCTTTTACATGTTATAAGCATATCATCAACATATAAAAGCAAATAAATAAAGGTTCCATCTTGTAGCTTGCGAAAGTATACACAATGATCATAATGACTTCTTATGTACTTCTGCTCGATCATAAACCTATCAAATTGCTTCTACCATTGTCGTGGAGACTGCTTCAAACCATACAATGATTTTTGCAATTTGCAAACCCAATTTTCTTTGCCAACAACCGTAAACCCTTCTGGATGAGACAAAAATTTCTTCCTTCAAATCACCATGTAAGAATGCCATCTTGACATCAAGTTAAGCCAACTCAAGGCCAAACTGCACAACCAAAGCCAACAATATATGAATGGAAGAATGTTTTACTACAGGAGAGAATACCTCGTTGTAGCCAATGCCTTCCTTCTAAGCATAGCCTTTAGCTTCCAATCTAGCTTTGAATCTTACATTGTCTTTTCCCAAAGATTCCATCTTCTTAGCATATACCTATTTACAACCAATTTCTTTCTTCCCTTTTGGTAACTGAACCAACTTCTAAGTCTTATTTTTATGAAGTGATTTCATCTCCTCATCCATAGATTTCTTCCACTCTATGCTCTCTGAACTCCTAATAGCTTCTTTATAGGTGGATGGAATATCATCTTCAGTAATTGGAAGTGTATATGCCACAATATCAGTAAACTGGGTAGGCTTTCGAATTTCCCTTCTTGATCTTCTGGTTGCAATAGAATCTTGTTGCTGTGGTGGTTCTTGTGTAGGTACCTCCTCTTCATTATCCTCATCCTCATCATCAAAATCAACTGTAAGACTAGTGTCTGTAACATCAGACCTTACTGGATCAACTGGGTCTTCAATAACTCCACCTGCTTTGAACTACTCATGATCTTGGTCGCTTCAATTTCCCCTTCGTGCTTGTTCTGATTAACCATAGCAGTCTCATCAAAAGTCACATCTCTGCTTACAACAAATTTCTTCTCATCTGGATACCAAAGTTGGTATCCCTTCACGCCAGTGCTAAAGCCCATAAATAGAGCTCTCTTTACTTTTGGATCTAACTTGCTTTCCTTGACATGATAGTACGCAGGACAACCAAATATATGTAAATACTTGTAATAAGTACAAAGTTTACCAAACCATACATCCATGGGTGTTTTGCCCTTGTTTGCAGTAGTAGGTAACCAATTAATAATATGGCTTGCATAAGTAATTGCCTCGGCCTAAAACACCTTGCCTAAACCAAATTAGCCAGCATACACCGCACTTTCTTAAGTAAAGTATGGTTCATGCGCTCTGCCACCCCATTCTAGTGTAGTGTCTCCCTAACTGTGAAATGCCTCACAATACCCTCATCTTGATAAACTTCCAAAAAAGGATCTGACTTATATTCACCACCATTATCTGATCTGAGAGTTTTGATCTTTCGACCGGTTTGCAT
>JANSVA010000217.1:38765504-38786950 GCA_025504915.1 Erythroxylum reticulatum | reverse complement strand
ATTTGAAGTTCATATAACGTGATAATATATACTACTTTTAGTAGTTTGCATTTTTTTATAGTCAATTTCATCCAAGAGAACGCGTCATAAATTATTTAACGATAGCTTCTCACTTAATGTTTGCAAGTTTACTAAAATATAGAAATCGAAACGATATAATTTGTTAATTTTTTTTAAAATTATGATTTAAATAAAGCTATAGTTTATCAAATATATTATATCAATTAGGGATGTCTAGTGTATACTTTGGTGCAGTTTAAACAAAAATTGTAAAAAATTATTATTATAACATTTTTTATTTTTCAAACCAAAACAAACCATATAAAATTCAAATCATATGGACAATTTTGATTTTTAAATCAAACCACAATGTATAACATTTAAATCATATCAAGTTATTTTGCATAATTTTAGTTTACTAAATATATTATTTACAAATTATATCTTTTAAAATAAAATATTAAGAATAATTAACAGAGAAAAGTAATATGTACTTAACTTGAAGTATATGACTACTTAACAATCAACAGTATATCACATTCACAAAAGAAATTCACGGCAGATTAAAAAATATTTCACATAATATCATAAAAGACAACAAAAAAGTAAAAGATACATTTTTCTTATCTTATTATAACAATAAATAATCATTTAGAAATAGTCTCTCTATTAATTAACTTAAGGTTGCGTACTGCTAAACTTCCTCAAATTTTACGCTTCAAAGAGATTCCTATTGAATATTGTTGTTGTTGTTATTGCTATTATAATGTAACAATAAATAAGTTTAACCATTTTATAGAATATCAATCTTCTAAGTTCTAATAAGAAAACAAATTTCACTCATTTTTAACTCCGTTAAACATTTTGCTTACACGTACGTCTTCTCTTATTTGGGGAAGCCCCACTGTTTATCGACACAACTTTTTCTATTGAATAAAATATAACCACAAAAGTCGAAATGATAACATCAAAAATAATATTGCCTCTGATATTTAATAATTTATAAATTGTTAATAATATTGTTATATAATTATTAATATTATTAAAGTTTAATTGATTCAAAATCTTAATAAACAAGTATCAAAATTAAAACATAAAATTTTAATTATATCTGTACAAAATTTGAGAACATCTTTATTATTTCCTTTATTTAAAAAAATCATATAAATATATTTTCTCAATTATAGATATTAGATAGGAAAATATTCTTGCTCATTTGTCCAATAAAGCATGTAGAATATATTGTTGCTCATTTGTCCAATAAAGCATGTAGAATATTTGATATACATATTAATTTTAAGATTGTGTCAGGTTAATACACTTAATGAATTCAAAGTCATTAAATTCTTTAACATAATTTAGATTTTGGTCCAATTATATTCAACTTTTTTATGTGTATATGTTTGTATATTATATATAATAATTTAGTTTAAACTTTTTTAATAGTTTAATAGTTTTGACTGGTCTTATGTGTTTCAACAGATTGAACATTTTATATTCAGTTCTTTTATAGAAGTTACTTTATATTTAGTATTGGACATTTTAAATCTTTCATGTTAAAATTTAAAATTAAACTATATGGATGTGCGAATAAATGAGTTTAAGCATATTAAAATTTGTCAATTTATTTTGGGTTCGTATTCATATCAAGTCCGAGTCTTAATATCTATATTTTATCATAAATTTGTATTTTAAATCAAACTAAATTTACACCCTAACTAATAATTTTATATTATCAATTTACAACATTTTATCAATATAAGAATATTTACAAATTAAAAACAACAAACAAAAATAAATTGCCTTTTATGGATCCTCCATAATATTATCTATCATAATTAGAGTGTATTACACAATAAGTAAATTTCTTGATTTTCATTTCTTTAATATACAACAATTCTAAAGTAATTTTATAAAATTTAAAAGTTATTTATCAAGCATATTAATGAAAATTTACAAATTAATTAAAAATCATTTATTGGTTCTACACCATATTTATAATATTTAAAACAATTGATAATGATTCTTTATTGGTATTAGTACACAGTAGTATTGGCTGAAAAGAAATATAAATGAAACTAGAACAACCTAGAATAGTTTTTGAAGGGTTTAGAAATTCCAGTTTATGGACAAGGTCAAAGGAAGTGCAATATAACAATATAGCCATAGATAGAACAAGGCCCATAATTAGTATACCAAATAGACATTGTTTTAAAAAAAAGTTGATAGCCTTCACACTATTATAAATAATGGAGATTCAAATACTTTTTAAGAGACTACGAATAATCTTGAGAAGAATAGATGGATGGTAGCTACAGTGGAGAAGGTGAAATCCTTACATAAGAATTGGACATGGGAGTAAGTACAACTTCCCAAAGGAAAAAGGCTTATAAGTTACAAGTGGGTATGTAAGAGGAAGCCAACAATAGTAGAAAAAGAAAGGGAAAAGTTCAAGGTTTTGACTAGTAGTAAAAGGCTAAATACAATATAAGGGGATTGATTATTATAAAATCTTTTCTCGTGTAGTTAGATATACTTACTATCATAATATTAATGGTGTTAGTAGCTAGTTTGGATATGCATTTAAAGAAGATGAATTTGATGAAAAAATTTCTTTATGGTTATTTAGAGGAGAAAATTTATATAAAATAGCCCGAAGGGTTTAATCAACCTAGAAAGGAGCATTTGATGTATAAAATGAAGAAGCCTTTATATAAGTTGGAGCAATCTTCACAATAATGATGCAAAAGGTTTATCTCTTAAATGATCTAAATTTGCTAGAATAAATTTGAGTATGATTGCTATGTATACATTAAGGGGGCGTTTGGTTTAAGGGTTTAGGAATGAAGGAATGGAATAATTGCAAAAAATAGTGTTTGTTTTGAGGTTTTCAATTCCAGGGGAATGGATTTATCAAATTAAATTTGAGAATCTACTGAACCCACCAAAGGGGATGGGTATCAAGGTTTCATTCCAATCTAAGTTTTTATCACGTTTATTTTTTACTCTTTTATCCCCAGCCTTTGCCCTACCATCCTCTTTACTTCCTTATCGCCTCTCAATTCCTTACGATCTCCCATCCTGCCTTATCACGTCTCATCAACGAAGGAATTTTTTGTTCTGCGCCTCTAGGTATATTTTCTGAAATCCCTCGTTTTAATTTGATGTTAAATAGAGATAACCCCAATAAACATATGAAGGGCAAATTACTTTCATTTTTATTGAGGGTAAAAATGGTATTATATTATCTTTCATTCTCGTTAATGCAATAAACCAAACAACAGTATTAGTATTAATACAGAAACCCAAGTTACAAACCAAAACTTATTTTTTTTATTTTTCATACCCATCCCCATCCCCATCCCCTTCTTCTATTATACCCATATCTATAGCCAACCCTGTGCTTAAACCAAACGCCCCTTAAAAGCCTTGATGATGAATCATTTATTTTTATGCTAATATATATGGATGATATGATGATTATTGAAAAGAGTGCAAATGAAATGAACTAACTAAAGAGGTTATTGAAAAAGGGATTTGAGATTAAGATTTTGGTACTACTAAGAAATTACTAGGAATGGAGATTCGAAGGGATATTAGCTTTAGAAAATTGTGATTATTTCAAGGTAGGTAAATTATGAAGGTAATTGACAAATTTAGAATGAGTAAGGCTAAACTTATTAAAACTATATTGGTAAATCACTTCAGGCTTTTCCTAGATTAGTGCCTAAAAGCAAATGTGTAGGTTGTTGATATGTCTAAGGTGCCTAAAAGCAAGTCATGTTTAACTCATGTTATTAGTCAAGTTGATAAGTACATGCTAAAACTTGGAAGAGAGCATTAGGAAGTAGCCAAGTGAATATTTAGGTTCTTAGTAGGTACAAAAAACCATGGAATTGTATTCAGTAGTCAATAAGGTGATCCTTCAATTATTTTATATATGGATTAGGAGTATGTAGGAGATTTGAATAACATGAGATCTACTATAGGGTATGATATTATTTTGTAGAAGGGGATATCTAATGAAAATCAATGTTACAATCTGTGGTTGCAATATATATAACTGGAATAGAGTATATAATAGTGGCTAAAGCTGTTAAGAAGCATTATGGCTTATAAGGTTAGTAACAAAAGTTAACATCAATTAAAGTGGAGTTTGAATGTACTATGATGATAGTCAGAGTGCCAATTCTTTGGCAAGGAATCAAGGGTATCATGTAAGGAATAAGCACATATATGTGATATTTTACAAGATTAGGCAGTTAATTACATTTGAGTATATCTTATTGGAAAAGTTTCTCATTTAAAAAAATGCAGCTAACATATTGATAAAGTCAATTACCATAAAGAAGTTTAAGCATTGGTTGGACTTGATAATGTTTCAAGGTGTTAATAAAGACTACAACCCAATCTATAAAGAGATTATCTACTAAGGTGGAAATTATTATGCATGGCCCATATACACAGGCATGCAATCTTAAAGTTTATGGAGAAAACGGATGTTTCTTGAAGACTTTAGGTGGACATAGCCGAACATATAACATCATGTGTCAAGGCATGTTCTTCTTTAAAAATCAAAGGAAAAGACACAGGTTAGTATGTTAGTATGGTAAAAGTCTTTCCAAAGAAGGATAAATTTTTGGACATGAGTTTGTTTGAACCTATGTCCAAATATGCAAAGAAGTAGAAAGATATGTGGCTTGGGACACAAGTATGTCAAAGCCCATGTCTATATTGTGGAAAGAAACAACGAAATATACATCCCAAGTTATGTTTGTGATCGACAACTTTACATAGAAACACATTTTTGGAAGATTTCAAATTCTCAAAGGATTTTAGGACTTATTAGAATCATGTCTAAGTTAGATTGGTTAGTGAGGGACATGTTATGTAGAACTACATTAGTTATAGTTACCATTAACTATACTTGTATGAATCTAGTTTATATATATGAAATCTATAATTTGTTATCAAGAGGATGATTAATCAATATAGTAAAATATGTCACTTTTTGATAGCGCGTGTTGAGTGCACTGCAAAATTTACCTAATTATGCACACTAAAATTTGTAGTTGTGGTGATTCGAGATCGTATCCACAGGGAATGTTTGGTTAATTTCTATAATGAAAATAATTAATGTAAAAGAAATAAACTAGGGGGTTTTGGGTAGATTCAATTGAGATAAACAATAAAATTAACCTAATGCAAGCAATTTATCAAAAATAGTTAAAAATGACGAGTGATAAATGTGTGTAAAACCTGGTTCTTTAGTTGAATCTCGTCTTACGCACATTCTAACATATATCATTACATTATCACCCTTATATGCATTTGCTCCTTTATATTTTTATTCAACCATTTTTTTTCTTTTCTTTTCCTTTTTTTCCTTTTTTTTCTTTCTTTTCACTTAAAATTTGAAAGAAGCTACATCAACATGGGAATTCCATTGACAGGACATAAAATAACATCCCAACAATAGTAACCATTCCACATATATGCACACCCTTATACTTTTGTACATCCATAATCATCAATAATCAACAAATTCTCCATTAGCTTTAAGGCTTGGGTAGGACATTTGGTTAGGTTTAAAAGCATGTAATATGGTTTATACAAAAAGAAAGGATAATAAAGTTCTAAGGTGATTAACAAAGGAAAATTCATATAAATAGGTAGGTTATTTGGCTAATGTAACTCGTAAACAACAAAGAATGCCTAATCATTTTCATGACAGTACATGTGATAAAAATGTGGTCTTGAATAGAAAATCAAAGCACAGTTAGGATGTACATGTCATGAAAGTCACTCATAACAAAAGACAGTGAGACTAATATAGATGTGTCAGTCTAATACAACTCAAAATCTCACTAGTTTTTTTTGTCTACTACTAGTCACCACCCTTCTAAGGATATTACTCAATGACCAATCACAAGAGAAAAAATACATGCTAAAGTTGCCATGAATTTTTCTAGTCAATTCACACTCTAATTATGACTATATAATCTTAAAAGCAATAGAAAATAAGAAAATATTTTATTTTATTTGTTTGATTTTGAAAACCAGCTAAGAAGCTACATAAGCAACAATTAAGCTCAAAAACATGCATAAAACTAAGATTCCCACCCCCACACTTAAAACTTACATTGTCCCCAATATAACATCAAATGCAAGAATTGGAGCATTTAACGAAAATAATAAATGTGAGAATGTAAATAAATAGAAATTGACTTCCCTTTAGTTGCCTCCCAAGTAGTGCCTTTGTTTATTTTCATTGGCTCGACTCCCTATTGCTTTCACCAAGTGACATCATTCATGTCTTCCAGCATCAATACTTCTAAATCCTCCGTTTAGAAGCCTTCATGATACGACTACGTATTGTAGTAGAGATACGACTCCCTATTGCAGTAAAGATACGACTCCCTATTGCTTTCACCAAGTGACATCATTCACTCTGAATGTCTTGTCAGTTTTCAGACTTCGTATCTCTACTGTACCAAAAGGAAAGACATGAGTAATAACGGACTAACCCAATGGAAATGCAACTTACTTAGGAATAATTTGAGTTTAGAGTGATATAAAAGCACTTTCTGACCCACAACGAAGCTTTTCCTTAAAATCTTCTTAATATGAAAAGTCATCATCTTCTCCTTATATATCATTGCATTGTGGTAG
Source organism: Erythroxylum reticulatum (assembly GCA_025504915.1). Classification (NCBI taxonomy): domain Eukaryota; kingdom Viridiplantae; phylum Streptophyta; class Magnoliopsida; order Malpighiales; family Erythroxylaceae; genus Erythroxylum; species Erythroxylum reticulatum. Next base: position 38,780,278 of record JANSVA010000217.1, on the reverse strand, counting down.
GAGTCATTCCTCATCTCCTCCAACTCTTACGGCTACAACTATACATACCTGCACCATCCAAATTCATGTTGTATCTTTTTATAGCCTAATTTATCTTGTGTTGTAATTCCACCAGAATATGACATCGCTTCCCAAACTCCAGTCTATACGGCGACATCCTAATTGGTGTTTTGTAAGTTGTCCTGTAGTCCTTTAGTGCATCATTTAATCTTACACTCCAATCCTTCCTATTAGGCTGCACAGTTTTCTCCAGGATCTACTTGAATTCTTGATTTGAGACTTCAGTTTGCCTGTTGGTTTGCGAGTGGTAAGCAATGGAAACCTTATACATGATATCATATTTTCTAAACATTGCCTCCATCACCCTGTTGTAAAAATGGGTTCCTCTATCATTAACGATTGCTTTTGGTACCCCAAACCTAGAAAGAATGTTATCCTTAACAAAATCTGCAACAACCTTTGCATCATTAGTTCTGGTGGCTTTAGCTGCCACCCTTTTAGAAATATAATCGACTGCAATTAATATATATGTAAATTCAAAAGACGGAGGGAAAGGTCCCATAAAGTTAATACCTCAAACATAAAAAAATTCATAGAAAAGCATGGGGGTTTGTGGCAATTGATCCTTATAGGACAGGTTACCTAACCATTGGCATCTGTCACATGATTTACAAAAGGTATATGCATCTTTGAACAATGATGGCCAGTAGAAACTGGTCTCTAGAACTTTATGAGTTGTCCTTTTCACTTAAAAATGTCCTCCACGCGCATATGAATGGAACAAGGCTAATATCAAGAGTGTTTCACTTTCAGGTACACACCTCTTGATGACTTGATCTGCGTAGTGTCTTTAAAGATATAGGTCATCCTAAACGTAATGCTTCGCCTCTGAGCCATTGATAAACCAACAAGCAATTCGTTAGTAACTAAGAAATTGATAATGTTTGCATACCATGGTGGTGTTACATCGGTAGAAAATAATTGTTCATTCGAAAATGTCACTCGTAGCGCGATGCCATCTTTTTCCTGGATCAAAGGGTAGAGATGGTCAGCCACCACATTTTCTGCCCCTTTCTTATATCTGACTCCAAGTCAAATTCTTGAAGGAGGAGAATCCATCTAAACAACCTCGGTTTTGCTTCCTTCTTCATGAGCAAGTATCGTAAAGTTGAATGGTCAGAATAAATAATTAATTTAATACCAAGCAAATACGATCAAAATTTTTCTAAAGCAAAAATCACATATAACAGTTCTTTCTTAGTAGTCAAATAATTTAATTGAGTTGGGTTTAGAGTCTTGGAAGCATAGTAGATGGTATGCAAAACTTGTCCCAATACCCCCATTGCATAATCATTTGCATCACATATGATCTCAAGTGGGAAATTCCAATCTAGCGGTTGAATCACCAGTGGGGATCTCAGAAACTCTATAAGTTTTTTAAATGCTTCCTTACACTTCTCAACAAACTTAAAGGAGAGATCTTGTTATAAGAGCTTGTATAATGGTGCGGCTATCTTTGAGAATCCCTTAATGAACCTTCAATTAAAAACTACATGCCCAAGAAAAGAATGCACTTACCATATAGTAGAGAGGTAAGGTAAAGAAGAAATAAGATCAACTTTAGATTTGTCTACCTCAATACCCCTAGTAGATATAATATGCCCTAAAACTATACCTTGATCCACTATAAAATGACATTTCTCCTAATTAAGCACAAAGTTAGTTTCTATACATTGTTATAAGATAATAGCAAGATTCTCCAGACATTCATTAAAAGAAGAACCATATACACTAAAGTCATCTATAAATACCTCTACGATCTTCTCAACATTCTCAGAAAAAATGCTTATCATACATTTTTGGAACGTGGCGGGTGTGGTGTATAATCCAAGCGGCATTCTTTGGTAAGAGAACACACCAAATGGGCATGTGAAGGTGTTCTTTTCCTAATCTTCTAGTGTGATTAGAATCTGAAAGCCATTTAGAAAACAATAATAATCATAATAACCTGAAAAGCCTTCTAGAAAACAATAATAATCATAATAACCTAAAAAGTCATATAGAAAACAATAACAATCATAACCAAACAATATTTCAAGCATCTGATCAATAAAGGGAAGGGGAGAGTGGTCTTTATGAGTTATTGAATTCAATTTCCTATAGTCAATACCCACTCGACACCCGGTTTGCATTTTAGTGGGAACTAATTCACCTTCTTGATTAGTCATAACAGTGATTCCAGATTTCTTTGGAACTAACTGGACATGACTTACCCACTTACTGTCAGAGATCGGGTAGATAACCCTAATATTGAGAAGCTTCAACACTTCCTTCTTCACAACTTCCATCATTGGAGGATTCAGCCTATGCTGAGCTTGTCTTATTAACTATGTATCCTCCTCTAATAAAATACGATGCATGCATATTGATGGGCTTATTCCTTAAATATCTGCAATCGTGCACCCAATGGCCTTTTTATGCTCTCTCTGCATTCGAACCAGTTTGTCCTCCTAATTCGAAGTCAACTCCACTGAAATGATAACTGGGAGAGTTTACTTATCTCCCAAATAGGCATACTTAAGGTGGGTAAGGAATGGCTTCAGTTCCAATTCCAGCGCTAGCACATCAAAAGGTAACAACTTCTTGTGAGATTTAGATAATTCACAGAAGCAAAATCATACCTTTTTGGAGAATTCTCTAATGATTCCAAAGCAGTTGTCATTTCCATTAACTCCTCTCCCACTTCAATATCATTGTTTGTTTCTACTTCCATTTCCTTAGTTAAGAATGTTTCTAAATGATCCTTGCAACTTAAGTTAAACATTTCTTTTACCAAAGGATCAATCACATCAACAGAGAAAACAAATTGATCATCAAGAGGATGCTTCATAAGATCAAATATATTAAAATGAATCACTTCCCTATCAAATTCTATGGTGAGGGTGCCTTCATGAACATCTATCTTAGTTTGGGTTGTAATGAGAAATGATCTCCCTGACAAGATAGTTATTAGGCTGTCGAAGTATCATCATGCATATAAACAACATAAAAATATGCAGAAAACACTAACTTATTTACCTGCACTAAAACATCATTAACCATATCATCAGGTTAAGCATTAGTATGGTCAGCCAATTTTTTGATAACACTTGTTTCTTTCAAAGCAATCAAATTAAAAAAGGCATACATTGAATGAGGCATCTCGTTAATTGAAGCTCCCAAATCCAACATAACTCTATTGATCATAGTATTACTAATTTTGTAAAGAATGGTAAACATACCTTGATCCTAGCATTTTGGAGCTATTTTCTTTCTAAAAACTGCAGACACATTCTCACCTATCATCATCACCCCTTAGTTTCCTCTTAAGTGTACATAGTTCCTTAAGGAATTTAGCATATCTTGGTACTTGCTTGATTGCATCGAGCAAAGGTATGTTGACTTCCACTTTCTGGAAAGTCTCTAAGATCACTTTATCCTTCTCCTCCTTGTTAGGTCTTGTCAATGCACTCGAAAAAGGAGGTTTAGTCTTAATGATATTAAGGCTTTTAAAATTTACCTTTGTACTCAATGAAGAAGTTTTTCCCTTTCCTAATTCCTTCTCGATCTCTTCCTGGGAAGCAATATTTGGTGGAGTTCTCTTAGGATCCTCAGTCTCCTTTTTGCTCCTCAATGTTATAGCATTGACGTTCTTCGAGTTCACCTTAGTTGGGATGGCAACTTTCCTCCACTTTGTTCATGATTAAGCCTCATTTCTATCTAACCCATTTGGTTTTCCATGTTATGTATGCTCGATTTTGTCCTAAACTCAAGTTGATGCATATTCTAATTAAGCTGCATCATACTTTGTTGAAGTTGCTGCATACCTTGACTAAGTTGCTGCACACTCTGACTAAGTTGAAGATCGTTAACAGTAGAGGTCTTGATAAATTTGTTAAGAAATGTACCTAAACTAGAAGAGGAGGCTCCTTGTGCTTCTTGCGACTTTAGTTGAAATTGTTATACTCCTTGTGACCGATTCTGGAAGTAATTATGTTACTCGTTCCCTCCGTAACTTAAGTTGAGATGATCCTTCCATCTTGGGTTATACCTTTACGAGCATAGGTTGTATTGATTCGAAAAGTTCCCTTTTGTATCATTCACATACTCCATACTTCCCTCTTGTATTATCAGGCACTCATCAGTCAGATGGCTCGTGTTCAAACATATTCCACATGCTTTTACTTGGGCCTGTCCAACTGTAATCTGTCTAACAAAAGATATTAGCTCATCTAAACGATGTTCAATAAATGAAGTACTTACCTCCTTTACTCGTTGAACATTTTTACAAGTGCAGAATTATTGAGTGTTAGTGGCTATCCACTCAAGTAGAATTTTGGCTTCAATGGGAGTCTTCTCACAAAGTGCCTTACCACTTAGTGCATCAACCAAACTCCTCTCCATCTATAGTAATCCTTCTTAGAAATATTGGATAAGAAGTTGCTCTGGAATGTTATGGTGCAGACAACTAGCACATAAATTCTTAAAACGCTCCCACTACTCATTAAGAGACTTTCCATTATGCTACTTGATGCCACATATCTCCTTCCGAATACTTGCTATCTTTGATGTTGGAAAATATTTCTCCAAGAATAGTCTCTTCGTCTCTAACCAAATATTCACACTACCAGTAGGTAAATTGAACAACCAATCCTTTGCTGCATCTTTTAGTGAGAACAGGAAGGCCCTCAACATGATTTACTCATTTGCCTCCCCGAGAGGCTTCATACTTAGACAAACCACATCTAACTCCTTTAGATGCTTACATGCATCCTTACCTGACCATAAAAATTTGGTAATAAATGTATTAATCTAGACTTTAAATCAAAAGTAACATGCTTAGTAAAATTTGGAAATGTAATGCACAAAGGTCTTTTAGATAGTTATGGTGTAGCCAACTCCTTTAGCATTCTCAGATTTGCCATAATATCTTCTGATTCAAGTTTTGGTTCTAGTTTTGAAGTTTTTCTTCTTTCTCTTCGTAATCTCTACAGTGTCCTCTTAATTTCCAGATCAAGTTCCTCAAGTTCTTTATGAGGAGATCTGTTCACTGCCATACACCAACACTAACAAACATTTAAAAATTAACAAATAACAAAAAGAAACAATTATAAAGAAATATATACATAAAATGCCAACTAAAATCAAGAACGAAAATTAAATCACCACATTCCCCAGCAACGGCGTCAAAATTTGACAACACATGTTAGGTGCATTGCAAAATTTATCTAAAACAGGGGTTTTTGGTACATTCAATTGAGATAACAAAATAAAATTATATTAACAAAATCAATTTATCAAAAACAATAAAAAAGGATGAGTGATAAATGCGTGTAAAACCCGATTATTTGGTTTAATCTCGACTTATGCACATTTTAACATATATCATTGCATTATCCTCCTCACACCTTTTTCTAAACTATTGGTCGTGAACTAACAATAGACTCTGTTAATCTGTTTTTTCCTTAAAGTCATAGTTAATTAAAAAAGATCTTTAATCAGCCCTAACTATCAGGAAACTTAGAATAAGCTCTCTAAGTTTATCTAGACATCTGCATTACAATCAAGAAAAATGCACCAATCTAAGCAATCATTACACAAGCTCAGATTATTTAACTTATGTTATATTATCTTTAATGATTCAACATTGTTAATTACCCATACGACCTTTAAGATGACTATTACATATTGCATTCAAGCTCTAGTAATGAGTTTTCATGAAAAACGATTCAATAGAGCTTCAAAAGCATTCTTACACAATACCTAATCATTAATCTTAAGATAACGTAAACAATCCAAAAAGACAGAAAGAAAACGATACATAATGATATTATGCTTAATGTGCTCCTCGACGTCAATTGCACCTCTAAACTGGCATCGGGAAGTTAGACTTCCATTGTAGCGTCCCTTATCCTAGGGTACATACCGGGATGCCCTGAGAACATTCCAGTACATAATCTAGGATAATGACATGCTACGTTCAATCATAACATTCACTTAACATGGCATCATCTAATTTTTTTTCTCTATAAACCTCATAAGGAAAGTCACAATATTTAAAATCCAATTTTTTTTTCTCATTTCATTTCATAAAAATCAAATATTTACAACTTATCTTTCAACATTCATACTTATACAACATCATAGCCTAATACAAAAAGTGCTACATAAAAGAGGAAATACACAAAATCCATCTAATATGTCCATATCCAGTTGACCGACCTTTGAGCCATTTCTTCTAGTTCCCAAAGTTATAAAACTATACTTCTTGTGGCATCTCTCAGTAGCTAATATCATCTCTCAATCTTGAAAAGTCAATGTTGTAATTTTGATGAGTTTTAGGAACTCAATGAGGTAACCATCATCGATGGTTCACTCAATTCATACATCAGATCAATACACGTAACATATTATTCACATCTTTTTTCATATTGATAACTTGTCACATTTAATTTCATTTTTAGAGCAATCATCATAATCCTTTCATTCATATACAATACACATATTAGGTATAAATGTAATGTATATAAGACTCACTTTCATTTATTATTGTCGTTGTGACTGAGTGCCTTTTTACTAGCTCATATCCCTTAGTGGATATCGAGTTGTGTCAAATTATGTCCCATATCTCTTAGTGCATATCGGGTACATTTACAGCTGAGCTTGAGGCTCTAATCACAATCCGAGCTTTAAGATCTTTTATCTTGGCGACTCCGGTCATAACTTCCTTTATCTTAAATGCATTCATGTATTGAATGTTTCACACAACATATTCTTAGTTAATCATATGATTACACATTCACATTCAGATCACATTTATCATTGTACCTTAGTCCGACATTTAATAGAATTGTTGAGCAATATTTATTTCATCACGTTCACATACAAGGAGCACTTCAATATATCAGTCACATATCACAATCATCAGACCTTCTGTCTAGAAATCAATGTAACCAAATCACATTCATTTAAATAATTCAAACACAATAAAAATAAACAATCAATTGAGAAAAACTGTCTAGGTTACTCACAAGTCACTCCCGAAGCTAATGCCTGGAAGTTTTGGAAACATCTAGAGGTTGACGTTCTAGTTGATCCTCTATAACAACAATATACACATATCATAAATTGGTACAATTGTAAGTGTTTTACAATGCATATGTATGTTATAAAATATACACAATGCATGTTCATGACAATCCAGGATATCACTCTATTATTCTCGTCACGTAATCATTCATATTTCCAAACTCACATAAGTATTATTTATGCTAATGATTTATACCTCAATAAAACCATTAGAATCTAATTTCACAACTCATAGGTCAAATTCTGAATTTTTCTTGAGGCACACCTTCGGATCTAAAGTATCAAATTAATCTGACCATGAAAAAGAAGAAATTTAGCAATACTCACTTCCTAAAAGTTGTTCTCCTATTTCTTAAGTTTCTAATGACACTAAAATCATTGAATTTGGTTCAGAAATCTAAAAGTTATACTCCATTTATTTCGGATTGTTCATAACCTTGAATAATATTCTGTAATCAACTTGCATCAATCTTCTACACTTTTCTCATGCACATTTTTATTGATCTTTCAACTCCGAAAAATCATTTTAACACTACTTGATAACATTTGGATCATCAAAACCAAAAAATGAACAAATACCTATCTCCATACTATATTCATGGTGAACATGAAAAATGTCCATTTTCACATGGTCATTCAATGACAATTAAATCACCAAATTTCTCTCATATACCTACAACCCATAAGGATTAACAAGATACTTACTTGATAAAACTCCAAAATCTTCTAAAACTCCAAGAAACCCTAACTCTCATGCACCCACGTACATCATCTTGAAGGTGGTTTAGGTTAGGTTTTTATTGAGGCAGAAGAAATAGATAACGAAGTTAGAGTAGCAAAAATGTAGATGAAAGCAAGATATAACTCTAGTGAAGGTTTCGGTGAATCAATAGTCCATGAAGGAAAAAGGTCGCAGAAGATAGTTTTGAAGAAAGGCTAAGTCAAAAAGTAACTTAGTCTTTCAAGTATAAAAGAAACGTGAAATGGATCTATTAAGTCAAGAAAACTTCACTTCTTCTAATGATTTCGATGAAAGTCAAATAATAATAATAATGGAAGTGTGTGAACTATTTTAATGAATTTGTTACATTTACAGATAAATATATGTGGCATAATTCATCAAATCAAGACGATACTTAAGTAAAAACTGAATAAGATGAAGTGTTTAAGATGGATAAGATGAAGTTATCAAGTCTGAATGGATCAGAAGAAGGTATTAAGTCTGAATGAATCAGATGAAGGTATCAAGTCTGAATGGATCAGACGAAGCTATCAAGTCTGAATGGATCAGATGAAGTTATCAAGTCTTAATGGATCAGACAAATGGGTCAGTTAAAGGGAACTAAAGAATGGGTCGATTAAAGGAAACAGACGAGTGGGTCAGTTAAAGGGAAGAGACGAATAAGTCAGTTAAAAGGAACAGATAAATGGGTAGACAGTTAAAGGGAACAGACGAATGGGTCAGTTAAAGGGATAAGATGAATGGGTCAGTTAAAGGGAACAAACAAATGGGTCGGTTAAAGGGAACAGACAAGTGGGTAAGAAAAAATGATTCAAACGAAGTAAAAACATCTAAACAAGACGATGAAATTGAAGAATGCACTCAGACAAAGGGATTTCGTTTAAGCAAGACTATGTAATTAAAGAATATACTCAGACAAATGATTTCGTCTAAGCAAGACGATGCAATTGAAAAATATACTTAGACAAAGGATTTCGTCTAAACAAGACGATGTAATTGAAGAATGTACTAGAACAACAGTCAGTTGGAGTTAGTTATAGGACTCAACTAATAACAGACTCTAACAGATTTTAAAGATTCATATCCTAGACGATTTAACACAATTCAACTTTACTCCATATGTCTCTACAAGTCTCTATATCATCTTCTTACAAATTCTAAAGTAATCTAAAAAAATTTCAATATCATTATTCTTATTTTTATTTCCATTATCAATTTCGGTAATACCCCACATTTTCAGAAATTTTTCCTAAAATTCAGCAAAAGTTCTAAATCACTAAATAAATTCTCCAAATGAATTTTCAACACATAATAACCCCAATTCTTTATAACAATCACTTTTAGAAATAATTATAACCGAAATGTCCATGACTATATGTACAATCATTTTCATGTGCAAAAATTTCACTATTCACGTGTATGTGCATGTCATATTATACATGAACATGAAATGCATTTTCTAATCTTTCAATCATCTCTCATATATTCTATTCTAGCCTCAACATGGGTAACGGGATATTACAATTCTCCCCTCCTTAAAGGAAATTTCAACCTTGAAATTCTTACCTGATTGTTCGAACAGTTGGGGATATTGTCTCCTCATATGCTCCTCCGTTTCCCATGTGGCTTCCTCAGTTAAGTGAATCCTTCATAAGACTTTCATCAATGAAATGACTCGATTTCTCAAATGCTTAATCTGTTATCCCACTATTTTGATCGGCTCTTCAACATAGATTAAGTTACTAGCAACCTCAATCTCTTGAGCCGGTATTACATGTGTCAGATCCGATTGGTATCTTCAGAGCATACCCACATGAAACACATTATGTAATTGAGACATCTCATTCGGTAAAGATAACTTATGGGCCAAAGGTCCTATCCTCTCAATGATCTCATAAGGACTAATGTACCTAGGGCTCAACTAACCCTTTTTACCGAATCTTAATACTCCTTTCCAAGGTGACACTCTCAAGAACATTCTGTCTCCCAAACTGTATTCCACGTCCCTTCGATGTTGATCCACATAACTCTTCTGTCTATCTTGGGCTGCTTTAATTCGGCTTCGGATTAACTTCACCTTATCTATTGTATACTGTATCAACTCTGGGCCTTCAACCATTCTTAAGCCCTCTTCATCCCAATATAAAGGTGACTGACATTTTGTACTATGTAATGCCTCATACGGTGCCATCCCAATACTACTGTGATAATGATTGTTGTATGCAAATTCTATCAGTTCCATATACTAATCCCAAGCTCCTTGAAACTCTAATACATAAGCTCTGAGCATATCCTCAACAGTCTTGATTTTCTTTTCACTTTGTCCATCTGTCTGAGGATGAAATGCTATACTGAAGTTCAACTTCATACCTCTAGCAAACTGCAAGTTCTTCCAAAACTTCGAAGTAAATCTGGGATCCTTGTTCAATACAATGGACACTGGAACCCCATGCAGTCTCACCACCTCATTCACATATCTCCGGGCTAATTGGTCTAGTGAAATATTCTCCCTCACTAGTAAGAAATGGGCTAACTTAGTTAATTGGTTCATAACAACCCATATAGCATCATGCTGTCTTGGAGTTCTAGGCAATCCCGTAATGAAGTCCATAGTAATTTGTACCCATTTCCATTCCGGAATGGACAACGAATTTAGCTTCGCTACTGGAGCGCCCCTGTGCTCAGCCTTAACTTGTTGGCATGTCATACACTTAGATACACACTCCGCCACTTGCTTCTTCATTCCGAGCCACCAAAAATGTTGCTTAAGTGTGTTATACATCTTGGTAGTACCAGGATGCATAACATAGGCGGCCATATGAGCTTTCTCAAGAATTTCTTTCCTCAAATCATCCACATTGGGCACACATAGTCTTTGCTTCATCCATAATGTCTCATCTCTCAGCTCAAACTCGGAATTCAGATTCATCTTCACTTTCTCTATAAGCTTCATCATATCGGGATCTTTCCTCTGTACTCTTCTGATTCTATCATTTAACATCGACCTAAATTTCAATGTAGCAATTAAGGCCTCATCGTGTCCCAGATTCAACTCCACATTTAAAGCTCTCAATTGAATTAATCTCGGTAACCTCGATAACTAAATTTGAGCTGCACTGGTATTAGACTTTCTACTCAAAGCATCAACCACCACATTTGCTATACCTGGGTGGTACTCAATCGTGCAGTCATAATCTTTTTGTAACTCAATCCATCTCCTTTGTCTTAAGTTCAACTCCTTCTGAATCAGCAGATACCTCAAACTTGTATGATTAGTGTAAATCTGGAATGTCTCTCCATACAAGTAATGTCTCCATATCTTTAGAGCAAAGAGAACTGCAGTAAGCTCTAAATCATATATTGGGTAATTAATCTCGTGAGGCCTTAATTATCTCGATGCATATGCAATCACCTTGCCATATTGCGTTAATACACATCCCAATTCTTGTTGCAAAGCATTGCTATATACCACATATCCTCAGGTCCTTAATGGAATAGTCAATACCAGTGCAGTAGTCAACCAATGTTTCAAGTCCTCAAAGCTCTTTTGACACTCCTCATTCTATCTAAACACTACATTCTTCCTTAGGAGTTTTGTTAGAGGGGTTTAGATCAGAGAAAACCCCTCGACAAACCTCTGGTAATATCTGGTCAATCCTAGGAAGCTTCAGATTTTGGACACATTCCTCGGAGCTTCCTAATTCATCACTGCTTCTATCTTCTTTGGATCTACCTGTATGCCTTATCTAGTCACTATATGTCCCAAAAACACTAATTCATCCAGCCAAAATTCACACTTACTGAATTTGGCATACAACCGCTTTTCCCTCATAATCTGTAAAATGACTCTTAAATGTTCAACATGCTCTTCTCTACTCTTGGAATACACTAAAATGTCATTGATGAATACAATCATAAATCAATCCAGGTAGGCTAAGACACTTTATTCATCAAAGCCATAAAAGCTGTTGGGGCATTAGTTAACTTGAATGACATTATTAAGACCTTAAAGTGCCCATACTTGCTCTTGAATGCACTCTTAGGTATATCAGCCTCTACTATCTTCAACTGATAGTACCCTGATCTCAAATCTAGCTTAGTGAATACCTAAGATCCTTGCAACTGATCAAGTAAATCATCGATCCTAGGCAACGGGTACTTGTTCTTTATTGTCACCCGATTTAGCTGCCTATAATCGATACATAACTGCAAGGTCCCATCTTTCTTCTTCACAAACAGCACAGGAGCTCCTCAAGGTGAAACACTAGATCTAATAAAACCCTTTTTCAGCAACTCCTGTAGCTGTGCCTTAAAATCCTTTAGTTCCTTAGGTGCCATCCTATAGGGAGGAATGGATTTATGAGTGGCACCTGGAACTAAGTTAATAGTAAACTATGTCTCCCGATCTGGAGGTAAACTATATAGCTCAGTGGGAAACACATCCAGGAATTCCCTGACCATGGGAATGTCCTCACATTCTACTCAGCTCTAGTATCAATGACGTGGGCTAGATAAGCCTCACATCCTCCTTGCATCAACCTCAATGCACTCACAAATGATATCAACCTAGTTGGCACTGCTTGACTAATTCCCCTTAATACTGCCCTCAGCTGACCAGGAGATTATAGTACTACCTCCTTGGTATAACTGTTCATGACAACTCTATGAGCAGGGAGCCAATCCATGCCTAAGATAATGCCTATCTCTCTCAGTTGTAGTATAATAAGCTCTGCCTCTAATAATACTTAATCAATACAAATCAAGCATCTTTTGTAGACTTCTCATATCACGGTAGTACTACCTATTGGTGTACTCAACTCCAATCCGTACTTTAACTGTTCTCTATCATAATGTAGCCTAGATGCCAGATGCGGTATGATAAAAGAATGTGTGGATCCTAGATCCAACAATGCAAATGCTTCATGATCATAAATAAGGAGCACACCTGCTATAACATCCACAGAGTCTTAAGCCTCCTGCCTGGTCATAGCATAGACTTGGGCTTGGGATTGTGGTAAGGTGCTTTGTGCCTCAATCTTCACAGAAGGACTCCCAGAACTCACTCTGCCTCTACCTTGGCTCTCTGTCCAGACCCACTACCTCTGCTCTGTTGGACTGTAGTATCACTCCCAGATCTCCCACTCACACCAGACTAGGCTCCAGCAACAACAAGATAATCTCTGATTTTGTGCTCTAAAGAGCCACATCCAAAACAAGCTCCTAACATAGTCCAGCCCTCTCCATCGTGCCTCTTTCCACAATGCTCACATAGGGGCCTCTGACTCTGTACTATACTTCTTCTATGGATAGCTTGTGTAAAACCACCCCTCTATCTGAATCCTGACTGCCGTATTCCAGCTGGTGGTCTAAAAGCTATGTTCTGATGCTTACTGAATCTTCTGCCATAACCACTTTAACTCTCACTCGACCTCTTCATTTTGGAACTTTTTCCAGTCTCTGCTTGCCTCTCTTTCAGTAGCTGCTTATTCCTTATAGAAGCAACTCTTAACTCGATGAAGCTCCTCAAGTTAGAAATTGCCAACCTGGTTCTAATCTCCATATTGAGTCCATCTTCAAACCTCATACACTTGTCTTCTTCGGTAAAAATCAAAATAGTAGCATAACTCATGAACTCGTTGAACCGAATCTCATACTCTACCACTGACATCTTACCTTGCTTCAAATCTAGGAACCCCTTCATCTTCCGGTCCAAGTAGATTTTGGGCATGTAGTTATCTTTGAAGACTCTCAGAAAGTCTTCCCACTTCAGGTGGCAAGGCTTGGTGGTACTTGATATGTGTTTAATTATTGATATTTTTCATCATTTACACTTAGTATTTATTGATACAAAAATGCTTAAGATGCTCACTTTAATTCATATATTATTTTAGGTAAAATTTGGAAGCAAATAAATTAAAGTGAGTCGGAAGCATTGTATTTTAGCCATTTTCTGAAGACTTATTTTTACTTTTCTTCATGGAGCAAATTAAAGAAAATAAAAGTCAATGAGAAGATAAGAAAAATAATGAACAAAGAAGAATTAAATTGGCCAAGCTTGGAAGCTAGGAGCAAAAAAAAATGACAGTGGAAGCAAAACTAAACAAAGAAGCAGGAAGAAGGCAGAGAAGTGCGTTTTGCACTATATTGTGTGCAAAACACAGGTAATGCCTACGCATAACGCATAAGACATAACGTAGGTGTTGTGTGATAAACGCACAACGCGCCTGCGTTAAACGCAGGCTGAGAAGACACAAGGGAGGGAGCAAGGGTTTTAATTGAAGCAGACCCTTATTTATCTAATCAACACTACAAGAACGACGAGCAAGGCAGCAAGCGTGAGGTACAGCAGGCGCAAGGGAGGAGCTGCGACTTGGGGCCATGGACGGCTTGGCAGCGCAGGCTTGGAGAAGAGTCGCAGACGAGGAGAGTGGAGGCTGTATGCATGAACATTTAAGTGAACACCAATCATTATTTGTCCAATCACACTACAGTGGTGCAGGCAAAAAAAACTAACTAGCAAAACAGTGGAGGCTACAGTGAAATCAAGAGGAGAGCTGCAGCAGTGAACAAAAATTGAGGTAGTTTTGGATAGGGATTAAAATGGAGGTTGAAGCATTTTTCCAAGAAAGACCCATGAAGGGTTAGGCATTCTGACTCCAGTTTGGAGGTGGCATCGATGCCAATGACTCGCGTTAAGTATTTTTTATTATTTTTTTGTTTCTTTCTCTCATTAGGAATTGATTGTGTTATCTTATATTGATTGAATTGGATTTTGTGTATGGATAATCAGATTTTTGTTATTGTTCAGTTATTTGTGTATGAACCTGTTGGGTATTGTGAATTGATGATTTTAATGCATTCATTGAATTGTTAATTTCAAACCCATTGCTAGAATTTCAATATA
>JANSVA010000217.1:38644193-38677693 GCA_025504915.1 Erythroxylum reticulatum | reverse complement strand
TTTAAATTAGATTAATGAAAGTATAAAGGAAAAATTGACAATGTTGGCTCCCGAAATTTTGTAACTTCTTGAAATCAGAAGTAGCAACCTCCAAACCTAAACGAATATCTATCCTCAGACCTTCTCAAATCGATAACATCTGTCTTCGAGATTTGCCATAGCCTCCAATGCATACTTAGATAAGGCTGCAAAGTGAGCCTTATAATCAGCCACTGACATCTATTCTGTCTGAACCAAACTCATAAACTCCATCTTCTTTGGATCTCGATATATCTGTGGAGTGTATTTATCTTTGAATTCTTTATGGAACTCTTGCCAAGTCATCTCTCAGGTCTCATAAGATCTCTTTACTGACATACACCAAGTCAGTACGTTGCCTTGGAATAAGAAAACTATGGACTGCAACCTTCTTTCTAAGGTACACTCCAGATCTGCTTCCACCATGTTTCAACCTCCTCAGGATCAATAGTATCTCGAAACTCTATTGCACCCATCTTATGGATTCGCTTATAGTTACGATCCACCCCAGAATCACCTCAGGCTGGAGCTGTAGTAATAGGTTGCTACATCATCTGTGATGGGATGTCGCCTCTCCTTCTACCCTATTCGCTTGGGCATCCCCCTGATCTGACACATCTAGAGCACGAATCAAACTCCTTGATTCCCCAACTGACTCGGGGCTAGCATTATCTTCTCCTAAAGTCATTCTACAAGAGATAAGAACACATCATTAGTTTTTTTAATTTACTCAATATGTCCCTAGAAACGTAAACCTAATATAATACCACCTAATATGATGCTCCCAAAATTCTTAAACCATAATTAACCAAATAGTTCCCAAAATATATCATTAATCATCCAATTCCTCATTAGTTCCAAAAGAGAGGATTGTTTGTCAAACACAAAAATATTCAATACAACACAACTACCCAAACTACCACATTCAAATATATATATAATTGAAAAACTTTACTCATTTAGTCTGCTGGCCCCACCTAAGCTCTAATTGGTCCATCCTGTACACTGGCGTTATCGGCAATCAAGTGATCTCTTAAAAAATTAAAATGGCAAGGGGTAAGTTGCCTACTCAATAAGGGTAACCGACCATACCCTTAAAATCAAGTAACTAAAAAAATATTTATAAGACTTAGTCAACCAATTAAATCATACATATAATACGTATATACATAACAACACTCAGGCTAATCTAAACAGTTAATAAATATCTCAAAAATTTTACCAAATTATGATTTACACAAATATTAATTATAACTGTCATTTATGCTTTATCCCAATATTTAATTAAATTGCCTGGACCCAGTTTAACCTAATAGGCTTACATCAAATGGTCTATTGGCTCACCTCAACTCATCGTAAACTCTCACCAAGTGGAAATGTAATTAAATGTATAAATATCGACACAGGATACCTCAATTTTTCAATCTTGCTTGGTACTCCGGTACTACTTCAGTACCTAGTCATCGACATAGGATATCCCCAGGACTCAAGATATTCTAGGACCACTTCGGTACCTAATCATTGGCACAGGATATCCTTGAGACTAAAGATACCCCAGTATCTACTCCGTGGACGGATACTTAGCTACACCCCGCTCATATCAACACAATCTATCTATCTAAGACCAATGAATGTATCATATCCTAGGCAAACCACCAATTCTCGATTTTTTCTAATTATTCACAACTTATTATCCACCAATCTCTATTTAATTAACACATTTCCGATAAGCTTAACAAGCAATATACCTCAGAAAACGTAATAAAATATAACAATGAAACACCTTATAATACATTAATTATATGCTAATTAAAGTAAATATAATTCATGTATGCAATTATTAATCACTAATTAAATTAATGACTAATTCAAAATATAACTTATTCATAACAAAACGATATTTAATTTTAAGAGTAAAGTTCAAGGTTATCCTTAACTCGATTTTGGATTCAACTAATTGATAATCTCAATTATTCCTTAATCAAATTTTCGGGCCTAAAATTTATAAAATTCTATTAGACTAATTTACAAAAAATTTCTAACCTAATTACTATTAATAATCCAACGTTATTCTCTCTTCTAATGTATTCCTAATTATAAAAATAATATTATTACTAACCTAACCCCCATAATTAATAAAATACCCTTAATTAATTAAAAGTCCTATTTGACGCTCATCTATTTCAATTAATACCAAAAATGCCCTTCATGCAAGTAAATTTTAGATTTACCCTTCACTTTCTACAGTTCTTAGTATGCCCCTAAATGCAACTTAAATTTTCAAAAGATATCATTGCCTTCACCCTCTCCTCTTCTTCTCTCTTCTCTTCTGCCCCATTTTCTCCACTTTTATCCCTTCATGCAGCTTTAATTATTATCCCAAACAACCACAACGTGCAAATTAACTATAAACTAGTATAAGATTATCAAAATCATAAAAAGATGACACAATATAGCTGTTGAAATTTTTACCGAAGTGTAAGGCACTAGGGAGTTGTCAACCTCCACAACTTCCTCTAATTTTTCTACAAAACAAACACAATGAGGGAAACTTATGAGAAAAATGTTGATTAAAAAAATGTGTTTTTTAAGTGTAAAACACAATTAACAGCCAGGAATGAAGAGAAAATGAAGAAGAAAATGGTGTTTTCGTTAGTGTTTAAGGCATTTTCAGATTTGTGTTTTTATACAACTTAATGGTTTGTGGGTTGGGTTGAACTGTTGGGTAAGTTTTTAATTTACTGAGTAGGCTTTATAGTATAAGTAACACCATTAAGTTTATATTCCTTACAATAAGACATAGATTGTGTTTGTGGCATATACTTAAAGAGATTAACTAAGAAATTTGATGCTCATAAGAGTTATAAGAAGTTAAAAGATATATTTATGGATATTATCTTTGATACCACCAAAACTAAAGAATTTGTGACTAACCACCAAAACCAAAGAATTTGTGACTAAGTGGAATGAAATACTTGTAGAGTTTAACTTGAAATATAATTCATAGGTTTAGTGTCTATTTGATGACTACCTAATATAGGTTCCAATGTATTTTAGTAAGCATTTTTTGGCAAGAATGTCAACGATATAAATAAATGAGGTATGAATGCTTACTTTAATAGCTATATGCATGTTTATAGCATACTGAGATAATTTATTAAGTATTATGATAAAATAATCAGGAAAAAATTAAGCATGAGATGAAGTTTGATTATTTGTGCGTGATGAGTAGTGCATCCTTGTTTATGCAATTTAATATTTAGAAGGAATTTAAGAAGGCTTATAATAATAGCTTGTTGTATATTGTCAAAGACAAACTAACAAGTGTCATGAATCACAAGGTGAGCAAAACTTGGACTGAAGTAGAATAGCAAATTGTACAAGGTAGTGGAGATGAATAAAGGGTGCAATATTCATGAGAAATATAAATAGTTACGTAAGTGCTACTACAATTAGGGTTCAGATCTTCTGTATTTAATATTATGTTTTAACGTTGTTCTATACTAAAAGCGACGTTGTTTTATATCTGTTTATACCAAAAATAACATCATTTTTTACGCAGAATAGGATATTAAGTACAATAGATCTCTTGCAAATATGTCAAAAGATGTTGGTAACCATTGTGGGCGTACATAAATTCCTTCCAAGAGATGCTAGGTTGAATAACCCAGTCATTTCAAGGTGATGTGTTAAGTCAAAATCAAGAAGTATGAAATCTTAGGCAGAGGAGATCCAAATGAAGACATAAAGAAAGGAGGGTACGTAGTTAATAAAAATACAGATTGGTAAATATTAATTTCATAAATTAAAAGTTATATTATTTTTTATGATAGTGTTAAATGATTGATTATAAATTACAAGTATGACGCAGACCATATTTGCTAGTGTTGGTTGTCTTTGGAATCAAACTTTTAATATTAATAAACTTTGCTTCAGCTTATTCGAAATATCAAGTTCAGTGACATTCCTATCTTTGAATCGTATTTATACTCTTATTGTCAATTTCAAAGTTGTTTTGCTTGTGATCCAACGTCCAAAAGCTTGCAAGATAGGAAATGAGTTTTTTTCATTAAAAAAAAAAGACCACCAGGAAGCTAACTGGATACAAAGGGGTAATGAGCAGTAAATGAATTGACAAGTTAAGACTCCCGAACGGATTGACAAGTTCTAACATGGACCGGGAAGTTCCAATATAGCTGCACGGTCATACTATGTGGGGAGTTCCCAGAATTAAGGTAAACCTCAGTGAGCCTGATTGCAGACGTCAGTGATGTCCTGAGGGTTGTTGATTTACTTGATGGATCTGAAACCAAAGGCTATTCGAGTTGAATTTCCCGAGAGCCCTTGCGAACATCTTTGTTTTGCTTATCCCTCGGAGCAAAGTAGATATGCCTTGATATTAGTAGTTGGACCAACCTGCTGTAGTGATGTCCTTACAAACATCAGCTGACTGCCATAGATGGACTTGAGGAATTTGCTAATCCTTTTGCCAATAGGAAGTAGAAATGTCATTTAACTATACCATTATTTGACGGAAAATGACTATTATTTGATTACAAATATATGTGTGTGTACGTATAGTCTTCAATAGTTTTAAGCTACTTGGTAAAGAAAACTATTGTGTGAAAATGATATGTCAAAGAATAGGGCGTTTCAGGACTTTTGGATTCTGAAAACAAAACCCTTTGTGTACATTATAGAGAAGTACTGCAAGTTCTCCACCGGATAGTCTACAACATGTATATTGCAATAACTTAAGATGAAACTTGCGAGTTTTAGGTTATGGAAGATTTAATCATGAAGAGCGATGCCTCCTATACCAAATTTAACCAAACCCTAGCTTTTTTTTTAATTTCTTTTTGATGATTGCAAATCGCAAAATGATCTTATATGAGTCAGAAAGTTCAGTAAATTAATTTTCCAAGAGGCAAAGGAAACTGATCAGCGTTCAAGAAAAGGAAAAATCAACGTAAACAACGTTTCTAAAACTTTCCAGTGATTGATCATCTACATGAAAGCAGCAGAAATGGTACGTGAGAAAGCACGATATTGGCACGGCTCAATCAGATTAAAGAACCCAAATATGAATACCATGAGAGGTTTAATCTGATTGAGCCATTCCAACATCACCTCTTTCTTTAATCTTACCACGTGAAGATGACAAGATGATTTGATCAAGAATCAAGCACGACCCTTTTGGCAGACATCCATCCCAGGGTGATTGGGAAGTTGATCATGAGCAGAAAGAGAGACATATTGAGAGACCGAAGAGTTGTATCAGGAACCAACATTCAGATGGATGGAGTCCTGGTATTAGAATGATCATAACAAATGGTTAGTATATAAGCAAAAGAAGCAGCAGAAAATAAGATGGATATAGTCGCAAGAAATCCAGAAATGGTTGAGATGTCAAAGTCTTAATCCCTTCTGTGAAAGAGCTACGTTTTTATATAAAATTTACATTACGTCTTCCCTACCAATACTTTGTTGTTGATGACTTTGTTCTTTTGCTCTTTGAAAAATTTGTGTTATGTGTACTAACTAAAATAAGTTATATGATAATAAATATTTATATTAAGTTGTATCTCAAATTTTCAATTTATACCAATAATATTAATCAATACATAAATGAAATTCGAAATATCAAAAATATGGAATAGTAATTATAAAAATTAAAAATTTTAGATTAAAAATTAACTACAAGTATAAAATAAAATATTTTTATGTTAATTTAATAAAGTGAGTTATTAAGTCTAATTTAAAATGTTTTTATTTTAACCATACGAAAAACATTTTCTCAAAATATCACACATAATTTTATTACTGCAAATAATTTTTAAATAGGTGAAAATATTTATAAAATTAACTGACCTACTAACATAATTAAGACCATTAATAATATAAAATTATTCGCCAACTCATGACTCTTAAACTTGAGCCACGAGTCAGCATTATTCAACTGAAAATTAGAAAACAACTTTTCATGTAAACATTATTCTATGTATTATATTTTTTATATAGTATAAGATACTTTCCTCGTGTATTTTCTTTTTTTTTTGGTAAACTACCCGATATTTGGTGACGCAAGAATAATCGACTAATCCAGATTCGAGCCAGGTAGGAATAGAAAAAGAACCATCTTCCAAAACTCTTAAGTTTAGTAGAAAGCAGATCACGAAATGTGAAGAATAATTCCATACAAAACTATGGACGTACACTGCCAAATTGGTTTCAATATTATCACTTCCCATGAACTTGATTTTGGGGTTTAGCAAATACAGAAAGCCTTTCAGGGGTATGAAGACCAAGGTCTCTCTTGCATGCATCTAGTCCCTGTCCTTGATGAACTTACCACTACTTCAGTAGCTAAAAGAGCTGGTGTCTATTTGTAATGACCATAGCCTAATCTTGTCCGTAAGAACAAAAAAAAGGAACAGGAGAACAAAATGGAATAAGTAGGAATAGGAGGTACAGGCAAGGTTGGGAATGAATTGGCGAAGAACAATGATTATCACATTTCGTTCGTGCGTGTAAGTGTGAAAGATACCTCATGCACGACGTCGTCCACTCCTTACAATATCATAAGCAGCAAATAACTGAATTACATCTTCCAACCAACTCTAGGGAATCTCTATATTCCCACTACAGGTTACGAATCTATTGAGAAACTCTTGTCTTCGTAATACAGTTAAATACTTCTATTTACGATTCAGTTCAAGAATCCTTAAGTGTATACACGGTATGCTTCGGCTTGACCAGCAACGGACAAGAGTTACCCAAAATGATGGGTTACACAAGTTACATACACCATAAGATTTTAATTTGAGACTTCAGGAACCCTTGTGTACAGACACCCTGTTTTTTGGTGATACAAACCATAAGATGTTAATCTATCCCCTGGAATGGAAAATCTTCACTCATATGAGGGAACAATCAACAAAACTCTTAGCAACTGAAATCAAATAAGCCAGAAGCAAATGCCAAATACAGTGAACTATGAAACAATCCTCTGGGTACATTCGCAGCACAATTTCGAGAAATGCCCCCTTGTGACTACTATATCTCATTTCAGTGACTTTCAACATGCAGCACTTTTAACACCCAACAAAATCAACTTACAGAAGATCAGTAAAAGAGAGGCTTGATTTAATGTCCTTGAGCTGTTTATTCCCCTGAGAAGGAAACTGTGTTTCACTGCTATACAAAAAATGGCAGCTTAAAGCATCAGTTAGAAATGCCCAACTACTTCTTCAAATTCTCCACCTCTAGATATATAGTTGAGTAAGGCAAAAATTCTGAGAAATAACTTTTGCTGTGGTCATTAATTGCAACAGCAAGTTTAGGAATTTCCAAGGTCTCTTCATGGGTCAAAGACCTAACAAACCTTGCTGGATTACCCGCCCAAAGTTCACTTGATGGAATTCTTCTCCCGGGGGGAACAATTGAACCAGCTTCAAGGATAGAGTGTGTCTCCACCAAAGAACCTTCCATAAGTATAGAGTGTTGCCCGATAATGACCTCAGGCTCAATTGTGACAGAACGCATGAGAGAATATGCACCAATAGTCACATACCTTTCAATAGATGTCTATGCTGGCAGTCCTGATACATGAAATATTAAAAGAATTAGTGTTGGCACCGAGGATTTGAAGATCGAGTTGTGTATTTGCACTCCTTGAATGAGTTATTTCAGTTGACACATCATGCTTACAACTTGTTCATATGATAGGAGCTTCTGAAGCAGAATAATAAAATCAAATTTGGTAAGCAGGGCTTTGGCAAGGCCTGAGAAAATATGAGAGGTATCTCCAGATAAACTCAAGCATTAAACAGTAAAATACCAGTCACAGGACATTACAAAAAGACATGTATAGAATCTATTCATATGCAACAGTAGATTGGAAGCGCTACAAATGAAGTAGATGAGTGCTCAATAGATGGCAAATTATTACCTTAGAGATCTACTAAGATAATTTGTGGCCTAACGAACCAACCATGAAGGCTTGTGACATATCTGCATTTTTTTTCGAATTTGAAGAATTTTGTGACATCTCTCTTGATTCTTCAAAACTTAATAGATCGAAAAATATAAAGGGCAATCCAATGGAGAAATTAAGCATCCAAGCTAAAATAATTGTCTTAATCCTTAGTCCTTTTAGCACATAGCTGTATATCTTTCATTAGCACAATGAGGGGTCTACATAGCAAACAAAGTGGCAGTTCAGCCCAGCAGGATCAGCCATCCCGAAAGATAAGTTGCCAAACTCTTAACATCTCACATCACCAGGAACGAGAAAGCACTCAGATTTGGTTATATCCCTTTCAACTAGTATAAATGGCTACAAATGACAAACTCTCATTCACAAATCGAGTAGCTCCCAAGACAATCAATTCTGGATGAAATTTTCAATACAGCTTTTCCTTCAGCTATTGATATCTACAACAAAACTTCACTTACCAATTGAGAAACCACCAAGACAATGAATGCCTGATCAAGGTTTCAAGCACACATTCATGACAAACAAACATGCACAAATCTGCACACAGACCCACACGTACATAGACCAATGTCCACTATCCACTTACACATGGGTACAATGGCACATGTTGAAAGTAGAAAATACCATAGAAAAGAAGATAAGTACTGTTATAACTCAATTACCCAAGACTCATATAAATCATATTCTAATTACCATTGTCTGCTTTGCAACACAAATTGTCTTGACAGTACATCTATGATTTGAGTAAACAGACCCACTTCCACTACACAAAATTATGTAACTTTAAGGTCACTGCATCCTAACATTTCAGTCACAAAGGCAGTCTTTGTACCAATGCCAGGGCCAGGCTTCACAATTTGAGAATGAAAAATCCATAATGCAGAAGTTCGTTAACTGATGATTTCTAATAAGATTGACATCTTATGCAGTCCGTAAACTTGCCTGTCTTTGGGTAGAGCTATAAGCTCTCTGATGAAATTAAAAAAAAAAAAAGCCAGTAACTTGTTAGTGTTCTAAGGTACTTGGATGATACTAGTATCCTGAAAATAGATGCTATTATGGGAACAGAGGCCCATGCTATACTGCTTTACTCTCTCCTTCCATTTCTCTTTCTCTTTTTCTATTTGACGTTTTAGGAAGTCTACATCTAATCGTTCCAGAATAATACATACGAAACATTCAAGTCTCTTAGCACTTTGGTGATAAAGACCGTGAGAAGTGGGCTAATATGGAGAGTAGCATGATACCTAACTTGAAACACCGCTACTGAATGCCATTACTCACTCTTGTCAGTCAAAACTAGATTATGATCATTCCTTAACTGAAAAATGAAAATGAAAAGAAAAACAACGGATCTATGATTCGTGTAGAACATGTTACCTAAAACCTGAATTGCCTACAATCTTTTATCAAAGACTCTCAAAATCAGTGCTTGCTCTATGCACCATGGCCCCAACTATTTCCCAAAAATGATTTCCCAGTACAACTGATCAGCAAACCTCTACGATGTTACAACTTTCGTTGGAAAACGATCAAACAACTCGGACTAACAAACTATTATTTCACGTATGCTTGTATTTTGCATGTAACAGAAACTGGGCCTAATTTCAAATAAAGACATCAACCCAACATCGAAAACTCTGCCAAAAGCGCAAACTAACAATTCAACCAATCATAAAGCTTCCAAGTAATACAAAGCACCAACCTTTTAACTTGAAGTGGACTCGCTAGTCATCATCAACATTCTTTCATCAGCACCGACAGTGACGGATTCTGCTAACTCTCTGGTGATTGCTATCCATGAGCTATTACGAAGATCTCGGGAAATTCGGTTTCGACACATTTTCCAAGAGGGAAATCAGAGTGCTGACTGGTTAGCTTCTTTTGCTAGGAATTTTAGCCACGGTGTCACTCGTCTTGGGTCTCCTCCTTCAGGAGTTTTACCTTTTCTTGTTGAAGATAGGTCGGGGGTTTTAACCCCAAGGTCATCCGTTTAGATGTTCTTTCCCCTTTTAAAAAAAAAAAATTCAACACAAAATCCCCAACAGGAAAGACTAAACCCCGAACCTGTAGGCGAATTCCACGCGGCGTGAATAACAAATAGTTCCTGAACATTGGAACAAAACCCAACTGTGATCTTATTGAGATCGCCACGGAGAACCGAGCCGTTCCAAACGGACGCTCCGTCCCACATCATCACCTGACCCGCAAGGACCACATTTGGCGCCACGTAAGCGTCGACGGTGACCTTTGGGACCCACCGCCCCAATGGGATTATCTGCCGCTGACCTCGGTAGCCCCACTTCACTCGATCGGCCGAAGGCGTTATTGATTTAGCCGATGATTCGACGGAAAGAGAACGGCGCAAGAGGTGGCGGTGCCGAGTGATTGCAGAGGCTAGGGTTTTTCTGGAGATGCAAGCTACAGTAGTTGCCATTTTCTGACCGCATTAGCAGTCAGTAGAAAACTCCTTCAACTCAAAGTGAAAATGGAGGAGAGAGAGGCGTCCTTTTTGTGGGAGGAGTTTTTGAGTAAGTGAGCCTTTTGGACTTTGTGGTCCATTCTTACGAGGATTTTGAACGTGAGATCCAAGAGTGATCAGTTCATATTTCTAATGTTTAGGTAAATAGAAATAAATTTTTTGTTCTTACTATTACCTTAGAATTATTCATCTAAATATATAAGAAACATATTTAATCCTTTGAATGATAAGTTCACCAATACACCTTTGCTTTCTTTATCTAACTTTGATAAAACCTTTGAGATTAGTATGGGAGTTGTTTTGATGCAAAATTTCAAACCAATTGCTAAGTTTAATGGAGCAATCTTGAATTATCCAACTTATGCTAAGGAACTATATACATTGATGAAGACTCTACAAGCATGGCAACACTAATTATGTCCAAAGGAGTTCATTTTTCATTCAGAGTTTGAAGTTTTTGAGGTCCTAAGTTAACCGCACACAAGATATGCCAGATAGTTATAGCTTCTTAAAACATTTCCTTATATAATCAAAAACAAGAAAGAAAAGGAAAATGTTATAACTGATGCGTTATCTAAGAGGTATATACTATTAATTTCTTTGCAAATTAAATGGCTTGAATTTAAGTTCATTAAGAATTTATATGATAATGATGTTGATTTTGGACAAGTGTGACTTATATGTTCTAAGTGTGCATATGGTGACTTTTATAAGTGTGATAGATTTTTGTTCAAGAAAGATAAATTTTGTGTGCCTAAATGTTCTATGTGTGAGTTGCTTATTAAGAAGACCTATGAGGTAGGTTAATGAGGCATTTTGGTATTAAAAAGGCCTTAGATATATTACATGAGCATTTTTGCTGATCCAATATGAAAAATAATATAAACACGCTAAGTGAAAAAAATGCCTTGTAGTTGGTATACTCCTTTACTGTGCCTAATCAACATTGGATTGACATATCTATAGATTTGTATTAGGTTTTACCCAAATCTCACGATGGTAAGTACAATATATTTGTTATTGTTGATATATTCAATAAGATGACACATTTTATTGCATGTTCTAAAACTAATGATGACATGTATATTGCTGATTTGTTCTTTAAAGAGATAGTACATTTACATGATTTGCCTAGAACAATTATGAGTGACAGAGATGACACACTTTGTGGAGTAAATTAGGCACTAAACTATTATTTTCTATCGTTGTACATCCTTAAATAGATGGACAAAATGAGGAAGTTAATAAGATCCTTACTACATTGTTGTGTACCATTATTCAAAAGAACTTACAATAATGAGAAAAGTGTTTACTACATATTGAGTTTGTGTACAATAAGGTAGTGTTCTACTAAATCTTATTCACCTTTTGAAATTATGTATAATTTTAGTTCTTTAACTCATTTAGATGTTTTACCTTTAACAACTAATCAGTCTGCTAATTTTGATGGAAAGAAAAAGGAAAATTTTGTTAGAAATTTGCTTGCCAAGATTTGAGCTAATATAGAGAAAAAGAATGAGCAATATGTAAGGTAAGCCAACAAGGGGAGCATGAAAGTTACCTTTAAACCTAGAGATTAGGTTTGGGTTCATACACATAAAAAAAGATTTTCTGCTCAAAGGAAATCAAAATTATAATCTAGAGGAGATGGGCCTTTCTAGGTGTTGGAGCAAATCAATTATAATGCCTTTAAGTTCGATTTACCAAGTCATTATGGCAATATCAATGCTAGTTTTAATGTTGCTGGCTTATCTTTGTTTGATATAGGTTATTCGAGGACAAATATTTTTGAAGAAAGAGAGAACGATGGAACAACTTGTATCAACACTCACCAATCCATTACAAGACATTGGAAGTCCTATAACAAGAGGAAATCCTAAGTGCATGAAAAAGGCTTTGCAAAGGTTGATCATGAACATTCAGGACAACGTGACTCTTATCAAAGATTCTAAGGCATTATCGAGATTAATTATTTACCTTCATATCCAAGATAATTGACAAAGCCTGACCTGTGAATATGCAATGATGACCCACATGCTTGTTTTTATTAAAGCGCAATATGCATATTTAGTTTTTGAAAAAGTAAAGTTGTGAGATTAGATGACAATTTTGTGTTTTGACCTAATTTCATTAATTATTATTAATTGTCAAGTTATTTTTGGAAGGATTTCAAATTTAAGGTTGATTAAGGTTGATTTGTATCCATTAGTTAAGGAAATCCTTTTTGTTTAAGTGTCTCATATTTAGTTATGTTTAGTAATAGTCAACAATTACAAGAGATTGAGGGAGGGGATATTTAATAGAGCGGAATGGTACTTTATGGTTTGAAACAAGTTTTTTAGACCTAAAACTAGTTTTCTACTCTGTCTTGCACAATTACAACAGATTGAGGGAGGGGATATTAAATAGAGCGGAATGGTACTCTATAGTTTGAAACAAGTTTCTTAGACCTAAAACTAGTTTTCTATTTTGTCTTGCAATATTGAACAGACTCAGCACAATGGATAGGCTACAATTCCTGACCTCCTCAAAGATATGCATGCTACTTAATCTAAAGGAAAAGACTAGAGATTATCTTTTCTTTGAGTTTGATTACTCTAAAGAAATATAGGCAAAAATCTAAAGACTAAGTATTGATGATCCAATTTCGAACAAACTCTATGACATTCTACTGGAGTTACCCCATCTACTTGTATTAAAATTTGATGGAGCAGTGATCCTAATCTTAATTGCCACATGCACGCAAGACATTTGGAAAGAGAGAAACTACGGAAGGTTTGAACAGAAGTCTACTTCCCTACCCTCTATTATTGAGCTTATCGTAGCTAACATAAGAGAACAACTTATTACAAATCAGTTGAACTCCCACTGTAATAGAGGAATAGCTCTCTATTATAGATAAAGGTCACAAAGGAGAGTGGATGATTTATACAAGAAAAAAGTAGTAGAGTTATAGTTAAATAGTGACAGTAGTAGTTAGATATCGATATACTATATCAGGTTGTTAGATAGATACTCATAGAAGTTAGTTAAGATAAGGATATAAAAATATAGTTTACGAGTGAAGAGGGATAGGCATTAGATTGAGAATAATTCTCGAAAGCTTTTCCAGAGATTATAAGGGAGTTGTCCCTTGTGTAGAAGGTTCTACCTTCTGGTTTTTGAATAATATTGAGCTATTGCTCGTTAACTGGTGTTATCTAACACATCAGTACCTTACATTAAATAGTTACCTAACAATTTGGTTCGACCTGCAGATCCATGGAGGAACATGTAGGAAAGCTGGAATACTCTGTTGCCAGAATTGAGAGAATTATAAGGGAGAAAGTCGTAGACTTAATGAAAGTCAAGAATAGCATGGCCCGTTTAGAAGCGACCTTGACTCACTTGATGCAACGACAAGGGTAGAGCAACAAAACATCTTCAGAGGCCAACGAAGAGGAGGACATTGAAGGCGAAAAGGACCATGAGAGTCTCCCTTGGGTCAAGAAAGTTGAACTCCCCATTTTTGACATAACAGATTCGTTGGGTTGGGTGGCTCGAGGGGAGAAGTTTTTTTAGGTCCACCGCGTCAAGGAGGATGAAAAGATGTGACTAACCTTCATCAGCATGGAAGGAGCAGCAGTGTATTGGATTCGCTTCTTACGCAAGAAGATCCCGACGTTGACATGGAACACGCTCATTCCCACTCTACTGCAGCATTTCAAAGAAAGCAGTCAGGGAAACGTTTATGAAAGACTAACATCCATGTAACAAGTTAGGTTAGTGGAGGAATATTTGCGGGCTTTCGAAATGTTGGTGGCACAAATACCTGAGGCCTCGGAGGAGCAGCTATTAGGATATTTTTTAGGTGGCCTCAAACCAGAAGTAAGGTGCCGGGTCCAATCAATGCGGCATACTACAATCTTATGTGCAATGGAAATTGCTTGCGATATCAAGGATGAACTGTAGGTGATGTATGGAGGAAGTTCTTCTATGACTGAAAATTTTACAAATCATGTATAGACACGTGGTAGTATAGTTTCCAAAGTTTAGAGAATAACACCTATTGGAGAGTCAGTTAATGGGACAACAAGTAATGACCCGGGCAAGGTCACCGGAGGAATGGAGCGGAGATCCTTCAACTCGAACTGCAGTGGGTCATCGGTGGGGTCTAATTCCCATAATGGGATTTACAGGAACTCAGGGTCATGCAACAACCGTGGGACAAGGTAGTTTCCCTACCCAAATTTTTAAAAAGGATGGAGGTATTTTTGTTTTGGATTGCCTTTTGGTCCGGGATATAAATTTCCAAATAAAAGTTTAAGAGTGACCATTTTAGGAGAAGATGAACTGGTGGCTTCAGAGGTAGAAGAAGGCCTGAACTCCCACAAAATGTCAAGGGAGGTTGTTGAAGAAGTTTAGTGTGACTAGATGGAACTTTCACAAGTTTCAATCGATGGATGGATACAACCCAAAACCATGAAGCTTTGGGGGAAGATTGATGGAACACCTGTTATGGTTTTGATTGATAGTGGTGCAAGTCATAATTTCGTGTCCAAAGAGGTGGCTTTGAAACAGGGCTGGAAAGTGCAGACCACTGCGAGCTTTGGAGTGAGGATGGGCAACGAACTGAAACAAGATTCTCAAGGTTGCTGCAAAGGGTCAAATCTGGAAATGCAAGGTTATGTGTATTTAGGAGATTTCTTCCTCTTTGAGTTAGAGGGAGTGGACATTATTTTGGGGATGACTTGGTTGGTTTGGTTAGGTGAGGTACAACACAATTGGAAAGATCTTTCCATTGAGTTTTTCACATTCAGGATCGACAGTCACAGTTAAAGGAGATCTTAATCTTTCAAGATCTCTAATTTCCAGCAAGGCACTAAGGAAGATAGCTGAAATTGAGGTAACAGTTATGGTATTTTTTGGTTCAAAGAAACTTGAGAAGGATGACAGCGGATGCAACAACATAAGAGAAATACTCGACTACCGCCAACATTAGCAATAACAGCAGGTGTTGGCCGAATTTTAGTCAATTTTTTCACACCTGATAGGCCTTCCTCCCAACAAACCAGTTGATCATAAAATCCCAATTAATGCTAGGGTTGATCTAATAAATGTGAGACCTTATCGTTATCCTCATCTACAAAAAAATGAGATTGAGAAACAGGTTTTGGAAATGCTAGCTTCGGGGGTTATTAGACCTAGCAATAGTCCATATTCAAGTCTGGTGATTCTTGTAAAGAAGGACGACAGTTGGTGATTTTATGTTGATTATCGAGCTTTAAATAAAGCCATAATACCGGATGAATTTTCCATACCAGTAATTGAAGAACTCTTGGATGAATTGTTCGGAGACATGTATTTCTTAAAAATCGATTTACGGACAGGATACCATCAAATACACATGAATTAAAAGAACATTCCCAAAACAACTTTTCAAACACATCATGGCCACTACAAGTCACTCGTCATGCCATTTGGTCTCACCAGCACTGGCCACTTTCCAATGCTCCATGAATTCGATCTTACCCTACCTCAGAAAGTTTATGTTAGTTTTTTTATGACATATTGGTCTATAGCGTTGATTAGGACAACCACATTACTCACTTAAGGAAGGTATTACACACGTATAGCATCATCATTTTTATGCAAATACAAAAAAATGCACTTTTGGTAAATTAAGAATTGAATACTTGGGAAACATAATTTCCAAAGATGGCATGGCTATAGATCTTAAGAAGATCGAAGCCGTTTTACAATAGCCTATTCCAACATCTCTCAAAGCTTTAAGAGGATTCTTGGGTCTAACTGGGTATTATCGAAGGCTTGTGAAGGATTACGAGAAGATAACACAACCTCTTACTAATCTTTTGAAAAAAAGGAATTTTAAATGGGATAATTATGTAGAAACAACATTTAGGTGACTTCAGAACGCTCTAACCAGTGCTTCAGTTTTGATATTACTAGATTTCAGTAACCCTTTTTTGGTGGAGTGTGATACATCAGGTAAAGGTGTTGGAGCTGTGTTGATACAAGGGAAAAAACCAGTGGCGTTTTTCAGTAAAGCACTATCTGAATCATCACTGAATAAATTGATATATGAAAAAGAACCCATGGCGCTAGTGTTAACCATTCAACATTGGAGATCGTATCTAGTGGGAAGAAGTTTTACTGTCTATATGAATCAAAAAAAGCCTCAGACATTTGTTGGAACAGAGAATTACAACTCAAAATCAACAGAATTGGTTGGAAAAATTGGTGGGATATGATATTGATATTGTTTACAAGGCTGAAATCTCCAACATGGCAGTAGATGCACTCTCCAAAGTATGTGAGACAAGGAGTTGCAGGTTATTTCTAGGCCATTTTGGCAAGATCCGGAACAAATTAATAAGGAGGTGAGGGCAGATCCATAATTGAACATAATCATTGAATAAATTAAAAGGGAATCAAATTCTCATCCTTCTTATACCTTGGAAAATGGGAGGTTATATTATAAAGGACGGTTAGTAGTATCAGCATCCTCATAATGGATTCCCAAGCTTTTACAAGAGTTTCACATAACCCCTACCTAGGGACACTCGATAATTTACATGACTTATAAGAGGATAGCTCAATATAATTTTTGGAATAGCATAAAAAAGGCTGTGACTAACTTTGTAGCAGCTTGTCACACTTGTCAGCGTAACAAGTATCAAGCTATGCCCCCAGCAGGTTTACTCTAACCATTACCTATTCCCAATGCCATTTGGGAAGAGTTGAGCATGGACTTCATTGTGGGATTTCCCAAATCGAAAGGCTATGATACCTTGTTGGTCATAGTGGACAGGTTGAGCAAATATGGACATTTTGTTCCTGTCAAACATCTTTACTCAACCCGCTCTATTGCTAAAATCTTCACCAAGGAGGTTGTCTGATTACATGGCATTTCGCTTTCCATTGTCAATGACCAGGATCCTATGTTCTTAAGTAATTTCTAGCAAGAATTGTTTACACTCCAGGGAACTCAACCAAAATTTAGTACCGCCTATCACCCAGAATTGGATGGTCAAACTGAGGTAGTTAACCGTACCATTGAGACATATTTACGTTGTTTTAGTTCGGAACAACCCAAGGTTTGGTTAGATTATTTACCCTGGGCAGAATATTGGTATAATACTAGCTGTCATTCAGCAACTAAATGTTCTCCTTTTGAGGTAGTTTATGGAAGACCTCCTCCCTCAATCACACGTTTTATTCCTGGAGAAACATTGGTGGAAGCAATGGCGCAGGATTTAATGAGTCGTGATGAGGCTCTATCACAGTTAAATCATCATCTAGAATGCGCTTGCTATCACATAATACGTTTTGTGGATGCACGTAGGCGTCCTCGTGATATTTAGGAAGAAGATTGGGTGTATTTGAAGATTCGTCCACATCGGCAAGGATCTATGCCTAAGCGGCCACATCTGAAATTGTCGGCACGATATTATGGATTGTTTTTGGTGGACAAACGGCTGGGTGCGTCACATTTCAACTGCAACTTCCCCCTCAAGCACGCATACATCTAGTGTTTCATGTGTCCCAATTCGAAAAGGCTATCGGGCACCACCATGTTCAGGAAGAGTTACCTCCAGAGTTAGGTTATACTCCTCATTTGTGTACTCCAGCTGCAGTCTTGGGTAGCAGGACACTTCATAATTGAGGAGCTACCCGTAATCAATGGTTGATTCATTAGCAAGGCAAGCCATTAGAGGAAGCTACATGGGAGGACTAAGAGCTTTCCGGGGCCAATTCCCAGAGCATAACCTTGGGGACAAGGTTAATTCTTCAGCGAGTAGTATTGTTAGGAATAAAGGTCATAGAGAAGGAGAGTGGATAGTTTATACAGGGAAAAAGCATTAGAGTTATAGTTATGACTGTAATAGTTAGATATCGATATACTACATCAGGTTGTTAGATAGATACTCGTAGAAGTTAGTTAGGATAATATAAAAATATAGTTTACGAGTGAAGAGGGATAAGCATTAGCTTAAGAATAATTTTTGAAAGCTTTTCCAAAGATTGTAAGGGAGTTGTCCCTTATGCAGAAGATTCTACCTTCTAGTTTTTGAATAATATGGAGCTATTGCTCGTTAGCTGGTGTTATCCAATGCATCAGTACCTTACATTAAATAGTTACCTAACACTCTCACTAGGAGAATCTAGTCCTTGATCCTAATTACTCAGTAATGCATAATCAGAGTTCATTCTATCTACTATTCAGCATTCAAGACCTCATTCATTCAAGGAAACAAATGACAAATCATGCCTCTACAAACAAAAACAAGGAAGAGGAGTTTGAGACTCGCCTGATGAAAGTAGAATAACTCTCGTCATAGTTATCCCTCTGTCAAATTTAGGGCATAAGGTTACAATAAGATCAAAATAGCATAAAAGAGCAAACAAAATCAGATACCTACTTGAGAGAGATTCCCTCAGAGTGCATCACTCACTCCTTTGGTTAGCGATATCAGGAGATTTAGGGCATAAGGTTAGTTTGCCCTAAACTACTAAGAATCGAAGAGCTTCAAATGAGGAGACTTACCTGGGATAAGCTCCATTGAGTGCGGACAACGAAGGAGAAGAAGAGAAGGACAACATCGTCGATACCTTTGCCAGCTCTCACCCATCCCAATCGAGAAGTTTTCTGAAAGTGTTGAAAAAGAGGAAATTAGTTGTACCCTAATTGGACAATGATATACCTGAGTTTCCTTTGTGTCGTCGTTTTGTTTTAAGACTTTTAGTTGATTGCTCTTTATGTGGTAGTTGTTAGAATTATTTAGTGAATCGGTGTATTAAGGGGTCCTTTGACAGACTCCTTTGTTGTTAATCCTTTATTCTTTAATTTTTTTTAATTTTTTAAAAAAACAATTACAAGACAGTTAATAAGTTTATTTCCCTAATTTTTCGATCCCATTTCATCCACTGTGGCTTTCTCTGCTAACGCTTTCTGTGTCTTTACATCCCTAGTAGTTGCTCTAACCTGTTGCCTTCTTGTCCCAAAAAAGTAACTTTACCGCTTACTATTATTATTATAAAAAGAAATAAATTATTTATGAATGTCTTGATTAGTCAAATTTAAAATAATCTTTGCTTTTGAAAAAAAAAAGAATCATTTTATATTCTGATAATTTGAAATAAAAAAATCCGTTATATCAAATTATTGGATCTTTTATAAGATCCTTAACAGATTATTATATTTTTCCAATTATTAGTGGAAGGAAAGAAAAAAGGTTGTGTGCATTGTTCCTTCCTGTCTGTACTTAAGGTAAAAAGATGAAACTTCACTTTCCAGCTGCAACATGGAAAAGCAATCTTGATGGTACTTTCCTATGCTTTGTTCTTCTCTTTACAAGAAAAGCTAAAGAGCAAGTGGGAATTCTTAAAGCCAACACATACCAACATGATCAATTTGGGGTGCTAATTCCAGTCTTCAAGAACATACCAACATGATCAATTTGGGGTGCTAATTCAGTCTTCAAGAACAAATAATAGAAAAGTGGTTCTGTCTCCCTCCTTGATTTTACCTAATCATTATCTTTGAACGAACGCTTTTTTGTCCCAGTCAATATTTTTACTTATATATTTCAATATAATAATCCGATAAGAGACAGCATATTTTCATATCGGAAATTTGTCAATATACTGACTAAGAAAGCATCTATGGAGCTGTAAAGATAGAAGTAACAGGATAAGAGCACTTCTAGGAGACTTATCTCCATGTACCTACCAAGAAAAGGTGAATACGATGGGTGTCTTTCCAAAATATCTCGCTGATTCTCATCCATGTCAAAAGATATTTCTTTTTGAAGGACCATTTTCATGCGCAGATTTCTTCTGCATCCACTCTATATATATATATGTTGGAGATTGACACTACCAACTACCAAGCAACTGCAAATACAACTTCTTGTCTTTTCATTGGAAGCATTTTGGAGGAAATGGAGGCAAACTACAACCAAAGAGGGTTCACTAAAAGCAAGCGGGTTATATCTATGTATCAACCATCATATACTTCTGTGCAGCGTCTGAGGAAGGTTCAGGCTTACCCATCTTCGGTTACTTCTATAGGCATATATGGTGGAGCAGTTTCGCATCATCCATCGAAGGACGACTTGCCTTCCATGACGTCTGGAACTGGTAATAGTCGTAGCTACTTTGAAAACACACATATTGGTGATGAATCCATCGATGCCAAGGCTGCAAGTTACATCAAAAGCGTTCAAGCACGTTTTAGTCTAGAAAGAGTTGAATAGACCACAATTTTTATTTAGAACTAGTCTATAGCCCCAAATTATAATATTTCTGAGAGTCTCGAGTACTTAGCTTGTAAGTTCCTCGCTATAGTTTTATATTAAGCAAATATATGAAATGATGTTTTTGTACTAGCTGTATCTCTGAAGCTAATTCTACACATAACAGTTTGAACTTTGGAAGCAAATTAAAATGGATTCTCATTCCCAAAATAATACAACAATTTCTAAATTGTTCAGAGAAGTTAACATATTAAATTAAGGAGACAAAGTAGAGACTGTAAACACAGGCTAGTGATCTGTATAGACGTGTACACCAATGGCAATAAGGAAGACAGCGATGAGGCCAAAGTAAATAGCAGCATGAACAACTATAGAAGCACCGCTAGTCTCCATGTTCCCGAACTCCACAAGTCTATGCTTCCCAGGCATCTGAAACAACAGTCCCGGCGACAACAAGACGAATAGCAACACCGCGCCTATCACAGGTCCCCAATCTGCCATCTTCAAAGAAACGTTTGCTCAATGGACAAGATGGAAAACCCAGATGCGGTTTCGGTGAGAAAGTATGCGGATATGTAGAGAAGAAGCAAAAAGGAAGGACCTTGCGGAAGGTAGCAGCAAGGAAAGTTGATGGAGACACTAGTGGACAGAACTCCATTGATTTACTTGTTTGGGATAAGAAAATAAGATACTTGGCTGTGTTAGCTCGTTTTGGATTCACGTGAAAGCACATGGGAGATGGGCTCATGGTGATGAATATTTGATGATCATTCCTGTATTTATTCATTTATTTTTATAAACTTGTACCTCAAAAACAAAATTAAAAAAAAAATCAAACAGGCGGACCAAGCATTTAGATTCATGAAGCCTTTTCATGACAAAAGAAAACATAAAGGAAATAATAAATGAATACAAAAATGGAGTTGATTAGCCAGCGTAAATGTGAATGCCGACTGCTAAGATGAGAATGGTGAAGACGACGAAGAAGATGATGGTGTGGACTAGGATGACCTTGACATTGGTTGTGAAGCTGCCAAATTCTATGGCGCGAGCGTTCCCCGGAAGCCGGAACAGCAGGCCAGGAGACAAGAGTATGAACAGTAACAATCCTACTAATATCGGTGCCCAATCAGCCATTGAACTGCGAAATCAAGCATACAATGCTTCAGGGTTAATGATCAAGTTCATGTCAGGATACAACAAGCACTATTTAACGACACGAGACAGTTCTTTTGGATCATCTTTCTAGATATAATCCAACTTATATTCCTTTCGTGAAAGACCAGAGAATCTAAAGCCCAACTGCGCATGTCAGGAGAATCTGCTTCTCTGTGTATAATGTTACTCAACCAATGACGAACAAGAGCATAAAAACTACATTCTCACGCAAAACCTTTTATGTTTCTTTTCCATGAAAGAGAGACACCAAGAACCCATGATTGGGGTAAAGCATCTCTTCATAATTAACAACAAAAATCCTGAGCGTGTGTGCTTTCTTTAAAGTCACGAGTTCTTGCATAACTGGATTGGTATACTGATGGTTGATAAGGGAACTTCACACATTTTTCATATTTTCAGCCACCGGATGCAGATCACCGCCATTTTTAGGCACCTTTCTTGATGCGTAAAGTGAAACCGAATTTGGGTCTCGTGTGGGCGGATTCTTTGTCTTGAAAAAATATTCAAGTACAGAAAAATAAATGAAATAGTCATGAAATATGCTAAAAAGTGATTTATGATAGTTAAATAATTTTTTAAACATAAAATTAAACAAAATTAACATGTCCAGATTGAATTATATTTTAAATATTCTATCAAATAGTTTTTTATTACGATCTTGTCAAGTTATATTAATGAAAATAATTATTAAGATCGGATAATAATAATTTTAAACAGTCTCTC
Source organism: Erythroxylum reticulatum (assembly GCA_025504915.1). Taxonomy (NCBI): domain Eukaryota; kingdom Viridiplantae; phylum Streptophyta; class Magnoliopsida; order Malpighiales; family Erythroxylaceae; genus Erythroxylum; species Erythroxylum reticulatum. The sequence continues at coordinate 38,655,033 of JANSVA010000217.1, read as the reverse complement.
TATTAATTAGGATAAAATTATTAAAATGCTACTTTTTTATTTCGGTAAGATAACAATAATATAAATAATCACACTAACAAGTTATTTAATAATTTAATAAGTACATGATAAAAATATTTTCAATAATTTGTATTATAAATAAAACATGAGTAAAGTATATACATTTTAAATGTGGTTAAATTTAAATATTTTAGTATTCAAAATATTTTATTTATTATTTATTTTCAACTAAGTATTTTTTTAAAATGAGTTAACAACATTTTTTTAAATCAAAAGCAAGAATAATGAAGGAGGAGTAGGTGATAAAATCTTAGTACGATCCCATATTGTAGTCCATAGTTAACGGGCTTAGCTCAAGTTGATTAGGCTTTGGGTTGATTCTTAAGCCTGTTGAGCATCGGGTTAAATTAGGCTGACTTATTATCATCTCTAATTAAAAAATATAAAAGTTTTTATTTTGTCATATTCAACGTATCAGGCTATGCTTTCTACAATAATAGACTAAGAACTTACTATGCTCCACGCATCAACATTATCCCTTCCAATTTTTAATCACCAATAAATTATTGTGAGTATTCAATCCTATTGGCCAGCCATAACTTTTTTAGAATACTCTTCAAATTCGAAAAGTCAATCAAATTTTTACTTTAAAAAATAATAATAAGTTAATATTTTTATATTAAGAAAAATATAATTAATATTTTTGAGTGATTACTTATTAATTCATTAATAAAAAATATTTTGCTGAAATTATATTAAATTATAAAAAATACAATGCGATGACAAAAAGTTAGTACTTTATACTTATATGTTTAATAGTGTACGTAATTTAAAATTTAAAAATATGATTTAAGGATGCAAAAGAGTAATTTTACGGGTTGTTGCAAATCTGGCTTGGTAATTAATAATATATGGATTTAATCATAATTAATAATAACTAATCCAAGTCACAATCTTAAGTCATCCCACGGGATACCATGCGTGGAAAATAAAACGCTTTAAAATTCCCCATAAAATGGGAGAGAAATAGTCTACGTGGTGGAATCCTATTGGCTCCTCTCCAATCGTTGAGAAAATTTTGGTCATCTCCCACAAGCTGTTTCAGGGTTTCGGTTCCTGTCTCTCTCTCCTCTGTCTGATTCCTTCACCTTTTCTCTTTCCCCCCTCCTTTTCCTCGCCGGTCGGTGCACTTACCTGGAAAATTCACGTTTTCCGAGAGCACTCCGACCTGCGGTCTCTTCTTCCGGGGAGAAGGATTTTTAAATCAGTTCAGCCGGTCGCTTCAAGCTTCGATTTTCAGGAAATCGTCTTTTTTTAATGATTTTGGTGCTGTGATTATTGAGTTTTGGAATTTGGTACCCAGTTGAATCTCTGGTGAGTTTCCATTTCATAAATATGTAAGAATCATTGGGTTTAGGATATTTGAATTTGAACTATAACGTTTATATCGGTTAAATTGATATCTTTTCTTTTGTTTTGTTGGTATTTATAGAAATTTGTAGATTCTTTGTTGATTAAGGCAGTGAAAATGACGGGTCAAGGTGGTTCGAGGAAGAGTTTCTCTTTAAACTCTTCGTCGACGTACATCAGGAAGAAGGAGAATGGAGGAGGTCTTGATAGTGCACGTAAATCTCTTTCTGCTACTCGTCCCATGTAAGTTTTTTTTGTCTGATATCATTAAACTCCAGTATCTTATAGCTTTTGTTCTGTGCCTACATGAATTTCGATGCAAGTGACTGGTGGGTGACCAGCTACTTTCTTCTTATGCTGTCTATAAAAGAAATTTAATGGGGAAGGTTTAGACTTCAAGAATAATTGAGTTGTATTTGGTTGTTACTCTGTTTTCTTGCTGTGGTTTGTTATGTTACCTTAAGTAAGTGATATCCTCTGTACTCGGTCCATCTATTTATGATGTGTATTTTGAATTAAAAAGTCATGTGAAGGCTATCTGGAGAAGTTGAAAGTGTGTAATCGCTATTACGATTCCAATTTATGATCTCGTTATTGAACTGGTTCAGCTTGCAAAAGATCATACGTTGATGATGTTATGCTAAGTAAACTGGAATTTATGTATTCATATTAGAGATGAGCATCAGAGATGTTAAATAAAGGGTGTTTTGGCAGCATGATTTTAGCTATGCGAACTGCACATTTCTTGGGTAGATTACATTCCCATGTGATACGTTGGAATGATAGCTCCGCAGTCAGGCATGAATCATAATATCTCGGTGCCTGCTTCTAATGACCTTTGAATTTACACATGGATTTGGACTAGGGGGCTAACTGGTGAGCGCACAGTAAAGCGATTGCGCTTATCAAAAGCACTTACAGTTCCTGACAGCACAAGCATTTATGACGCTTGCCGTAGGATGGCTGCTCGTAGGGTTGATGCCTTACTGTTGACAGATTCAAATGCATTACTTTGTGGAATCCTGACAGACAAGGTATGACTAAATGCTATGCAGATTATGTTCTATCCCAAACAAAATCCAGAAACCCACTGTTCTGTCCTTTACCTTTACATCTCATTTCATGCAATATTTTCTTATCATTTTAGGACATAGCAACAAGAGTTGTTGCTCGTGAGCTTAATCCGGAGGAAACACCTGTATCCAAAGTTATGACCAGGAATCCAGTTTTTGTACTTTCTGATACTCTTGCTGTTGAAGCTCTTCAGAAGATGGTGCAAGGTTGTTAACAGATGCACTGTTATTTTGCTGGTTTATGTATTACCTTCAAAATATGCCTGTTGATATGGCCATCTACAGGAAAATTTAGGCATCTGCCTGTCGTGGAAAATGGGGAGGTGATTGCTTTACTTGACATAGCAAAGTGCTTATACGATGCTATTGCTCGCATGGAACGAGCAGCTGAAAAGGGAAAGGCCATAGCTGCAGCTGTAGAAGGCGTTGAAAAAAATTGGGGTACATCTGGTTGGTAGAAAATTTTAATCTTTGATGGGTTATAATGTTAATTTCCTACATGATTCTGGTTTTTGACTCAATTTTCACCCTCTCATTGTTGAAATCCAGGATCCAATACATTCATTGAGACACTTAGGGATCGAATATTTAGACCCTCATTATCGACAATAATTCTGGAGAATTCAAAGTAGGTAATATTTTGCTCCTATAGTAATTTTTTATATTAAATTCTTTTATACTTTGCTTTTATGTATATATGGATAAAATGATTTTTAAGCTTTGAGTTTATTACATCATGGTTGGAATTTTCAGCGTTGTAACGGTTGGACCAACTGATACTGTTTTGGATGTGGCAAAGAAGATGCTTGAATGTCGATCAAGCTGTGCAGTGGTGATGGTTGATAACAAACCACAGGGAATTCTTACGTGAGTATTTTCCTGTTGTAGCTGCCTTGTATCTATAAAGAAAAATTTTAAAAAATTTCATCTTATCTCTAATTCAGTGTGCTGGAAGTCTTCCTTTTACAGTCGGTATTATCAAGTCTTTTGATGACAATTTTCAATTTTTCAGCTCAAAGGATATCTTGATGCGAGTAATAGCACAAAATACTTCCCCTGATGCCACTCCTGTAGAGAAGGTGTCCTTCTTCTCTAGATGCATCAATGCATGATTTGATTGATTATGTCGAGAGAACCACTTAAACATGTAGTACTATGTGTTGTTACAAGCAGTATGCAAGATGATGATGATTTGATATGATTTTTGATGTAAGCGTCTTTTGGATAAAACTGTTAGGTCATGACTCCTAATCCAGAATGTGCGACAACTGATACGCCGATTGTTGATGCCTTGCATACCATGCATGATGGGAAATTTCTTCATCTTCCTGTGCTTGACAGAGGTACTGTAATTGCAGATGTAATGTATTATGTTGAACATACCGGTAACTAATTATTTTGGATGCTTGCCTGCAGATGGGAATGTGGTTGCTGTTGTTGATGTGATTCATATAACTCATGCTGCAGTTGCCACAGTAAGTCAATACTGTGTATATGTTCTAACAATATATCTCTTCTCAATTTCTTTTCTCTTGCAACAAGGTCTGCATTTTTCGAAAATCATCCTAGGTTGTGTCATGTGAAAGATCAACCCCCTGAGGGTAATCGGTGCAATTTATCAAACACCTTTGTATATTTTCGTTCCTTGTGTCAATCAGTTTTTTGATGGTGGAGTTATCTTTCAATTCAGTTCAAAATCAGCCGTAGATGGACGTGAATTGGGCAACAAACTTGCTGATATGGTATAACTCGTAAAAGAAATTGTCATGATCTATGGACCTGAAAGACTTTTGTAATCTGTACTAATATGTTGCGTGACCTACATGGCCTAGATGCCCTTTGCTTGTGATTTTTCTTAAAATATATGCTACATTCTGATTCTGATGTCTTTCTTGTTTTAAATAATGAAGCATTTCTTATCTTTGTTTTTTCATTAATCAGGTTGGGAACAGTGGTGGAGTAAATAATGAAGCGGCAAGCTTGATGTTGCAAAAGTTTTGGGATTCCGCCATGACCTTAAGCCCACATGAAGACGATGATGACTCACGAAGGTCAGTTTTGATATTAGTTTGTAACGTAACCCGTTATGCTATTATGTATGTTTTCTCACACAGAATCATCTTCTCAGCGAAGGTTCTCTGAAATTGGCCTCAGATGGAGCAGAGACAGCAAGATCTTATCCCTATCCTCCGTCTTCAATGCCAACTGCTTTTTGTTTCAAAATAGAAGATCAAAAAGGACGAATGCATAGATTTACTTGTGGTAAGATATTAAAGTACCATTGCTCTTGGTATTTAACCGTGGGAGTAAGTTTGGCTTCTGAATGCAACAAATAAGCAATAGTGCTGAAGATTAGGACAGTCTACGACTTCCTTCCAAAGCTGCAGTGTGGTGACTGTAGCTTTCTGATGGAATTATTCAAGGCACCACCATATAGTTTCTCCTCGAGTGATACTATACGTGGGATGAGTGAGGTTCTGCATGTGCCCTTCTTCACAAATTAGTATTTCTATGTTACTCACTCCCATGACCCATGTTGACAGTGTTGACACCATCGCCACCTTAACACCTATGAACAAGCGGGCTTTTGGTTTAGATCAATGACTTTGAAACTTGAGCTTTTGTGATCTAATCTATGTTTCTTAAAGCATTAGTGACATGGTTGCTGGTTTCTTATGAAATAGATACTCGGAGCTTGACAGATCTTATGACTGCAATTCTTCAGAGGGTAGGAAATGAGATTGACTCTAACAACTTACCTCAAATTCTGGTATGTCTGTTAGTATTTATATTTGTTGACAACTTGGGTTTTGCATTTCGATTTTTAAATGTTTATGTTCTGATTTGGGGTCAAAACTATGTAGTATGAAGATGAAGACCACGACAAAGTTGTTCTGGCATCAGATAATGATCTGGTAACGGCTATAGAACATGCAAAATCAGTTGGTTTGAAGGTACAGTGTCCTGTTATCCTTATTGATGCGTTTTATTGGAACAGTAAACATCTGTTAGGCCAGTTCATAAAAGAAGAACGCCACATAGGGGGTAAGATTTTGTGATGCATGAACTATTGGGAATCACTAGCCCATCCTTTATTAGGTACATGCTGTACAATTTACCAACCTGGGTTAAAAATAGAAAGAAAACTAATTACTGAAATGTAATGGAACACCCAATTTTTGGTGTGAATAATCTACTAAGATCAAAATCTTAACTTAGCAAAGAACTTTTTGCAGGGTTTGAAGTTACACCTAGATCATTCAGGGGTACCTGGTCGTAAAAGAGGCAGCAATTCAGAAAGTTTGGATTATGCCCATGCAGATGCATGGGCAGCTGCATACCGTGGTGTTGCAGCAGGTGCTGCATTAGTTGCTGGGTTAGGTGTGTTGGCATACTTGAAGAGAGCTGGTAACTGATGCATATGTTATGAATGACCACTTTTACCAACTTAATTTCTCCTGAATGTAGGCACTAAAAAGAAACTGGCTTGAGTTGCCGGCCAATTCTTATGGTTGACGTACTGTTAAACCCGCATATATAAAACGAAGTCCATTTTCACTGTACTGGTTTTGTATACTCCTCATGCATGACTGCTAAATGCCGTGTATTCATTGTCACTGAAGCTTATACATATCCGATGTTTTGTGGATATATGGAAATAAAAGTTGGCACATGAATTACGTGTCGCTGGTTTGAGCTAACATTCTTTTGCTTGCGACTTTTTTCTCTACTTTTATGTACAGGGGTAATTGAAACTGAAGCCCCATTTCGTTCGATACTGCTTATTACATTGATTAAGCAACTTCAAGAAAAGTAGGGTCACTCAAGCCTGAAAAACAGCAGACAATAAGCAAATGCCATGTGGGGTTTTCTGTTGATTACCCTTGTTTGCTTTTTAGGCAAAAGTTAAAAATGGCTTCCAACTCACTGATCCGTAGTCGTGGTGGGTGCCGATTTTGCCATGTATCAAGAAAATATTGTCTTTTTGCAATTCTAAGCGCGTTTGCGTCTGAATTGAAGAAGTTGAAGCTTTGGGCACGTGCCATTGCGCACGCCACCGCCTCTTCCGTTCATGTATTAAATAAAAATATACACCACAGGCACGTGGAATTGGAAACGTAATTAGCGATTTATGTTAGTTATGAGATACAGTAAGTCTGATTCAAGCCTAAGGTACGAGTAATAAGAAGGTTAATGTAAATTAAATATGTTATGACCAATTTTGACCGTTTGGTCTGTTAGCTCTTTAAAAGCACACCCTCAATTTCAACGTAATTACGGTACAAGGAATTTGTCACGAAGAATATATACTGCGTTAACAAGGAGGTTGAGAGATGCTGATGAAAGTTTTGCAGTGGCACATGCACAGTCGCAGCATAGATTTAGAAGACATATCTGTGAAAGAAACTGGTAAAAACTTAAGGCGGTTAAAAGATTTTGGAGAAATAAATCCACAAATGTCACTAACATCATTCCTTCTCTGTCTGAAAGCACCCCAAAAAACAATAACCAGAAGCTGCTTTTGTTCTCTTATGGCCTGCCAAAACTACCATGGTGAATCCACTATTGTCACTTATAAAGAATCCTGACTGATACTTTTGAAGTTATTACAAAAACCGCGCATTCTGAACTCAAAGTTGCGAACTTTGTTGCTTGTTTACTAATCCTGGTTTCAAGTGACCATGAAAGGTTCCAAAACCAGATCATCTTCGTTTATGTTGTTCTTCTTGTTGGCTCTTACCCTGTCGTGTGTTTCCACCGCTCAACAACAAAACCCAATCAAGACCATTGTGGTTTTGGTGCTGGAAAACAGATCTTTTGATCACATGCTTGGATGGATGAAGAAGACAGTGAACCCAGCAATCAATGGAGTTACAGGACAAGAATGCAACGCTGTATCAACCAAGAACGCGAACCAACAATCTATTTGTTTCACGGACGGTGCTGAATACGTGGATCCGGATCCTGGACACTCCTTTGAGGCTGTTGTGCAGCAGGTATTTGGCAATAGCTCAGTTCCTTCAATGACTGGTTTTGTTGAGCAGGCACTTTCTATGTCACCAAACCTCTCTGAAACTGTAATGAAGGGTTTTAGGCCCGAGTCTCTACCTGTTTATGCTACTTTAGTAAAAGAGTTTGCAGTCTTTGATCGGTGGTTCTCTTCAATCCCTGGTCCGACACAACCCAATAGGCTATTTATATACTCTGCTACTTCTCATGGCTCAACTAGCCATGTTAAGAAGCAATTGGCTCAAGGGTACCCTCAAAAAACCATCTTTGATTCACTTCATGAGAACGATAAAGATTTTGGGGTTTACTTCCACAACATGCCGACAACTTTGTTCTATAGAAACATGAGGAAATTGAAGTACATCTTTAAGTTTCACCAATACAATTTGAAGTTCAAGAAAGATGCTCGAGAGGGGAAATTGCCAAGCTTTACTGTTATTGAGCCAAGCTACTTTGATCTAAAAGGGTTTCCTGCAAGTGATGATCATCCATCTCATCATGTTGCAAGTGGACAAAAGCTTGTTAAGGAGGTCTATGAGACATTGAGAGCTAGTCCTCAATGGAATGAGACCCTTTTGGTCATTACCTACGATGAGCATGGTGGGTTCTACGATCATGTTAACACTCCTTACGTTAATGTTCCAAACCCAGATGGGAACACCGGTCCTGCTCCATATTTCTTCAAGTTTGATCGTTTAGGAGTCCGCGTACCCACAATCATGGTCTCCCCTTGGATCGAGAAAGGAACTGGTAAGCTGTAATTTTCTGTTATCTGATATCTTATAGATTGGTATCTCTGTCGGTGATTATGTTGATTGCCATGTCAGTGAAACTTGTGGAAGGGTCAGCTCCTGATATATTGGGTAATCATTGTTTTTTTGGTTTTGGTATGAGAATGGGAAATTGGATATGGCATCTCATAGATCTGGGGAACCTTTCTAGTTCTGAACTATCCTTTATTCCCCTTAATTCCATGTTGTTAGACAACAAAACTCCACTTATCGATTGGTTTACTTAACAAGTTTTTTAATGGAATCTCATTGCTGGGAGTGATTAAGGTCATTTCATTTGAAGTCTGTTAGGTTTTGGTCAATACCAAATCTGTTTAGACATCTGAATCTTAGAACCAAAAATGTGTTCTTTTGTAGTTACTTTGTTTCTGACTTCCTTCTCCTATATTAATTTCCTTCCTTTTCCAGTGATAAGTGCTCCAAATGGACCTACTCCGAACTCAGAGTTTGAGCATTCTTCAATTCCTGCTACAGTGAAGAAAATGTTCAACCTCACTTCCAACTTCTTGACTTATCGAGATGCATGGGCTGGAACCTTTGAAAGTGTTGTCAGTAAGCTGGCTTCTCCTAGAACTGACTGTCCAGGTACTAATAACTAATCTGGAAGTTGGCCCGGACAAAAAATCACAGTTCAATAGAAACAGTAGTTATTCTTCAATCACATAGGATTTGGTGGCTAATTTGAAGCCATTATGAGGAACACTTGAAGGAATCTGATTAAGCTAGCTTGATCATTAAACAGAAGCAACTTGCACAAACGAATTCATTTTCAATTGTCATATTTCTATGTTAAGGACCCTTTGATTAGTGTTCCTTCTCTGTTAATTTACAGAAACCTTGCCAGATGTTGCACCTTGGAGGAACGCAGAAGCAAAAGAAGATGGAGCCCTCTCTGAGTTTCAGACTGAGGTAGTTCAACTGGCAGGTGTACTAAACGGCGACCACTTCTTGAGCAGCTTCCCCAACGAGATAGGGAAGAAGATGAATGTGAAAGAAGCTCATGATTATGTGAGGGGTGGCGTTGCAAGGTTTCTCAGAGCAAGCAAAGAGGCTGTCAAGCTTGGAGCTGATGAATCCGCCATTGTTGATATGAGGTCGTCACTCACGACTAGATCTTCAGTCCACCATTAATTAGTTAGCTATGGATGTTCCAATGTTTATCCATTGCTGATCACGGCTATCTTGCGTGTAAAACTTGTACGTAGCCACGTTAAGTTGCTAGCAAAGAGGCTGTCAAGCTTGGAGCTGATGAATCCGCCATTGTTGATATGAGGTCGTCACTCACGACTAGATCTTCAGTCCACCATTAATTAGTTAGCTATGGATGTTCCACTGTTTATCCATTGCTGATCACGTCTATCTTGCGTGTAAAACTTGTACGTAGCCACGTTAAGTTGCTAGTTAATGAGAATATTGAAAAGAAAAGAAGAAATTGTTTGCTGATTGTAAACTTGGTTTCCTGAATAGTAATCGGTGACATAAATATAGAATTGAATCACATAATTTGCTCATAATCTGAGTGTCAAGTCAAGCATGTACTTGGTTCTTAATGACAACTGAACCAAACTCACGACGAGTAGGGGGCGTAAGGAGTAACAGCATCACCAAATTAGAGTGGGTTGATGGAAAGCACAAACCTAGCCTAGAGCTAGATGGGTCTACGCTGGGTATACGAACTTAGACTAGAGCTGGATGGGGCCACGTTCAACTTGGTTAATGACTAGTCCTGTGGTGCTGTGCGGTGGGCAGCGAACAAAGATGGCGAAAAATTATGAGGTAGCTTTGCTGTCAAGAGCCCCGGGTGGTCTTCGTTGCATTGCATCAGTTGCTTCTGATGGAATTTAATTTCCTGGCCAGAACAAAACAGAGTACTCGTCAATCCATTTCATGCACCTATTCGTGGCACCGACAGAAGAAACTTCACACGAGATGTTTGCTTCACTCCTGGCCAATTCCCAGGAAGCTCACCATGACTTCTGTGCTTTGCGTATCCTGGACACTTCGACCTCTCTCGTCGTTTGGTGAGAGTGGCGACGTTAGTAAACTTTAGTTAAGTGGCTAAAAAGGCGCAGAAGAGTGAAGCTTGAAGAACAAGACCAGTAGTGCAGTTGTTAGAAACTAATCAAACATCAAACACAATCATATAGATCATGTGATAAAACGCAAATACAAATATTGTGTTAAACAATATCGTTTCAAATGCATATAAAACAAAAAACATATACTTAATTTATTGTTGTAGTTTCATCGTTTAAAAAACGTAGTTATTTTAAGAGTATAATGACTATTATACCTTTCATAGGTGTGATAATGACTTTTATCTCTTACTCATACATGATGAATTTAGGGCCTGTTTAGATGGGCTTATATTAGTAGAGCTTTTGACAGAAGAGTTTTTGTTAGTAGAGCTTTTTTAAAAAGAGCTTTTCTAAGAAGTTAGCTGACTGTTTGGCTGTCATTTAAAAAAAGAGTTTTTTTTAAAGAGCTTCATACAATAGACTGTTTGGCAACATAAAAATAAAAAGTACTTTTAATTTTAACTATATTTTATTTTGT